>OU426989.1:117278599-117913153 GCA_911387755.1 Chrysotoxum bicinctum | reverse complement strand
TTAATTTAGAAACGAATTTAACAAGCTGAGAAGACTGTCGTCAGCAAATCAATTCAAGGAATTAGAAGTTTCAAACAAAAGATCATCGAAAGAGAGGCGGAGATGAAACACCACCATTTATTTTATGAATTTCAGATTTAAACCGTCCAACACAACTTGTGTTGAGTGGTTCAAAAGGTAGTTTATAAGCCTACGAAAAAGAGGTTCGTCAATACTAAATGCACGCATTTTCGATAAAAGAGCTTGATGTCAAAATCTATCAAATGCTTTTGAAATTGCAATAAACTTCGGTAAGGTTAGATTAGGTAGGGTAATGACGCAGTAAGCCGTATCACCTTACTCGGATAATGGATCTACTGTCCTCCCCAGGCTGTAGGTAATTACTAGTAATGAGAGGGGAAGAGGAAGGATTTGGTGGATGTCTTAGGTGCATTACTGAACCATCCTGACTTCTGAATGAAGTAAAGGATGGTCTTTAAAATGAGAAGTCCGTCGGTTGCCCAGTTTGTCAAAAACGTATTCTCCGTGGGCATCTTTTCTAATTCTGGCTTGGCTGGGGCTTTCACAAGGGAAGTGAGATGAGTCCTCTTCCATCTATTCATCCTGACACCCTCTGCATAGGTGAGATGTCCTGATGCCCATTCTGCTAATGTGGGTACCCTTTGAGTTGTGACCCATATGACGAAGAGAGACGAAGTTAAGCCATAAGACGCTGATGAACTCAATCCAAAGATAAATTGCCTTGCAGTTCGGTTACTTTTGACTTCTCGTATGAATTTAAAACTAAGCAAATATGCAGTGGCGATTCCTGATCTTTAGTATTGGGTTAGCTCCGTGGTATGAAGAAGTTAAAAAAAAAAAAACAAATCGTAGTTTTTTTAATATTCTATTAATAAGGACAAAAAACACAAACAATACTTCATTAATTAATAACATAAGATAAAAGGTTTAAGAATGTATCGATAAATAAATTCGGTTTGTCGTTCAACGGTATCAATATTTTTGATGTGTTTATTATAAAATTCGTCACTTTCTTTAAACTATTTCAAAAGAGCCTTTTCGATAGACACCTTGAATTCTTCGAAGGCACGTTTTTATCCTCTTCAATTCAGAAAAGAAGCGCTCTATAGACGCCGTTGAAGCTCGTACTGTACATATGACTTTTGAATACATTGACAAGTCGTGATCTAAGGCACCACGAAGTCAAAGCTAACGATGGTATTTTTGTTTTTAAAAAAACGTTAAAGGAATACGTACGTTGAGACAGCATCAAATTCAAGACGTGTGCATAACAGTCGAAAAATTCCGCATTGGAACATACCTACATTCTCAACTTGTATTTGGATTCCATTCAAATGACCATTAATAACGGAAGCCCCATCGTAAGTCTGGGCTATATCTTTATATTTAATGTCATATCCAATCCAATCCAATCCAATAGAGCTGTAACTAGTTGAAACAAATCTTCTGCTGTTAGCCCAGAGTTTATATCAAAAAATCCAACGAAGTTTTATGGATTTTCTTATTAAAGTAATACCGAAACACAGAAAACTTATGAAGCATAATAACAACAAAATCTGACTGTTAAATTTTTGTTGATATATGACTGTTTAAAAGCTCAGGAACCGCTTTGATCAAATCATTTCGCGATTTCACCATTGAGGTACTTTTAAAACCCGTTGCTGTTTCGTATTGTTTCAATACATTTAAAAACTCAATGTAGTTTCTTCGGTTGAAAGACGAAACAGATTAATTTTGGCTTCTAAATAGGAAGCATTAAAATTTAAAAAATCAATATAATGACCACCCTAAGACACCTACATAGATACAAATAAAAATTAAAAAAAAAAACAAGATCACACTCTTGTACTTCGTATCTACATTTTTACTTAAAAATCCACGCAAATACAAAATGTTTCATTAATTTCACATTGATCTTAGATCTTAGGACTCGATATCAATTTTAAATGTTTATTTTTATTTCGCACTAAACTTTTGGGATTTAATATCTAACTAAATATCGTAAGATATTAAATCCCAATTAAATAACAACCAAATGAGAATTGAGAAGTCGCATTCCTTTCCTTGTTCTTTCTGATGCATACGAGCAAATAAAATAAAATGCACGACTGGGTCGCACGAACTTGCTCCTATGTAATAGACTAGGAATTTTAAAAACGAATGTTATTAGAGAAAACGGTTCATAAGGATAAAATTAATTTTTTTAATTCTTTTAGTAGTAAGAGATAAAAACAGAATGCTATGCAAATATGAATTTATTCAAGAACAAAAATTATAAGTCGTTGTAGTGGTTCCTTAAAAAAATAAGCTTTTATGTACAAAATTTTTAAAACATTTTTAAGAAAAAATTTTGGTACGCCAACCTTAAGCTTTTATTATTGTACGAATTAAAAGTCTAATTTCCAAAAAAAATAATAAGCCGTTCTTGAGATATCGAATTTTTCAAAAAAAAAAACGACTTTTTTTTTCTAAAAATTGAAAAAATATTTTTTCTTAAGTTTTTAAATGCATTGTTTTTTAAAATTTTTTGGAGCTTTTTTATAAAAAATTTCATTAAAATCCGTTATGTCGATGATGAGAAATTCAAAATTCGAAAAAATCGTTCTATGGTAGGTACAGTCAGTAATATCTAGATTTAAAATTTTTTTTTATTAAATTATAGATCGTAAAGATTAATCAAAAGAAAAAAAATTTTAGCAAAATTCTCAGAACCGTTTTCGAGAAAAATACGATTTTCGAAAACCATTTTTTTAAATTTGTATGGAAGGTACCGTTAGTTTTAGATGAAACAAAATTTTTTTTCTCAACTCTTGTAGACTATGTTAAAAAACTTATTTTTGTCAAGTTTGAAAAAAATCGAGCATGGGGTTTTCGAAATATTGAGTTTCCAAAAAAAAATTTTGATTTTTTTTTTAAAAATCCAAAAAAATAAAAATTGAAAATTTGAATATGCAATAATATTCAAACTTTGGAGGAGCTTTGGCATAAAAAAAATTATTTAAATCGGCTGTACCGTTTTCGAGAAAATCAAAAACAAAAAAAATGGACCCAGGGGGTCTACCAAAAATAACAATTTTTTGTAAAATTTTTTTTAACCATTAGCTAGCTTTAACCAAATGAAATTTTTCAAATTTTTTTTAAAAAATTCTGTGGGACAGTTTTTGAGAAAAAAAAATATTTATAAAATTTCGAAAAAAAATCGTATGGCAGGTACCGTTATTTTTGGTCTTAAAAAAAAAAAAAAAAAAACGTCCGGGGGTAAAAAATTAAAACCCATATCTACCAAATTTGAAGAAAATCGGCCGAGCCGTTTAGGCTGTAGTCGAACCGACAGACAGACAGACAGACAGACAGACAGACAGACAGACAGACAGACAGACAGACAGACAGACAGACAGAATTGCGAGACCCACTTTTTTAGTCTTCGCTATCATCGTAATGTCAACTTTGATCAAAATCTCGAGTTCGATTTTTTTTACGAATGCATAACTTGCCTTATAGTACCTATAAGTCGCAAGTAAAAAGAGAACGCGCACAAAATTTACTTGCTTATGCTTACTATACCTACTCTTCCTCTTCCATTTCCATTCAACTTGATGTGTCTCTTCTCTTGTTTTATCGCATGTTTTTGCGCTAACGCTTTCATATTATTTAGCTGGGCTTTGTTTAGGACATGTTGTAGCCAAACGCTCTTGTATTGCATAAATTGTAGGGAATTTGGTAGCGCAAATTTTCACGCTATAAATGCTTCAAGGATGACATTTTTGTATGAGAGTTTCGTGTTGCGTTTGTGCAGGAAAATATGATGTGAGAATAGGAGTGTGGGTAGGTTAAGTAGATTTGTGTATTTGCATATAAGTATGTAGGTACATATGTCAATGCTGTTATATTGTAGGAAATTTGGTATCGCAAATTTTAACGCTAAGGTATACTTTTGTAATGTAGTTTTGTGTTGTGTTTAGGAAAGTATGATTTGAAAGTTGAGTTTTCAATATATGTAAAATGTACATCATATTAGCTATTTATTCATTTAAATTCTTGGTTTAGCGGCGATAAACCTGCTAACTGAGAGGAATCGCCACTGCAAATATGAACCATTTTAATTAATTACTAATTAATGCAACGATGAAAGTGAATTTCGTTATCAGTTCTACACATAATGTTTACAACTTAAATAGCTATTTGAATTTCTTTTTAAATGTAATCTCATCGAGGGTTAAGTCACTGCATGTGAACGCAATATCCATAAACAAAAAACTCGTGTGCAAGTTCATTTCAAGTTTATAATTAACTTTTGGAGAAATGGTGGTTTTGGGAAAATAGTTTCCAATTAAACTTCTGACTCTTTTGTGTATCATAAGAAAACTGCAATGCAACACTGCTTCATAAAGGAGAGTCAATATTACTTGTGGTTTGACAGATGTTAACAGAAAAAGAATACAAATTTAGATTAATGTGATCGAGTACATTATAAGTAGATAAAGCTCGTTCATAAAATCATAGGGATTTAGGATGTCTGAAAATTCTTTTTTTCTCATTTGAAAGTTAAAAAGGGATAAGGAATCCGATTTTTTTATATGTTTTGCTCATTTGGTCTATTTTTTCCAATATTCTCTTATAGCTTGGAGCAAATTTCCAGCGAAAAAAGAAAAGGAAAATTCAGTGGTATGCGATTTAAGTCGCGGAAGGAATTTTTAGGTGAGTGGTAAAGCCTCCAAAATACACCACAATTTGGAAGTTCTTTACTACCAGAGTAGAAAGCATTAAAAGAAAGACGTTTTGAGTTTCATCTGACTTCTGTAAATTGCTGAAATGGAATTTTAATAGAAAGTCTTGACTCGACTAACATGAAAATGTAAATGAAAGACATTAAAGGGGCGCCTAACTAATGATAATCGTGATACAAGTTGTAGATAATTACTTTCAGTTCAAGATGACTTTAGACACCTAATGAACCACTATAAGGAAACCCCAATAATTTTTTTTCGATTTCAAAATTTTTTTGCTCATCCCGGGTGGGCTTATAAAATTTAGTTCAAATCCGATCTCAATAGTGGTATTCAAAAACTGGTTAAAAATTTTGTGTGAAATTATATACCTACTAGTGATTTTTTTTTTAATTCAAAATAGCTTTGATTTTTTAATCAGACTATACAAACAGGGGGGTATGATGAGCTCCTAAATCAGTTAAACATCTTAAATCTGCTTCCCGATGAGCTGACTCGAATTTCTGACATTGAAAGTCAACACTCTGGGCTTATTTCTTACCTCTGACCCTTACACCAGAGGCATATCAGAACATTGCTCAAGAAATATCTTCAAGAACAAAATCTTCTTTATGACCTCTAGTACGATTTTTTTTGCAATACGTAAACTGGTGATGTGATGGTATACCTCACCGAATAGGGGAGGTACATAATATTCATCATATTTATATACCTTTATATCATTTTGGAGAAAGTAAGATTATTGCACTTAATATATTTCGTTGGATTAGGAATTCCCTTTCGGACCACTCAATATAAGTTGCATTAGTATTTATTAGATTCAAATAATAAGATAAATGCTGGTGTGCCACAGGGCTCGGTTTTATCTCCGATACACTTTCTCATATTCATCATTGATTTTTTGTCTAAATATTGTAATCGATTAAATTGTTTTGTTATCATATTCCTTTCTGGATTAACTTCCTTGTCATTTGTATATGGATCTAGGACGACACCGCATAATATATAAGTTCTAAAAAATACTGAACTGAACACCATTGTTCAATGAGCAAACTCTATAAAATCAGAAGAAAACCCATGGTTTGATTCGAGCTGTAAGGAGCTTACGAGGGTTAGAAAAGTAAGTTTCCGATGTTATAAAAACTATACTGAGGAAAACCGGAATAAGTTTAAACAAGCTAGAAGGATCTGTAATGATCATATTCGACGACCCAAATTTTTGAATAGCCAACAATAAAGGCAAAAAATAGATACTATAATTTCCTAAAGGCAGTAAACATTTTTGGACATTTGTAAAAAAAATTACGACACACTTCTTCGTCTTCGGTTCTAACGCTCGTCTTAAATACTCTATGTCAGTACACAAGAAAAAGCGGATTTTCTTCCAGCATAATTTGCTGTTAATTCGACACTCCCAGAAAGTGTCATAGATCCTCTGTATTTCTGGCACAGTCACAAGAGTCCTTAAAGTTCTTGAAATATATAAATCCGCCGTCCTGGATGGTATCCCTCCCATTGTTCTAAAGAGGTGCTCTTCAACGTTGGAAAAACCATTGCGTAAGCTTTTTCATCTGTTCCACTCTACTGGTCTCTTTCCGAGTGGATGAAAAACTAAATTTGTACAGACTATGTATCGTTCAATCACACTTACGTCCCTCATGGATACCCTGATAAAATATCTTGAAGGACGAAAGCTGCACAATGGTCGGATTTGATGATATATCTCACTGAACAATGGAACAAATCTTTACATCGTTTTGGAGAAAGTAAGGTTATTGCACTTCAAATCCAGTCACCCTTGATGCTTATGGAAATGAAATCGTTCTTGAACCGATCCAAATTGTACCGTCCCGAAAGTACTTATGCCTCTGGAGCAGGAAAAGTATAGAATTCACCAAAGTTTACTCAAGACCAAAAATGATGGATGGCCAAAATTGACAATTTCAAAGGAAAAAACAGAGTATCTACTGAAGCTTAGCAGACATCTATTGTCTGTCTTGGTTGGAATCCTAACGAGACAAAACTCAATGGGAGCCCATATGAGCAGAATGAGCATCAAACATCTGACTAATGCAGAAGGTGTCACAACGAAGAGATCGAAGAGGGCTCATTTCACTTCCTTTGTGAGTGCCCCAGCTTAGCCAGAGCTAGAAAAGATGCCCTCGACGAATACCTTTTCGACAAACTGGACGACGCCATTAAAATGAATCCTTATTTTCATTCAGAAATCAGGATGGTTCGGGGAGGCATACCTATGACTTCCACTAAATCCTTCCTCTTTTCCGTTTCATTCCTATATTATCCACACTCTATGAAGAACAATAGATCCATTGAGGTTCGAATAAGGTGATACGGCTTACGGCATCATCACTCCACGTAATCTAACCCAACGTAAGATTATTACAATTCATATTTAAAAAAAAAAGCATTTGATAGAGTTTGGCATCAAGGTCCCTCATCGAATATGTGTGCATTTGGTGTTGATGAATCTCTTCTGAATTTCTGAATATTACAACAACAACTTGAATGAACTACCACCAAGTGGGTTCTTATTTGACTGGAGTTATAGCTATTTCACGGTTGCCAAGCCGATCATCAGACTCCTTTATTAGTGGTGCTTAGCCTTTATACTATCAAGTTTAATCGAAAAACTTTTTGCCTTGACTGAGATTTGAACCCAGACCTAGCGTCGTCAGAAGCCAATGCCCTATGCATCACGCTACCGAGACCACATGATCAGGTCCATCCCAATTTAGGTTTTATCGTTTATCAATTATCACTTGAGGACTAGCGTTTTTATTAGTCATTCAAGTTTTGTTGTTGTAAATTCGGTTTCTTTCTATTTCTCCGAACTCTGTTTATAAGCCAACAATTCGTTGTATATTATAAGGAGGGAGATTTTAATGAAAGATTTGACTCTGGTCAAGTTTTAAATCTATTGAAGGGGTTTTTGTATGGTTACATACATGCAGTGTACCTGCGAAGCTTCATATATTTATGAATTTTTGAATATTACAACTACCACCAAGTGGGTTCTTATTTGGCTGGAGTTATAGCTATCTCTTCTTTATTGGACTATAAACTCCCTTTCGAACCGCTCAATACAAATTGTGTTGGATAGTCTTAAGTCTGAAGTTCATAAAATAATTGATGGTGTGCCACAGGGCTCCGTTTTGTCTCCGGTTCTCTTTCCCTTTCAATGATCTCTTGTTTGAATCTTCTAACCCATTGACGACAGTACTCTTGATTTCTAATATTTGTTTTCAGATGCACAAATGTACATCCTTGACCTTTTTATATGGATTTTGAACATCAGCATATGATAATTTATTAAATTCTGATCTCGATAGCATTGTCAAATGGGGACTCAAAAAGATCGTAGAATTAAATTTGACAGCATACTCAAAGTACCACACTTAACATATTGGTGTTTCAGTTAAAATTTTAAAAATTAAATTAAAATTAAATTGGGCCACAACAGCTCATGGATAACAAATACCTGAACCCAGGGACTAGTGACTAGAGACTTACAACTCCTAACCATTCCTGCTTCCGTGTTAACATAAATGTAAGATATCTAATATTTTCTGTCGAGTTCAAACAGCGGCGTACATATATCTGTGGCCGCAAACCATAACCGCCTAACTCGAGTTATGACGAAATTGAGTTTTTATCATAATCGTGCTGAGAATATACAAATCTATGCCCACTCAATTTTTTACGTCTGTATCTTTTTTTAAAGAAAAGTTATAAACAAAAAACCTAACAACCTAACTCGCTTTTCAAAAATTATAATTTGCCATAACAACTTAACTCAATAAAAATACAACGGCGGTTTCATAACTTAAGTTAAGTTTTTATTATTCTGCATTGAAAAAAAAAAATAATGAGGAATAACAACATAAGTCAAGTTAATCAATTTAAAATCTGCCGAGAATTAAAAACGCTTATTTTTCATTTTTCTTATGTCAATATAGGCTCTTATACCCTAAAGTAGAAAAAATATTTACTTTTCTTAACTTGAGTTAGGTTGTTATGGCAAATCACATTTCTATTTCTTGACAAACTTAACTGGACTTAAGTTCTTTTGGCTAACCAGACTATGATTGCATGAAAATCTTAAATCGAGTTAGGCCGTTATTCCGTGTTTCAATTTAAAAAATCACAAATCTAAGTTGACTTATGTTCTTTTGCCTTAATCAGTTTACTGTAAAAATGAGTCATAAGTGAAGATAGGTTATTACGAACAGTCGCATCTGTAGTGTAAGTGATGTTTTGTTGAAAGGTTTAATTAAAGAAGTGCGTAAGATACCGAAAATGAGCTCTGCAAATAACGGAATTAGCAAGGATGCTTACAAATTACAAGATAATAATTATCTATTACCATTCTGATTACACGATATAGTTATGTGATGTATTAAGGAGCTGATATCACATTGTGGCAGTGCCCTATACAAACAAAATTAGTATAGGTATTACTTAAAAAGAGCAAGTACTCGTTACAACATATTTACTTTTCATTTGTTCTAAAATAAATGTTGGGTGTCAAATTAAAGCAAAATTCAAAAAGAAATATCAAAATAAGGAGTGTTAAGAATTGATCTTCCTTTGAGTAATATTTTTCCACTACGCTTATGCAAACTTTAGGAATTTTTAGAAATGCATTTATGCTTTAAATCAAAATATAATATTATGAGTTTTGTTACAATTAAACCAAACAAAAATGTTTCCATATTTTAAACCGAATATAACGTAGCACAGTGATCAATGAACGGCCAAACTTTTGATGTTGACTTGATCCAATTACTCTTCTTTTTAAGTCATCACTTTAGCAAGGAAACGTTTAATATTTAATACAATTCTAAAGTTTATGTTAAGATAAAGATATGCATATAATTTGTTGTTGTTCAGGTGAACTATTCAACTATGTACAATGTACATGAAACTGAGAACGTTGAAAATGATCTCGATTTGATGATTTGATGGTAATTTTTTTAATAAACTGGAAATGATACACTCAGATGATTCAGTGAAATATCCAAATTTTAATTTATTTCAGCAGAAAGCCCAAGCCGTTCCAGCTGATATAAATTATTATTCTGTACATTTATTGTTGGATTAATAAATAATAATAATAATAATTTATTAAGAAAGTCTAGTAATTCAATTTCTGAGAGCTCAAATATGTAGAAGAAACGTTTGCAAGACCTAAATGCAAAACTAAGTAAAAGCTTCGTATTAAACTTCCAATCAGCAGAAAGACTGTTAAGGCTAGGGCCTTTTTATATTTTTAGAAGTAAATGCAGCGAGAGAATTAAATTTTAAAAACTTGAACTGTAGGTCAGCAGCTACTGGTCATTAGGAATATATAACCAAAGAATTTTATATATTGGTTCCCTCAAACACATTGAAGATACAAAATTTGACACCTTGGTGTACGCAGTTAACTGGAAGCCAAAACGCGACCGTAGTATGAAGAATACGAAAATATTTGTAATGTTTTTTGTAAAACATATTTTCATCAGTTCTTTGACGGAACTGAGAGCTTCTTTAAATCTGTCATCAAAACAAAAATCTTCACTGTCGTTAGTGTCGTTCGATTCCATTTAAGGATATCAGAAAAAAACGTGCTCCTAACAATAAAACGACATATTTCGAAGTTTACTGCACATGAAAGCCACTTCATTTGAAGGGACTCGTGTACAAAATATTTAAACGCTAGCTTTAATCTTACATCGATACACGGCCATTATAAATCATAATCTTTAAATCTGGCAAGCTTATCAAAATACTTAAAAATGTTTGGATTTATCGGCCAAGAGTTTAATGCCCCAAAAGTAGACAAGTGTTCTTTTGCTTCGAAGAGAAAGGTTACCGAATCCGAGAATGAAAAATTTGCATTACAAGTGAAGCAAAACGCAACGAAAAAAAGAGGCAATAAAAACCAAACACTTTTAAATTAAAGCTTGGACCTTCATCGATCCTTGAACCAGGGCTTACAAATGTGATTGCGCCCATCACGAGCTCAATTAGCTTAGTGAGAAAAAAAACGAAGGTCCAAATTGAAACCCCAAGATATTGGTTTTATTTCGTTAATAAGACTGATTTAATTGACACGAAGAACAACGACAATGATTTTTCTGATTTTGCCAAATTTTATAGATCTAAAGTTTCTTTGAAACGAATAGATGAAGATGGTAACAAAATAACTTGGAACTCTATTCGGTAGCTGCGTTACTATAAAAACTGCATAAAAAGTAAAAAAAGACGAAAGCTTCTTTAAATCTAAACAACTTCTTTCCCGAAAGAAAAGAAGATTTCATGGACTTAAAACATCAAGTCTTGATTTTCAGACTTTTTATGACAATCTTCCATCCAATATGGACGAGCTAAATACTTATCCTCATTTAACAGGCCCTGACAACTCAGAAGATACTTAAATATCAATTTTGCTCAAAATTTAATCAATAATGTACAATACATAATTTAAACTTATGCATATTAAAAACTTGAATAGATAAAATATTCTTATTACAAAATGTTCCTTTACTTGTATGATACTTTCACGACCAAAAGAAAACAAACATGGAAAATTAACTTAAGTTAATAAATACCCTGGTTTATTGGTAAGGAAAAAGAACTTAAGTCAACATATGAAATTTTTTCCCACAATCTCACACATGGAATAACGACCTAAGTCGACAAAAGAAATTTTAATCATTCTTTCTTAATATGCCATAACAACCTAACTCGACCTAAGCTTTTTATTTTTTTAAAGTTCAATAAGCCATAACAGCTTAAGTGTTTTTTTCCTTAATTACTCATTAAATATAAGACATACATTTTATTACTTCTAGTATATGATAAATGTGTATTCTTTCTTCATTTCTGCATTTAAGAAATTTAAAAATTCATAATTCCTGATTCATAGAGAGATTATGAAACTTAAAACTGCTCTCCTGAAAAATATGAAAAATCGACTTAAGCGGTTATGCCCTGTGACCACTGATATAAGCACTACTATTTTCATGAGGAGGATTTGTGACTTTCTCGCAAAAAATAGTACCCTTGCAAAAATATTTTTTTTTCTTAGGTGTCACCATTTGGAAATCAAATTCTGACTTCCAGAGTTACAGTCGCCACGCTGTCCATTACGAAATGGGTTATAAATAATTGTTGTGAACATACAGGAGAGGAACTCATTCAGGCTTTGGGGTTCGTACCGTGGCAGTATTTGTATCATTTATTTTGCTCTGAAGGGTCTTCGATGGACGGATTCGTACGACCTTTTACCATACGAACATCTGATCCAGCTTGTTAATAATGATACAATTTAATTCTCCTGGATTTAAAGGTTGTTTTGGAATACATTATCGCTGAGGATCTCACCACTTACAAAGAATTTAAACTTTGTAAGGACTGGAAGTTAGGTCTGATATTCCCTTTGTATGCAGCATGTGGCACGCTTGTCGACGCACGGCTGGTGCTCGTCGGATCGGGGGGAAACTTGCTTCTCTATTCTACAAATTAATAAATTTCGTGCCAAAAGAAAAACATAAACGGAAGATAACAACAAAGAGAGAAAAATTAATTGATAACCAACCTCACTGTCCATATACGTTATACACCTTGGTATCAACCACAACAGGTACAATTTGTGATAACCATTAGGCTATGCGGCACCTTTATCTAATAGTACCTTATAAAGCTACCTCCATACTGTACGTGCCAACGTTAGTGTACAGTCCCTTAAAGATCTTAATTTACCTGAAAAAACACCTTTATTTCATCGTTTCATCTTCCACCTTCCCCTTTAAATAATTCTCTACTGCATATGCATTACCATTCCAAAACAAAACATTAATTTTAAACTTCAAAAATATAAAACACATAACACATAAAACAAATGAAAAAAACACAACTACTAACTAACGTACCCCAAATTAATTAAATATTGTACATAATAAAATGTTCAAATCAAGGTGCATAAGGTCTACACAAAAATTTCTTACTTACATATTGATTTCTCATAAATCTTACCGATCATAAAAATTAATAAGAGTCATTAAATTAAAGAGAAACTACTTAAAATTTTAAAGAGCAATAATTTGAGAGTTAGTGCTAGTATTCGACAATCTCATACATATTGACTTATTGAATCTTACGTAATTAATTTTCATAGACATGACCAGCGTCACCACTTTCGGGAAAAAAGTCGAAGTAGATTTGAAGAAAAAAGTGAAGTAAATTGAGAAAAATCGAAGTAAATTTTTAAATGACTTTTTACTTCCTTTTAAAAGAAATTTAACTCGAATTTTATCAGTTGACATTACAACACGAAAAAGTAGTGATTGCGTCTGAAATTGAAATGGTATGTTGTTTAGCTCGTTACCTTCCATAAATCCATTATGAAATATTATATTTATTGCGAAAACAGTTTTAATGATTTTGATAAAAAAAATTATGTGCGGTCTACATTTTGGTCAAAAAAAAAATGTTATTAACTTTCTCATTTCCGACTTTGATTTTGAAATAATATTGGTTACAAAAATTTGTATCCTTATTTGAATATTAGATATTAAATACTTATAATTGTCAATACATTTCTTTTAATTTTAAGAAAATTTCGTACATAAAGAATTAATTTATTAATAAATAGTAACATTTAAATTACTCTAATTAAATATAAATTTTCATAATATTCGTGTACAAATAAGTGTGTTGAGTTTCTATGCTTTTACTTATTTGTGTATTTGTATTGTGCTGACGTTAATTTTTGTTATGGCAGTTCTGGAGTTACATAGGGTGAAATAGAGAGATAGTAGATTTGGGTTTTTTTTTAGTAAAATTGAAATAGGTTGAAACAGAGATTTTTAAAATGAAGTAGATTTCAGTATTTTGCTGATGGTGCGAAGTAAGAAGTAGATTTTAAAATATTAAAAAAAAAGTAGATCTACTTCAATTGAAGTAAAGTAGGACCACTGGATATGACGTTTCACTAAAGAGAGTAAATAATGATTATTTAATATTATAAAAGCTTAAATTTAAAAAATAGATGTAATAAAAGAGGGATTTTGTTTTCTTATTGTTGCGGAATTTATAGAAAAACAAAAAATGACGAAAAATAAATTTGCAAATATATTAATTTACTTACATTTGTATATCAATGATTATGATCTTGAAGATCCATCCAACGATGTGCACACATAGCCGAGTTAGATCTTGTTAGATAATGTTTTGTATGTTATATACCTATTATAAATATTTCGTTTTTTTTATATTAGTTTTAAACTTGATTTTAATTAAATTTAAATTTTAGATTATGTAGATGAATAATAACTTTAGATAGGATTAATGAATAAAATTAAAATTCACTTCAATGCTCACAAGTTGGGATAAAAAGGACATGATTAACGATTTTTGAAGACAAGTTTAACTTATTTTCCTTCTAATTCTAAATATATGGACTACTCAGGGTTGCACGCACTTTATGCTTTTTAGCTATGTATCCACGTTTTGCGAAGATCGAATCTTGCTCTTTAAATTTTGCCTAAGAACTGAGTGTGTGTTCAAAGGAAAGTTTGTTTGAATAAATTTTGATTTTGATGAATTCCGGTCTCAAAACTTTTTTATGTTCAACGACAGCTTGAAGATTGGACCTCTGCAACTTGATGTCTATGAGTTGACTTTGGTCACCAAGTAACTAATAAAATCGTGCACGGTGGCTTCTATCGATGCTGGAGGACTCTCAGAGGAATGGGACTGGCCAAGATCACTGGGTGGTTGTCAACACTTACAATAAAGTGCTATACTGCATTTGAAAGCCAGAAGTTTGTTCTATAATTCTGCATTTAAATTCAATTACTCATATCAATGGTTTTTGAGAAATTCGCATTTAAAGTCCAAATTTTGATAAAAAAACGTTAACAAAAAAGTTTAGAACGATTGTTTTCAAAATTGTGAAATGAAATTGTAAATTAGCTTATATGTGTTCCATGTAACCATTAATGATGCTCAGAGCCAGTATTCTTGACCGTCCCGGTAGAAGGTTGACATAGAAAAGAAAATTTTGATCGGCGGAAATGATCGCTTTAGCAAATTTATATTTGATCGAAAAGGTACAAAAAGAGTTCATTGGAGTTTCGAAAGAGTAAAATTATGTGCCTAGATTTTAAGCTGTAACCACAAGGACGTGGGGACTATACAATAATTCGGTCGCATTACTATATAATAAATTCATCGCAACTTGTAAGGGTAGATTTTCATATAACCAACTACGTCATACATGAGCATGTGTAAGTTTGCATTACCTTTCTAACAACTAACATAAACATTTAAGATGAGTCTTTAATTGTAGGTTTTTTAAGTTTGCTGCAAATGCTCACTACAACAAAAAATCTAAAGTTTAAGAAATAAATCGAATTTTATTAGATTCATTTCACTTTTTGTCATAAGGTTTTCTTTTAATTTCCCAATCAATGAATTTATAGTTGATTTATAACTAACTTTTCATTATTCAATACTAGCCGACCCGTACTCGCGTTGCTTCGCAAATTGTAACTACGAATATTTTTTTAATATTAATATTAGCATATGAAAACATTTCTCAATGGGACTGAGCATATTTTCTACAATAATATTAATTTTAGTTTATATGCATAACTTACCGTATCGAATTAGATTCTCTTTCACACTTGAAAAAAAAAGAGTTTGTTAATGTTTGTGCATATTATAAATATAACAATATAGAAAATAATAAAACTTTTTTCAAATAAATGGGTTGACTACTTTCTGAGATAATTCAACCCAAACTTTAAAATGGTTTCGCTTTTATAGAATAGTTCATGTGCACTGTAGTCAATTGAAAGTCAATTTTTGTCACCCAAAATGCTATTAAGTGTATTCAGGTAACTTAAAAAATAAAATGCACGACTGGATCGCACAAACTTGCTCATAATGTAAAAGTACTTTGGAATTAAAAATACATTTTATAAATATAAAACATGGATTTAATTAGATAAAAATGTTCAAATATATGGAATTGCCGTCTGATTAATCTTTTTAAAGTAATTTTTTATATAACAAATTTCCTTAAAATTTTTCGAGAAGTATTTAGTAGTATAGATTTTAGAAATAGTTTTTTTTTCGAATATTTTTATATACAATATTATTTCAAACTTAAGGGGGCTCCTGTTGAAAATTTTTGGTTAAAATGGTTAGAGCCGTTAATGAGAAAGTCAAAAAATCAAAAAACCGTTCTATGAAAGGTATACCGTTAATAACATTTTGCCCCAAAATTTTGTTTGACCAAAATGTAGTCCATGTCCAATGTCCTAATTTTATCAAAATCGTTAGAGCCGTTTTCGATATAAATAAGATTATGCATTATGGGTGTATGGGGGCTATCATTAGTTTTGGATCTAACAAAAATTTCAATTTCTCCTCTAGAGAATCACGAAGACCCTTAACTACCCAGATTGAAGAACATAGGCCTCGAAGTTTTGGCTGTAGGCAGAGGTACAGACAAACAGACACACAGTCACACTGAGACATGTTTTTTGTGTACTAAATTGTCCTTAAAATTTGTATGCAAACAATTGATATGCAAGTTGTTAGTATTCAATAAAATACATTTTATAACGTAATTTAAAAATTTATTCGTGTAGGTATCCGTTTTCTAGATATTGAATTTTCAAAACAAAATTTTTATTATTTTTTTTACAATCCAAAAACTATTTTTTCGAAAAAAGTTTTAGATTATATTTTTTCAAGTGTATAGAAGCTCCCGCATAAAAATTTTGGTTAAAATCGTTAGAGCTGTTGATGAGAAATTCGAAAATTTAAAAAAACCATTATACCTATGACGGGTACCGTTAATAACATTTCCCCCCAAAAATTTTTTTTACCATAATGTAGTCCGTGTCCATAATATCACACCTATTTTTTTTTATCAAAATCGTTAGAGCCGTTTTTGAGATAAATAATATTATGCATTACGGGTGTATAGGGGGTACCGTTAGTTTTAGAGCTAAAAAAAAAAAATTCAATTTCTCCTCTAGGGAATCAACGAAGACCCTTAAGTACCGAGTTTGAAGAAAATATCTCCAGTGGCTTAGGCTCTAGATCGAGGTACATCCATACAGACATACGGACATACAGCCATACAGACAGACAGACGGAATCCTCGGACCCACTTTATTCGTCTTCGCTATCATCGTAATGTCAACTTTGATCAAAATCTCGAGTTCGATTTTTTTCCAAATGCAGAACTTGCCCTATAGTACCTATATCGCAAGTAAAAAAATGCCCACACTGCTCAGCGATGTTACGATAGAATTAGAGAAACAAAAAACAATGTGTGTGTGTAGGTTAGTTAGATGAACTATATAATATAATACATATATAATACAATACAGTAAAATTGAATATGTAGGTAGGTAGGTAAGAGAAAAAACATAACTACTCGTATTAAATGGAACACATATTAAGAGAGAGAGAGCATGGGAAGAAAAGAAAATTAAAAATGTTGGAATGATAATGAAATGAAACAAAGCAGCGACCTCGCGATTGTGATGAAATCTAATTCCTGGATAAAATAAATTCAAAAAGTTTATTATTTTATAATTTGTTTTTATTTATTTCTCAGGTTGTATGTTTAATTTAGAAGTGATTTTGGGCTTAAAATTTGCGCAACAATATTGACTTTATGACGCAATGCTAATCTTTGTTGATTATTGTATAGGTTTCAAGATATGAGTGGTTGTATAAGTCAACTAATGAAAAAAAATGGACAAAAAATGTAAAATTAATAATATTTAAGTTTGACAAATTATTAATGAAAAAACATTATAGCCATAAACACTCTTATAACAATATAGAAAATAATAAAATTTATTTCAAATAAATCGGTTGACTACTTTCTGAGATCGTGCGTATCAAGGTTTAAAATGGTTTCGCTTTTATATAATAGTATAGATCTATTAATGGCTATAATTGTGAAATTTCTTCTACCACACTTAAAATATAAATGAGATATTTTAAGGAATTCAGTCTACAAGTTGAAACTAAAATTCCACGAAACACAAAGGATGCGACGAAAAATAAAATGGAGGATTTGTCGGTGGATAACAATGTGCTTTTTATTACCTCAACAAATTCTATGGAAGAAAAAAAAAGCAAAAATAAACCGAAGAAATGCATTACCTCAGCTTACTTCTTATACGAGTACTTGTAGCTTTCCTACTCAAAGCCGTGTCCCGAATTTTTTTTTAAACGAATTTATTTGGAATTGCAAAGCAGCAAACTTATTATATTAAAATATACTTTATTCAAATATGTATTCCCATATTATGGGAAATTGATTTTTCATTTGGTTAAGTCATCTCGTTATTGGCTCCCTTGGTTATTATATTTTTTTGAAGTTACTATTTGTTGTTAAATTTTTTAATATTTTAAAATAATAGTTAGTTCATTAGGTATTTTAAGACTTTTTTTCCCATAAAGAAGAGCATTCAAGTTCTATTACATTGAACGTTGAAGGGGGTTTGATATGATGATCTTTAATCCGATATTTCAATCAAGAACACCTTGCATGCTTGCCCCTGTCTTAAATTAAAGTTGTATTCCTTTTTCGATAATAACACCCTTAAAGAACTCTAAAGGTTGGTAGAAATGGTTGGTAGAAATGACGACCACTGGCAGTCTTGCCCTGAGGCCCAATTAGCGTTGAAGTGCACCGGCATTTTGATACCATAACTCGTAAGGACCTTTGGATGAAATTTATGTAAAAATTTGAACATTATCACTGGGTCATCCACTTTGCATTAAGTCAAGATGAAAGGAGCTTGTAGGTTTTTATGTCTCTTACTGTGTGTTTGATTTTGCACAATCATTCGGAAATTGGATCACTCACTCAGACGGACCACCACACTCATGCGACACCATCTACACTGTGCCAAGCAAGGCAGCTTGTTGGCTGGGCTGAAACAGTACCCAATCCGACTGAGTGACCATTCGGCCTCCCGCACTGTAAGCCTCCTTGAAAGCCCTTAGACCGCTAGCTCGCTCTGGATCTAAGAAGTCAAAAGGATGACACGGCACACAAGTAACCGAAGTTCTTCCTAGAGATATTTCGTCGTGTTGAGAAGGGAGATCAAGTCTTTGATCTTCATTTCCGAAAGTTCGTTAAAAAATACCATTGACATTTGCAGAAGAAATGGAGGACTGCTTTCATTTCTCGCTGGTCCCAACAGCTATCTAAGTGAGTTTTGTGGGGAATGCCTAGGTTCGCTGCATAATCTCCTATTGACCAGTGTTCGCTACAGGTAACTAGGGTCCTCGCTTTGTCTTGCCTGGGTCTGCATATTAAATCAAGTGTTCGGGATTTATTATAGGTGGTCCAAATTTTTCTAGATATAATGTAGTTATAGTAAAACTGCTCCACTTACGATTTGATTCGCCACGAAAAAAATAATAAATAGAATATTGCCCTTCACAACTCCCAGCGGAGTGTAGACTTCTTCTGAAAGTGAGTTCTAAAGGGCTGATTCTTGCCGGGCCAGCTCGTCTGACCGTTCACTCCCGTCAATGCAAAGTTAGAAAGCCTTAACGCCCTAGATACATTCTCAGAGAATATTCCTGAACCAATACCACACTCCATCTTTGAGCCATCAGTAAAGATAGTTGTGTCGAAATCTTTTGTCACTACCAGTTCTTTCTTGATGGGAATATAACCTTAATATCTGTACCGATGCCCATTTTAGGATTGCAGTAGTCAGTGGGAGTCGAATAAATCTCTCCATCAGGTTTAGCAATCTAAGAGTTCGATTCCTCTAGTCTTAGTGCACTTGTACAAAAAACCATTTAAGCTATCATTTGGGCAAGATATTAGAGCCCCTGTGGCGCAAACGCTATCTTCTTTGTATCTTCTTCAGCTTATTGGTTTTGTATGCTTTGGTAAGCGTGGGCCACCATACAATTGAACGAAACGTGAGGATCGGTCGCACCACGGTTGTGTACAAAATCTACAAAATCATTGAAGAACCCAATTTATATCAAAAGCCTTACTATAGGCGTAGAAAGCTATGCAGGCCTTCTTAACCCTTTATTCAGTATTCAGTTCCAGTTCAACTTAAGGTCTGTTATTCTAGACCTAGATATTTTGCACTGGAAGAGAGCAAAAGTATTTGGTCGTTCAGTTATGGTAGAGTGAAGGGTAGTAAATACCATCAGTTCATGTTTTTCTTTGGTTAACATCTAGTCCACAACTTGTAGCCCAGTTACTAACTTTCCGTAATGCCATTTCTGTGATTTAACTTACCACAGAGGTGAAATTTCCTGACACTAGTAGTACCAAGTCATCAGCATACGCAACCACCTTAACGCTACATCTTGCGAACTTAACGAGAATATTATTCTTGAATAAAATCCATAGAAGAAGAAACATAATTCCGCCCTGAGGTGTTCCTCTACTAACATGCTTGGTCAAATTTATAATGCCTAACATACCTAGAATCCTTCATACTGAGCATTGATATAATCCACTCCCTGACATAGTCTTCTACACCAAACTCGATGAGTGATTCCGGAATGGACTTGGTAAAAAAGGTAGCGAGAGTATATTCTTTAAATGTAATAGTTTTCTCAATTGTACGCACTACCTCATGAAGGGTTCTTTATAGTTTCTTTAAGTTTTGTAAAATTATGAATTCAATCATTGGTATATGGTTCAAGTCAGCTACGACAAAGTTTCAAACACTTTTATGACAGTTATCTGAGGACATTAATAACTATTTCGAAGTATCCGGATATTTGCATATCCTCAAAAAAAGTTCTATCTGTGCAAGATGCCTACCAGGAGAAAGGGAAAACTATTTGCTTGAAAGCTTAAATGGTTGTTAGAAAATTAGGAAAGGATTTAAGAGGAGTTATAGATACAAGTTGTGGAAATTGAAATACTAAGAAAACACAGAAATGGACGAAACATTTCACATTCGTGTTGTGCGGTTAAGCATAAGCACGGAATCTCTGTACTTTACAGTATGTCTGAAATTGAGCTCACGGGTTAACGGATGAGCATTCCCTGAAGGAGCCTTTATTACTTGGCAGCTATTTTGGTGACGTCAAATAAGTGAATAGTGAAGTATGTGATTCGCATGCAGAGCACTGAAAACAAAATCAAAGATGTCCCCAATTTAGTAACCCGCCAGGCTCCGATCGAAATACTATTTCTTTTATATATCGGTCTTACTACAAACCCCGATTATAACTTGAAGATTCATGAGTGTGAAGATTGAAGCAAAGCCATCCCCTCTGCTAGATACGGCCTTTGTCAGAACCATTCATACAAAAGAAGAAAGTGAAAATAAAGCACATACAAAGTGCTCTTCATCTACTTTGTAAGGTACGAGTATGCATCTACTTACGATTGGAATTCCGGGGGAGTGTTTACTTCTGAGGAAGTTTTTCTGGATGGAGATACGAGTATGGATACTTGAACAACCATCTTAAGAGTTGAATGAGTAATGTAATGTGCAATTAATCTACAAGGATTCGCTCTTCGAAGGAGTATGGTTTTTTGTTTTTTTTTTTTTCTTAAATACATTTTAAAGTTGGAGCAAATGCAATACCATTTTTGTTTTTATTTATTCTTTAAATTTAAAAACAAAATAAAACTGATTTTAAACACAATTTCACATGTTTTTGTTTCGAACTGGAAACTTTGCGATAGATATACTCGTAGGTACTATAGGGCAAGTTCTGCATTTGGACAAAAAATCGAACATGAGATTTTCATCAAAGTTGATATTATGATGATAAGGAACACGAAGAAAGTGCATCCCACAATTCGGTATGTCTGTCTGTATGTAAGTACATTTGAGTCCATCCTAAGCCACTGACTGGACCTATTTTCTTCGAACTCAGTACTTAAGGGTCTTCGGTGATTCCCTAGAGGAGAAATTCAATTTTTTCTTAGCTCTAACACTAACGGCACATGTCATACATAGAACACAATTTTGGGAAAAAATTTTATGAACGGTAACTGTCACAGAACTATTTTTTCGACTTTCTCATTAACGGCTCTAACGATTTTTACCAAATTTTCGTAAAGGAGCTCCTTTCACATTAAAATATTAGCTGTGTTTTATTTTCCCCCAGATCTGATCCGTATTGGATTTTATTTTCAAAATAACATGTAAAACAACAAATACAAACAAAACTGGACCTTGTGTTGTTTTTGTTATAGTACATATAATTTTGAATGAAGATCCAATCCGGATCAGATCTGGGGGAAAATAAAACACAGCTATTATTGTACATACATATATAAGATATTTTTGAAAAAACATTTTTTTTTTTTGAAAATCACTACAGTAGACTCGCGGTAACGTGAACTATTAAAAACTGGGCGTGTTCACGTTTGCAAAGCTGTTCATGTTTACGAAGGTGAAAATCTTTAAATTTTTCAAATAAATTAGACATATGTTTTTACTCAAATTCATATATATTTTGTGTGTTTCGGTTTGTAAGTAGGTACCTAATTCATTATTATTTGTTAAGAAAAAAAAATTATGTTGAAATCAATTAAAAAAGGGGTTGTCTTTTTTTGCAAATTGCTGAACAAGGGCTTTTGGGGGAGACGTTCAAGTACGCTGATATCTGTTATACTTATGTTTTCTTTTTCTGTCCATTCCAAAGATTTATTGAAAATGTTGATTGCTTCACTAGGCTCTATTCTAGTATGTGCTCTTTCCAAAATTCTGTCCTCGCTTTTTTTTTCATCCACTGGTCAAAACCTCGTTCGTTTGGGTTACGTTCGGAAGATCTTCAGTCCAGGACTAAATGCCAATCATTTACGGGATATCCAAGTTTTATAAAAACGATTCGAATAACCGACAAATGCAGAAAAGAAAAATTTGTTCATGTTATAGGGCTTTCTCAACGTGTTCACGCTACAGAGTAGTCAATGTAAAAAAAATTGTGTTCACGTTAGCCGGTGTCCACGTAAGGCGGTGTTTTTGTTAACGCGAGTCTACTGTATCTTCAAAACTTGTGAACGATTATTTTTTTAATTTATTTAATAAAATAAATTTTGAATGAATGAATGAATTTGTATTAGAGGTTTTTGTACTGCGACCTGGAAATCTATTGTGCCTACGCTTAAAAAATGATGAGCTTACTCATCCTACAGTTCCTCCTCCAAACCTATTTTTTTTAGGAATTTTAGTATTTGGGACACCTTTAGAGAGGATAGGTTGCTTTCTTCTACCGGGTATTGTCGCAGATGGTTTTTCTTTGATGCATGAGTGGACAACGCTTTCCTAGTTGGTGACTGCCCCATCGGTATGGAAAGTTAGGTTCTTTGTCCAAAGATTCCTGCACGAGTCCCTTCGCTTTTTCTCTATACATCAGTGTACTACTTGATGGTATTTGTTTCGAGGGTGTAGTTTATTTCCTCTCCTACCCTATGTACAAAAGTTTTTCTCGAAATTATGTTTTTTGATCATACCATTTCTTGGGATGTCAAGAGAGTTTGTTACTGTGGATCTACTGATCAAGTCCCTATCCCTGAGACCAATGATTTTGTCTGTCCCAGTTCCTTCTTTTGAGAATCTCATGATACCTCCCATTGCTTCCCAATACCACAACCTCCATTGCTGCGGTAGGGCAGGCTCTCATTGCTCCCGTAATACAGATACATGCGAGCCTTTGAACTTTTTCTAGAATTTTCCTAGTTGTTAATAATTCGGTTCTCTTGTACCATGCAACTGCACCATAGGTAATGATGGGTCTTACCATCATAGTGTACATCCACCTGAGGATGTTCGATTTGCATATCCGTCTCTTGCAAATCATTGGGGCTTTTGTGACTTCCCTGACTATGGCTTTTAAGTGTTTGTTCCAGAGGAGTTTACTGTCTAATACAATTTCTAGATATTTTACCTCCCTCTACGTTTCAATTACTTCACCAGAAACTGGATAGGTTTCATATGTGGTAGAAGTCTTTTCCTGGTAAATGATATGATTGTCGTCTTGGATAGGTATATTGATAGCCCTACAGATAGACACCATTTTCTTGTAAGTCCTCCTTGGATAATATTGCAAAGAGTTTCTTCAAACTTACATACGATAGCGATATCATCAGAAAAACTAATGCAACATATTTTGTTTGGAGATAAGATTTTCTAACAATTCATCCACTACAAGACTCCAGAACAAAGGCAATAATGCACCATTTTGAGGACAGCCTACTGTTATGATTACTTTTCTCACATTTTGTGCTTCTTCTGCCTCAGCCTTTCTATTGCCTGACATTTCGCTTATTCATCTGGTTATGCTGATTCGTACGAATTTCCTACCAAGAGCGTTGCCTACAGCCTGGTGGGATGTATTGTCGGGAGCTCCCTCTATATTTTAGAACGCAGCTAATGCTGTTTCCCTTACATTAAAGGGGTTTTAGTATCTTATTTGTTTGTTCAAATAGGGCGGTCTCTGTTAATCTGCCCACTCTATATGAGTATTATTGCTGATTGAGAGGCCAACTTCTTATGAAATTGTCAATTACCTTTTCCAAAGTTTTCAGTACAAAGGATGTTAAGCTTATTGACCTGAAAGACTTTGGATTGGTTGTGTCTTTTTTCCCTGTTTTGGGAATGAAGATTACCTTAGCTGTTCTCCATAGACTTGGTATGCAAAGGGCAATGCTACACCGAAGAATATTAATGAGATAGGGCATAAGGTCTTCTTTTCCCTTCTTCAAGAGAGCTGGAAGATACCATCTCCACCTAGGGATTTGTAGGGTTGAAAAGTATTAATTGCCCGATCTATCCTTTTACTTAAGCAAATGGTAGTTGCTATCCTCTCTGTTTGGTATGAGAGGTGTCCTCTCTACCAAGTTACCATTTGATGATAAACTGCCTAGAAAGTGTGTGTTGAGCTACAGGTTGTGCCTCTACTCTTTAGTATAGAACTAAGGCGCAGTTAAGTATTCAATCCAAGGTACAGGCTATGTATCTATCTTCCTATGAAATATACGTATTTAACCTCCATAGTGTTATGAATACCTACATATCTTCTGTTTTCATTTAGTTTTGAATTTATGTTTACTGTAAGAATACCTAGCTTAGTTCATATAACTTAACAAATTATCTACTTGACGAAATTAAGAGTCTTCCACGTTATTAGAAGACTTTATGACTTCTTTATAGTCTTCGAAATAAATGAACCAAAAGATATAAACTCACTGCATAAAAACAATGCAATTTTGGTTCATAAGTTCACACTTGACACAACTAGAAAATGTTTGGTGTATTCTTAGTTCAAACTTAATTACAACAAGTTCTTTTATGAGCTCATTAAAGTTGTGTCATCTGTAAATTTTAAGGTCTGTGGAAAAAATGTATGTAGGTGATGAAGTAGTTATATAGGTGACTAACATACTAATCCTCCTTTAGAGTCATGAAAATAGTTTAATAGAACTTATTCTTCCTTATTCAAATCATATCAGTGTATCTTTTTTTTTTTTTTTAAGGCAGACTCTTCACATTACTTCCCAAAGTTCCATTAAACCTTATGCCTAATAAGTATACACTTTATTGGAAGAAATGAAATTGAGTTTTCAAAGGGTACAACAATATCTTAAAAATTATGGGGACAGGAAGTCGACTTTTGATTTTTAGGATTAAAAGTCGTAAAAGTGTATTTGAAGAACTTGTTTATATGCAATAAAACAACATACCTTCTTTATAATCTTTTATTTATTTTAAATTGCAACTGAAGGCTTTGGAAATAGAAAGGGCTAAGTGACAGATTTGAAGGTAAGTTTTCTTACTTAGCCCCTTCTTGCATTAAGAACGATAAAAACAAACAGCTAACTACACATTTAACACCTTCATCTAAACCCAATTTCGTAAGTAATTATACCAGAAAAATCTCATTAATACCAAAATTTGCTTAGTCGTATTAAGACCTTCTTTATTGGTACAAAATAAAATTTTAAAATTGAGTATATAAAAACAAATGTAATTTGAGTAAAATGCATAAAATTCGCATCTTACTTTGATAAAACATCTCCTAAGATATGAACGTAAATAAAATGCACGACTGGATCGCACGAACTTTCTTTTATTTAAAAGACTAAGAATTTCAAAAATAAATGTTTTTGAAAATGAAAACTGTTCATAAGCATAAAATTCATTTTTACTTGCGACTTATAGGTACTATAAGGCAAGTTATGCATTCGTAAAAAAATCGAACTCGAGATTTTAATCAAAGTTGACATTACGATAATAGCGAAGACCAAAAAAGTAGGTCTCGCAATTCTGTCTGTCTGTCTGTCGGTTCAACTGAAGCCTAAACGGCTCGGCCGATTTTTTTCGAACTTGGTAGATATGGGTTTTAATTTTTTCCCCCCGGACGTTTTTTTCTGTTTTTTTAAGACCAAAAATAACGGTACCTGCCATACGATTTTTTTCGAAATTTTATAAATATTTTTTTTTTCTCAAAAACTGTCCCACAGAATTTTTTAAAAACAATTTGTAAAATTTCATTTGGTTAAAACTAGTTTTTGAAAAATTCGATATCTCAAGAACGGCTTAGTATTTTTTTTGGAAATTAAATTTTTATTCGTACAATAATAAAAACTTAAAGTTGGCGTACCAAAATTTTTTCTTAAAAATGTTTTAAAAATTTTGTACATAAAAGCTTATTTTTTAAGGAACCACTACAACGACTTATAATTTTTGTTCCTGCATAAATTCATATTTGCATAGCATTCTGTTTTTATCTCTTATTACTAAAAGAATTTAAAAAATTCATTTTTTCCTTATTTTATCCTTATGAACAGTTTTCTCTAATAACATTCGTTTTTAAAATTCCTAGTCTATTCCATAGGAGCAAGTTCGTGCGACCCACTCGTGCATTTTATTTAAATGACTATACAACTTCTTTAGTAGTTGGACCTAAAAATATAGGATGCCATGTGATTCAAGCAAATATTGGTTTACGCAAGAACAAAAATTATAAGTCCTAGTAGAGATTTCTTAAGAAAATAAGCTTTTATATACAAAAATTTTTAAATATTTTTAAGAAAAAAATTTGGTAAATTCAAATTTGAGAAATTCAAAATTCGAAAAAATGTTTCTATGGTAGGTAAACTAAAAAAAATTTCAAAAATTCTAGGTGCCGTTTTTGATTAAAATACAATTTTCGAAAACCATTTTTTAACATTTGTAGGTATGGTGGATACCGTTATTCTTAGGTAAAATAAAACTCCTTTTCTTACATCTTGTAGACTGTATAAAGAAATTATTATTATTTGTCAAGTTTAAAAAAAATCGGGCATGGGGTTTTCGAAATATTAAGTTTTGAAAAAAAATGTTGAATACATAAATAACATTCAAACGTATGGGGAGCCTTAGTATAAGAAAATGATCCAAATCAGTTGAGCCGTTTTTGAGAAAATCAAAAACAAAAAAATGGTTCTATGGAGAGTACCCGTAATAACAATTTTTCTGAATTTTTTTTCAATCATTAGGTAGCCTTAACTAAATGAAATTTTTTCTTATAATGAATTTTTCTTATAAAAATCTGTGGAACAGTTTTAAATAAAAAAGAAATTATGAATGCAAAACTTGCCTTATAGTACCTATAAGTCACAAGTAAAAATAGAAAATACTAATTTGTTTTATTATTAAAACATTTTTATTTTTTTTCAAAAATCCAAAAAATATTTTTGTTATAGTTTTGATATGCAATGTCTTTTAAACTTTTAAGAAGTATAGAAAATTTCATTAAAATCCATAATGCAGATAATCAGAAAGTCGAATGGTTTTCAAAAACCATTTCTTAACATTTGTATGGTGGGTACCGTTATTTTTAGAAAAATAAACAAAATTATCAGAACTTGTAGATCGTATTAAAAAACTGTTTATACAAAAGTTTGAAAAAAAATCGACCACGTGGTTTTCGCGGTTATTGAGTTTTCAAAAAAAAAAAATTTGTTTTTAAAACAATTTTTTTTTGAAAATTTAAATACTCAATACTTTTAATGAACTTAAGCATAAAAATTACAAAACTAAAATGTACCGCTTATGAGAAAAAATCGAGAATATCGAAAACTAAAAAAAATTTCGATTTTTGTTAACCATCAGATAGCTTTTGCTAAATGAAATTATTAGACCTTTTTGGAAAAAAAAATCAGTTTTTTAAAAAACATATTTTCTAAATTTCGAAAAATCGTTGCATGGCAGGTACAGTTTTTGTGGGTCATAAGAAAAAAAAAAATAAAACAACGTGTGAAGGCGAATTTTAAATTCTATCTACAACTTTTCAAGAATATCGGCTTAGCCGTTTAAGCTGTAGTCGTATAGGAAAAATGAATTGTGAGACTCACTTTTTAGGTCTTCCGTTCCTAGTAATGCCAAGTCTGATCAAGATCTCAAGTTGGATTTGTTTGCATTAGCTTGCCATTTAGTACCTACATAATATATATGGCAAGTAAAAACAAAAAGTCAAAATCTGTCACTTCTTCTCTTTCTAAAAAAATTATGAAAAATTTATGATACAAATTGGAGTATCATAAATTTTTCATCTTTTTTTTTCTTACTCAGTATAGCTAAAAAACTATCAAAATTCCCACTTCTAAGGCTTTTACTAAAAGGCTGGTTTCATTTTCCTAACCATACCAATTTTTTTTTACTTTTTTCTTTTATTTCGTGAAGCGCCATGGATATTTTGAGACATGTAGCAGCATCTTTTTATTAGTAAATAACTCTTTCATGGCTAAAACTACAAAATCCCTAAATAAATACGGAAAAAAGATGTGATACAAATGCGGAACTAATTTGACATCGAATTTTTAAAACAGATAAAGTAAACTTTTCCCACAATTCATTAGGCATATTTTCCATTAGTTTAAATTTAGGTTAGTAAATAAAATCATATTTATCAAATAAGGTCCAACGCAACGTGTTCCTTATACACGATCAATAGCTTTGCTTAGTGGAAAAAAAATAATAATACATTAGGAAGTTTACTTTCAAGATTGCACCTACGAATACACAGAACGTAAGCAACATCTGAAAGTTCCATTTTATTAACCATCATCAAGTCAAAAGATTCATCTCCCGGTGCGGAACTAATCAATAGCGATTTCGCTAACGTCTGTCTGTTGGAAAACCATAACCATTTGCAGTTTTATGTCACGTTCATGTTGTTGGGTTACTCTTCACGGTAACGAGACGGTCATAATATCTAACGACCGAAAAACGTGTTACAAGCAAGTCAGGAGATAATTTTGGTTTCACAACAAAATGTAGCACGTCTAAGGTAAAAGGTTAAGTCTTTATATCAATGCACGGTTTCTCCACCTCAACACCATTCCAATCTTACTACCTTACAAGTAACAAATTATTGTTTCTGATGTTAAACTTCCCGAGAAAATTAATGTGAGTCAAACATCTTCCTTGGGAATTTTAAAGCGCGAAAACATTTCTTGATTCTTTCTTATCCGGTTGATAAATGAATAAAGCTTAGGTTATCTCACATGAATTTTGAAGAAAACCAAAAAGTAAAATAAATATCGTTAGCCCTAATAGATATCCAGGGAAAAGGTAAACTGTTCTCGTGTATTTTAGTTGGTAGGTTAGGTATAGGTATGTATTGTCTTATTTATTTAGCTTCTTTCTGGATCGATATAAATAAAGGTACCAATTCTTACTTACGTTGAACTTAATACAGGAGCAATGTGAATATATGCGAAATAAAAAATTATTTCTGTTTAAGTGGAGTGATTGAATTTAATTCAATTGAAAGTTCAAATGACCTCAACTCCAAAGTGCGTTTCCCCAGGTACGACAGATATAAGACTAGGTAAACATCGACCAATAATTGCGTCTTAGAAGAGTACGACAGCATCTAACTGATGGGCCCACTGTCGTATCTGGGCGAAACGCACTTTGGAGTTGAGGAGCGTTCCTTGCTGGAAAGAAAACTTAGGGCGCCGGTATTTTTTTTTTTCTTAGCAGAACTGACTACGAAGAACTGACTTTTTGGTTGCTTAAATTATAATTCTTAAGCGAATACAGATATAGTGAACCTTGTTTTGCTCAAAATAAATTTGCAAGGCTATAAGATTTATAAATTTTCAGAAAAAAATGTAAAGTGTGTTTCAGAATATTTCACTCAAATAAGACTTTCCTACCACAGATAATAAAAAAAAATATTTTGCCTTGAGGATTCCCAAAACTGCACGACTGCGCACTTAAAAAGTATTTTGGAATTCAAAAATTTTTTAAAAATATAAAAACTTAGATTTATTATTATTAATCTTTATTAATACATAATTTAATTACAATATCAATAGTTTACAAAATTAAGCACTAGCTACCAGGGCTTTAGGCTAGAAAGCTTGGAATTAATTAGAGAAAAATATGTTCAAAGGCATAAAACTGCCGTCTTATTATTAAACAATTTTTGTATATAAGACATTTTTTTTTATTTTTATTAAACAAATTTGGGGTGTCAATTTCAAGTAATATAATTTCAAGTAATAGTAATACAAAACATACATACATTTTAAGAAATTATTTCAAGAACACATTTCACCCGCTCTGCTTGGACTTTAATCACGAAATTTTGTATCCCATTAAAGTGTCTCTGCAGAAAAATGTTAAATATTTAATTGTTTGTTGGTTTCACTTAATTTTTTAGTAAACTGAAAATCTTTAAAAAATCGACTAGAAAAAAAAGAAAAGTGAAGCTACGACGGCGGCGCGGCGGAGCGAAAGAAAGAAAAACGCTCACGATTTTAATTTTAATTAATTTTTTTTTCAAAAATCCAAAAAATATTTGTTCGAAATTTTGTGTATTTATAAAATTATTTTAAACACAAATTAGCTCTTATATAAGAATTTCAATTAAAATCGTTAGACCCGTAATGAGAAAGTCGTAAATAAAAAAACGGTCCCATGACATTTACCGTAAATAACAAGTAACATTTTTTCTTAAATACAGTTCATGCATACTATAGCACACCTAATGTTTGTTTATTAATCGTTATAGCCGTTTTCGAGATAAATGAAATTTTGCATATCGGCTGTATGAAATGTATCGTTAGATTTGGAGCTAAAAAAAAACTTTCTCTAGGGAATCGCCGAAGAACCTTGAGTACCAAGATTGAAGAAAATTTCTTCAGGGACTTAGGCTAAAGATCGAGGTACAGACATACAGACACACAGACATACATACATACTTAGAGACACACAGACACATAGAGCGAATTGAGGAACCCACTTTTTTCTTGTTTTCTATCATCTTAGTGTCAACTTTGATCAAAATATCGATTTCCATTTTTTTTTTTCAAATGTAAAACTAGCACTATAGTACCTTTGTAGCTATCATCATCATCATCGGCTCGACAACCGGGTTCCGGTCCTGGCCTCTTTCAACAAGTCTCTCCACCTATCCTGGTCTCTAGCCGACGCCATCCAGTTGCGCACCCCAAGGCTTCGGGCGTCCTGGTCTACGCCATCTCTCCAGCGCAAGCATGGTCTACCAAGAGTCTACCGAGCTTAATTTTTGTCACAATATCTGCTTCTAGGTAGATTGCGTACAGTTCATGATTGTACCGTCTCCGGAATCGTCCTTCCTCACATACGGGGCCAACAATTCTCCTTAAGACTTTTCTCTCGAACGCAGCTAAGAGGTCGGAGTGCCTTTTGCTAAGCACCCAAGTCTCGGATCCATATGTGAGTACTGGCAGGACCATGGTCCTGTACGGCAGCAGTTTTGAAGTTATGGTGAGATTTCTGGATTTGAAGAGCTTTGACAGACTATAGTAGGCTCTGTTGGATTTGAGAAGCCGCCCGCGTATTTTTTCTTCTATATTGTTATCGGCAGCTACTATGGACCCAAGGTATTTAAAGGATTGCACCACTTCAAATTCGTGCTCCGCAACCTTGATTGTTTGACCAACTGTTCCTTTCGCATTCGACGCCACCATGTACTTTGTTTTACCTTCACTAATGTGCAGCCCCAGGTTTTGTGCCGCCTGCTCGATCTGGATAAAGGAATCGTGTACAGCTTGTTCGGTTCTTCCGATGATGTCGATGTCGTCTGCGTAAGCCAGTAACTGGCTGGACCTGCTGATGATGTTCCCTCTTGTTGCCGTGCCAGAGTCACGTATTGCTTACTGCAACGGCAGGTTGAAGGGGAGGCAGGACAGACCGTCCCCTTGTCGGAGTCCATTAAAGATGTTGATTGGTCTGGATAGCAATCCGGCTATTTTTACTTGGCTTGTTACGTTAGTCATGGTCAACCTACATAGTCGTGTCAATTTATTTGGGATGCCGAATTCTCTCATGGCTTTGTAAAGTTCTACCCTGGCTATGCTATCATAGGCGGCCTTAAAGTCTATAAACAGATGGTATGTTGGGATGTTAAATTCTAGACATTTTTCCATCGCCTGCCTAAGGGTAAGGATCTGATCAGTTGTTGATTTGCCTGGAATGAAACCACACTGATATTGTCCGATGACGGTTATAGCGTATGGGGTTATCCGGTCTTGTAGGATAGAGGAGAGTATCTTATAGGCGGTACTCAACAACGTGATACCTCTATAATTGCTGCACGTTGTGACATCTCCCTTCTTATGTATGGGGCATATTAAACCTTTTCGCCAGTCTTCTGGCATTTCTTCCTGCTCCGATACGTGTACTATAATATCGTAAGGCTGGCCCGCCGTGATGGAATAATTCGGCTGTTATGCCATCCTCTCCCGGGGCTTTGTTCTGTTTAAGGCGGCCTATAGCCTCTTCTATGCTTGGTGGCGGCAACATAGGGCATTATTCTTGAAGTAATGGAGCCTCCACTTCTGCAGTAAGCTGACCGTTTAGCAATTCATTAAAGTACACTTCCCATCGCTCCAGTATGCTTTCAGGATCGGTGATCAGATTTCCCTCTCCGTCCTTGCAGTATGTGCAGCGTGTTGTGTACTGCGTCATGTTTCGGATGGATTGGTAGAACTTCCGCGCCTGGTGCGGACCTCGCTCTCGGCTATTTTCTATTTCACAGATTAGGTTCTTCTCCCAGGCTGATTTTTTTTGTCTGTGAAGCCGTTTTTCTGTTCTTCTGAGCTCTTTATATTCCTCTTCGCGTGCCCGCGTTCTATGAGATTGTTGCATTGCTCGGTACGCAACATTCTTACGTTCAGTCGCTAGCTTGCATTCATCATCAAACCAGTCGTTCCGATTTTTACGACTGCTGCCTAAGCTGGAGTTGGCAGTACTAATGACAGTATTTTTAAGACGTGTCCACTTCTCATTTACGCCCAGCATACTGGCTGCAGGACTCTCCCTAAATCAGGTGTTTCTAGGGCGAGTCCTAACGCATTACCAAAGGTGTTACTGGTGTTTTCATTGCGCAGGGCAGCCGTGTTGATTCGAACCTGATCGGCGGATGCAATGCGTCTTCGAAAGGCAATCCGCCCTCGGAAAACCATACCAACAAGATAGTGATCCGAGTCGATATTGGCACCTCGGTACGTTCGTACCGTCATCAAGTTCGAGTAGTTGTGACGGTCTATCAACACGTTGTCTATTTGGTTACGAGTGACTCCATCAGGTGATACCCAGGTGGCTTTGTAGATATCTTAACGCGAGAACCTGGTACTCGCAACGACCATGTTTTTCGATGCTGCTGTTTTTCTTTGCGTGGGTTGTCGTCGTTTGATCAGTCCGTTTCCGAGGCTTGTTGTCGTTCTCGAAATTCTCTTAGTTTTACGGGACAGGGAATTAACCTGTCGCCAACCTGCCTGATCATATTAGCCAAACCTTTTTTAGAAGGCTTGTTTCTAGCGGCCGCCGCCGCCGCGGAGAGGCTATGAACACACTTTCACCAGTCCCGAATAGTTACGGCACGTGCATGTTTTCGTATGCTACACATGTTGTTCCTCCTATTCGTCTGATGGCTGACCGCTAATTACACAATTAGTTGTAGCTATATTGCATGTAAAAACGACAACACCATTTGATCGAAGCAGAATTTTAAGGCGTGTTTGCAATTTTTGTAACTTTGCGGCAAAAATAAAACAGAAAGCCGTTCTTCAAGGTTTTCAACAGTTTTAATCAATAATGCCAATCATAATTCTGGAACCCATGTTGACTATGGGAATTCTCTAAAGTGGCTGAGTAGTTTCCCTGGGAAGTGTTCATGCAGCAAACTCATGGCAGATCGCGGATCTAGTGGTATGGGTGACGGGGAGTCGCTTCAACATTTTGAAACCGCGTTTCCTGACGAGTAAGATCGATGTGCTCACATAAAGGGTTGGCCAAATATTTATAAGGTAAAAATTAATTTGCGAGGAAGTGCTGTTCATATCAATCAACTCTTCTGTGTGGATTAGATTCAAAGTAACTGCCAACTAAAACCAATTTTTTGTTTAAGGGTACTGTCTCTTGCAAGAATGTGACAAATTACCCGGGTAGAAAATTATCTAGGAAACACTATCGAATAGCGTGGTCCTAGCTAGATTGGCCATTATATAGTAAATCCTATGCTGGGCCTAGACAGATGCAAGCCTGGCGGATCTTGACTAATTTATGCTTATCCTGGCTTTATATTGAACCTGGCTAGAATTGCCTATTTATTGGCTTTTCCAGGAGTATCTTAGACTGGGCCTAGATATTTTTAACTTGATGTAGCCTAGATATGAAACTTTTTCTTGGCGATATCTTGGCTATAGATAGTATCGCCTCTTTATTGGCATTGTAACAAATAAACTACAAGGGACCTGGATAGTTTTTACTTGGTGTAGCCTGGATAAGGAATTGTATCTGGGCGTTATATTGGCCTTAGCTAGTCTCGCCTCTTTATAGGTATTCTCAGATGTTACTTATACTGGGGCTATATAGTTTTTACTTGATGTATCCTAGATGTGCCTATACATACAGTGTATCACAAAAGTAAGTAAGCACTCATTGCTGTCGCATAGACATGTTAAAATAAAATTAAATTCCGTTACGAATATTAGGAAAAATGCATTCATAATTATGGTTAGCATGTGAACATCATGTGGTAGGAAAATTTTACCGTTTATCATTTGGTTTATTTGCAGAACATCACTGTTTGTTCAGTAAATCGCATTTCTATGTCACAAAAGTAAGTAAGCACCTGCAGCATTTTAAGGTTAAATATTTAATGGTGTAGTTAACTTCGACTTTTTTTTAGTTTTTGGCTCCTTATCTCTCTTATCTTTCTTTTCTATAATTTTTTTTCAATTTAAGATTAATTAGTAATTAATAAAAGGAAATGGCTCCAAGGGTAATCAACTAAGCTTAAATAAAAAAAAAAAACAATTATAATCAAACACTGTTTGAAAAATAAATCAAACCTCGAGATTGGTAAAATTGTTAACAAAAGTCCATCTACTATACACAAAATAATAACCAAATATAATAACATTGGAAGTTTGAAAAATGACCCTCGATCTGGACGTTCTCACCAGCTTACTCAACAGGAATGCCGTATTATTGTTAGGAATGTGAAGAAGAATCCCAAAGTAAGCGGATCAAACATAACAACAGAAATACCGAAAGAAACAGGTAAGTCATGTAACCCTCAAACTATTCGACGAGTGATCTTCCAATGGTTATCATGGTCGAAACATTAGAAAGAAACCTTATACATAAGTAAAATAAATCGCCATAAAGCGGCTCTTCTTTGCAAAAATCCATGAATCCAAGCAGAATTTTAGAACACAGTTGTTTTCTCCAATGAAAGCTAATTAAATATCCACGGCTCAGATGGACGCGGAAAAGTTTGGAGAAAAAAGAACGCAGAGCTTGAATCATCGAACATGGCAGAAACCGTGAAGCTCGGTGGTGGAAACGTTGTGGTGTGGGGGTGTATGGCAGCATCTGGTGTCTGCAATTAAGTGTTTATAGATTCTTTGATGAATAGGTTCGACTATTTGAATATTTTAAAGAAAAATCTTCAGAAAAATGCCAATAAGCTGGGTATTGGTAGGTAATTTGTCTTTTAGCAAGATAATAATCCTAAACATACGTCACATGTTGTCAAAGAATGGCTGCTTTTTAACGTCCGAATCCAGCTCAAATCACCACCACAGTCGCCCGACTTAAATGTCATTGAACATTTGTGGGAACATCTTGACCGACAAGTAAAAAAACATGAAATCAGGACGAAAAATGATTTAAAGCGTGTTCTTCAGGATGAATGGTCTAAAATTGGACAAAACGTTACGCAAAATTTGGTTAACTCAATGCCTTGACGTGCGAACGCAGTTATAAAAGCCAAAGGGTATCCAACGAAGTACTAAATGGATAAGATTTACAAAATAACTGCAATGAATTCAAGGTTTATTTGAACTGCTTACTTACTTTTGTGATACAAATTTGTTAATTTTTTTAGTTTAAGTCAAATATTTCTTAAGTTTTCTTTAAATTTTTATTTTAAATGTTATTTTTTAGTTCGAAATACATATCAATTACAGACAAAAATATTAAGTTTCTTTTTTAACATTAATATCGATTGTTTGAAGGAAATGATCTTTAAACTAAGAGGTGCTTACTTACTTTTGTGATTCACTGTATGTCTCTATAAAAGGCTATCCCTTATCCTTCTAAAAACATAACTTTTTTGTTTTGGTCCTAATCGGTATTTTTCAGATTCTTTAATACGTATTTAAGTCTTCTTAAACAGTATAATTAAAAGAGAGTTATTTGAGTAGGATTTTGAGACACGATATTTTATATATCACAGTGGCGCAATAGGTAGCGCACAAGCACGGCAAGCGAGAGGACTCGGGTTCGAATCTCAGTGGAGGTAAATTAAAAAATAAAAAAAATTCTTTCATTCCAGCAGAAAATCACATAAAGAGTCGAATATAGGGAGGCAAAGAAAAAATGAAAATAATCAACAATAATAAAAAAAAAAAATTTTTTTTTGTTTCTAAAATTTTTTAAGAATTGCCGTAGCTCTTGTGCTACTTGTGAAGACCCATCTAGGGCCCATATAGGAACATCTAGCAAGGCCCATTATATACAGACCATTAACAAATTAGCGAGGGACAAGCTAGATACTGCTCGGTAGGGCCATGATTGAAACTAAGAAAAACTAGCTGGGGCCTTGGCATTATCGAGTCGAAAATTCTACCCGGGTATCCAAGAGTATTTCTTGTCATAAGAACTGCATTTCATCTGAATCGTTTGGACTCAGCAGAAAATTGTAGCTCCTCTACAGAAAGTTGTAAATCACTAGGTTCAGATTATTATAAGGCTCTAATTTAACATGCCATTACAAAAAATGCTTTCAAAGATGTACTGCCTGTTGCGAGGAAGTGAAGAATCCGCCAAGAATATCTCTTCTCATGAGAAGGGCTGTTCACAAGCCATTCAGAATCAGCAGAAAATTGTAGATCCCCTTCATCCTTGCTAAACTGGACACAGGAATGATTGAGAGCTGTAAGTCACTAGGATTTTGTCCTCTACGAGCCGTAATGGCCTCTTGTTTTAATTTTACTGTGTGCGATAGTGAGAAAGAACTTAAAGAATGGTTTGCGGGGATTCAAAGTGTATTTGAAGAGAAATTCTAGAATATTGCCATGTCTTATTTTTTGTAGAGTGTTCGTGTAGAGAAATATATAAAATATTCGACTTCATTCCATCAAAAACCGTCGCGTTGTTAAAAAGTCTGTTTAAATGATTAAGACAATTTTTTATTTTAAACAGGTATGTCTCGATGGGCTTGGGAAACATTGAGAGAAATGCTGATTTTTGTAGAGAAAAGTTGTTAGTCCATGATTTTTTCCAAAAATCGAAAAAAAAAAATTCAATGCGATGAGTGGCACATCCAAGGTCTATCAATTTTCTATTCAGAAGTGAAACTAAACCGTCTGAGGAGTCTTGGTTCCGGATATATCTCTTTCCGAAGACTTTGTTTCGTTTACATCGATATTCAGTTCTAAATTCACTTTGGATTGAAATATTTCAAAAACCAGACCTCACAGAATTTCCTGGTTTTTAATAACAGAAAGTACTTTGTTAGATTTAGTGAATTCTGGAACCTACAACTCTTTTCAAGGCTTCGTTGCGGAAATATCGCCTTCAGAATTAGATTTATAGTTGTGTTGAAAATAAGAAGAATCACTTTGGATTGCAATATGTCGAGAACCAGACCATGCAGAAGCTTTTAGTTTGCCATTATGAAGGATTTTTGATGTATCTAATTTATTTGATTAATATCGAATATATTCCCGCTATGCTTAAATGAATTCGTTTAAATTCCAGAACCATTTTTTCCTCATCTATGTAGTTCCATTACAAATGAATGAAAACACGTAGCTAGGTATACCTATGTATATGTATGCATTTCCATTTTTCTAAGGATTTGTACTGTTTGCTTCAATATCCACATCACATCGGCAAAAAAAATATCGTTCCCATTTACGACACATTTGAATGTGATGGTCTCACAGTACTTTATATTCTACAAACCTAAATGAAACTACTATCGTGAAATTAGGTCTTAACGGAAGTAATTTGTGACACATACCACGTAGTAATCATTAATTAACACATTGTAATTGTAATTGAACAGCTTGCGATGTGGCGTGTGTGTGAGAAAATAAAGGATATTGTTGTTTGTTCAATATGACATCAGGATGGTATTTTGTATAGGGTATTATTTGCAACTCATTAAATTGCATTGAATACTCGATAATTCAATAAAACAGTATTATTTACCTATTGTGTGGACATTGATTCTGACTTGTGCTTTTATTATTTTATTTTATTTATTTTTGCTCCGAACTCGAATCCGGTGATTGTAGGGAAGGGGACCTATTTACAAACCAAAGAAGTCTTTGGATGACAGAGCAGCCCATCTAAATAATAAAAAATTATCATCAAAATGAGTGTTCTTTGTTGCAAACGTAGAGCGTGTTACGCCAATTTTACGTCAGATGGTGGTGCCCTTTCAAAACCAACTCCCCAACGTTTGGTAAGCAATCTAGTCTAGTCGCTGTATAGAAAACATAAAGGGAAAGGGAAAAAATGTTATAGTGTACACTTTTCTTTCACTATACGTTAGAGGGTTCATTAGAAATATTTATAAAGCGTTTATACTTCCAAAACTCGAGTATAACTCATATCTTTGGTCAGGTGTAGGGCAAACTCAAAATAGAACCTAAAACAGAGCGTTCAAACTGATAGGAAACAGAGCTATCATGGATTCATTTCCATCTCGAATCGAGCACCGTCGGAATGTTTCATGTATTTCCTTACTTTATCGCTTCTTTCGCAAGCAATGCTCACTCGAAGTAGCCAGTTGCATTCCTCCTCTCAGTCAGTTCACCCGTGATACCCGTTTCGCTAAAAATGCATATCAGTTCACCCTCGAGCCTAACTGTGGTCGTACCGTCAAATATAGAGATTCGTTTTGTAGTCGCACAACACGATTATGGAATAACTTACCCCGCACGGTTTTCCTTGTCATTTTAATTTTTAAACACTCGAAACCAATATTCATTGACACCTCCTTTATCTCCCCTCCCTAATTTCCCATCGCTCTGTGCTGTGTTTAACTGTTTTTAATTTATAAGGGTCTCTAAACATACCCTTGAACGCGTGCGAATTAAAAAAAAATATGAAATGATTTTTGGGGAAAATTATTATCGGACCTTGGGCCGACATCTTGGATTTGACGAAAAATAAGTTCTTAGTAAATAACTCAACCATACTTTACTTTAGAAAAAATGGTTTTTGGATTTAGTTCAAATTTAACATAGGCTTTCGTGAGTGGGAGCAAACTCTGAACCATTCCCCTCTACTATTACCAACTTCCTTAAGGTTTACATGGGAAGTTTGAAAAACACAAGAATTGTTATGTGTTTTTCTATTGGTGGTCTGGTATACCTGGATGCAAAAACAGGTTCTATATTCGGTATGTACGAATATATTAGCTCCCTGAAAAAGGTCATGTACGTGCCTATGAACTTACGTTTTTTTTTCCTTGCGAACATTATTTCGTCTTAAATCTAAAGAAGGCTAAAAGTGAATTAAATGTGTCTTGAATGCGATTAAAAAGCAACAGAGTCTGGAAGAAGGCCTTTTGTTGGTTAGAAATCATTGGTCTAAATGTTTTTTTGTAAACGCAAGATATATTTTAGGAATATTTGCCGGTATCGTAAGGCAGGCTTCAAGTATTCTGTTTAATGGGTAACCTGCAATACAAAAACTGGTGAAAACGTGACTGAAATTCGAGAGCTACTCGATTATGAGGACGCAAGTCGAATATAATAATCCTGTGGAATCATTATTAATTATTACACACCGACTACACTCAAGAAGAAATATTAGAAAATGAAGTCGATGAAAGAATGCGACTAGTGCTCTATCTGAAAGATGGTGCGGAAAAGAGTTTTATTGGATTTTAACGAAAATCAAAAAATGTACTCTTTATCACCCCTCCAAGGAATTCCGAAAGAAAAGTGTGCAATAAATTTTTTACTGATGACTCAAAGATAGAGTTTGGCGTCGGTTCGGGTATTTTCTCTGAATCTTTAAATGTCTCTAGGTCTCTTCGGCTACCTGATTTTGCCAGTGTGTTTTAAGTTCAAGTACCAGCATTCTGCCAAACACCAAGTACCCGAACGGCTGTCAAATCTATTTATTCGGCTTTTTTATCTTTCATATTATTCCAGCAATGCCGGAATGGGTCTACGAGTTTGAACCTAAATGTCACTCTTATCGGGATTTCGGGTTAGCAGGAAGTGAGCTAGCCAGACGGCTGTTTAAACAATTTATTCGACTTTTCTATCTTCTATATTTGTCCAGCAATGCCGGAATGAGATTGACGCGAGCCTGAACATTAACCAAAATGTCACTCTTATCAGGGTTCTGGGTCACAGTGGAATAGAGCGGGCTGACGAGCTTGCTTATAGCTCACTTGCGGAAAAAGTCAACATTCCTCTTGGTTTTATGAAGGGTAAAATCTGCTCAACTCTTCTCACAGAAAGAGAGTTTAACCAACTGAAAGATGTGGCCGACTCATATATAATAAGTCCCACATAACCTAATACCCAGCACAGGCAACATGCCACAACTGTCGTAGTTGTGGGATCATTAATTTCCTCTGTAAATATCGTGCTCTGCTCGACGACCTTTACAAACTATCTCAACTGAAGATCAAAGACTTGATACGACCAAGTGGCTCTGAGACGTCCCTCGATGACTCTTGTAATGTGTACTTCTCAATCTTATTCCATGTGTTATGGCTTTATAAGTAGGAGCAAACATTCCCAATAATTATGGAACACAAAGTCGTTAAAGTGGCTGCCTCGGCTGGCTTCGCAGTGGCACATTCTGTCAATCAATTTTTCCAAGACCCTGTTGATGGTTTCGGGCTGTAGCTTACAGATTACTTGCTTGGTTGATATTGGCCTTAATTACTTAAATAGTTTTCGGAGTCTTGTTATAATATCGGTCCTTCACGGTTTCCTATAAAAAAAAGTCCGAAGGGGTCAAATCGTAGCTCCGAGGCTGCCAATTGACATCGCCAAGACGGCTGATAACGATTTGGGAATTGGGTGCGCAAGAGATCGATTGTGACATAGGCTGTGACGCATGGCGCGTCATCCTGCATGAACCAGATGTTGTTTGTACAAATACATACCTTCAATTTCAATAAAAAAAAGTCGGTTTATATGGTTCTGTAACACCCATCGTTGACCGAAACATTGTTCCCAGCCTCATTTTCGAAGAAAAATGGTCCCATGATGCCACCACTTTACACTCCGCACCAAACTGTCACTCTTTGTGGATGCATTGGCTTCTGGACAGTAACGTCCGAGCTTTTCAATCCCCAGATTCATTAATTTTGCTGGTTAACATAGCTGCCGAGATGAAAACGCCCCTCGTCAGAAAAGATGATTTCTCGCCCAAGACCGTTGTCCAATTCAAGCTGCTCTAAGGCCCAAACTGTAAAGCGATAACGAAGCGTATGGTCGTGCACCTTCAATTGCTAAATTTGCCCTTTTAAATGAATAGCTCGAGATCTTTATCAGACCAAAAACATAAATGTTAAAAAAAGAGCCAAGTTCTTCTATACAAAAACCATTGTCTAACAAGTCAGCCGTGAAAAGTACTGAGATCTAAAAGTACGCCAAGTTCTTACTTCATGAAGGTTCAATACCGAATATTTAAAGTAGAATAATATTGAAACAGCTACAATGTAATAGTGAAATTTTATTATTTAATGATTACTGACTAAAATTTAATGGGTTCACTTGTCAAGTTTTTAAAACCTTTCGAATTGGGCATATATGGTAATATATTTATTTAATGAAGCTAAACTATTAAGACGCTAATGCGAGACCTTAAATAGGTTTTTATTCGTTTCAATACGGAAAACGATATTTCTCCACTTCAATTTGTCACTGCTGTGTCAATCAGGATCGATTCGATTTTCTTGATCGGATCATCGAAAAGTATTGATGATCGAAATCACAAATTTTCATTTTAATCGATCCCGATCTCAATCATTTTGATGATTCTCGTTTCTCGATTTTCTATTTCAATCTCAATCATTTCCATTAGTCTCGATCTTCAATATCAGCTAACTCGATTAACCATGATTTATTCGATTCGATTTGGTGTTATTTGAGGTATCAGGGGTGGAATCGCGTAAGGTGATTGTTGATTGTCAATTTTTTGATTGTCATTTTGAATATAGCTGTCTCTATCATATCAATAAAGAAATATAGAGAGAGCGATTGTCAAAACGACAGTCAATCAATTTAGTGATCACTTTACTCTTACGCGATACGGGCCCAGGATCTGGTATGTTTACTGTGGGAATTGAACTAGTTATGAGACTTATCGAATAAAAACTTTCGACTTACATATGCGATAGTATCTTAAAGTTAATTTATTCGATAGTACCAAGTCGTTCAGTAGCTATTAGTCCTAAAATCTATCTTTTAAGGAGCAACAAATGAAATCTCTTTATCTTGAATTTTTTGACGCTTTTTAATCAATGGACATAGTAGCCATCATTCGATGTCATTTGGCAATTTATGATATAGAATATAGAGTATTTTGTGAAAGCCTCATCTCAATCTTATCATGGAAATCGAAATGAATATCGAATCTGACCAGTATTGAACCATTTGAGGGAAATGGAAATGATCGAATGATCGATCGATTCAAATGATCGAATTATTTTCGTTATCGATTGTTGAACGATTCGATTATTTGAAATGAACGATTTACACAGCTCTACACTGCAGTGCACAAGTATATTCTTAAAGCAGCATATAAAAATGCTTCCTTCAATTCTTTTTCTCTTATATGAAGGTTAAGCTGCCTTAAACTCATATTTTCTGTGTTGTTTTGCTCCATAAAATGTTTAAGTAAGACACACTCTTCTTGAAAATCTTCCCCAAGATCAACAGTTTAAACGTCCGTATCAACACCTTGAATTTTTGTGATACAATATTAAATTGCTTGAGTATAGAACCCAAAAATTGAGACAATATTTCTGTCTCAAGGGACTTCAATTGGGACAAGTCAGCACGATACTAATAAGATAAAATAGGTATTCGACGATTTTAGCTTTAGTAAAATGTTAGCATCATGCTAAATTTGATTAAAATTAGGTAAATCGTCTTTTTAACATAGTATTATACTAACATAGTTTAAACATCGTACTAATTCGACTAAAATTTTGCGCCAATAGTTTTTAAAATAATACCTATCCTTTTATTTATCCATCATTATAAACTATTGTACAAAAAACAATCATTATATTGTTTCTTAAGTCGTTCAAAACTATTGACGAAGAGAAGGGTATTTGTATATAGGAACACGAGTCAGCCAAAACTAAAAAAAAATTGAGGCATGATTTGCCAGGTATATAAAATGAATAAGATTTTGTGTGTGACCTTATATCTAGAATCCGGCTTGATAGATTTTTATAATTTTTTAAATAAAAATGGACTCTTTGTAGATGGTTTAGAAACAAAATATTAAGATCCGTCGAGCCAAAGTTTTTCTAGCCCCTTTTTTTAGAGCTACATAGTAACAAGTGTTTTTATTTGGAATTTGTTCCAAAGAATAGGTCTGTAAATATTTTTGTTAAAAAATAAGAATAGTAAATAGTGAACAAAGTGAGTGACATGTTACAGTGAACTCTCTCACAGCTGGACACTAACAGCACTGGAAAAATTGTCATGCTTGAAAAAACTCAAAAAATCGCATTTTTTTAAATCTTTGTATTTTTTTGTTTATCCTTCAAAAATATTGTAAATTAGACAATTGTTAGGGGCAGCTTGCCCTCTTTTGCTTGTATGTTTTGAAAGTTCTATAATTTCAAAAAAATATTATAAAGTGGCCAGTTGCTAGGGGCGGCTTGCGTCCTTCTGCTTGAATGTTTTGAAAGTTCAATCGCTTAAAAAAAATATTATAAATTGACCAAGCCGCCCCTAGCAGCCTTGCCGCCCCGGGCTGTAGCCCTTTTAGACCTAGGGTAAATACGCCCCTGATCAGAAGTGCTTCATATAAAATAAACATCTCAGAAAGTGGGCGGATACCACGCCACCTGAATAAAAAACCTCAATTTTTATTTTTAGTCCTTTATATGCGATTTGAGCCCTACCGTTCTACCAAATTTCATTGTTCTACTGCAATCAGAAGTGTGAAATTTATAATATATATCACTTCTGAGGAAGTGGGCGGATACCACGCCCCTGAATGGAAAACGTCAAATTTTATATTTTGTTCTTTGTATGCAGTTTTAGCCCTACCACTTTACCAAATTTCATTGTTCTACTGCAATCGGAAGTGTGCCACTTATAATTTATACCAGTTATGAGGAAGTGGGCGGATACCACGCCCCTGAATGGAAAACGTCAAATTTTATATTTTGTTCTTTGTATGCAGTTTTAGCCCTACAACTTTACCAAATTTCATCGTTTTATAGCAATCGGAAGTGCTCCATTCAACCAACACCAATTCGGAGATAGTGGGCGGATACCACGCCTCCTGAATTGAAAACCTCAAATTTTCGATTTTTTCCTCTGCTTGCATGACAAGACCTACCGTTGTGCAAAATTACAAGGTCCTACAATGTCGGGAAGTGCTCCATAATTTTGATGATCTGTCAGTCAGTCAGTCAGTCAGTCAGTTACGGTTTTTGTGATTTTTGAGGCCTTATATCTCAGGAACCACTTAAGCTAGAAAGTTGAAATTTGGTGAGGCGCCTGTGCCTGACTAGCTTAGCAAATATTCGAAATTTTAAGCTTCTGATTTTATTGGTACTGAAGACAGGGAGGGGTCAAAAATCGCCTGAGTTTGTTCCTGTAAAAAGGGTGTAGTGCCAGAACTTGGCTGGGCACTACCGTGCCCTTTGATACAGAATTCTTTTCAGGCTAGTGCGTGAAATGTTGAGCTATTGAGATCGTTGGCGAGTTGATGTTCGTGAAATGAGTCTCACACTCTCGGCTACAGCAGCCACATTAACGTCTGCGCACACCATACGACGACGGGGACCATGAGTGTTATCCACTAGCATACCAGTCTGACGAACTTTTTGCACAAACTTGCATACAACAGGTGGGTGTTTCATTTCGGCCAAAACTCCTTTTCAAAAAAACGCACTGTTTGGGATACACAGCACTCACTTTTGAAATAAGTTTTTAATATTTCGTAAGGTTGCTCAAGCGTTAAGTGACTCATTTCGTTCTGCGAAGGTATGAAACTGACTTTCTGTCAAGATTTCGAGCGAAAAACTGCTGTCAGTGTCAAAATACCATATGATATAAAAAGAAAGCACTAGATGGCCCACCCTTTATAATGTTACAAGATACTTTGGAATATCTTTTTTTTAAATTAAATTTTCGGTTTGTACAATAATAAAAACTTTGTATTGGCGGATCAAAAATTTAAAAACTTAAAAATTTAATATAAATATAAATAAAACTTATTTAAAAAAAAAAACTATAACAACTTTTAAGTTTGTGTTTTAGGCTTTTAAAAAATTAATTTTATTAATGGATGTTATCTCTTATAACATACAATTTTAAAATTCTAAGTCCCTTTAACATAAGATCAAGTTCGATCTACCCAGTCTTGAATTCTAGTTTCTTCTGCGTGCCTAAACTCTAAAAAGAAATTAAGTATCTGTGCGGATCCCGAATGATGGGTTTGCTATAAACCTTGCAAAAGTATTTGTGATGATGAATGACTCCAGCAAGACAAAATTCGAAGGTAAATATTAGATGTGAATATTTTATACTTATTTGAACCGTATCTACATATTATATAATTCAATCAATGGATTAATCTTTAACATCCGTTAAGCAATCTTGAACAAAATTCCCCAGTCTATTATTAAATAGCTCTCAGATTCTGCTTAGTTTTCCATCATTCTGAATTTTAATTTAACAATTATGTACATACATGTTTGCATTGATACAAAGAAATATAAAAATACCCAAGGAAATGGAACATATGACAAGGATGAACTTGTATCTAACAATACGCATCATACTCTATGAAAAGTATTTCAATCATCCGAAGCCAAAAGAATCCAGCAGTTTATTATAAGCCTTTATCTCTGTTTTTGGCTGTGAGCATACTTACATGCCCTTGATTCATATTTTTCATGGTTAACTGAAACATAGATTTATCTACATATACAGAGATACTGTTATGAAATCTTATTTTTGATGATTCTCATAAGCTTTTTCATAAGATGATTTTTTTTTTTTGAGTCAATGAGCAATTTGATTTATGACTGTCTTCAACGGTACCCATGTATCGTACAATTATGTTTTTTTTTAACCATATTCTTAAATTAAAAAAAAATCTTCAATCAGCCTTGATGTTTGCAACTGTGCCGAACATAAGCCCATACAAATATTTTATGTAAGTTGAATTTGAAGGGAGTTTCCAAATTTAAATCATTTACACCTACATATGTACATAATTAATAAAATTTGTTTATAAGTGAATTTTGGCATAAAAGTTTGTATGATGTTATAAGGGCGACTTTGGATGGTGGTATGGGGTACTTAATAGGAGAAAGTCATCAAGCCCCCTCAAAATCATCTTCAGCCCGTGGGGATGGAGGACATAAATATTATACCAAATCTCCTCGAACAAAATGCTCATCAAAATTACAATAATAAAATACACGACTGGATCTGTAGAAGTTGCTTAAGGAACATCGATCAAAATATACAGAAAACAACTTTCGTTAATCAAATTGATTGTCTTATCAAAAACTTTGATATTTGATATACATATGTAGTAAATGTTTCAATTCCAAAAGATGTTTGCTCTTTAAGTAAAACAAAGCTTTCAAAAGAAATTTTAAATGTTATACAGGAAAGAAAAAAATCGCCTCATAAGACAATGGCAATGTTGTAACGGAACTGCTGTTCCTAAACCACTTTATGCGATGTTATGCTCTTTAAATGAGTTTCATTGATGCACAGGACCACAACTTTACCCAAAGAAAGGTGGCTTAGGTTGTCCAATTGGCAGAGTGCGGTTAGGCACGCTAGCGATTGCCATTAGGCTTGCTCGTCGGAGGGGTGGGATCTTGCACCCGCCGCTGGACTGCCGTTTACCTTTAAACGTGCCTGAATAAATTAACAAAAATAAAAGAAAAACTAAAAAACCACTAAAAATCACCTGTCTTATCTAATAACCCTCCTTTTGGGAACTTAAGATGTATTTAGTTCCTGAGTGTAACCCTCCCACTGTTTATTGCACTAGGCAAAAACTCCATGGTTACCGTACCACTCTAGATTCACTTACGATAACCCCTATCTTGAAGTCAAGGTAAAATTTAAGCCTGACTTATCTCTCCACCGTCGAAACTACCCTTCAGCATCCCACTTCTCTAAGCTCACTTAAAAACTCAAACACTCATCCTTGTGTATTACAGCAACACTCTAAAAATTTCATCCATCATAATATTTATTTAAAACACAAATAGTATAATATTGATAATACATATAGATTTCATTTATGATCTCAGGTAAATGAATAAATGAACTATATATTTAAGAAAACTGACGAAATAAAAAAAAAACGCGTATACGCCTTAGTGATCATTTCAATGTTTCTTGATTACGTTATTGTTCTACGTTTTTCATAGTAAAAAAATAAAAACCATTCTAAACTTAGTTCATCCAAATTCTTAATTCTAATAATATCTAATATCTAAATAATGATACTTAAAAAAAAAACAAAATCTACATATAGAAAAATCGATTGTAAAAATTGAAATTGTCGTAAAGCTCTTAGTAAATTAAATAAAAGGTCATTAACCTCCTGTATGGCTCTCTCAATTGTTGAGGTAGGTAAAGGTTTTAATGTAGAGAATTTAAAATATGCAACAGTAGTTTAGTCTGTTAAATTTATGTTCGTTTCTGGTGGTTCTCCTTTTTTTTTCACTCAATTAATTATTTTACTTGTTCTTGACTCATTTAATCTCCTCATGCACATGATAAACAAAATAAAATGCACGACTGGATCGCACGAACTTGCTCTTATGTAAAAGTACTTTGGAATTTAAGATAAATTTTATAAATATAAAACATGGATTTAATGAGATAATAATGTTCAAATGCATAAAATTGCCGTCTGGTTTCCGGAAAAGTATGAATTTATGCAAATAAACCTTAAAAAATCGTTTTATTATTAAATAAATTTTTTATATAAGAAATTTCTCTAAAATTTTTCAAGAAAAAAATGTGGGATGCGAATTTTAAGTATTTAATAATATTGGTTTTAGGAAATAATTTCAAAAAATAATCGTTCATAGGTTTTGAAGATATTGATTTCAAAATTTTTTTTTTTTTTTAAACCCAATAAATATTTTTTCGAATATTTTTATATACAATATTATTTTAAACTTAAGGGGATTCCTGCTAAATATTTTGGGTTAAAATCCTTAGAGCCGTTAATGAGAAAGTCGAAAATCAAAAAAACGGGTCTATGGCAGGTACCCCTAATAACATTTTGCCCCAAAATTTTTTTTGACCAAAATGTAGTCCATGTCCATAATATCACACTTAATTTTTTTTATCAAAATCGTTAGAGCCATTTTCGAGATAAATAAGATTTTGCATTACGGGTGTATGGGGGGTACCCTTAGTTTTGGAGCTAAAAAAAAATAAAAATTTCTCCTCTAGGGAATCACCGAAGACCCTTAACTACCGAGATTGAAAGAAATAGGTCCAAGGGTTTAGGCTGTAGTGAGAGGTACAGACATACAGACACACTGAAATATGTTTTTTGTGTACTAAATTTTCCTTAAAATTTTTATAAAAAAATTGATATGCAAATTGTTAGTATTTAATAAAATACATTTTAAAACGTAATTTAAAAATTTAATCGTGTATCGGTTTTCAAGATATTGAATTTTCAAAAAAAAAATTGTATTATTTTTTTAAAAATCAAAAAACTATTTTTTCGAAAAATTTTTTAGTTCATATTTTTTAAAATGCAAAGCAGCTCCTGCATAAAAATTTTGGTTAAAATCGTTGGAGCCGTTGGTGAGAAATTCGAAAATCAAAAAAACCGTTCTATGACAGGTACCCCTAATAACATTTCCCCCCAAATTTTTTTTTCACCAAAATATAGTCCATGTCCATAATATCACACTTAATTTTTTTTATCAAAATCGTTAGAGCCGTTTTCGAGATAAATAAGATTTTGCATTACGGGTGTATGGGGGGTACCCTTAGTTTTGGAGCTAAAAAAAAAATTTCAATTTTTCCTCTAGGGAATCACCGAAGACCCTTAACTACCGAGATTGAAAGAAATAGGTCCAAGGGTTTAGGCTGTAGTGAGAGGTACAGACATACAGACACACTGAAACATGTTTTTTGTGTACTAAATTTTCCTTAAAATTTTTATAAAAAAATTGATATGCAAATTGTTAGTATTTAATTAAATACATTTTAAAGCGTAATTCAAAAATTTAATCTTGTATCGGATTTCAAGATATTGAATTTTCAAAAAAAAAATTTTATTATTTTTTTAAAAATCCAAAAACTATTTTTTCGAAAAATTTTTTAGTTCATATTTTTTAAAATGCAAAGCAGCTCCTGCATAAAAATTTTGGTTAAAATCGTTAGAGCCGTTGGTGAGAAATTCGAAAATCAAAAAAACCGTTCTATGACAGGTACCCCTAATATCATTTCCCCCCAAATTTTTTTTTCACCAAAATATAGTACATGTCCATAATATCACACTTAATTTTTTTTTATCAAAATCGTTAGAGCCGTTTTCGAGATAAATCAGATTTTGCATTACGGGTGTATGGGGGGTACCCTTAGTTTTGGAGCTAAAAAAAAAATTTCAATTTTTCCTCTAGGGAATCACCGAAGACCCTTAACTACCAAGATTGAAAGAAATAAGTCCAAGGGTTTAGGCTGTAGTGAGAGGTACAGACATACAGACACACTGAAACATGTTTTTTGTGTACTAAATTTTCCTTAAAATGTTTATAAAAAAAATTGATATGCAAATTGTTAGTATTTAATTAAATACATTTTAAAACGTAATTCAAAAATTTAATCTTGTATCGGTTTTCAAGATATTGAATTTTCAAAAAAAAAATTGTATTATTTTTTTAAAAATCCAAAAACTATTTTTTCGAAAAATTTTTTAGTTCATATTTTTTAAAATGCAAAGCAGCTCCTGCATAAAAATTTTGGTTAAAATCGTTAGAGCCGTTGGTGAGAAATTCGAAAATCAAAAAAACCGTTCTATGACAGGTACCCCTAATAACATTTCCCCCCAAATTTTTTTTTCTTCAAAATATAGTCCATGTCCATAATATCACATTTAATTTTTTTTATCAAAATCGTTAGAGCCGTTTTCGAGATAAATAAGTTTTTGCATTACGGGTGTATGGGGGGTACCCTTAGTTTTGGAGCTAAAAAAAAAATTTCAATTTCTCCTCTAGGGAATCACCGAAGACCCTTAACTACCGAGTTTGAAGAAAATACGTCCGGTAGTTTAGGCTGTAGTTCGAGGTACAGACATACAGACATACAGACATACAGACATACAGACATACAGACATACAGACATACAGACATACAGACATACAGACAGACAGACGGAATTGTCAGACCCACTTTTTTCGTCTTCGCTATCATCGTAATGTCAACTTTGATCAAAATCTCGAGTTCGATTTTTTTTCCAAATGCAGAACTTGCCCTATAGTACCTATATCGCAAGTAAAAAATGCTTACTCTTAAAATCTTATTAACATAGGACTCACCGATTTTCTCCTCCGGCGAAGTAGTGCGCACAACTTGCTGGTGGTTAACGGATGCATGCAGGAATGAGTTTCTTTCTAAACTCTTTTACTCTAATTAGCTAAATTTAAAAAAAAACATGTTTATCATATGTATGTATAGGTGATCATGAATGAGTTAGAATTAATACTTATCTTATACAAATTATTTAACATGGAGTGACCACCATTTGAGAGTACCACACATTTTCATAATAACTCAAAAAAAAAAACTAATATGTATAATAAATCAGTTGATCTTAGGACTTCGATGGCGATGGTTGTTTAGGTAAGTAATGGATATGATGATGATGGCTTAAATTGGATGACGGGGTAAGTAATCGCGGGTAAGTAAATATGTATAGTGTATACATATATATATTTTGTCTGGTGTGCTACCGTAGTCGAGTCGAAACTACCACGGTACCGTACTCAATTTTAAAATCGATGATGCCTTAATTAAAGCACAATTCGCACTTTAGACTTGTATTTTTAAGCTGGGCTTAGTTGGACATAAGCGTGGATCCAAAGATGCCCCTGCGATCCCTATAGTGCTTCCCTCGCTGGCTGGCCGTGCGTCGACTACGACACACGTGGCCTTGGCGACCTCTCAAAGCACCAGTCAGCAAGTATTTTCGAACTTGGGAAATGTGCGTTCGAATGTCGATTGTTCCTAAGTTAGCACATATGTATGTAGTAAAAAAAAACAAATCAGAAAAATATAAAGGTGACTTTTTTTTATAAAGATTACCTTACCAGATTCGATCTTTTTACGATTTCGCTTATAAGAAGTACGAGTAAAATCTAAGATTTTCGTCTTTTAGGATTGGCTTACGTCAGCCCGTGTGCACGAAGCACCTTTTTACACTCTGGGACACGGACGGAGACTGTGCTTAGGGAATTAATAATCCTCTGCCTAGTATAAAATTTTGTACAATAGATAAAACTCACTGCAATAAAATTAGATTCTAAAAATGTCTTACTAATTTAGGTCCACACTCTGGAGCTTACTAAGCTCTGCTTCGCCTCCATGTGAAATTTATTTCAGAACTTTTAATTTAGGTAAAACGTAAAAGGTATATATAATAATTAAATATTTGTGAAACAAACTCTTTTCTTGGATGCTGTGGTCGCGATCAATTTCTTCTTACTATGTGTAACGGAGTAAGATCTTCACGTGACGATGGTTTTGGTGGAAAAGGAAATAATTTTTGTGGCGTTTACTTAGGTATGGTCACCGGGTATTAAGTGAGATCGAAACGATACTCGATCACTCAAAAAAAATTAAAATGAAACAAATTAGTGGCTGCGTTCATGTAACATATGTATAATTGAATGAAACAAAGACTAAAGTTGCATCAAACAAAAACAAATTCTGGGGAGATTGTGGCCCATACAATGTAACACATACGTCAAACTATATTTTATCAGTTCAAGCCACAAAAACATTGAATAGAATTCAAAATAACAATTTTTATATTAAAAAAGTAAGCCCCTGTGGAATACGAGTATATCTAGAAATTAAAAAAAGAGAAATAATTTCATTCCTGTATTTCAAAAATATTAATAACTCTCATAAAGGAAATACTCTTGCAAACTCCTTTAGAGAAAATCACACAGTTATTCAAATAGCAGAAAATCCTCCTTTGAAAATCTTGTCATTGATTGGATCAATAGATACAATGCAAGCACAACAGCCCGAAATGAAGACTTTTCCATAGATAAAGATTAGAGATGCCGCGAATATTCGGCCACTATTCGGCATTCGGCTTATTCGGCCTATTTTTTTTTTGATATTCGGTATTCGGCCGAATAAGTAAGCGGGTAAGTTGTGGTGAATAAGAACAGCTTTTCCAGCATTCGTTGGTAGCATACGTTTTATGTAACGTCTATATTCGAAATCAATTACAGCTTCTGCAAATAACCTCTCACTAATACACTAGTACCAGGAGACGAGAGGTAGATTTCAGCAAATGTTGTCAAATTGGGAAACAGTTTTGTATTTGCTGACCACCACTTGTAAGGGTCTGCCATCTGATCTTGGCGAAAAGTTCTTAAAAAAAATTATTTTGTTGTCAATGGCAGTTTTTTCAACATCTTTATCATTTTGTTTTTGTCTATAGCAACTTCCGCAAAACATTCCCAGAAACTATTGTGCCTCGTCAAAAGTCACGTAGGAGATAGATTAGATACACAACACATCGTTTCGAGGGCCGAATATTCGGTATTCGGCCGACGAGTGTGGCTTAATATTCAGTATTCGGTATTCGGTCGAGTCACTATTCGCGGCATCTCTAATAAAGATGATTTAATCGATGTCATTTCAACATACTGAACCCCCGAAAGTAAGTGGACTAAGATGGAATAAGGAGCTGTCGATCCCAAATTAGGATTTGAGTATTTGCTTTTTATTTTCAATTATTGCATACAATTTCAATACTTTCCCAATTCTTGGAAAGTAACCAAGATCGAACTGGTTTTTAAACCTGGAAAATACACTACGGTAAGAACACTATCGGATACTATGGTTGCCTTCCTTGATATACAGGTCGCTTGTAACAATGTCGACACATCTACAATCACATCTGCACTATCATCTCTGAATGTAAAGGTTATAGGTTATTTTGACACTGACAGCTGTTGCCCGCTCAAATCTTGACTGCCGAAATGAAACAACCACCGCGCCTGCTGTACGCAAGTTGGTGCAAGAAGTTCGTGAGACTGGTATGCTAGTGGAAAACACTCATGGTCACCGTCGTCGTACGGTGTGCGCATACGAGAATGTGGCCGCTGTAGCCGAGAGTGAGAGACTAATTTCACGAACACCAACTCGCTATCGATCTCAACAGCTCAACATTTCACGCACTAGCCTGAGGAGAATTCTGCAAAAATATCTCGGATTATTCGCTTACAAGGTCTAATTGATTCAGTAATTGAAGGCGCACGTCCATCAGCTTCGTTATCGCTTTACAGTTTTGGGCCTTATAGTAGATTGAATTGGACAACGATTTTGGGCGAGAAATGAAGAACCGAAGGAATCCTGAAACGATTCAATCCGTGAGCTATAGCTTGAAAGCATCAACAAGGTCTTGGAAAGCGGAGGCAGCCACTTGAACGACATTGTATTCTATAATTAATGGGAATGTTTGTTCATACTAATAAAGCTCTAATACATGAAAAAATTTGCTCATTTTATCGCATTTTAAAAAAGAAACTTGTATTTGGCCCCCCCTTTACTAGGTTTGCTTGGAGAATTGATCAATCAAATGCTAAATAGCTTTTTCTGTCAGAAGATTTATCAGTAGAGGGACGCCGAGAGGCGGTGTCCTACCTAACAACCTTTAAAATTTGGAATGAGCTGTTGACATGTTTGGAAACGAAGATTTACTGAATCATCTGCTTATGCGCACGACATTCATATTGCCATGTCCGAAAAGCATCCTTATAACTTAAAAAATCTATTACAATATAACTTAAACAAGAAAAAAAATTGGGCAGATCAGTGTAGACTGGGTGTTATATTTTCTCTAGGAAATATAATTCCTCAAATAGACCCCCCGATTCCATTTAATTTAATTTTGGTGGGGCAAAACCCCCATTTATTCGGCTTAATACAAGCTAATTCTTAATCTAACTTAAAAACTAAGAACTTAAGCTAAGGTTAGTGAGGGGGAGGACGGTTCAGAAGCAGAAGTTTTAAGGAAGGAGTGCTCAGGTTAAAGTCGAAGAAGCATATGTTTAAATTAACAGCCCGTAGCATGCGAGAGACAGGTTCGTTGGAGCCGTAAGAGGTTCGGTGGGTGGGTATATAAAACAGACGAGGGTTTCGTGTATTACGGGGATTAGTATTGAGAGAGATGGAGTTGTAGAGAGACATGCAGTCAACGGAACCGGAGAGTAGTCGATGAATGAAGAGAATGTCTGATATCTCTCTTCGTTCTTCCAACGAATTCAGATTGATTAGTTTAAGTCGATCTAGATAGGGAGGCAGAATCAGAGGATTGTTCCATGATAGACCTCGAAGAGCAAAGCGTAGGAATCGACGTTGGATGCTTTCGATTCTGGAAATATGAGTAATTTGGTAAGGGCTCCAAACTTGAGAGGCGTATTCTAGCAGTGGACGAACAAACGGTATGTATAAGGACCGGGTTACATAGGGGTTGGAGAATTCTTTGGACCATCTTTTGACGAAACCGAGCACTGAGTTTGATTTGAGAATGATATCGTCTATGTGAGTGAGAAAATTAAGCTCTGGGTCACATATAATGCCAAGGTCACGAATATTATCAACTGTGGGTATGGGTTGATTATGGAGCAGGTAGAGACGGGGAGGAGATTTGTTACGTTTGCATGAAAAAGTAATTGATTGGCATTTGACGACCTTAAGCTCCATGCAATTTTTTAGACACCAAACTGAAACACTGTCTAGATCCTTTTGAATAAGGGAAGAGTCATGTGTTGAGGAAATGGCCTTGAAAACTTGGTATCATCGGCGTACAGAGAGACAGAAGAATGTTTGATGACCCTATCAATATCATTAATAGAAAGAATAAACAAAAGTGGGCCGAGGTGGCTGCCTTGGGGGACACCGGAGGTAGCTAAGAAAGGGCATTAGGTGGCAGATCTAAATCGAACGCTGTAATAACGGTTTTCAAGGTAAGAAGAGATCCATTCCCAACTAACATTTCAGTTTCTTTTAGCTTAGAAATATGGACATGCTGGAAGTTTCAATTTATATAATTCTTCTAAAGAGCCTTCTTCAAAAATAATTTTCCTATAGAAGTCACGGTTTCAATATCATCTTCTTTTAAACCTTTTGCAAGTAAGACACAAAGTTTTTCAGAGACTAGAACCAATTTTTCGGATATGGTTTTATAAATGAAAATAGAGAAGCTGGAACTTGTATAAATATTGCAATGTGATATGATATAGAAGTTTACATCAGTGAGTTTTCAAAAGGTTTCTATAACAATTTCCTAAGAGCTATATAGAATACGTCTCTTAAGCCTAGCAGACTTTAACAAAAAGTCTTTAAAGAAAATGTCAATGTTCAAACTTCTAAGAACTCTGCAAATGAATCTTAACAGAAACTAATACATTTAATCTTAATTAAAGTTAGGAATATTAAATTGCATGCATCAACTAATTATTTGTACACATTTATTGTAATCCATCTATGTACTTTTTAGATATTATTCAGGCAAGTATAAGAGTATAAATCGAGATCCCTATGATATATAGCATAGACAATTAGTTTGATTGTTTGCCTTGTGAACCTTAAGGCTAGGCGCGCACATTCAATTTTTAGTTGCACAACTGTTTGGTTGCTTAAAGGAAACAAATGAATTATTTGGTTGAATGTCCGCGCAGGTGCATGTAATTATATGTTACACAAAATAGCGAACTCATTTTAGGCAATCGTTTAGTTTATGTCAAAACACAAACTTTGCAGTTGCGAAACTAAAAATTGAATGTGCGCCCCTACCCTAACAGCCTTATTTATTATTTTTCACTAATACTGGGTTCAACCTCGGAATAGTTAAACCGAGCCGAAACACTTACTTCGAGTTTACGCCACGTACGGTCAGCAATTTAAAGATATTTTGTGCGCTCCCATTAGGTATGAAGATTAGGGCTCAATACTGAAAATTAAATAAACATTTTGTAGGTAAACCCCACAAAGGAAACTTAAGACATTTGCTTAGGTTTTGTTTTTCTTGTGTGAACGTGGCCTTGGCAAAATTGTATATCGCAGTCTTGTGTTAATTTTGAAGTTTGAGAAAGAAATAGGCTGATTAAGTTTTTGCATCTTCCAAATAATATTCAATATGGCCCAGTGCATAGAGAGATGGACTATTACACAAGAGATGCCGAGTTCGATCCCCAAATAAGGTATAATGTCATTCATGTTTTAAAATTATTCCAAATACATTAATTAATAACAATTCCAATGTGATACATAGTTTCAGGTTTAAAATTGATTAAATGTTGGAAAAACGTCTTCAAAGAAATATAAATTTACTTTGATTTTCGTATTTTTCAGGCTCGGTAAAAGTTCGAGTGTAAGCTTGTAATAGACATAAAAAGCCGTACGTTTGTAATTTTTGCGAAGCTTTATTGAAGCCATCTGTCAAAACTTGACCTTCAGTTCAATTTCGAATAGGACTCTGTTAAACTTCTAATAGTTCATACACGAAGCTGGCACCTTTAACAAATCTGTGCATAGTACTTCTAAGAGGATTTTCAGAATCACTTATAGAAGTACATAAAAGGTTTTGTGAGCTTGTGTAATATTCTCCTTTTTGTTCTTAAACAACCTTTACAAATGTATTAAAGAACTTCGAAAATATATTTAGTTAGACCGAATCGAAGCTGAAATGTTAGTTGGGTTGTAACAAAGAGGGTTCAAAGCCGAGAGTGGACAATTTGAAAAGAATAAGCTTATAGGAAATTTTGTCGAAGGCCTTGCTGAAATCGGTTGAGATTACATCGACTTCGTAGCCTTTTTCTAAGGCTGAAAGGGTGACGGATATAAATTCAACAAGGTTAGTGGTTGTACACCGGCATTTGAGAAAGCCATGTTGTGAGGGGGAGATGAGAGATTTGCAGTGGAAACTTAAGGTTTCATACAAAATACTTTCAAAGAGTTTGGGTATGCTGAAAGTTTGGCAATGGGACGATAATTATTAACATCGCTCTTCGGACGCTTTTTGTGAATAGAGGTTATGAAAGATAATTTCCATATATCAGGAATCTCTCCTTTATTTAGGGAAAGGCTGAAAATTTTTGAGAGAGGGAGAGAAAGGATGGAAGAGCATTTTTTTAGAAGTATGGCAGGGAGACCATCTGGACCAGGATTGAATTCATCGTTAAGTTGATTCAATTTATATTCGATGAGATGGGGATCGACGGAACGAGGGAGAAGCGGTCCAACAGAAAAACTTTGTAGATAATTGAAATAGGCTGAATCAGGTATACTACTTACATTCTCCGACGAAGCAAAATACTTGGGTCTTATTTTAGATAAGAAGTTAAGTTTGAAAGCTAAAAAGGTCACATTGGCAATTTTTTTTTCATGTAAAAAAACCATTGGGAATAAATGGAGGATCCAACCCCGCATTACTCACTGGCTATATACCTCGCTAATTAGAGTAATTCAAACATACAGCGTGGCAGTACTGTGGACAGCTAGATACATACTTAATTGTTAATACTAAGCTGCAAAGACAGCTATTCGTCTAAAACCCTTTCTCGCAGTAAATCAATAATGAAATTGGGCACTCAATCATTCTGAACTCATTCAGTTCACTTCGAAGTAGCATCGAATACACCATCCCTCATATTTAATTTGATACAAATTTTCAGGTAACCAAACTTTGTACGTCTTGTAGACTGTCATGCAGAAGGTCTTGTGTTCGATTCTCAGTCGCTACAAAAAAGTTTTTCAGGGGTCTACTGGCTCTTGGGCGGAATTGACAAATCCTCTGAGCGTATCTCTTGTCATGAAAAGTGTTGCTAAGTAGTGTTTCGGAATTGGTAGAAATTTGTAGGTACCCTCCATTCCTGGTAAAACGCACACAGAAATGGTTGAGAGTTGTAAGTCACCATGTCCTGGTTCTCTTCGGCATGACATGTTGCAACACCAAATTTATTTTCACTTATAACCATCCATTCTAGACAAATCTGGGATTTCGTCTTTGCTATCACTGAAGCGTATTATGGGCGGTACTTTGGCGATTAAGGAAGTCCCTAATTGACTTAAATAAAACGTGATATGAAATAAATATAGCCTATTCTTCTCTGACATTCAAGCCGCCATTGAATACTGAAGCACTCCAAAGGTTTAATATCTTTAAAAAGATCGCATATAGGCTCCGTAATAGGCTTGAAGTTTATTCTAACGATTTCTGCAGAAGCTATTTAAAATAATGTGTCGAAGAAATAATCGAGAAACGTTAGCCACCACTCTGGTAAGGTTGAAATCGAACATGCTCACATACAATTCACTCATTGCGATGTCAAAAATCTAAATCTGGAGTTAATTTTTTTAACTAATTGATACTTTAATTAACCTATTTAAATTTAAGTTAATGAATAATAATTTTTATATCTGCTTGATATCTTTAATTTGTTTTGGAATCTCCGTCTTGTGTGTTCCTATTCAATGGTCAAATTATTTTTAGAAGCATTAAAATACCTTTGTGTATGAATTTTCCAAAGAATGAAATCTTTAAGTATAAATTCCAAAGGGTTATAATAGAATTCGATGCGGTTGGGTCAACTGGGACTTTTACGAGTATCTGCACAGAATAAACTTAATTTTATTGTTGTATCTGGAATTTCTCCATTGATTACATTTTACAGTATCTAATGGCTACTTAGGTCAGGTCTTTCAAATTCATAGAGAAAGGTCATTCCCAACGGCATTGAAACACCAATATTTATTTTTACTTTGTTCGCAGTTCGAACCCTTTTGAAAGAATTGTTTGGAATTTTTTCTTTTTGGAAAATTATCTTCAACTGCGTGGTGTGTTTTGAAGATTAAGATTAAACAAACCTCGGAGGTAGAAAGTGTGTTATGTTTTCGCCTTGCGCTTTTTATTTTATAGCTATGTAGTTCTTGCAGATTTCAATGAAAAGAGAAACTTATTTTTTTCATTTCACGGAAAACTTCTAATAAAACTTCTCAAGTACCTACTTGGGAATAGAGAAGGAAGTAAAACTAGAAGAAAGAAAAAAAGTTTGGTCCAAAAAAAACTTTTCAAACAAAACAGATGTAGTTCTTGTTAATACTTGCAAATCTGTGCACCTTCACTTTGCATCAACTTAAGTATTTTAAACAAAAGATTTAATCTTATAAATAATCAATTTCGAAAGTCACGGAGTTTCTTTTTAAAGCAGAAGATTTACAATCCTGTGCGAATAATGTTATGTTAAGGCAATCGACATTGAACCTATTTTACTTTTCATATTTCAACAAAGTTGTTGGTAGCAGAGGGTTGACAGACACTCCTTTCTACGTTAACATTAAGTTTTTACTTGCGATATAGCTACTATAGGGCAAGTTCTGCATTTGGAAAAAAAATCGAACTCGAGATTTTGATCAAAGTTGACATTACGATGATAGCGAAGACGAAAAAAGTGGGTCCGACAATTCCGTCTGTCTGTCTGTATGTCTGTATGTCTGTATGTCTGTATGTCTGTATGTCTGTATGTCTGTACCTCGAACTATAGCCTAAACTACCGGAGCTATTTTCTTCAAACTCGGTAGTTAAGGGTCTTCGGTGATTCCCTAGAGGAAAAATTGAAATTTTTTTTTTAGCTCCAAAACTAACGGTACCCCCCATACACCCGTAATGCAAAATCTTATTTATCTCGAAAACGGCTCTAACGATTTTGATAAAAAAAATTAAGTGTGATATTATGGACATGGACTATATTTTGGTGAAAAAAAAATTTGGGGGGAAATGTTATTAGGGGTACCTGTCATAGAACGGTTTTTTTGATTTTCGAATTTCTCACCAACGGCTCTAACGATTTTAATTAAAATTTTTATGCAGGAGCTGTTTTGCATTTGAAAAAATATTAACTAAAAATTTTTTCGAAAAAATAGTTTTTGGATTTTTAAAAAAATAATACAATTTTTTTTTTGAAAATTCAATATCTTGAAAACCGATACACGATTAAATTTTTAAATTACGTTTTAAAATGTATTTTATTAAATACTAATAATTTGCATATCAATTTTTTTTATAAAAATTTTAAGGAAAATTTAGTACACAAAAAACATGTTTCAGTGTGTCTGTATGTCTGTACCTCTCACTACAGCCTAAACCACTGGACCTATTTCTTTCAATCTCGGTAGTTAAGAGTCTTCGGTGATTCCCTAGAGGAAAAATTGAAATTTTTTTTTTAGCTCCAAAACTAAGGGTACCCCCCATACACCCGTAATGCAAAATCTTATTTATCTCGAAAACGGCTCTAACGATTTTGATAAAAAAAATTAAGTGTGATATTATGGACATGGACTATATTTTGGTGAAAAAAAAATTTGGGGGGAAATGTTATTAGGGGTACCTGTCATAGAACGGTTTTTTTGATTTTCGAATTTCTCACCAACGGCTCTAACGATTTTAATTAAAATTTTTATGCAGGAGCTGTTTTGCATTTGAAAAAATATTAACTAAAAATTTTTTCGAAAAAATAGTTTTTGGATTTTTAAAAAAATAATACAATTTTTTTTTTGAAAATTCAATATCTTGAAAACCGATACACGATTAAATTTTTAAATTACGTTTTAAAATGTATTTTATTAAATACTAATAATTTGCATATCAATTTTTTTTATAAAAATTTTAAGGAAAATTTAGTACACAAAAAACATGTTTCAGTGTGTCTGTATGTCTGTACCTCTCACTACAGCCTAAACCACTGGACCTATTTCTTTCAATCTCGGTAGTTAAGAGTCTTCGGTGATTCCCTAGAGGAAAAATTGAAATTTTTTTTTTAGCTCCAAAACTAAGGGTACCCCCCATACACCCGTAATGCAAAATCTTATTTATCTCGAAAACGGCTCTAACGATTTTGATAAAAAAAATTAAGTGTGATATTATGGACATGGACTATATTTTGGTGAAAAAAAAATTTTGGGGGGAAATGTTATTAGGGGTACCTGTCATAGAACGGTTTTTTTGATTTTCGAATTTCTCACCAACGGCTCTAACGATTTTAATTAAAATTTTTATGCAGGAGCTGTTTTGCATTTGAAAAAATATTAACTAAAAATTTTTTCGAAAAAATAGTTTTTGGATTTTTAAAAAAATAATACAATTTTTTTTTTGAAAATTCAATATCTTGAAAACCGATACACGATTAAATTTTTAAATTACGTTTTAAAATGTATTTTATTAAATACTAATAATTTGCATATCAATTTTTTTTATAAAAATTTTAAGGAAAATTTAGTACACAAAAAACATGTTTCAGTGTGTCTGTATGTCTGTACCTCTCACTACAGCCTAAACCACTGGACCTATTTCTTTCAATCTCGGTAGTTAAGAGTCTTCGGTGATTCCCTAGAGGAAAAATTGAAATTTTTTTTTTAGCTCCAAAACTAAGGGTACCCCCCATACACCCGTAATGCAAAATCTTATTTATCTCGAAAACGGCTCTAACGATTTTGATAAAAAAAATTAAGTGTGATATTATGGACATGGACTATATTTTGGTGAAAAAAAAATTTGGGGGGAAATGTTATTAGGGGTACCTGTCATAGAACGGTTTTTTTGATTTTCGAATTTCTCACCAACGGCTCTAACGATTTTAATTAAAATTTTTATGCAGGAGCTGTTTTGCATTTGAAAAAATATTAACTAAAAATTTTTTCGAAAAAATAGTTTTTGGATTTTTAAAAAAATAATACAATTTTTTTTTTGAAAATTCAATATCTTGAAAACCGATACACGATTAAATTTTTAAATTACGTTTTAAAATGTATTTTATTAAATACTAATAATTTGCATATCAATTTTTTTTATAAAAATTTTAAGGAAAATTTAGTACACAAAAAACATGTTTCAGTGTGTCTGTATGTCTGTACCTCTCACTACAGCCTAAACCACTGGACCTATTTCTTTCAATCTCGGTAGTTAAGAGTCTTCGGTGATTCCCTAGAGGAAAAATTGAAATTTTTTTTTTAGCTCCAAAACTAAGGGTACCCCCCATACACCCGTAATGCAAAATCTTATTTATCTCGAAAACGGCTCTAACGATTTTGATAAAAAAAATTAAGTGTGATATTATGGACATGGACTACATTTTGGTCAAAAAAAATTTTGGGGCAAAATGTTATTAGGGGTACCTGCCATAGACCCGTTTTTTTAATTTTCGACTTTCTCATTAACGGCTCTAACGATTTTAACCAAAAATTTTCAGCAGGAGTCCCCCTAAGTTTAAAATAATATTTTATATAAAAATATTCGAAAAATTATTTGTTGGGTTTTTTTGAAAAAATTTTTTTTTGAAAAATCAATATCTTCAAAACCTATGAACGATTATTTTTTTAAATTATTTCCTAAAACCAATATTATTAAATACTTAAAATCCGCATCCCACATTTTTTTTTAGAAAAATTTTAGAGAAATTTCTTATATAAAAAATTTATTTAATAATAAAACGATTTTTTAAGGTTTATTTGCATAAATTCATACTTTTCCGTAAACCAGACAGCAATTTTATGCATTTGAACATTATTATCTCATTAAATCCATGTTTTATAAAGGGTTTTCCAATAAGAGGTGTTATTTTGATATTCAAAGAAAAATGGCATTTTTGGAGATAAATGATCGGATGTTTATTTTATTATAAAGAGGAAGGTATGCCGTTAATAATGGAACACAACATCAGCCAAATGGCCGCCAAGACCACGCTTACAGGACCATATCCTTTTCATGAAATTTTCCATAACCAAATCGCAAAGTGGCTGCCCTATGTCCTCGATAGCCTCACGAATTTCATCTTTGAGGTCTTGAATCGACGCTGGGCTGTTGGCGTAGACCTTATCTTTCACGTGGCCCCAAAGGAAGAAGTCGCAAGGTGTTAAATCACAAGATCTCGGTGGCCAATTGTGATCACCTCTTCGAGAGATAACACGGTCCGGAAACTTTTCCCGTAAAAGATCGATGGTTTCATTGCTTGTGTGGCACGTAGCGCCGTCTTGTTGAAAGTAAACGTTGTCCAGATCAATACCATCCAATTCAGGCCATAAAAAATCATTAATCATCTCTCGATAGCGCAATCCATTGACCGTAACTGTTGCTCCAGCCTCATTTTCGAAAAAGTAAGGTCCAATGACCCCGCGGGACCATAAACCGCACCAAACAGTCACGCGTTGAGGATGGAGAGGCTTTTCAACAATAACTCTTGGGTTTTCCGAGCCCCAGATGCGACAGTTTTGCTTGTTGACGTAGCCTCCGAGGTGGAAATGGGCCTCATCAGTCAAGATGATTTTTCGATGAAATTCCGGTTCATTTTCATTCATTTCAAGGACCTAATTTTAATAATTTCAATGCGTTGTTGAAGCGTGTATCGTTCCATTTTTATTAATAACGTAGTTTCTACTTGTCAAATGTCAAAAAATGACAGCTTCAAAAGTGACAGCTACCGAAATAGCGGGCTATTCAAAATAACACCTCTTATTGGAAAACCCTTTATTTATATGTATCTTAAATTCCAAAGTACTTTTACATAAGAGCAAGTTCGTGCGATCCAGTCGTGCATTTTATTTTTTTTAAAAAGAAAATGCACGACTGGATCACACGAACTTGCTCTTATGTAAATGTACTTTGCACATTTTAAAAATATGAAACATGTATTTAATGCGATAAAAATGTTTAAATGCATGAAACTGCCGTCTGATTTCCAGAAAAGTATGAATTTATGCAAACAAAGCTCAAAAATCATTTTATTATTAAAGTAATTTTTACTTGCGATATAGGTAGGTACCATGTAGATATGTATAGGGCAAGTTCTGAACCTGGAAAAAAATCGAACTGGAGATTTTGATCAAAGTTGAGATTACGATGATAGCGAAGACGAATAAAGTGGGTCCGACAATTCCGTCTGTCTGTCTGTCTTTCTGTATGTCTGTGTCTGTTTGTCTGTATGACTGTATCTCGATCTTGAGCCTAAGACACTGGACCTATTTTCTTCAAACTCGGTACTTAAGGGTCTTCGGTGATTCCCTACAGGGGAAATTGAAATTTTTGTTTAGCTCTAAGGCTAACGGTACCCCCCATACACCCGTAATGCATAATCTTATTTATCTCGAAAACGGCTCTAACAATTTAATTAAAACAAATAAGGTGTGATATTATGTACATAAACTACATTTTCGTAAAAAAATATTTTGGGGGGAAATTATATTAACGGTACCTGTCATAGAACCGTTTTTTTTGATTTTCGAATTTCTCATTAACGGCTCTAACGATTTTAACCAAAAATTTTCACCAGGAGCCCCCTTAAGTTTAAAATAATATTGTATATAAAAACATTCGAAAAAAAAATATTTTTTTATTTTTTTTTTTTTTTTAAATCCAATTTATTTTTTGAAAAATCAATATCTTGAGAACTTGTGAACGATTATTTTTTGAAATTATTTCCTAAAATCTATATTACTAAGGACTTAAAATCCTTCCCGTGAATTTGACCTTGACGCGGTGGGAAGGCTTACGTCCTGTTTTCTACCCCAGCAATCCAGCTGCGGTAGCAGAGACAACAAACAAAATTCAAAACAACTAATGAACCATGAATAAAGCTACAGAAAAAGAAAAAATTCGAACGGGGATATACGTTCAAATGTCGGCAGGAGTCGCGACTGCCGGCACGGGCTTGGCCTCTAACGAGGATAAGTCGCCAGCGACTATGACAGCTTTAATAGGTGAAGCGGCTATCAAGCCTGACACAGTTTGCGGAACAACTGTTAAGACAGGGTCCGCGGGCTGTGGCGGGACTGATAAGCTACGGTCTATTGGTAGTGCTACCAACAAACCCAAACCCCACTTCAGTGGTAAGGCACCCTTGAGAAAAGGGTCTGCTGCAACCACTACGGCCAGGGACAGTACGTCCAGTAAGCCCCACTTCAGTGGTAAGGCGCCCTTGAGAAAAGGGTCTGCTGTAACCACTATGGTCAGTGGTAGTACTACCAATAAACCTCATTTCAGTGGTAAGGCGCCCTTGAAAAAAGGGTCTGCTATAACCACTACGAGACATCCCCTATCGCAAAGCGTTCGCGAATTGCGGAATGCTAAGAGGATCATCAAAAGACTAGGTGATAAACTAGAAACTAATGGTGACTCTAAGCAGGAAGCATCGCTAGCATGGGCCAAAAGCGTCATTGCTAGACAGCAAGATGCTGAGACCAGCGGTGACTCCACGTCAAAGCGACAAAGGTCCATTGAGGGAACCACTTCGGAACCCAAGCGCCCGAAAGTGCAGAAGACCAGCACGGCATCAACTGCGTTAAGGAAGGATGATCTTTCTTTTAGCGATGCGCTAAAATCAAATATAATAGTTGCAGTCATCGACAGAAGCGATATCGATGGCAAGATCTCAGTAGATCGCTGGGCAGTGGTAACAAGAGAGCTCTCGGTACGCTACCTGGACATCATGAAAGCCAATCCAGGACCACCCCCAGTTATTAGAGATAACGGCTGGCACCGAGGCCAAGTAAAGCTTATCTCTTGTGGAGATCAGAGATCTTGCGATCTATATAAGCTTGCTGTCAGCAAGTTAGGTGAGATCTGGACAGGCGCGAAGCTTGAGGTTGTTGCTAGAGAGCAAATCCCTACAAGGCCAAGGGCTCGCACCTGGATTCCAGAGGAACCTTCTCGACCGGATACAATCCTTAAAATCATACAAAGCAGTAATCCAGACCTGCCCACTCATAACTGGAAAGTTGCGAAAGTGGAGGAACCAAAGGGCGCTTCAAGATCTGCAATTATTGTAGTGAATAAAGAGTCCTTGGCTCCTCTACTGGCAACCAAAGGTGTGATTGGGTATGGATTTTATTCGATTACTTTGAAAGTATATAAAAAAGACGAGGGTAACACCGTTCCTCCACAACAAATAGGTACTTCCACAGTCGAAGAATTTGCGGTAGACATCGACCCAGCAATGGAAATTGATGCTCCCAGCAGCTCTGAGACTGAAGTGAAGACCACAAACATCGCCGAAAAGGCTCCAGAAAATGTCGACAGTCTCTCCGAGAAGGAAGCTGAAGACTCCGTGAGGAAGGTCCATCTGAGTGAAGACGAACCCATTGGCTCGGACTCTGAAGCCGAGCTACTGGATTCGTCCTCTGAATCGGAAGACCTGAATCTAACCATGTTGGGGGTTGGTCTGGATGAGTGTAGCCAAAATGCTGCAACTACTTCAGATTAACCTTCAACATTCCATCAAGGCTTCGGCCTCACTTCTTCTCCGTCTGCACAAGAACCGAGAGGATATAGTCCTGATCCAAGAACCATGGATTGCCAAATCTGGAATTCAGGGACTCAGGACTCCTGGTTACTACTTGCTGTATGCATCGGACAAAGGTGAACCCAGATCCTGCATATTAGTTAAAAGTAGTTCTAATGTATATTTACTCCCTGATTTCAGCGATCGAGATATAACCGCCGCCAGAATGCACACCAATAATGGAACGTACTGGATAGTGTCGGCATATCTTGGCCACGACAACCCTGGCCCTCCTGGCGATACGCTCAAGAGGATCATCGCTGAGGCAAAAAGGCAAAATATCAGCCTCCTTATTGGGTGTGATGCTAATGCCCATCACACTGTTTGGGGAAGTACAGACATAAACGATAGAGGTGAGTCTCTTTTTGATTATATTCTTAGTACTAACCTTGTAGTCAGTAACATCGGTAATGAACCTACCTTTGTTACCAGAAACCGACAAGAAGTGCTAGACATCACTCTTGTCTCTGACACTATATATCAAATGATAACGAATTGGAAAGTATCAGAGGAACACTCATTCTCAGACCATAGATACATTCAATTCAGTTTAAATGATGTACCCACCAAACGGCCAGTTTTTCGTAATTATAGGAAAACAAACTGGCAAACGTATAGAGATATACTGGAAAGATCGCTTACAGCCGAATCTCTAGATATCCCCTCCAACACCTCAGATCTAGATAACAAAGTCAAGGATCTGACACTAATCCTGAACAATGCAATGAATATTTCCTGTCCTCTTCTTCAAGTTAGAGGAAAAAAGAAACCTTATTGGTGGAATTCAGGATTAGAACCGCTCAGGAAAAGTTGCAGAAAACTCTTCAATCGAGCTAAATACACAAAAGAATCCTCAGATTGGGACTTATATAAAGAATCCTTAAAGATTTATAAGAAACAATTGAGGACAAGCAAAAGATCTTCATGGCGGAACTTCTGTAATAAAATAGAAGATACTTCTGAAGCATCCAGATTGAGGAAAATCCTCTCAACAAATCCAGTCATGCCAAGCTCTTTGAAAATGTCAAATGGCTCCTGGACAAATTCATGTGAAGAATCACTCAATTTGCTACTTGACACTCACTTCCCAGGTAGCTCGCAAAACATTTGCAACATTAACTCATTAGAGTCAAATAACAAAGGTATAAAGATCCGAGGGTTAATAACAAGGGACAAACTAAAATGGGCAATTAACAGCTTCGATCCATATAAATCGGCAGGACCAGACGGCATAATACCAGCCGAACTGCAAGTTGCTTTAGACATTATCTTACCCACATTAGAGATAATAATGAACAGTTGTCTAAACCTGGTTCATATTCCCCGTATATGGAGAGAAGTCAAAGTAGTCTTTATACCCAAAGCTGGTAAATGCTCCCACGTTACGCCCAAGGACCTAAGACCTATCAATCTATCGTCATTTCTTCTCAAGACACTGGAACGATTGATCGACATTCATCTGCGTAGTGCTATTAAACCAAACCTTTTTTCTACAGCACAACACGCTTACTGCAAGGGAAAATCAGTAGAAACTGCGCTACACACCTTGGTACGCGCAATCGAATACTCCCTAGATCACAAAGAATACACTCTAGTTGCATTCCTAGATATAGAAGGCGCCTTCAACAATGTCGACAGCGCCGCAATAGCGAAGACACTGCAGAATCTCAATGTGGATAGCTCACTTGGTAACCTCATAAATTTCATGCTGAAAAGCAGAATTATAAATGCGGAACTAGGTAGCTTTACTACAAGAAGGTCAGTCAGTAGAGGAACCCCACAAGGTGGAGTCCTATCCCCACTTCTATGGAACATGGTAGTTAATGATCTGCTAATAGACCTAGAAGAAGAGGGATTCAAAGTGATTGCATACGCTGACGATATTGCCATTGCCGTATCAGGAAAGCACCCTCAAGTTTTAACAGAACTTATACAAACCGCTCTCAACAAGCTACTAAAATGGACAGATCGATGTGGCTTAGGTGTCAACCCCCACAAGACTGAACTAGTCCTCTTCACAAGGAAATACAAAATTCCTCAACTAGACCCTCCATCGATTAAAGGTGTTCCACTCACTTTCTCAGATCAAGCTAAATACCTGGGTCTTATTTTAGACAAAAAGTTAAGTTGGAAACCTAATATACAGGAAAGAGTAAAGAAAGCCACGGTAGCTCTCTTTTCTTGCAAAAAAGCCGTAGGGAACAAGTGGGGCCTGTCTCCACAAATTACTCACTGGCTATACACTGCGGTCATCAGACCGATACTTACTTACGGGGTGACCGTATGGTGGACGGCCTTAGATAAAGCGACTAATCGCGATAAACTAAGCAGAGTTCAACGTTCAGCGTGTATGTGCATCAGCGGAGCTCTCCGTTCGACACCTTCCGCTGCACTAGACATACTACTCAACCTGACACCCCTAGATATTTACAGTAAACAAATAGCCGCGAGCACAGCCATACGTCTCAAAGCCATCTCTCAATGGACCAATAACTCTATTGGCCACACCACCATTCTGAATTTATTCGGAACTCTACCAAGTCACTCTGACTACATCACTCCTTCTTTGGTCTTCGATAAAAACTTTGAAGTCACCATTCCCTCAAGGTCAGCTTGGGAGGAAGGGACTTTGGCAGATAATAAAACAGTAAACTTTTTTACAGATGGATCGAAGACTGAAAACGGAGTGGGTGGTGGAGTGTACTCAGATGGACTAAATCTTAGTCTCTCCTTCCGCCTACCAAACCATTGTAGCGTATTCCAAGCGGAAATTCTGGCGATAAAGGAAGTATTGTCCTGGCTTAAAGAAAACGTGATATCTAACACGGATATCCGTATCTTCTCAGACAGTCAGGCTGCTTTGAAATCTCCAAAACAGCCCAAGACTGTCGTTCGTCTCTAATGGAGATGGCCAAACAGTTTAACATTCACCTATTCTGGGTGCCGGGTCACAGGAACATTCCGGGGAATTGTAAAGCCGACGAACTCGCCAAAATTGGAACGGAAATGCCTATCTTACCCGAAAAGGCAAATATAGGTATGCCCATAGCTACAAGTAAACTTATGCTGAAACGAATCGCTCTGGAACAATCGAATACAAGATGGCTTAATAGTACCACTTGTATGGCGACCAAGCGGATCTGGCCTAAACTGGATCTGAAGCGGTCAAAATGTCTATTGTCCCTCAGTAGATCTCAGATCAGCTCCGTCATAGGTGTCATAACTGGACACTGTCTCATAGGTAGACACGCCGCACGTCTCGGTGTGCTATCAAACGATTTCTGCAGGAGTTGCTTGGACGAAGAGGAAGAGGAGACAATCCCACACCTTCTTTGTACATGCCCTGCTCTCTCTTACAGACGCAAACTTCATCTAGGAGAACATTTCTATAATGAACCAAGCGATCTCATAGACAAAGACATTAAAAGTCTCCTTCGCTTCATCAGAAGCTCCAAATGGTTTTAACTAATAGGAAACCTTCTTTGTTCCCTATTAGATCGTGGTATCACAATGGACCTCCAATGGTCTAAGTGTGTCAGACGCTTTAATGACAGCCACTTTAACCTTACCTAACCTAACCTAAGGACTTAAAATTGGCATCCCAAATTTCGTTCTAGAAAATTTTGAAAGAAATTTGTTATATAAAAAATTACTTTAATAAAACGATTCATACTTTTCCGGAAATCAGACCGCAATTTTATGCATTTTAACATTTTTATCTCATTAAATCTATGTTTTATATTTATAAAATGTATTTTAAATTCAAAAGTACTTTTACATAAGAGCAAGTTTGTGCGATCCGGTCGTGTATTTTATTTTTATCTATATATAAAACTTACAAACTAAAGTGAAACTAATTAAAACTACCAACAACTACTTTGAGCTATTTAAAATAAACTTAAACAACTTAAAACTATAAGAACAGCAGCAGTTTTTATTTCGTGCCACCCTGACTGTCTCTGTCCCTACCAAAAATTTTAAACTTAAATCTATATAGGTCTACCAAGACATAGTCAGTTTTGTCTATCAGATAACCACCAGAACTTGTTTTCCTATCTCGCCCTGTTTCTCCGGTCCCTATTGTACACAGTCCTACTGAGCCGAAGACGCTCTGCTCTACTTTGTGCGAAGACGTCTCGACTATAAAGGACCCGCATATCTTCAGTTCTGCGGTCGACTTGGTAGATTAGGGGAATCGCCATTCTATCTTGAACCAGCCCTTGCCTACTAGTTAAAGCCATAAGTAGAAGAATAAATGAAATTTTTTCTTTCTTAACTTAAATGGTCACCCTGAAAAGTGCAAATTTATACATGGAAGAGAAGGAAAAGAAAGTTTCGCTGAGTGACGAGACTTAAATTAAGTATGTCAAGATTTCGAGCGGGAAACAGCTGTCAGTGTCAAAATAACCTATGATTTAAAAAGAAACTCTTTATGGACACCTGTTTACGCGCGAAAGTCAAAATCGAAAGTGGGAAAAGTTTTACGCATTGCATTGATATGCTTTCCATTGACAAATTAGCGGAACTATACATTTTTTGTTTTGTTTCTTGTTATTTGAGTGTTTGACTTTTAGGCCCCGTTAACAAAAAAAAAACTGGAGTAAATGAATGAGTATTCCTTAAACTCACAGCGACCACATTTCAAATAAGCCAAAACGAGCAATGTTACAACATAAAACATCTCAGATCGAAATGAGGATACAAAGTTTGCTCCATTGCGGACATAGATCAAATCCATTGCAAGCCAAGTGCCTAATAAAATAAATTATGATACATTATAATATCAACTTAATTCTATAGCACTGACAAAGTTTGGTACTATAATGTAGTAAATTGCTCTGATAAAAAAGTTAATATTAGATAAACCAACATGTTTAAGTCGAAGCAGAAACTCATTAATTTCGTTTTAAGAAAATGATTTAACTTTCTTCTCAGCATGAATATTTCCAGATGTGAACTACAAGTGGACGGACATTTACAATGCCTGAGACAATTTAATTACTTTGAGACAAGTTGGATACATAGGTATTATTTCAGAAGACAAATTACAAAAAAAATACATACGAGTACGTACCTATACTTATGTACGACGGAAATGAGTTCTACTTACTTAAGATTTTAACGGAATATACCTTTATTCTTTTTACGAGTTCAATAGTTTAAGGGCCGATAGTTAATTTTGGAAGTCGATAAATAATTAAAACATGCACTGTAACTTTGGTAGAGGTTTTATAGTCAAAAGTTTGGCAGTATTTTTTTCGTGGTCCGATTTCGTTGCCCCAGGGATGATAGAAACGCAAATTTTCCAACTTTTGAGTCAGAGATAAAACAATTTAAATTTATTAATTAATACCTTGTTGAGCTTGACGATTTTATTAATAGAAATAATTCAAGATAAATATTAAAATCAAGGCGCTCTACCACAACAAACATGACTCTATTTTTAGCTTATGTCATAAAATCCATTGAAAAAAAGTCAAGTAGATGCAATTTACACAGAATTTAGTAAAAGCTTTTGACTCGGTAAACCACTCCATCCTATTGCGTTAACTAGAACTATTTGGATTCCACTCTTCATTTTTGAATTGGATATCATCATACCTCATTCGTAGGTCTCAAAAAGTTATTAGTAGTAGTAGTAAGATGTGATCTTTATTCAATATTCATAATTTACATAAATTGTTCACAATTAAATTAGAGCATGTCGTAAGCCGTCAGCCGAAAAAAACAGAGAGCGTATAATATTTTATTGATTGTTGAATATAAATAATGAAAAAGTTGTTTTATAAAACATTTTAGTATCTCACAGATATTCTAAGAATTAGATTAATCAGAAACTTTCGTTTATTATTTGGAAACGATATTTCCAGGAAGTTTTAACGTAGCTAACCAGAGTAAGCCAGCAGTCGCCGTTTAAAATAATTTTGAGTTCATCCATGCTTAGACTGTTTTTACCCCAGTGGGCGCGTCTGATGAAGCTAAAAATGGGGCAAGTTCCAACAAAGTGTATAACGTCCTCTGATGTACATATGTCGGTTACACAGTGTACATTCAGTATTCTGGTCATTTCGATGTGGAATATAGTTTAAGCGCAAAAGTTCTCCTCTTACTTTGAAAATCGTGGAAATAGTTTCAATACTGTTGTTGTCGTGAAAATAGTTGTTGTTAAGTTGTGATCCAGTGCTCGATATAGATTCCTTGACTCACTTAGCCTCGCTCGTTCACGGAAAAACTCAAACCTGGATTCCTTGATAGAATTTTAGAGGGAAAGCAATGGGTCTTCCCATGTTGCTGGGTTGTCGAGTTCCATCTGCACATTATGCTCCAAGCACAGTCTTGACCACTCACCAAAAAATTGAGATTTTCGTTGAATCATACGAGTATAAGATGCGACAATTTTGGGAAGCCTTTGCGGGTGATATTCCATGACCTTTCTTATATAGTTGAAATGTAGTTTGAGAGTGTACAGGTAGAGAGGTGGAAGTCCAGTCTCCAAATGGAGCATGTACGTCGGAGTATTTTCTGGTAGACGAAAGATTTTCTTTAAAGAGTATCTTAAGAATTTATTTACTTCCTCATGCTGAAACAAACTCCAGACTTGAGCAGCATAACACATTATGGTCTTACTACTGCTTCAAATAATCTGTACTTCACACTTGTTGCGACGTCCTTTTTGCCAAGAATTCCTTTCCAGTTACAATTGATAGCCATTTTAGAATCGTGAAGCTTTGATTTGAAATGCTTTTCAAGAGAGAGTTTGGGAGTCAGTATTACTCCTAGATACTTATACTCTTTGACATTTTCTAGCTCCTTTCCTTCCTAGGTCCATTTCTCGTTTCTAGCGTATCTACCACTGCCATTTTGGAAAACCATCATTTTCGATTTATTTGTGTTTACTTTTAAGTTCCATGTTCGGCAATATTGCTATAATTTGTTGACCATAAGCTGCATCATATTTGGCGTATCTGCCAGCAGGACGATGTCGTCTGCATACATTAGACATTTAATGTTTATTCCATTAAAAACAATTCCTCCTGGTAGGAAAGAAGTAATATCATCAAGGAATAATGAAAAGAGTAAAGGGCTTAGTAAACATCCTTGTTTAACACCCATTTTTGTTGCAAACCAGCGAGACAATTGGTTCCCATCCCACACGGCCGCTTGGTTTTCCTCATACATACTTTGTATTACCTTCAGGATTTTCATTGACACGCCCATATTGCTGAGCTTTAGAATGAGAGCATTTCTATCTATAGAGTCAAAAGCTGCCTTAAAATCCACAAAAAAAGCGTATAATTTCCTTTCTTTATCAAGGTATATCTTCGCTATGCTTGTTAACGTGAAAATAATATCCACAATGCAATATTTTTTACGGAAACCTGCTTGGAATTCACTCAGTAGTCTATTTTCCATAATCCAATTTGTTAAACGGTTGAGAAGATTTTCATTACTGAATTTAAGAATGATATTCCTCGGTAGTTACTAGCTTCTTCTGCATTCCCTTTTTTAAAGATTGGGAATATGATGCTTCTCCTGAAACTTTCACCTACTGATCCTTCATCAAAGACCCGATTAAAACATTCTGCCAAGTATTTTAGAAAATTTTCCCTGGAAAACTTATTGAGCTTGCAAGCGTAAGCTACAGTTTTTATCTCTAGAGGTGTTATTCTCGCATCAAATTCCACATTCTCTATATAAGGGAGGGCAAACAAGTGATGATTTGGGGTAGTTGGGGGGTTTAACAAATTTTGAAAGTATTCTGCTAAAACCTCTGCTTTAACTTGTATTCTTGAACGACTAACCACTTCTCTACTATTCAGTCTTCTCGCTAATTTCCAAAAGTCGCAACTGTTCCTTACTTCACTTATTTCCTGTGCGAGATTTTGCCAATACTGTCTTTGTTTTTCTCTACAGATACTTTTGTATTCTCTGTTTGCTTTTTGGTAGGCTAGTTTTGAAACAAAGGTTGGTGTCTTTTTTGCCAGATAAAGATGAGCAAAAGATTTGTCTCTCGCACTAAGACAATCTGCATCATACCATGGTTGTTTTTTCGTCGATCTTCCCCTTCCATTTGGCTGGAGAGGTTTCGCCGCTATAGCTACACATGACGTCAAAGTATCTATTCCTTGATTTGTTTCTGGTTCGGAGAAGCCAGCTGCGTCTAGTGCATTATCTAGATCTCTTTGATAGCGATGTATAAATTTATCATTCCATACTAGTTTCGGAAGAAGTTGATTTTCTGGGTCGGTATTCATATTTTAAGTGTCAAGCTTGGCAGTGACTAAAAGCGGAAAATGATCGGAGAAAGGGTATCCGCCTATCTTGAGATCCGGCATACAGCTAAGCCAATCTTCTTTTACTAGACAGTAGTCTATTGTTGAAGAAGCATTTCCTCTGGAAAAAGTAAGTGAACTATCCTCATCGCTTTTTGTTCGGCCATTCAGAAGCGACAAACTGAGAGATTCACACATTTCAATAAATTTTTTACCATTACTATCGATTTTTTCGTCTTTTGATTTCCTGCGAGTATAAGTTGAATACCCAGCGAGTTCTGGATGAAATTCCCATAATTGCGTTTCACGGACCCTTGCATTGCAATCTCCAATTAGCATCACATTTTGTTCCTTAAATTCCAGAAAGAAGTTGTACAGGGAGGCAAGATCTTGCTGCCCAAAGCTAAAATTGATGTATTCTGGGATGATGAAGAGCTCTTGCGCATTATTTTTTATTTTTATAAAGGCTCTGTCAAGTTGATGAACGAAGCAACATTGAAAAGTTTTCTTGATATTCCTCTTTAGTCCGAAAAGACATCCTCCACTAGCTCTTCCAAGTGTTGATGTTCTTGACGCCAAGATCCAGTGCAATTCGTAATTCTCGAAGAACTGTGAGAAGGTATCTTCATTACATTCGATGAATGTTTTGTATAAGAAAAAGATATCATACTGATTAATTATCTCAAAAAATTCCCTAAACAGTGTTTTGCTACGTAACCCTGCAATATTACATATATGACATAATTTTTAAAGTGAAAGTATTTTGTATAAAATTATTACTTAAATTACTGTTTACATTTGGTTTAATTTTGTATTTTCTTAAATAGCTAGTTTTATTAATAGATAAGTTATTTGATAGGCTGACGGCTTTATTATCAAAAATTTGGTTGCTAAACACTGCCAACTGTTTGAGAGCCTCTGGCATTCGCTGTCAGAATTGCGCTGTCACCAAGCAAATGTTGAACAAATGTCATTCCGTCATCGTCTTCGCAAGCGAGTTTGTTTTCAGCATCCAGATAAAAAATATGTTTGTTTACCGTGATTTTTTCTCCACGAATTTGTATTTTAATTTTCGTAATGAGGATTTCAGTTATTGCTGTTAAATCATTAGACTCCAGCAAATCCATGCAGATGCTTTTCGCTTTTTCTGCCGCAATTTGGTCTGTTACCACCGGAAGGTGCAGGATAATGTTTTTTTTTTTCAATTGCTTTTTTGGCTATCCGGCTCACTTGCCGTTCCAGATCAAAACATTTGGACTCCATCAGATGCAACTTCTCTTGAAGCGCTGCAATCTTCTGGTTCAGGTCATGAATTTCGGCAAATATTCCGTCTAGGTCAGACTTTGTAGCCAAATTTTTAAGCTTTTCGTCCAGAAGCGATGAGAGATCATTGAGTGACATGTTCCCAACTGCGATATTGTCCTTTGACGTTACCTTTTGTGGAGGAAAATCTGGGGATGTGGCGGATAATTTTCTTTTTGGTATAGCGGTAGAAGAACTGTCACTTGTGGAGGATTTTACTGCTGTCCGATACATGACTATTCTTTCGTTTGTTGTCTCTTTTTCTTAAATATAAAGTGAATTGTGACTCACCCTGGGTGTTCTAGTGAATACTTAATCGGTTTAATATTTTTTGAATTTTTTTGATAAAGTTTAAGTGATAGTTTCAGCAAATAATTTAAATTTTCTTAGAGCTGATCAAAAACACAACTAGTTCACACTCTCTCTCTCTCTCTTTTTCTCAAAAAGTTATTATTAATAATTATTCTTTTTCGAGATCTATTGAATGTAGTTCGGGTGTACCTCAGGGTAGCCATTTGGGTCCCCTTTTTTTTAATATTTTTATTAATGATATTACATCTTTAATAAAATATTCCCAGTGCCTTCTTTATGCAGATGATCTTAAACTATTTTTAGAAATTAACAGTGTAGAAGATTGCTATCTCATACAATCTGATATTAATCAAGTCTCTGAATAGTGCATTATGGTTTCTTAAAATTAAACATAAAAAAATGTAGCGCTATATCTTTTTTTAAGTCTAATACTCACATAAGCTTAGATTATATGATTGAGTCTAACTCACTCTCACGTGTGGACAAAATTAAGGACTTAGGCATTATGCTTGAATCAACTTTCTCTTTGAAAACTCATGTCGGTTATGTGGAAATTGTGGTGATTTTAGTGATCCTTACGCGTTGTTATCCCTTTATACGGCTATCGTAAGATCTATACTTGAATATGCAGACGTTACATGGGATCCGATTTTTAAGACTTTCTCTCTCTCCGTATTGAGAAAATCCAGAGACGTTTTACGAGATTCATATCTTATAAAATGAAATGGAGTTTCATTCCGGATTATAAAGCAAGATGTTTATTCCTTGGAATTAAATCTCTTGAATCAAGACGAACTATTCATGGTATAATGCTAGTGAGAGATTTACTTTTTATGATTCCAATTTATGCTACGTTAACATCTTTATGTTCCAGAAATTTGCTTTTTGAGCAATATCACAGAACAACCTATGGTAGTAATGTACCAGTGTGTAGATCAATAAAACATTTCAATGCAGTTTGCCAATTTATTGAACAAAGCAGCTCTAGAGATTTTTTTAAAGCTAATCTAGTCCTCATATATACAATATACTTTTTAATTATATTTACATATATGTACATATGTACATTATGCAAATACATGTAAATATTTTAAGACTTTTTGAAGTAAAACTTCTTTTCCGGCGTTGGGGGTGAAAAAATTTCTATGCAGCTGTCAGTGACATGTCAAACCGTCACGCCATCCGTCAAAGACAGCGACATGTTTTTAGCATGTGCAAAGTAAAACATGAAGTTGGATACGATTTAGAATTTACATATTTCAAATGGCTGCATTCAAAGATAAACATAAAACTATAGGTTCAGACGCGCAATGGCTATGCAACCGAATAATTATTGACAAGCATATTGCAATCCAAATAAATTTTACCAACAACTAACCCTCGCATACAAAGTACTGGCCAAAAAGTTGGGTATATCCACTACCATTTGTATTCTTGCTGTCATAGACGGCATGCCATATGACCATCAGGTTGCGTGAAAGTTTTGAAATTATACTTTTTAATAATATTTATTCGCTTAATCGCACACGCCACCGACATTTGTTTTGGTATTTATAAATTTGAACGTCACCCGACTAATTAATCAAATACTTTAATAATTAATTTTACAAGAGTGCCGCTGTCAGTGTACTTGCTTTCCAAGTTGCCTGGATACTGAATTAATGCCAGGTGACTACTAAGTTGCTCGGGTTTGTACGGGTTAATAAGAAATGCTTGTGTACATTACAAGATTACAACATGCTTGCCAATACTTGCACGTGCAGCCCTAGGGTAATACAAACAAAGCGAGGCAACTTGCTTGTCAAGTGGCATGGGAGTTTTGTACTTTTCTTCTCGATTTCATTTAAGGCTAGGCGCGCAGTCGCGCACATTCAATTTTTTGAAGTAAAACTTCTTTTCCGGCGTTGTTGGTGGTAAAAAATTCTTTATGCAGCTATCAGTGACATGTCAAAACGTCACGTTATCCGTCAAAGACAGCGACATGTTTTTATTTATTTCACAATTCACAATCACAAGATTAGCCGTAAGCGCTTGTAGATCAATATCAATAAATTAACCTCAGTACCTACGTACTAAAATGTTTAAGGGTTTTTAAGAAAACTTAATTTTGTCTCTGATAACATATTATATTAATAAAGTAATGGTATATTTTTTTTTAAATAAAATTAATGAGCCATTCAGCCATTCCACGCCATAACCCTTGAATAGAAGATACAACGCTACATAACTTAAAATTTGAAACTACCTATTTACCCGACCGGAATCGGGTGTGTGCATATGTTTTGATCGAATGAAATAGTTGATAGAACCCAGTTGTTTGTTTTAAATCATAAATTATTTTAATGTGGTTTCCTTCTTCAATTTACCAAATGAACTTTTAAATAGACATTTTGAGTAGACCCTGTTTATTAATGTAAGTTCTTATTCTTAGTTTTGAATCTGATGATTCGTATTTGAGAAAAGTTGAAGTTGAATAAAATGAAAAATCCAACTGGCTCTTATGGTCTTATTTTGAATATTTTAGTTTCATTAATGGAGTCCCATATATAAATTGGGTGGAAGTGTGAGGTAAAATAAACGTTTTGATTTTTTTAAAGGTTAATTATTTTTACTCGCGTTATAGTAGGTACCATAGGGATTTCTGCATTTGGAAAAAAAGGTACCTCGAGATTTTGATAAAAGTTCACATTACTAGAGAACTTAAAAAAAAGTGGGTTTGTATGTCTGTACCTCGATCTACAGCCTATAGACCTAGGCGATTTTCTTCAAACTTGATGCTTAAGATTTTTCGGTGATTCCTTAGTGGTGAAATTGATTTTTTTCCTACAACTAGCATATTCGTGCGATATAGTTGAAGAACTTAATAAATGAAATCTCTCTTTGCAAGGCAACAATACGAACATTCTGAAACTATTGGAGAATATTGCGGCCGGCGTTTAGAAAGAAACTGCAGTTGTGGATAAAATAGATGAATGAAGGTGGCGGTCAAGATTGCCTCTCGCAATTGTATAAATATGTGTCATCTAAGGAATTGATTTTCTCACAAGAGCAAATATTTTGCGGATAATAAAAAATAAGAGTGATTTTTTAAGAGCTTTTGGAAAATAAAAACAAAACACATAAAATTCGGAAAACTGCATGAAATCTTTATTTGAATCGATAGTACGGTCGATATAATTTATTGTTTGAAGATTATTTCATGCAAATGCGGCTCCGCCTTAAATGGTCCATCCGCTTAGTCCAATTTTGGCCTACTCTTTCTAACATTTCGGCAGGTATCTCACGAATAAATGCTTCAATGGCTTCCAGTGCGTTAGTCGAAGCGGGCTTATCGCTATAGACATGAGACTTAACATAGCCGCACAAAAAAATAAAAAAACTGTTCACGGAACTCGCCTCTCAATTGGTCCATTGTTACGCGTGTTGTGTAGCATGTGGCACCGTCTTGTTGAAACTACATGTCATGCATGTCAAGCTCTTCCATTTTGCGCAAAAAAAAAGTTTGTTATCATCGCACGGTAGCGCTCACCAATCACAGTAACGTTGCGATTCGCATCATCTTTGAAGAAATACGGCCCAATGATTCCGCCAGCCCATAATCCGCACGAAACAGTGCCTTTTTCTGGGTGAATTGGTAGCTCTTGCAATGCTTCTGGCTGCTCTTCATTCCAAATACGCCAGTTTTGCTTGTTCACATAATTTTTCGATAAAAAAAGTGCATCTTCGGCCAACTTTTCAAGAGCCCATTCAACAAAAATTCGAAGTTCGGCGTTGTGGTAGGTCGTTCGGCTTCAATTCTTGCACGAGCTGTATTTTGAAAGCCTTCACACCTAAATCCTTCCGCAAAATTTTCCACGTAGTGGAGGCCCAATTGCTGCGAACGGCGATAATTCACGGTCATCACTAACGCTGGCCGATACAGCTGCGATATTTTTTTTAGTTCGAACTCTACGTAAGCGTGTTGGTGGTTTAATGTTCAACAATGTTAATTTGGTGCGAAATTTAGTCACAATAGCCCGAGTCAGTATGTCGATTAAACTGACCATAAAATGGAAGAAGGGCGCGACGAACGATGAACTTTCTTAACAGATCACGCATTTTGATAATAAAATTCAATAATTTGCAACCGTTGTTCGTTTGTAAAACGATTCATGGTTAAATTGTAGACCAAACTGAAGATGTTTGACAGTGACACAAAACACGAAACGTGTGTGAGCTGTCAAAACCAGTGTTTCCAAAAAGAAAATAGCAAAAAAAATCACCTATTACTTGTTAGGGATGTGTCAGCAGGGTATGGCAAATTGAGATGAAATAGATAGATAGATAGATAGATAGATAGATAGATGAAAAATTTTATTTTCGTAAAGTTTTTACAAAGACTTGGTTTTCGTTATTTTAAAATTAAATAAGATGACAATAACTTTTAAAGTTGCCTGTCAGGTCAAAGTGTTTATAATAAATTCATTAAAACTTAGCGAATGGTTAATATTTTTAAGAAAATTCATTAATTAGGTTTCGATATCTTAGAGCGTTTCTTAAGAAATTGTACAGTTGACTATAGTTATGTCCGTTGAGAATTTTGAGGAACTGGTCACGGTTAAGGCTTTCACTTCCTAAGAATTGTCTTCTATAAGTCCGAAAACAAGGGCACACTCCAACAAAGTGGTATGTATTTTCAGTAGCATTAAGGTTGCAGATTGTACAAATGCCTACTGAATCTGTTCTAAAAGCTCTTGAATTGAGATTGAGCAATCCGCACCTGGACTTTAATACCATGCTTATCATCTCGCGTGAGTTACAGGCTTCGAAGTAGTTTGTCGTCTCGGCATAGTTCAAGTTACAATATTCGTCGTGGAACCGTGATTGATGTGCTCTGTTTGTGTTTTCCAGATGAAATATTACTGGCGCCAAAGTGACGAATTCTGCTATATACTGAAGATACAATAAGTCCATTTCATTTTATTATTGTTTTACAATCTGAATAAGAAAAATTTTTTACCAGTAGCGATGTTACACATCCGGTTTTTGTTACGCAGACTCATTAAATTCAAGAAAGTGCTAGATATGCTGAGCTGTCATTTCAAAACAATTAGTTCCAATGGGATGATTGAAGTATTTCTGCTTTGCAATAGTTGTCTTACCCCCAGTTTCACAGTGGAAGCTTAAACCCCACTTTTGGTTTAAACTTCAGTTCAACAGTAAATTTGGTTTCACATTGTCATTCACATTGATTGCAATTCATTCTGTAGTTTAAGTTAAACGACACTATTTTGCCGTTTAAACCTCAGTTCAACAACAACTTCACTCTTTTGAAAATATAATTTATTTTCATTTTTTAATTTTGTTTCCTGTCACAGGTCACAAGTCACAACTGAAATAAAGCAATCTTTTATCAATTGTTTGTTCTCTGACTCAGATAGAAAGAGAAAACAATTTAGTTAAACTATGTACGTTCAAATGAAATGAAGTTCAGATCAGACTGTGAAACCAGAGGAGTTGAACTTCAATCTAAACTCCAGTTCAGGTTCAGGTGAAGTTTAGTTCAAACATCCACTGTGAAACTGGGGGTAAGTCGATCCAAACTTGTGATGGGCGTATTTGAATGATATATGTATTCTATTATAATCGATTCAGACAACTTGATTCTTCACCAAAATCATTCGAATACTTAAATCATTCGAATGATTTCTCACATCAACTTACTCTAAGAGTTATGAGGTATGAGGACTCGACACTCGAGTGCCGATTCGAGACCGAGAAGCAAATATTGAACGAAAGAACAGAAAAAAATACACAAAATCGACGACTCGAGAAGTAGGTTATTTCTCTATCTCGTGTGTGTGGATTCAAGGATTTGGTTTGAAATGGCCGTCTGGGTCTGACAGATATTTTTTTTTTTTTTGGAACATACAAAGAAAATCATTTATCAGAAAATCGATAAAATTTAAAACAAAATTATTTTGACAAAAAAGTCACGTAAAAGGAAATAAATTAAAAACGAAATGATTTTCGTGATAGTTTATTTAGTCAAAAGTTTGGTTTTCGAGTAACGATATGCGATCTTCCTGAAGTTTTTCTTTCCTAGGAGTTTTTTTTTTCTGTTGCTCAACAGGAACCGGGTCAAGTTGATCTGTAGGTTGTTCATGTGCAGGGTCTTCAGTTAATATATCATTTTCATTGGAGGTGGTAACATTTTCTAAACCAAACTCTCTTACAAGTGGATTCACGCATGTATTGAACCCTAATCCTAAATTGCTGAATTCGTTAAGCCTGTTTGGGCCACTACCAGTGGCTGTGACTTCTATTTTGTTTTCTGTTTTCTACTTTTTTATTTTGCATTTTAGATCGATCCATTCTCTCTGCCACTTTTCCTGAAGTTTGTTCTGGAAGCCCTTAGGCTGCAGGTTTAAAACAAAATCCCTTGCCAAGTTTCACGTTCTCTTCCATCAACTGGACCAATCTGCATAACTGTTTTTTGTTACTTATTCCTTTTTGAGACTTTTGGAAATAAAAAAAAATAAAAATTTGATCACTTATTTAATTCGAAACTCACATTTTTTATTCATTTTTTTAATCAGCAGGAACACATCAACTGCATATTTACGATTGAAAGAAAAATTGACAACTGACAAGAAAATTAATGAAAATTGTTGTTCACAATACTGATTTTTTTCATTCACAATAAATTTTTAGAAAAAAAATTGCAATGGATCAACAATATTGACAGTTGACAGTCACAATACTATTTAATAAAACACACATACTCACATGTGTCGGGACACGAACCGCCCACTCCCCCTCCCCGTGAATCCACCACTAGTTGGAAGAGTATATGGTGAACTTTATTCCCTTTGGCGTTCAATCGGTTTTACACCTGCTACCACACGAAAACTCCTTGCCAGTCCTCTTTTGTTACCATTTTTTACATATAGTTGCGAAGTTTTGAGAAGTCTTGATTCTGTGAATTCCAACAAAGTTTTAACAGGTTTGACCTTCCAGTTTGGATGGAATGCATATTTACCTACCCGAACTTAAAATCAGTGCTCTTATTGGTGAAAATAATGATATACCGTTGCCTTTTAATATTCTACTACCACGAGCAAATTTTCTCACTTATAGGCGACTGTTCTACAGTCATTCTATCAGACTCTACAACCGCAGATCTCTATAATACACTGGATAGCGCATTCACTACGTTGTATAACAGATTTTTTGACTCCAATTGAAGATGATGGTGGACAGCTTCATAATTTGACGTCTTCTTTTCACAAAAAAAATCATTTTGACATGACAAAGAGGAAAACAAATGTGACTGCACTTGTTTATGCGGGAAACAGATTGACACAGCAACTTCAACAGCAACTTTCAGGCTAAGCGCACACATTCAATGTTTAGTTTCGCAACTGCTTGGTTCGAGCAACTAAAAAGTTTGTGTTTTGACACAAACTAAACGATTGAATAAAATGAGTTCGCTATTTTGTGTAACATCTAATTATATGCACCTGCGCGGACATTCAACCAAATAGTTCATCTCTTTTCTATAAGCAACCAAACAGTTGTGCAACTAAAAATTGAGTGTGCGCGACAGTTTAACAGCAACGAAACTTCAACATCAAAAGTCTTGGGAAATAGATTACAACGTGAACAGCGTTTTTGACAGCATATAGGTAATCAAAGTAAATTCAAATGCGAAATGATTTTGCAGTACATTTAACAATAAATTTGACGTAAATTGCGTCAATGTGTACGACTTGCGAAATTTGTCGTACTAAAATTAATTTGTTTTTAGCAATTCTTCCATTGTCAAAACCAAAATAAATAGACGAATCAAAACGATGGTTGCTACATTTTCATTTAATTGTTGATAATATTGACAAATTTCGCCTCAAAAGTTGGTAGCATTTGCATTTCGACATCGAATTTAGAGTTAAGGTCTAACGCTAATGTCGAAGTTGCTGTGTTAATGTAATCAAAGCCATTTAAAACAGTGGCCCTGAAAAGAGTGACGTGGTTGTTAAAGTTGCTCTTGAAGTTGTTGTGCTAATCTGAATGCTGTTCACGTTGTAATCTATTTCACAAGACTTTTGATGTTGAAGTTGCTGTGTCAATCTGTTTCTCCTATTTCTCGCATTATTTGTAAATTTTAATTATTTATTATTAAAATTAAAATAATAAATTGAAAATTGGACGAAAATCATTTTTTTTTATTGACAAATTGACAATTTAATAAAATTGAAGGAATGTCGCTTCAGTTGTCTATTTTTTAGGCAAAAGACTGGCAAGCACAGTAATTTTTTTCATTTATTCAGCGATTTTTTAACACTCACGATAGTTTTTTATTCTTTATTACTTTTTGGTCACTTAATTTTGCAATTTTAGTTTATCAAAAATTATTTATTGTTTTTTATTCACACGATAATTGCAACCAAAATAAAAAAGTAGCAAAATGAAAAAATTATTTTACGTTCTATTTTGTTTTGCATTGTGGTGCCACTAAATATTGCAGTGGGAAAGTTGACAATACTGCACCAGCAACAGCAAGCTTAGGACTTTGGCCTAACGACGCTGTTGCTTTTCTTATGTGTGTTGAACAATTGAAATGCATTGGTTTTAAATTAATGGCGGCCGCTGTTGCTGTTGACAGTGCTGTTGCTGGTTCAATCTGTTCCGCGCTTTATGATGCTGTTTTAGATGTTATACAGTTATACTGTTATACGGCACCGTGGGCAGCTTCATAATATTATAACAATGTTCAAATGGAGTTATTTTTTTTGGATGAATGCGCTATCCAGTGTATTATAGAGATCAGTGTCTACAACTCTCTGCCAAATCAAATTAAAACAACCATCAACACCAGACCCTTTAGTGTAATCAAACGCAACTTGTTGAAGTATAACTTCTTTTCCGGCGTTGGGGGTAAAAAATTTTCTATGGAGCTGTCAGTGACATGTCAAAACGACACGCTAAAGCGACATGGTTCTTACAATTACTGTTCGAACTTTGTTAGAGGTTATTTAAAACACTTTAAAATCACCTTTTATTGCCGAAAGTGAATGTTCTTTTAATGGCACAACCACAACAACTAACCTACACAACAATTAAAAAAATAATTTCATTGAAAAATTAGATAATAAAAGCTTTTTTTCAATGAATTATGTGTCCGAACAATTTCTCGATCGAAAACCACTTTCTTTTGTACAAAAAACACAAACAAATAAATATTTTTTATAGTTTTATTTATTTAAAACATAAAACACTTTAACCTAAGCAATACTGAATACTTATATACTATTTAAATTGAAAAATAAGCACTATTATTTACAAAATACTTAAAGCGAAATATAAAAAAAACACTTGTAAATAAACTATCTGCTTTAGTGCTTTCTGTTGTCAAATATAAACTAGCATTGCCATATGCAAAGAATTTTAAATTATGTGTCAAAATTAAATTAAAATCCTTGGGCTCCAACACAATGAATGAGATAAGAAAAAAGAGTTGTAGCGTGATGAAACATCGTCGTTATTGTAAATCAGTTTCAAACTATAAAAGCAGACGAGGATATACGTAATTAAGCATTTCTTGTCGTCACTTTAAATTAAAAAAACTAATGAAGTAAGAACATTCGCGCACATTCAATTTGCTGAGATGAAACATATGGGCTTATGTTTTATTTTACTATATATTTATTATATTTCATTTTATCAACCAAACAGTTGCGAAAATAAAAATTGAATTTACGCTGCAGGCCTAAGGAATTGCGGAACGTTTTTGAAACAACGAAAAAGTGACAGTGAATCATTACTCGCTCTCGTTTCGTGTTCTCTTTCTCTTCACATTACGAATCGGAAATAATTAGACCGCAGTTATAGCTTTCATTGAAATGCATTATTGGAACAAATCAGTGGAATGCTGACTTAATTTTTTTGACAAACCAGTTATAGCAATCATTGAAAGATTGGTTTCAGTAAAATATCCTTTCAATGGCTGATTACAACCAATTCTATGCATTTGAGATTATAGTTGATCATTGAAAGGAAAACTGACATATGAGAACAGAAAGAGAATCGAACACATTCAGTGGAATGATTGTGTTCCATATTAAAGAAACGAAAATCAGCTGTTCATTGAAATTGGTTTCTATCAGTGAAATAATAAAAGTGGATTTAAAAGAAAGTTCAAATCAGAATTTTGTATTTTATAGAGTAAAAAAACTCTACTATTGATTAGCTTCATTTTGGTATCAATTAAAGCCATTGCAGTTTATTTATTCGCCTTAAAAGTTGTAATGAAAATTTTCAATGATGCATTTCAATCATAGCTATAACTGGAGCCTTATAAGTCAAAATCTGACAAATTTGAGCGATGATAAAAATTAACTAAGAAGCGGGTAGTATTGTATTAGAGCTGTGCCAATCGTTCATTTTGAAAGATCGAATCAATCATTGATTGATTGGTTCAAGGATTCGCTCTTTTCAATCAATTGTTTAATCAATCATTTCTTATCCATCCGTTTCGTTGTTGTTTTCAATCATTCACGTAACTAAAATATTTTTTTTCTAATCGTTTCATTCAGACCGAGACCGAAACAATGTGAAAATGAAAGAAAGTTTGGCTTTTTTCTACTTCGTTGCTTCGTTCACGCCATCTTCCATTGTATATAAAATGAGGAATATACGTTCTGTTTCATGTCCATTCCTATTTGGTATTGTGAATTCATTGAGAACAAGTTGAATGAACGAAACAACTTTTTTTCGTTCGTTTAGTTCATCGGTTTCAGTGGCAAGAGATTGACATTAGGATTGTTTGATTTGGTGTACTTTAATTGCAATCAATCAATCTTTTTGGTGAACGGGTCACAAAGACCCAATCAATCGCGATTGACACAGCTCTATATTAGGTGCGTTTTATTATTCACAAATCTATCTGGATCCGGATCTGGATTAAGTTTTTACATGTATTACAAAAACAATTTGGGATCCTGTTTTCTATCGGGATCTATTTCAAAGATCCAAAAATTAGTTATTACACTGGCGAGTAGATGGCTTTTATGATAAGGTAGTGTAAACTACAGTGTAAAGAAAAAAGACAAGAAATAATTTAAAATTTACAAACCTAAGGATAGAAAGAGACGGGCTTATAATACTGCTGTCAGTAAGATCCGTATCGTTTTATTATCAAGTGATGATCCCGATCCGGATCCAGATAGATTTGTGGATAATAAAACGCACCTATTGTATTAGTGTCATTTCACGATTTATGATGTGCACCCAGCTTAGTAATCATGTGCGTTAAAAAAGCGCCATCTCTGCGTCATAAAAAGAGCCATTTGTTCGTCAAAAAGAGCACCATCCATTTTGCTCAACTTTAGTAACAAGCAAGTTATACTTATACATGATTTTCTTAATAAATTCAAGAAATTGGCAGATAGACCAAAGTGGTCATTTCAAAACTAATTGCATCATTTGTATAATTGAATCAGTTTTGAGTGCCAATTTAAACCTCCTATCATTTTCAATTCGAAGAAATATCTTTTTAAAAAAAATGTATTTGGAAGTGGTTTTGACATCTTGCAATTTACAAAACTATACTAACCCCCTTATTACGGCTGGCGAGTCGAACAAATAAACATGTGAGTGTGAGAATTTAGTATTACAGTTGGCGAATCCAGAACCTTTGATTCGACTTAAATGTCATATATTTGATATTTTTAATAAACAATCAAAGTTCGAACTCGAATTGTAAAGTTCGCCAACCGTAGTATGTCGAATGTGTAGTTCGCTAATGAAAAAATCTCACCTCGAACGTTCGATTCACAAACCGTAACAGGGGGGTAAAACTACATTTTTTTTTATGTTTCCGAGAAGCACATGAATCGTACAGAGTCTTTGCTTTTGGGAAAAGAAGTTTTACTTCAAGCGCGCGTACGTCAGTACACACACATTTTTTTTCACTGTTTCTGTGGTTCTTACGTTTAAAGAGCATAAAGGGGCCGACCCATAGAATCCGTTGCGTCCGTTTCGGCAACGGATGCAGTGCCGTTGTCGCATTTAACGGAATGAGGGTGACCAAATGAATCCGTTGCAATATTTTGACGATTTCGCATTCAATTTTCAATGCACCACAAACTTCAAACGAACTAGAGATGAGTCAATTGGTCAGAAAAAGTGAAGCGGTACTAGAGATGTGCCTATGTATCACTGAGAGTGGTTCAATTAGTGTTATTCAGTAGCAGGTTTTGGTTCTGCTTTAGAAGTAATTTCAGTTATGTTTAAGGATGTACGCAGGATTTTAGTTAGTGGTGGATTTCGATATTGCTGATTGAATCGTGATTGGTTCAGAATCAGTGCCGTGTATACCTAGATCGAATCGAAATAGTTTTATCCTATTCGATTCGGTCCGGTTAAACAAGCTGAATCGAATCGAAAGCTCTGTTAATCTAACGTCTTAGTGGATATGCCGTCATGTAAACGTAGTAAATGTGTGTGAGGTTTGGCCTCATATTGTTGTTACTTTACGGTATGATTAGAAATAACTTACTTAATTTATCACATGTTAAATCATTTTGACATCAAATCTGAGTTTGTTTACAAAAACACAGCTTTTTCCAATTTGGCGCGCTAAAAAAACAACATGCTGTCTCTTTCTTTTGCATTGAAAAGTGTCAAAAATTACATTCAAACCATTACGCACATCAATCTGATTGAATATTGACACGCTTCCAGAATGAATGAGAATTTTCATTTGTTGTGGTAGGTTGTCAGCATGTTTTGACTGAGATATTTTGACACAAATTGACGTAGAGTCAGTAATCATAATCTTGTCAGAATTATGGCTGAAAATATTGGTAACTTATACGTATAAACCATAGATTTGAATATATACCTAGGTAAACAACATGGCTTTCAAAAGTGAAGCTCGGCCACCATTTTGGTGGAGGCGAATACAACAACAATTCTATTGTGTTTTGTGTGCTGTTTCTTTTTTGCGGAGGTGATTTTTTCTAAAATTAAGTATTTTTATTTGTTCAATTCATTTGTTAAATGCATTTATTTCCATTGCTTACATTTTTTTCCTCCAACAAAATGGTCGTAAAGCTTCACTTTTTCTCTCTTATATGTATATAATCAATTTTGTGTACCATTTCATTAACCACGTATCAATTTTAAAACTTTATCGTTAATGCCAATGGACTGTAATTTCTATTTCACTGACAGTATATATCACAACTAGAGTAACATCTCTAAGGTAGCAGTTTGTCTCACCCCATCACTAGCAAAAACATGAAACTTCAAATTGCTGATGACAACGGCTGTCACCGCATTTGCCGGAGAGAAAAGTTAAAAGTTCGGCTACTCGTTCCGTTGCGTCCGTCGCATGCGACACCTATTGGTCGTCTCTTATGAAAAAGCGTATATTTAATCAAGCTCAAGCTGTCAGTTGAATACGGCACGGCAACGGACGCAACGGATTCATTCTATGGGTCGGCCCCTTAAAAAAAAATAAATAAAGAGCATACATTTTAATATTCCCGATTAAAAATTTGTTTTCTGCACTTGTTCGCAAATATCTATTATAACAAGACAGTTATTTGATATTATATCATTGTACCTACTCATATATTCATTCCGCAAATATAAGTTTTTTATTATTTTTTTAAGTTTTCTCTTTTTTATCATTTTAATTCCTCTTGCAATGCCCTGTGAAATCTTGCATACCTAAAAAGATATAATCTTCCTAAGTTTGCTTATCTATTTATGTATATTTATAACTTCATCATATATTTAAAATTATCTTCAAATAACCGCAGTCAATTAACAGCAGTTGATTCGAATACTGGAAGTATTCCTTTCATTTCTAAAATTGTGTTTGGTTGCTAAATGTATGTAATGTACATCAAAACAACAAAAACACGAATACTCAATCAAATGTCACCCAATGTATGAAATGGACAAACAAACCTTCGTCAAAGTTTTCCTTTAACGTCTATTCTTGCAATTTTCTATTTCAGGTTTGCTGAAGAGTATATTATTTGTATTCTAACGTATTTTCGCACAAAATTAGGAACTTTATTTGTTGGCGAAGATCAAACTATCTGGAACCCAAGAACCAAAATATTTCTAGGCCATGTTATTATATATATATATTTTATGACATATTTTATATATTATATGACACCTGTGGTGAAAACACCTGAGAGAACCATGCAAAGGGAAATGAAATTTGATTGTTATTTTTGAGAACTTTGGTACGGGATGTCAAAGTAAGTTTCATAAAGACGAAAGACCCGTGGGAACATACACATACCGTACATACTCGTAAATTCAACTTTATTTAAGTAACTTTTTAAGCTAATGGTTAGGGTTGTTTTTGCTTTATTCTTTTGATTTAAAACAGAGATTGATTGAATTTTCAAAGATATGAATACATAGCTAAATATGTACATAAATGAACCAAAAAAATTATATGGACGGACACTATTAAGAGCAAGACACTTTAGGGAAAGGTTGAATATTTATATCATTTACTCGTATGTAACGCTGCGTTCCAAAAAAGAAAATTTAGCTACTTCAATAATTATATGAGGTGTTTTTGCTTGGTAGTGACACAAAAATATTAGAAGGTCAAGCTAATAAATGCAATTGTCGAACTAAAATCAACATTTTTGTTGATTTTTGTGACGAATTCAGATTTGCCATTAATGCACAATTAAAACAGTTACGTTCTGACCCTTATGTATAAGTCTCTTTAACAGTTACATATATCTTTAAAATGCTTTCTTAACTTTTGATTGATCGCACATATTTTTGGAAATTTGTTAATAGTAAGAGTTAATCTAACAGATTTGCATCTAATATGAAGTACTTGTGCCTTCTTCTTATTTGTAATATGTTTTCATCCGTCTTTAAACTTTCTGCAAGCAACTAAACGCATTTGAATAGCTTTTGTCAAGAAAAGCTGAAAAGGACATTACATAACATCTTGAGGATTTTGGCAATGGCACTTCCAGTGGTCCTGAGAGAATTCATGTTTTATTTTAAGAAATTGTTGTACTACTCTGGCGGCTCCAACGGCATTTTCATTCCAGATATCACTTAAACAAAGTGCGTTTAGACTAAAGGAATCAGACTCTTAGCTTTGCCAAGCATTATGATCACAGCTATGTCACGGAGTTTATTACTATAGAGCTGTTTTCGACTTCCACTGACTAATGCATCCCTAAAATGAGCATCAGCAAATGTATTAAGGTTATGTTTGCATCCAGAAAGGACTGTGATGATGCGTCGTAGTGACGAAAGACTTCAACACAACTATCATGTCGATTACAGAATTCGCAGAATTTTACTCCCGGTGAGTTGAAAATGTCACTTTAGCTCATCTGCGGTATTGCATAGCTACTCGTATATTCAGCTGGATCTTATAGCGAATAAGAAAAACAACTATTAAATACATGTATGATAAATAGTATAATAGTATAAAAAAACAAGTCGCAAGCAACAAATCAACAGCAATTCTGCGGTGGACCTTCCATCTGGCTTCGCACTTAATTATCAACTCAACTGATCGTCACACGTTAAGTTCTGAAGCACTCGCAGATCTGCCTATTCAAAGGGTTTTCTATATTTTCCCTCTTTATTAGGAATGCAAAATCATTCCAAACTGGCTATGCACAAAAAGGAATGAAAACACATTCCATGTTCTTCTTCATCTTTATTATAAGATACCAAAAAGGATGCAATACTTTTGCCAACCAAACCGGTTATGCGCCAAAATAAATGTAAACACATTTCAAGTCCTTCTTCATCTCTATAACACAATACCAATAGAGATGCAAGACTAAACCAGATGCGCACCAAAAGGAATGTAAACACATTTCATGTCCTTCTTATTCTCAATAATAGTCAACCAAACCAACCAAACGGGTTACGCAGCAAAAGGAATGTAAACACATTTCATGTCCTTCTTCATCTCTATAACACAATACCAATAGAGATGCAAGACTATTTCCAACTAAACTAGATGCGCACAAAAAGGAATGTAAACACATTCCTCGATGTTCGATCCTCTCTCTAACACGGCCATCCTGCAGAATTCATCGCTCTCGATGAAATAAAACTTCTCTCTATGATTTTGGTTTATTATATTTTTTTTGTTTGTTTTTGTTTATTGAACTTACGAAATTAAGATATATTACATAAAAAAAAAAAGAAAATAATAATCAAGGATATTCATACAACGAGATTTAAATAAAATATCAGAATAAAATAAGAGTAAAACATTAAATAGAAAGAAAGAACATATACGTATAGAGTAATTTAAGAAATTTAGTTTTGTGAAAAGTAAAAAAGAATTAAAAAAAAATTTCTATGTGTTATTTTCTGTTACAGCCATCCTTCATAGAAAATTTTCGTCTCTGTATCATTTCTTACACAGTAGAATTGCAACATTCCTGTAATATTTTCAACATTAATATGACAAAAAAAAACTCAGTATGAACTTTGTTGTGCTAGTAAAGGTAAAATAGAGAGAAACAAAATAATTTTTGCTCTTCCAACCCCGATAGTTCAGAGCCAACCTAAGCTTGACTATAACGAAATTTATTTATAACTCAAAATAGGTTCATAGCTCAGAGGCAATCTTAAGCTTGTCTATAACCAAAATCATTTATGGCTCAAAATAGGTTCATAGCTCAGAGGCAATCTTAAGCTTGTCTATAACCAAAATTATTTATAACTCAAAACAGGTTCATAGCTCAGAGGCAATCTTAAGCTTGTCTATAACCAAAATTATTTATAACTCAAAATAGGTTCATAGCTCAGAGGCAATCTTAAGCTTGTCTATAACCAAAATTATTTATAACTCAAAACAGGTTCATAGCTCAGAGGCAATCTTAAGCTTGTCTATAACCAAAATTATTTATAACTCAAAATAGGTTCATAGCTCAGAGGCAATCTTAAGCTTGTCTATAACCAAAATTATTTATAACTCAAAACAGGTTCATAGCTCAGAGGCAATCTTAAGCTTGTCTATAACCAAAATTATTTATAACTCAAAATAGGTTCATAGCTCAGAGGCAATCTTAAGCTTGTCTATAACCAAAATTATTTATAACTCAAAACAGGTTCATAGCTCAGAGGCAATCTTAAGCTTGTCTATAACCAAAATTATTTATAACTCAAAATAGGTTCATAGCTCAGAGGCAATCTTAAGCTTGTCTATAACCAAAATTATGTATAACTCAAAATAGGTTCATAGCTCAGAGGCAATCTTAAGCTTGTCTATAACCAAAATTATGTATAACTCAAAATAGGTTCATAGCTCAGAGGCAATCTTAAGCTTGTCTATAACCAAAATTATTTATAACTCAAAACAGGTTCATAGCTCAGAGGCAATCTTAAGCTTGTCTATAACCAAAATTATTTATAACTCAAAATAGGTTCATAGCTCAGAGGCAATCTTAAGCTTGTCTAAAACCGAAATTATTTATAACTCAAAATAGTTTCATAGCTCAGAGGCAATCTTAAGCATGTCTATAACCGAAATTATTTATAACTCAAAACAGGTTCGTAGCTCAGAGGCAATCTTAAGCTTGTATATAACCAAAATCATTTATGGCTCAAAATAGGTTCATAGCTCAGAGGCAATCTTAAGCTTGTCTATAACCAAAATTATTTATAACTCAAAACAGGTTCATAGCTCAGAGGCAATCTTAAGCTTGTCTATAACCAAAATTATTTATAACTCAAAACAGGTTCATAGCTCAGAGGCAATCTTAAGCTTGTCTATAACCAAAATTATTTATAACTTAGCACAACAAAATTTATGTCTAACAATTTAATCTCGTTAACTACGTACCTATTCATCGATCACCATATTTAAAGGTCGAATCATTTCCCTTGCCGCAACAAGTATGGTATTGGAGTTTGCCCTCTTTAATTTATAACGGTCATTGGGCAGGATACCAACTATTTCATACGGCCCACGATAACGGACATCTATTCGGAGGAATTATGATTTTGGCAGAAATTGTCATTCTTTCGTTCTGCCCTTTGCTTTGCCCAGCAAGTATTTTCCTCATGTCCGGATTTTCGGCAAAACGTACATTTTCTTGCACTCGGCGACTTTTCAACAATGCTACTTCGTGGCTGAGTCTGTTTAGGGCATTTTGCTTTAAGATGTCCTACTTGACCGCACTCAAAACAACGTCTTTCTGTTTCTAATCGGAGACATTTTGCAGCAGGATAGACTGGTTGAAACTCATTAAATTTTCGTGGAAACGAGCGAGAAGCTGAGGTATTGGGACTACGGTTAGGAGTTTCGCGGATGGAAGACAAATGGTCAATCAAACTTTGGATTGAGGATGGCATTACAAAGGTTAAGGAGTTTCGCAAGCCAACTTCCGAAATGTTTCCGACAACAATTCTTACTATCATGTTTTCCGGGACTTCGAATGGCAGTCGGTTTATCTGCGAAACTTTCTCCATAACGAACTCCGTGTAAGTTTCAAATTCTTTGCTCTCAGAATTCGCGACTTTTCGAAGTTGCGTCACAACATCAGCACCACTCGAAAATGTGTGGATAATAGCCGCCCTTAAATCGACCCAGCTATAATGTTGATATCCAAATTGTTTGTACCAGGTTTTTGCCCTCCCCAGGAGGGCATTTTCAACTCGAGGCACAATATCGAAGCTTTGTAGCTGGTCCCGACCCACCCTGGCGTCAACGTCAGCGCACCACTTTTGCACATCAACTCGAGAGTGGTCCGGGTCGAAACAAGGAAAACCAACGGTGGCAATCCTATCTCGCTGATGTACAACAGAATTTAACATTTGGGATATAGCATCCGTTGTAATGACGTGTGTGCTTTGACTTCTTTCTTCCATCCCATCTTCGCACTGCGTTTTCGTATTTCTCTTCCCTCTTGGCATTTTGTTGGCCAAAAAAAAAATTTTTTTTTTTTTTTTTTTTTAACAAAAAAAAACTTACCCAAAAATTTGCGAGCTAATTTAATTTATTTTTAGATCTCTTACGTTCACAAGATTTTACAAGACCAAAGGTATGGAGGATAAAAAGCGTAATATTTCAAATTCTCAACGGCTATTTGCTTCACCACACACCATCAAAAATAAATAACACAGGCGAATAAACACCATTCACAGTACAAGTTGTTTTCGACGACCAAACACAAGCGGGGAAAAAAAAAGGTTGAAATCATCAATTAAACTGGAAAATATCTTAATCTTCGCGCACACACTAACACAAAAAGTTAACAGTAGCACGCATTTACCACCCTTTTTGTTTTTTTTTTTTTGTTTTTTTTTTCTAACATATACCGATCGTTCACTCTATTTCCACAATACAAGCATCGAGCGAGGGGAGAAGAAAGAAATATGTAGCTAAGACAGAGAGAACAGAACAGCTTTTAACCACACAAAATTAGTACATAGTTTTTCGGTTGAAAAACACGGAACACTTTCCGTTTGGCGAACGATTGATTAAACTGTTTAAATATTTAAAAGAAAATATTTCATTAACACAAAGGGGGGAGCGATCCCACTTCTGATGATAAATAGTATAAAAAAACAAGTCGCAAGCAACAAATCAACAGCAATTCTGCGGTGGACCTTCCATCTGGCTTCGCACTTAATTATCAACTCAACTGATCGTCACACGTTAAGTTCTGAAGCACTCGCAGATCTGCCTATTCAAAGGGTTTTCTATATTTTCCCTCTTTATTAGGAATGCAAAATCATTCCAAACTGGCTATGCACAAAAAGGAATGAAAACACATTCCATGTTCTTCTTCATCTTTATTATAAGATACCAAAAAGGATGCAATACTTTTGCCAACCAAACCGGTTATGCGCCAAAATAAATGTAAACACATTTCAAGTCCTTCTTCATCTCTATAACACAATACCAATAGAGATGCAAGACTAAACCAGATGCGCACCAAAAGGAATGTAAACACATTTCATGTCCTTCTTATTCTCAATAATAGTCAACCAAACCAACCAAACGGGTTACGCAGCAAAAGGAATGTAAACACATTTCATGTCCTTCTTCATCTCTATAACACAATACCAATAGAGATGCAAGACTATTTCCAACTAAACTAGATGCGCACAAAAAGGAATGTAAACACATTCCTCGATGTTCGATCCTCTCTCTAACATGTATGCCAGGGTTCGGACTTTACTTCGATCGAAGTAGATCTACTTCGATTTTGAGAAAAAAATTTAATCTACTTATCTACTTCCTTTTTTCTTATGATCTACTTCTCTTTGAAAAAATTTTTAACCAACATATTTAAAAACAGCGCTGATTACTCTGTTTTACAAAAAAAAAATTTAGGAATCGTTTAAGCGTAAGCACCGTGTAAAATTTAATGTTTTCGAGATCACTTTCAGAAAAACGTAAAGATATTTATGAGCCACCGTTTACTTACTTATTTACTTTAGATGGCGCTCACAGTCCAGGGAGGACTACGGCCTCAACCAACGAGCCCCTCCAGCTAACTCGGTCCCTAGCTAGCTGCTAGCTACCTCCAGTTACGCACTCCAAGTTGGTTGAAGTCGCTCTCCACTTGTGCGCGCCACCTGAGGTGGGGTCTTCCTCTGCTGCGCAGACCATCAGGGGTGGATTCGAAGATTCGACGGGCTGGTGCGTCGGTGAAGATACGCTCCAAGTGTCCCAGCCATCTCAGCCATTGTATTTTCAGCTTCTTGACTAGGTCAACGTCGCTGTAAAGCCCGTACAGCTCGTTGTTGAACCTTCTCCTCCATACTCCATCGATACAGACTGGACCGAAGATCAAACGAAGAACTTTTCTTTCAAAGCACCCAAGCAGATTTTCATCCGTTTTAGACAGTGTTCATGCTTCTGCCCCATAGAGCAGGACCGGGATGATGAGGGTCTTATACAAGGTCTCCTTGGTTCTTTGAGATAGAGCTTTATTACTCAAATGCCTTCTTAGCTCGAAGAAACAGCGGTTGGCAAGAGTAATTCTTCGCTTGATCTCTGCACTGATGTCGTTTTGCGATATTATAGTGGAGCCCAGGTAGACAAAGTCTTTGATGACATCGAACTTATACCTATCCATCGTGACGTTTTGCCCGAGTCGGCGATGTTGAGATTCCTTTCTCGATGATAGCATATACTTCGTCTTGTCCTCATTAACAGCCAAACCCATTTTCGCCGCCTCCAGTTCAATGCCTGCAAACGCACCGGTAATAGCTCGCTTCGTCCTCCCAATGATATCAATATCATCCGGATAAGCAAGCAGTTGAACTGACTTTTGAAAAATTGTACCTCTTTTATTGACGTTTGAGTTTCGTACAATTGCTTCAAGAACGATGTTAAATAGGTTACATGATAGCACGTCCCTTGCCTCAGAGCTTTCTCGACATCAAAGGGTTCGGTGGTGTTCTTACCGACCTTGACGAGATTTTTCCATCGTCATCCTGCTCAAGCAGACAACTTGGCAGGGATTCCGAGATGTGACATGGCTCTATATAGTTGCTCTCTGTCCACGCTATCATACGTGACTTTAAAATCGATAAAAAGGTGGTGTGTATCGATTTGGAACTCCTGGTTTTTTTCCACAATCTGTCGAAGTTTGAACATCTGATCCATGGTAGATTTTCCGGGCCTAAAACCACACTGATAGGGGCCGATCAACTCGTTGAAAAACGGTTTTAGGCGCTCACACAGTACAGACGACAGGATTTTGTATGCGACGTTGAGGAGACTTATACCTCTGTAATTGACACATGTCAGGGCATCTCCTTTCCACAGTTTGAATTGATAAAATTCATACAAAAATACAAGTTTGTTGAGAATTTTGTTTCAAAAAATGTGTGTTTTTTTTTAATTTCCTAAAACTAGTTCGAAAATTTTGGATCTACTTCAGTTTTTTTCCGTATTTACTTCGAAAATTTAAAACGTCCGAACCCCTTATAAACCCTTTTCTCGAGAACAGTGGTGAGGACCTTGTACTTTTATTTTATTTAAAACCAACCGGCTCTGTATGTATATCTTGCGTGTGAAGAAAGAAAAAACAAAGAAAAAAAAGTTACAAATCTGATAAGTTTTGGGACAACCCCCAAAACTTCCTTGAAAAGCCTCAAATTGACAAGCCTCAAATTTGTGAAGTCAGCAGCTATGGAGAATATTAATATTTTCTCTTTTACGTTACTTGCATCCCAAGTTTTGCAAAAATGAAACACCAAAATTAATAAAGCGGCTTATCTTCATGTATTAATCACAAAACTTCATTAATAAAACAAAATGTATGGTAAGGAGAAGTTGAAAAGGAATAAGAAATAAAATTGTCAAAAAAGTGCGAAGTTTGCAAATTGATTTTTAATAGAAATAAAGGTGTTTTAAAGACCTTTAAAAGTATGTTAAAGCATGTAAAGAACGACTTGATAATACTCCATTACTCCAGTAAGAATAAACTTATAAATATACCTAATTGACCAATCTATTTAAAAATAAAACATTTAGCCTCAATCAATAAGATTCTTACATCTTCTTTGATACGTGGCCGAAAGAAAAATTGGTATTGACATTAATAATGATGGCTTTTATGTCAGATGTCATCGTGGCTAATGTTATATTTCTCTCTGCGTTGTCCTTCCTCTCATTTTATGACTGTCATTCACATCCTAGTCCATTTTCAGGACGAGTAATAAAATTCCAGTCATATAACGCTCATATGCTTGTTCACATATTGTGTAAATGGGATTAAGGTTACTATTGTCTGTTAAATGACATAAAGTCATTGATGGTTTCTTTTTAAAGATTTAGGATGTTTTTCCTGTTGCTTTCTTGTTGATTCCAGTCATGAAAGTGTCTGTATATATTGTATGTATGGAGTGTGTATATTGGTTTTGTAATTTCCTTTGAAAAAAAAACAGACTTCTAAACGAAGTTTAATTCTCAGAATTAGCTTTACAATATCTTATAGCATAATTTATAATTTAGCTTACAGAATAACTTTAATACAAAAATCAAAAATATTCTGTTCCGCTTTTAACTCCAAATTAAATTCCGTTTAACTGAAAAAAAAAAAATACTTTAAAAATTTTACAAAAATTATTCGTTGAATGCCCTAGACCAACGGTCAGCAACAGGCGGACCGCGGTCCGCTTGCGGACCTCGGAACGTCGAACCTTGGACCGCTAATTTTTTTAGATATACATAATATGTAATGTACCTACAAAACTATTCATTTAATTTGATGATGAACAACTGTCTCTTTTGTGAGATTTTTTGACGTTGAAAGGTAAAGCTCAATGCTTTTGATGAATTCGTAACAAAAACCAATATTAATCATGACAAAATGGTATCGCTTTCATCTGACGGGGCACCAGCGATGATTGGCAAAGAAAAAGGATTAGTAAAGAGAATCAAAGATAAGAATGCAGTCTAATTGCTTATCAGTGCATAATTCACCAGGCAGCCCTTTGTGGAAAACTTAGTGGTACATTGAAAGAAGTAATGGACAGCTTGGACAGATTAATTAATTTTATAAGATATCGTTCTGCTCATCAGCACCGACAGTTCAAGGAGTTTCTTTCTGAATGTGATTCCGCTTATTCTGACCTACTACAACACAACAATGTTCGTTGGCTAAGTAAAGGTCACGTTATTGAACGTTTAACGAGGGAAATGTGCTAGCTGTGGCTTTTGTCGAAGATATTTTGAAATATTTGAAGGGCTTAACACCGAGCTAAATTAAGAAAATTAATATGTGATCTCATACAAAGCCTGTCTGCTTTTCATCGCAAGCTGGATATTTTTTGAAAAAGACATCTCAAAAAAAGAATTTATTCATTTTCCAATAATTCTTGAATGTAAGAAGAAAGGCTCTGAAAAAGATCTTGCATTGTTTTTAAGCTTTTTATTCGATCTTAGGAACGAATTTGCTGCAAGATTCCAAGACTTTGTAGAGATGGGTAAGCTCTCTCAATTCCTTAAATCGCCTTATTTAGTTGACGCAGCTACAGATTGGACTAGCTTCGCTGCGAAGTTATTTAGTTTTTGAAAGCCTTTGCTGCAAATGGAAATAGAGCTGCAAGAAGATATTTCCCTGCAAATGTTTAAAACTGCATCCGCTGAAGAATTTTGGGGTAAACATGTTTCAGAAAAGTATGAAAATTGCAAAAAAGTAGCTATAAACCTAGTTTCTATGTTTTGCTTGACATATATATGCGAATCATATTTCTCAAACATCAATTTCTTGAAAAACAAATATCGTTAGAGACTATCGGACACCCACCTGGATACTCTTCGTATTTGCTGCTCTACGCGTGAACCAAACTATTAAAAACTTATTCAAGACAGTCGTTGTAATTTCTCACATTAATTTTATCTATTGTGTTTTGTAAAATTACTTAAATGAAGTCAAATAAAATTAGTAAGTATTATGAGTTTTTTTTTTCCTGGACCTCGACAAAATGTTTCAACTAATCCTGGACCCTTCAAAAAATTACTTGCCGACCCCTGCCCTAGACACAAAAATTTATTCCAGTATCTGAACCCCTCTGCGAAACTTGACGCCACCAACTCTACTCGACCAGTTTTGAAGGCATACAGTTTTAACGAGTTTTGTCCGCTATCTAAAGTTCGTTCCGAGACATTTATTTCTGTACAATAAAAAATAAATTAGGTAGTGCAACAGCTCGGAGTGAACCAGGACCTAGTGACTTACAACTTTCAACCATTCCTGTGTGCGTGTTACCAGGAACGGAGGGGACCTACAATTTTCTGCCGATTCCAAACGGATTATGAGCAGCACTTTCCATGACACGAGATACTCTTGGAGAATTTATCAATTCCTCTCATGAGGCAGTACACCCCTGAAAAAAACTTTCTTGCAGCGGCTGAGAATCGAACTCGAGACCTTCCGCATGACAGTCCAACGCACTAACCATTATGCCAAGGTGTATTAGGTGGGGTACAAGGGGTACTACGTTTCTGTACAATGCTTTCCGTTAAAAGCTTGTCTCATAATGCAATGAATTTCTTTCGCTTCAGTACCAATCACAAAGCTACGAGTACCTAGTTCGGAACAGTTTAATTGGTTCCAAGTGTGAATAGCGATTCAATTGCCAGAGTGTTCCCAGATTCGCCTTCTAACCAGCGTACAACAGGTATTTTCTCAAAAAGACTTAAGCGTATGTCCTATAGGACGTAAATAACCAGACAACCCTTACTATCAAGGCGTTGAAAGCGACTTATAAGATACGATGGCTCGCAAGTAATAGCACAGAAAGCCGTTTCGTGGATGAAAATAAAGAGTGGCTTAGCGAAGAAATTGCACAACCTGCCGCCCATGCAATGAATTCGGCGAATCAAGTGACTAACAAAAGAAATCGAGAAAGAATGAAACTTCGAAAGAGCTCATTGACGAACTAACATACGTGGCACAGATGAGTCAAAGAGCGGCAACGAATATTGATGTTGCAAAAGTGATAGAGAATGGAATGGATTGGAAGTAAAACCGTGACTATCAAGAAACACACAGCTCAGAACGCTTTAAGAACATACGTCGACCTAATTTGACTGTTAGTCAACACGAAGTGATTCATCATGCCAATAGAGACATATATCCGTGCTATACCTACGTGCAAAAGGCGTCAGTGAGATAGTTGCCAAATTGAAGCTCCAAGATTTAGTGGATCACATAACATAGCAGTTGTGTAAATATCTGGAACCAGTTCTCCAGCAATGTCTCGAGGGCAGAGGATAGAAGCTTCGTGCTTACCCAGTGTTGAAACTGAGCTTGACTTGACTTGAAACCGAAATTAACTCTTTCGCTTAGGTCCGGCTGAATTTGAGCGAGGGCATGTGTTTTGTTCATCTTAGGGGCATCCGTCATTTGTGGTTTATTCGCATATGACTTGCGAATAGAGTAAGCTCCACAAAAAAAGTCTAGACTACCTTACCTTCAAATCATTCATTCAGAATGTCAATCGTGGCTTATCTACTCTATGACACGTAGCAGCGGCCTGAGGGAAGCACATGTCGCCTGGGTCAATATGGTTCCATTCGAGCTATACAAAATTGAATATTATCGGCTTGTAGCACTCGCCATTGACGGTGACCACCTCACTAACGTAGTTTTCAAAAAAGGACAGACCATAGAAGCCACCAGCCCAAAATCCACCCCAACCGGTTACTTTTTGAGGAAGCATTGTCACCTGGTGATTCTCGTGTGGGTTTGGTGTCGTCCCAAATACGAAGATGATTTTTCGGTAAAAATTTGTGTCCTCTTCCAAATGCTCCGAAGTCCATTCAGCGAACAAATGGCGTTGTCCGTGATCATGAATATGAATCCATATGTTTGATGTAGGCCCAAGTCTCCATACAAAATTCATCTAGTTGAAGTCTGCGAAAGGCAGAGTTCTTTTGCACGGCGAGGAATCTTCTCGGGTTCTGATGTATAGTGTACACTTTCACGGACCGCGGCCATGTTCTCGGCCGATCTGGCATTTCTTTGACGTACCAATATTGGCCCCCCCGACGGGTTTCACCTTGTCGTGGTGGGGGGGCTTAAGTCTATCCTCCTGCTGTTGAGCATAAGCAGGTGGCATTAGGCAACTAAGAAAACCCAAGAGTCAGGGAGATAGGGACAGTCAGGGTTGGAGACGATATGAGATGGTTAGGATTCCGGTGATATGCCTAGCCGGAAACCTAATACATCTCGTAGTATTTGATCTTGATTGGTACTGTTTGGTAGGACCGTAGGGTCTCTAGTTGCTGCGATGACTAGGGGTCCGAAAGTCCTACCAGAAAAATGGGTGTGTGTGTCGAGTAAAATTGGCATGGTTCTCTTTGGGGCACGAGACCAATGAGAACCTTTTGATTCGATCTTGATGGTAGTCGGGGTGGGACTGTGGATTTTCGACTGGGCATGCAGTTGGGGATCCTAGGTCTCATCCGGTGTCTGGGGACTGAGTCTGGTGTGACGTGTGTCATATTGGTACAAGAGGTGTCAGAGAGTGTCCGATGTGTCTAATTGGTTGTTTGAAGTGTGCTGCTGCTGGAATACTGTTGAAGGTTGCTTACTATATACATGAGGCTTGGTGGCATGTCTCCAGGGTGTACCATGCGTAATTCCCAAGCGATCGTGTGGTAAGTGATTTCGATGGTGGTTCCGGTGGTTAGTGCATGGATGATGATTGGTTGGATGCATCGGATGTGGCGAAGTTCTTCGGCTGGTCTGGGCCCGGCTGGAGTTCTTCAAAAAGACAAGGACGTGTGTCGAGAAGTGTTAGAAGTGCAAGAGGTGTCAGAGACTTGGGGGTTCCGGGTACTTGTACCTGGCGTCCTGCGTTAATAGCGTGAAGTGGAGTGTGTTGCGGCTTCTATTAATGAACACTGGGCTCTATTCGTCGAGATCGCACTTGGCATGCTTGCATAGGGCACGGCAAGGAACGTCGGTGGGCGAGGTTCTTGATCTGCGAATAGCCAGACGCTAACAAAAGAATTTTATTCATGCCAAGATTTCTGCACTATAGGACGGCGGACGGACACTTTCGATTAGCAATTATCGTCGTTTACCAGGCAGAAGATGTTACCTGCCTCGAGTACCTTGCTTAATTCATCCCAGCCTCTAACACTGCGTGTGCACCTTATGACAACCAGTACTCGGATGTTGTAGCAAGTGGCTGTCCCTAGACAAACACGATGGGAAGATTCACTTCATCTTACCGAACTTTGTAAAACCCGGAACCAATCCACACATAACCCCACTAACAACACCCTTTTTTTTTAAAACATTACAAAAATTTTATTTATGATGTTAAAAATTCATGTTTAACATTTCCATGTTATTAATTCTTAAACTGGTAAAAGTTAATTCGTGAAAAGTTTAATTTTTGCTTTGTTCAATTTAAAGTACGAGTAATTTCAAACAAAAAATAAAAATCTTAATTTCAATATTTACACGTTTTCTTTCTCTTTCCTTATATTATATAATCTCTATTCTCCTTTTTGTTTACTTCGTAGAAAAATAGGTGTTTATGTGGATGTTATTTTGTGTTTGACATTTAGAATAAGCTTTCAAATATAACGGCAAAAAAATATATTTTCTTACAATAGAAGAGAGAAACTGACCACTTACGGTCCGGTACAGAGATTGTGCACAATTTCCGTTGCTCCGTTGTCTCTCAGAGATGCTAAAAATCAGTTCATCAAGATATACCGCTTGCCAAATTCGTCGTTCTCACTTTGCACACCACAACAACACACACACCTTTCTTTAAGATTAACCTTTTCTTCTATACCGATTTTGAATTTTGCATGCTTAACGAAAATTTACTCTACAACACTTAGATATGTATATACAAAGAAAAATTATTATGAACCTAGATTTTTTTTTAAATTTAATATTTAAACTTTCCATCAAGAATTATGAACGCAAAAAAAAACATTATAAGACGGCATTAAGCTCGGAATGTCTCCTCTGTTGGACCTTCCACCCCTCTGGGGCTCCTGGGAGGGGGGGGTCAATATCACCCGCCCTCATCTCACGCACACGATTTCTCCTTACCATCCAACAAAACTTGTAAATCGCTCCACTTTACACGAACCGCTCGCTACACTTTGCACAATGAACGGGAGATCGAACAATAGACCCCGAGGACACGAGATGGACTGATCTATATTTTCTTCGACCTTTGCAAGTGCGCTGGTTTTTTTAAATAGTGGTCGTGGTGAGCTGGGAAGTTGCCTGATTTTCAGGGGAACGACGACGGCGCGCGTCTTCCTCTATTAAGAGATGGATGGTGTCGATATTAGAGCACGTGGACCCGTGGGTCTCCAATGTCAATTCCTATTTTCCTGCTTGCTTATCGAGATGGAATTCGATAAAATTTATTTTCCCCTGCAGGAGAATTATTGGCAGTTGACACTGTGGGAGATATGCAAATATTATGAGGGCGGATTCGAAATCGCAAAGGATGGGATAAAAATTACCTGGAATTTATAGCTACAGGATAGTAAGTTACCTCTGAAATTATGTTAAGTAGTAACGTAAAGCTTTGGACTAGCCTTAATGTCTTTGGGATCGATCCTCTTGAGTTATTCTTATTTTTTTTCTTTTCTGGGCCTTTTGTTAGAACTGGGCTTGAAGTGTATGTTAACACAATGGCGACCTCAAAAAGAAAGATCGATTACGAAAAGATAAAAGCCTGGTTGGGCTCGAGAGCAGACATTTTGGAATGATTCTTCCGGTGAACAGCTGATTTCAAAGCCGAATTTGACGGTCGGTAATGTTTTTTCATGTATCACAGGGTGATACAAATTGAACGTACGGAATTTGTTGTGGAAATCCATACGACATCTGTAACAAGCGTCATCCAGAGTTCTTCGGAACAAAGACCGGGGCGTCACCCGTGTGAACCGTTAGGGGATCAAAAGACAGGAGCGTCTCTCCTTGCTCACCAACTGGTGGCTAAAGACAGGGGGGTCTTTCCTTGATTGCCGAAAGGTGAACTAAATAAGACTAGGATGTGCATGAGTTGTTCGTTGACCGCCCTCAACTTACTTCTCTCTATATGTGCATCCTAGGGTTGCTAGGCCCAGGGTTTTGCAGTAACCTATCTGGAAGTGACTAGTTCTATTCCGAGTTTCCGAAGCTGAGTAGGAATTAGGCCATGTCCTCTTTTCCGTTTTCGCTTAGGAAGGAATAGACGAAGTTGCGAGGCTCCAGCGGTAGCTTTATACTGGTACCACGGGTGATAGTGCCCGGGATTTTGAGGGCAATTGTGCACATCTTCGGGTGTGTCAGTTCTCTTTTTCCTGCTATCTTGAGGTCGGCCCCCTAGTGGGAGATCGTGGTGGCGTGGTTTACTCCAAATGCGGAAACGAATGGGATTCAAGATTCTTTTCTTGGATTCAAGAGGCATTGGTAGGTCTCGACTTTAAGCAAGAGGCGTGCATATGCTGCAAAATATCACAACTTTGCGACCGGATTAGCTTGCTATGACGGGGTTAATGGCTAGGACTAAATCTGGCTCCAATGGTGGTCAAGGCGTAATAGCTAGGTATCCACGTTAAACAAGGAACACTACTGTACCAATATTGGCTTATTGACTTACGAACTGTTCCTCTAAATTTTTGCCACCAAACGCTGAATAGTAAACTGTGAAGGCCACCACGTCTACCGTAAAATGGGCGCAAAGTTCATTTTGATAGTAAAGTTTTATCATTTGGACATGCTATCAATTGTGTAAATTGCCGTGGTGATTTAGCATGAGTCATTTAGTAATACTCAACAGATTGTTGAATTCTAACGCTCTATTAAAATATTAAGTTTTTAGTTTTTGCATTGTTGTACCCATTTATTGTATATGGTCACTCTCTCGTAATCTCTTTCTCCCTCCAACATTTTATCTCTCGTATTCTTTATTTTCTAGGATGTTACGCTTTTATCATAATCTATAGTGCAAAACGCGTTCTTAACTTGCGATATAAGGGTACTACAATGTCAAGTTATGCACTCGTCGGAAAAATCAAACTCGAGATTTTGATTAGACTTGACATTCTTTTTTTAAGACCAAAAACAACGATATCTGCCAAACTCTCTAATAATATAGCCAGCTGCATTCCTCCCTTGAAACAATTTCGCCGCAACACTCGTCTTGCTAAGAATGCCCATCAGTTTACCTTTGGGCCGTACTACTCGAATGTGAAATACTAAACCCAACTCGCTATCCTCCAATGTGCATTGACTTGTCCTTTTAAATCCCCTCCTCATTTCCTAACTGCTTACGCTGTGTTATTCATCACATTATAATGGTATTCATAACCCCTTAGTATATGTGCTAATTATAAAAAAATACGATTATTATCGAAATCTTATAAGAAGTTTTTTTTTTCTCAAAAATAGTTTCACCGTTTTTTCTAAAAAAATTCAAAAAAAATAAAAAAAAGTTCATTTAGTTTACGCTAGGTAATACTCAAAATGGTTATTAATGGTAGCTCCCTGGAACGATTTTGTTTGTTTTCGATTTTCTTAAAAACAGTGCAAACGATTTCGATCATTTTTTTATGCTAAAGCTTCCTAAAAGTCTCGATAGTATTGTGTATTCAAATTTTCCAAAACAAAATTTTGTCTTCAAAACAAAAACAAATTTCAAAAACACCATGCTCGATTTTCTTAAAAATTTGCATTTAAAGTTTTTAATACAATCTACAAGACGTTAGTTAAAAAAATATATTTCAGCTAAAAATAACGGTACCCACAGTACAAATGTCAGAAAAAGGTTTTCGAAAGCGTATTTTTCTCGAAAAGAGCGCCTAGAATTTCGATAAAATTTTGTTTCTTTCGATTAATTTGTACTATCTATAATTCAATACAAAAATGTTTTGAAATTAAGATATTACTGTACTGACTGAACTACTATAGAACGATTTCTTGAATTTCTCATTACCGGTATAAATAATGGATTTTAATGAAATTTTATGGAAGAAACTTCTAAAAAGATTGTATTTCAAAACTAAGAAAGATTTTTTTTTTTGAATTTTTGAAAAAAAAAAAAAAAATTTCTTCCAAAATTAGATATGACCAAGCCATCTCAGTCGCTAGACTTTTATACGTTTGACTAGGTCAGTTTCACTGTACAGGCCGTACAGTTCGTGGTTAAATCTTCTCCTCCACTCCCCTATGTATGCAGACGGGACCAACGATCACACGAAGAATTTTCCTCTCGAAACAGCCTAAAGCGCTCTCATCCACCTTCGACAAAGCCCATGTCTCTGCACCATAGACAAGGACCGGGATGATAAGGGTCTTATAGAGGGACACTGTAGTTGCTCGAGAGAGGACTTTGCTACTCAATTGCCTTCTTAGTCCAAAGAAACAGCGATTGGCAAGAGTTATTCTCCGTTTGATTTCAGCACTGGTGTTGTTTTCACAGTTTATAGCGGCGCCTAGGTATATGAAGTCCTACACTACCTGAAAGTTATAGCTGTCTATAATGACGTTTTGTCCAAGACGTGTCGGTGTTTTGTGTCCTTTCTTGATGACAGCATATACTTGGTCTTGCCCTCAATTACCGCTAAACCCATCTTCTTCGCTTCCGTCTCAATGTTCACAAAAGCGCCACTGACATCACGCTTTGTTCTTCCAATAATGACAATGTCGTCGGCGTATCCGAGTAATTGGACGGACTTTTGAAAGATTGCGCCTCTTGTGTTGACGCGTGAGCTTTGCACTATTCTTTCAAGAACTATATTGAAGAAATCGCACGATAGAGCATCGTCTTGCGGGTTTGTTGGACTTGAGATTCGATATAGCTATCTTCACTTCGTCCAGGTCGGGTGGGCGGTATTATTGGTCTGCGTTGCCTAGGTTGAATGGTGCTATACTTATAGCAGCGGCATTTTCTTCTTCATCGCCGTTAAAAAGATTGGAGAAATGTTCTTTCCATATTCTCAGCATGGACTGCGGGTCTACTACGATGTTCCCGTGATTATCCTTGCAGGCATCGGCTCGGGGATTGTATCCTTGTGATGTTTTTTTTTACCTTTTGGTAAGACTTCCGAACCTCATTTCTGCCATGGCATCCTTCTATTTCCTCGATCAAGCGCTTCTCATGTTCCTTCTTTTTCTTTCTTAGAAGCCGGTGTTCTTCTCTCCTCTTCTACTCGTAGAGCTCGCGAGCAGCTCTAGCCCTTCTTTGCAGCGCTAAGTGTTTCGTTGTGGTGGTCGTATAAAACCCAGCACATCAGAGGCGGCATCTCTGATGGCTGCTTGGCAGTGTTGCCACTGGTCCTCAATACTTGATGTTGGCGGCAAAGGACTTCTTAAGAGGTTGTTAGAAACTCGATCGGAAAAGGACCTTGCGATCTCTTGCGATTGTAAGCGTCCAACGTCGAACTTCCTCGCAGCACTTCCTTGTTTTGGCTTGGGTCGGGATATCGGCAGCCGAACCTTGGCTACAACGAGGTAGTGGTCCGAGTAGATATTAATCCCTCGGAACGTGCGGACATCCTCTAAATTGTAGGAAACGGTCCTAAAAGCAGCCTTCAAAAAAACAAAAAAAAAAAAAATCTGTTGAAATAAAATCCCTAACCTTAACTAGGCGTTAAAGACCTGACTTCAACATCTGTACAAAATAAAGAAAACAAAAAGCCAGATTTATGCTCTAAAATAGTTACCTATACTCATGTAGTACAGATTTATTTCATAACATCAGTCTACAGGTCCAAATCACAATCTTAGCTTCACACAATCAAATAAATTTCCGTGTAAATAAGAAAAGTCCTGATAACAAACTTGTGCACTTAGCTTTAACCGCATTAAGATCGAGGATGGAAGTCTGCATTGGGTAGGCGTTCAGAAAGTTGCAACAACTTGTTCTGAGCCATCCCTAATCAAATGGGGATATCCGGTCTTCTCCATTTCCACCCATTCCATTTTATCAAAAAAAGTTGACTAGACCCCTCGTGGCGACATTCTTCTTCGATCAAATCCTTTTTATCGGAATCGTCGCCCGAAGTAAGTTCACTTTCTCAGTGCATTAATTGTACATATTAAATAAAAAAAAGAAAAGAAAATTAAAAGTATTAACGCGACACTTATGCACAAAATGCATAATGCATTGGGAAAAATAAATCTTTCCTTCGTAGAATAATGTTTCCCAAGATGGAGGATCAACGCACAAGATAAAAAGAATTAATTCCTGTCAAGACCACATAAGTTTTTTTTTAGACCCGAACATTTCTAAAACGACCAGGTAAGAATATATTCCCTCAAAGCACAATTCGTAAAACAATGTTGTTTAAAATGGATATTCTTATCAATAGCTACATTCCTCAAAGCCTTTTTCTCAAAACGCATGGGTCGGTGGTCCGGACGACGAACCCAAGTTAATCGTTGCCCCGGGGAAAATCGAAAAAAAGTAAGTGTAACCGAAGTTGCACTAAGTTCCCTCTTAATTGGTAAGACTGACGATTGTGTTAAGATAAAAATGGGAAATATTTCAATTTCTAAATCCATTTCATTCAGGTCATAGGGCATCCAATTAAGTGTTCGTTCGTCCACTATCTTCACGGCACGACAGAATCGAAAATCCGTCGTTCCTTCAAGACTGCTGATGAGATTCGATTCGAGAAAATCAACAATCATGAGGAGTGAAGCACAAACTCCCGAATTTTCCTTCAATTTCCACAGAATTCAAGTGAAGAAATCTTTCCTGTATCGCTTCAGATCGTCGAGAACGCCGGCGCGCAAGGCGCAGTTTCAAAAAATTCAAGAACACTAAATATCCATCTGTAAAACAAAGAAAAAATTTTAATTTATAAAGTGAAAGTGAAAGTGAAAGTAGTATAGGGCTGAAAAGAAAAAGGATTAGACCTGTAAAGAAAAATTTTATAAAAAAAAAGAAAAAAAAAAACAGAAAGAAAGGAAAATTATCATGGTGAAAGGAAATTACAGAAAGTTCGGGTTAAAAGAAAAGAAAAATTAAGGTAAAATTAGTGAACATTTCGAATCTGGAAAGAAAATTAAGATTATAGAAAGAAAGGTGTAAACTTAAGCTAAGAGAAAGGAAAATTTAGTTTTTGCAAGTAAATATATGTAGACCGAAATGAATTAAAAACAAATTAGAGCTGAAAAGAAAGATTTTAGTTGAAATATAGAAAGGAAAAAGGATTTAAGATAAAAGATTAGAACCCTATTTACCTAGAAAAAGAAAAGTAAATAAACTGAAGAAAGTACAATATGTATGTACCTAATTTAGAGGTATCCAATGAGTTATTTTGTTTGTTGATTTGTAACAACTAAAAAAGGAGAGGAAACTAGAAGTAATGCAAAAGAAGAAATTGTATTAACGTTTGACATGTGAAATTAAAGGCAAACTATTTTGAAGTTTGGAAACTTAAAGAAGAGTAGATGAATTCAAAAAGTGAGAGTAATACAGTTTTTTTTTTGAAGAAGTATAGTTTCGTAAAGTGATAGGAACAATAATTAGGATTAAGATATAGCGTTAGGTAAATAGAATAAGTATTATAGGGATTAATAATAGGTATTGTAAGATAACGTACATATGTGCCATCCCATCCATCGCGATAAATTGTTTTTTTTTTATATCTGTATCGGTATTAAAAGTGGAAAGAGATTAATCGAATATCACCAACCCCGTCTTCGGTTCATAATAAATTGCAACTTTATTTTAATTATTTTCAACAATCAACACAATACATCCTCTAGGTCGCATCAAGCTGCTGTGCACAACACCTTGGAAGCTCCGGTAAGTGATTTTGTGTTGATAACTTTAATATACTTATGTATTTCAATTTGCATATTATGGGTGAAGTAGTGAAACGATAAAAGAAGTAAAAAGCGAACAGTAAACTTAACTTCGAGTAGTTGGGACGAAGTAAATTTTGGAATCTTTGCATTGAAAGAACTCTTTTGGTTTTTTTTTTCTGTTTATTTACTTTTGCTTTGAAAAATATTTACGGGTCTTATGAAATATTGATGCTTTTGGAATCTCTTGATTCTTTTTTTTTATCTAACGAGGAAGAATTTATTAAATATTGTTTCGCTGATGAATGGTATGCGTTATAAAGTAAATAGAGATTTTATTTTTAATGTCAATAGTTTTAAGTGTCGCATAAAAAGTTAATAAATATTGAGGCGAATTATAAACAAACTTTTAATTTGTCGGTCTTTATTATTCATTATGAACCTTAGTGGATTACGTTTAAATCACTCAATAGAATGATAGCGTGATTTTTTTTTGGATTTACAAGGCGAAAGCATTAAAAACGTAAGGTGTAGTAAATTTTGGTTCGGTTTGTTTTTCGTAATGGAACTTTAAGGATTTAGTTGGGAAGTGTCTTGAGGGAGTGAAGAGATGGAGTTTTGATTAAGTTTTAAGGGAAAGTCAACGACTTTCCCCTTCAACAGAGGGCTGTTGCACCAATATTTTGAGCACAGGCAATGGCGTAGGAGCGTTCCCCGATTTCTATTGGGGAATGCTATAAAGGGTGGGTTAAGACGGCTCTGAGAACACGAACACCTATGTTCTCTTCCTCGTAGGTATGCAAAAAAAAATAGAAGTCGGAAACAAAGATAAATCGGTTACTAACTTTCGGGCCCCACCTCTTTCAAAGATGGTTACATATATCCGGTCGAATAACACCTGAGACTTAGGCCTGTAAAAGTAACACCGTCCTTCCGCGAGTAACAAAAACCCCCCCCCATCGACGAGCTGAGCGTGGCAACTAGCAGGCCTTCAGTTACTAACGCGGGTGGACACCCCTACCGACACCTGCCTGGACGGGCCAATGGGTCTGTAAACGTTGGTCCTAAAGGTGGGATGTGTCGGTAGGGAGGGATTAGGAGAAGGGAACAGAGTCATCGGGAAACTTTTTTTTTTGAATCTTTTCGAATAGTCCAAGGTGAATATAGCTTGATTGGGATGACTTGTCCAGCGGACCGTTTTCGAGATTCTCGCTGTTATCAAGCAGGAGAACAACGAATTTTTTTTAAATTTCATTTAGGAAAGATCCAGTGGAGCTTGTATTTTCCTTTTTTCTCCGAAATGGGGTAGTGTATGTTAGTGGGCATACAACAACCTATATTTCTGTTAAAATCCCAAACAGTAAAGCAAGTATAAACGTTACAGATGGCGCCCAACGTGGGGCCCGAAGTTATTGACCGATTTTCTTTGATTTTTTTTTGTAAATTTTTTCCTTACAAATTTTTTTTGTGGAGGTTGAGAATTTTTATTTTCCTTGTGTAACTGACACCGAAGCATTTCAAGTAACACAGTTGTCCAAAGAGTTAATAGTTTCATTTCGACTCTTATTTGTTGCAACTTGTTAACTTGAATGTACATACAACACATGAATCAATTTTGCATCTCTCAGTGTCCATACTTAGGACATGCATTCGAGTATAGCTGATAGCACTGAGGGGCAGTAAAACAGATTTTTAGGAATTCCTTTTTTTTTTCATTACTGTTTCAGTTTACGTTTAGGGTCAAGACTTCTGTCCGGTAGATTAAGGCATAAGTTCCCTGATCTATGACTGCTGCTGATGCTTGAGACCTGAATCGTTAAAGGAACTGTTAAAGAAATTTGTATTCTCAATCTAACCACTTAAATATTATTTGCATATTTGGCTTTATTTTAGGTTATACTAATCCAAATGACAACGAAAACCTCGAAATGATATCCTGTAGTCTAAGGCTTTAAGTTCTGGCTTACTACAGATGTGTCATTACGAGAGAAGACTTTTAGTTTGGATTAAGATGTGACGCCGCTACCTACATAGTTATTTAAAGTTTTAAGATTAATACGTTTTTTTTTTGAACAACTTTCTTCACACCCGAAATTCACTTCCCAAATTTATATATGGAATTAGTAAGAGGTTAATTGCATTCGGTTTGATTATAATTAATAATTAATAATTTGATTGACATCAAATTTATTTGGATTTTTGATTTTTTTTAAATTTTTTTTGGCATATTTCGGTTTTTGTTTTGTTTTATTGATAAGAAAATTTTTTTTGGGTAGGTTAATTTTTTTTGGTATATGGAACACTAGGATATTTTTTTTTAGTTTTGAAAAAAAAAAATAATTTTTTTAAATTTGTTTTTTTTTATATAAAGGAAGTTTAATTTAATTAGAAGATTATAGGAACAAGCATAGAAAATAGAAAAAACTTCAATTTTATTTTGGGTTTGCACGTGAAATTAAAAGCAACTAAAAAAATAAGAAATCATTTACAAATGAGTGCAAGAGGACGTGGTAAATTTTCTGCTTCTATAAGCGGAAGAAGCTCTCGGAACAGACGAAGGAATAGTAGACCAGGAACCCCACCACCTAATGATAATATGGATGATCAACCGCAAGCTGAAGTAGAGCCTTTGCCTACTGTTTCAGGCACCAGCGGTATAGGTGATCATAACCCACATAATCATACACATTCTAGTCCTAGGGAGGGTAATGTATCTAAAGACGCAGAGAACTTCGAGACGTATGTGCAGGAAGTAGTTACAGCTACAGTAGGTCTTAAACGGACAGAGGACCAAAGGTTTATTCGGGAAGAGTTAGAAAGAAGCCATGCAGAATTGTTAGGACAAGTTAGAGCTATAGTGAGAGAAACTCTTGCTAACGTTACTCCACTTCCAAATACTCAAGGTGGTCGTAGTTTATACAACGCAGACACACCCATGGAACGACCAACCGATTATCACTCGCAGCGACCGAATGAAGCTAATCCTGTTTCTAACCCTGACGTAACGCATGAACAAGCGGTTCATCCAATAGATATGGCTCGTGGTTCTAACGTCGATAACTTCTTAGCTCAGTTGAGCAATTTAAATCTTAACATTTCACCTCCAGCAGCAAATCAAACCAATCCAGCTCCTTCTCCAGCGTCGTCAGTAATTCGATTTCCACACTACCACAAATGGGGTATAAAATTTGACAACAGAAACATGTCCATTGATGATTTTCTGTTTCGCCTCGAGCGGGTGAAAGATAGTTACAATGTTACTTGGGATGAAGTTGTCCAAAATTTTCACCATTTTGTCAGTGGGCGCGTTGAGACATGGTATTGGATGTTTTTAAAGAACAACCCCAGAACATCTTGGTTAACATTACGCTTAGCACTCGTCGAACAATACCGAAGTCTAGAAACAGATTCGGAATTGTCTCGAAAGATGTCGGACAGGAAGCAATTGCCAAACGAGACGTTCGATGATTTTTACGATGATTTAATTAAGTTCAATTCACGGCTACGAGTTCCTAAGCCTGTGAAAGAGATCATTGAGTTGATTAAGCAGAACGTTCGTCGAAGGATGGGAGAGTTACTTGTGACCTTCAGCACTCATAGTTTGTCCGAAATGGTCTATGTGTGCCGAACAATCGAAAAATTTTTAAATGGTAGTGAACCAGTCAGAACCAAGTATTCACCTAACACTTCAATTCAACAACCTCGTCGACATGTTAACGAAATAGATAATTTACGTGAGGACGCTGACTTTGCAATTCCAGATACAGTTGAGGCCTACCATAGGGAAGCCAATATACTTAAATGCTGGAACTGCAAAGCAGATGGTCATACGTTTCGAGAATGTGACAACCCTAAACGCAACCTATTTTGTTTCAGGTGTGGTCGTGAAAACGTCATCACACCCAATTGCGATAGATGTTCGGGAAACCGATTATCGAGCAATCCGTCGACCGGGGCGAAGTGCTCGAAAGAGATGAACCCGGAAAATTAGAAAAAGTAGAACCAAAAACAATTAAATTTACCTTGCTACGACATTCACCTGAAGAGACGAAACGTAGAGAAGAAATCAGAAGTAATCAAAGGAAGGCAAGCGAAGAAAGGCCTAAGCTTCCAACTAAATCAATTCACCAACGGATTAGAGAATATTACGAGGCTCGAAAAAGGATATGCACTTTTCCTTCAATTTCAGACAAAATTTTAAAGTTACGTGAGAGAATCAAGACAAAAAAAGCTCTGTATAAATCGATAGCAACTACTGCCTTAAATTGTTCAGCGGACGATCCCCGTCCGTATGTAACAGTAGATGTATTTGGTAAAAAACTTCTTGGTTTGCTCGACTCAGGAGCAAGTGTTAGCTGTTTAGGAGCAGGTGCTCTGGAACTGTTAAAAGAAAGCCAAGTTCAAGTTAAAACGTTCTCTTCATCTATCTCCACCGCAGATGGCAGCAAACAGTCTATAGTCGGAATGGTATCGGCTCAAATCCACTACAAAGGCAAAGCCAAAGTAATGAATTTGTTTGTCGTACCATCTCTGACACAACAGTTGTACCTCGGTGTGGATTTTTGGAGGATTTTCGAGTTAGCTCCTCACATAATTTCTGAAATTTTACCACCAACCGAAATCACCAGCAAGTTACAGAGTGCGATTGAATGTGATCTGAACGATCAAGAACGTGAAATACTTGGTGAAACTATCAAACAATTTCCATCTTTTGAGATTAAAGGCTTAGGAAAGACCCAATTGGTAGAGCATTTCATTGATACGGGAGATGCAATACCTATAAAGCAACGTCACTATCCCATTTCTCCAGCGATACAAGCCCTGGTGTATGAGGAATTGGATCGCATGCTTGCTTTGGGGGTCATCGAAGAAAGTTCCAGCGCATGGAGTTCTCCAGTCGTATTGGTGCGAAAACCTGGAAAGAATCGCCTGTGCTTGGACTTTCGGAAGGTGAACCAAGTGACGAAGAAGAATGCGAGCCCAATTGCTCATATAGAGGGACTGTTAGCGCGCCTTTCAGAGACACACTTTATCTCAAGTGTGGATCTGAAAGACGCGTACTGGCAGATACCGCTGGAGAAAAGTTCGCGGGAGAAGACGGCTTTTACAGTCCCGGGTAGGCCGCTTTACCAATTTAAAGTAATGCCTTTCGGTCTTTCTAATGCGGCCCAAAGCCTCACGTATTTAATGAATCTAGTCGTTCCTTCAGAATTACGAGACCAAGTCTTTGTGTACCTAGACGATTTACTCGTCATATCGAGAAATTTTGAGGAACATGTTCGAATTCTGAGTATTATAGGGAAAAAGTTACTTGAAGCAGGATTGACGATAAACGTCGCGAAATCGAAGTTTTGCTTCAAGGAACTCCAGTACCTCGGCTATATAGTGGGACAAGGTTGCTTAAAACCAGATCCAGCCAAAGTCGCTGCTATACTTGAATTTCCAGTACCTAGAACGACGAAGCAGGTCCGCAGATTTCTCGGTATGGCAGGATGGTACCGGAGATTTGTAAGTAATTTCTCAACCCTCGCCGCTCCTTTAACAGACACCTTGAAGAAAGGAAAAAAATTCGAGTTTGGAAAAGAAGCGGAGAGTGCCTTTGAAGCGATTAAGACAGCCTTAACTTCTGACCTAGTTCTCGTAAATCCTGATTTTTCAAAAGAGTTTATTATTCTCTGTGACGCTTCAGCATCAGGTATTGGGTGCGTTTTGTGCCAAAAGGATGAAAGTGGAGCCGAGAGGCCCATTTATTATTTCTCGCAAAAGTTGAATGCGGCTCAGCGTAACTATTCTGTCACGGAACGAGAATGTTTAGCGGCTGTCAGAGGCATTCAAAAATTTCGACCTTATGTTGAAGGGTATAGGTTCACAGTTGTAACAGACCATTCTAGCCTGAAATGGTTAATGAGTCTGCGAGATCCAACGGGGAGATTAGCACGCTGGAGTCTCAAGCTACAAGGGTTTGATTTTGGGATCGAACACCGGAAGGGTACCTTAAATGTAGTGCCAGATGCTCTATCTCGAGTTTATGAGGTAGAGGCACTACATTCAACGGTATGTCCACCGGGGTCGATGTCAACAAACCCCTCCGATGTTCTACACATTGATTTGGAGGATCCGAGTTTTAAGTCGGAGGAATACCTTCAAATCATCGAACACATCGGACAAAATAAAGACCAGCTTCCTGACCTTCAAGTTTCGGAAGGTTTCGTATATAAGAAGGTCAGGCATTGCACAGGGAATCCACTCCAGGATGATTTAGTCTGGAAATTATGGGTTCCAGCGGCGCTGACAAACCGATTGATCTCGTTGGCTCATTGCCCACCTAGAGCTTCACACGGTGGAATTGCTAAGACTCTCTATAAACTTCGTCAGCAATTTTTTTGGCCGAATATGCCGACTCAAGTCAAAACGTTTATCGAAAACTGCGAAATCTGTAAAACAACTAAAGCCTCTAACTGCTTATTGAGAGCAGAAATGGGAAAATCCTTTTCCGTGGAAAGGCCATTCCAACATCTTTATATAGATTTCTTAGGCCCTTACCCACGTTCAAAAACTGGAAATACGCAGATAGTTATCGCTCTTGATCAGTTGACGAAATTCGTCCTGATCAAACCACTTCGAAAAGCTACCGCCCAAAGTGTGATAAAATTTTTAGAGGATGAAATCTTTCTCATATTCGGAGTTCCGGAGAGTATCCTCTCAGATAATGGCAGCCAATTTGTAGGTAATGAATTTTCTAAAATGTCAAAATCATTCGGCATAACCCATTACAGAACAGCAGTGTATTCGCCGCAGGCGAATGCGAGCGAGCGAGTGAATCGCTCGATCCTCGCAGCCATACGAGCCTATATAGACCCGAAACAGACCAATTGGGACCTACACTTGCCATTAATTGGGAGCGCTTTACGTTCTTCTGTGCACTCTGCGATCGGTATGTCCCCCTTCGAAGCCCTATTCGGACATCGTATTATTGAGCACGGGGCAGATTATAAACTGTTGCGAGGACTCAGAGGACTAAACCACTCTGAGATTGATTGGCTTCCTAGAACTGCGAAAATGAATATATTGCATACATATTTAAAGTCAGCGTTAGAACGGGCTCATGAATCTTATGAGCGAACATATAATTTGAGGAGTAGAATAGTATCGTACCAAGTAGGTGATACCCTCTATAAACGTAATTTCTCATTAAGCGATGCTACGAAGCATTTTAGCGCTAAACTGAGCCCAAAGTTCGTGAAAGTGACAGTCTGCAAAACTATAGGCAATAATTTGTATGAAGTTGTAGATTCCAAAGGTCATAAAACAGTCACACACTCAAAAGATTTGAAGCAGTAAAAATCACTTACTTGAAAATCTAAGTTTTACACTAATTGCCCGGCTCGCTCAACTGCACATGAGACTCTTCAAAGCGGAAAAAAAAAATAAGACTTTCTAATAAACGTTTCTTTTCATATCCTTTTTTTTTACAAGTAACTTGTAATATAAAGGATATGCTTTGTAGGAAACGGTCCTAAAAGCAGCCTTCAAAAAAACAAAAAAAAAAAAAATCTGTTGAAATAAAATCCCTAACCTTAACTAGGCGTTAAAGACCTGACTTCAACATCTGTACAAAATAAAGAAAACAAAAAGCCAGATTTATGCTCTAAAATAGTTACCTATACTCATGTAGTACAGATTTATTTCATAACATCAGTCTACAGGTCCAAATCACAATCTTAGCTTCACACAATCAAATAAATTTCCGTGTAAATAAGAAAAGTCCTGATAACAAACTTGTGCACTTAGCTTTAACCGCATTAAGATCGAGGATGGAAGTCTGCATTGGGTAGGCGTTCAGAAAGTTGCAACAACTTGTTCTGAGCCATCCCTAATCAAATGGGGATATCCGGTCTTCTCCATTTCCACCCATTCCATTTTATCAAAAAAAGTTGACTAGACCCCTCGTGGCGACATTCTTCTTCGATCAAATCCTTTTTATCGGAATCGTCGCCCGAAGTAAGTTCACTTTCTCAGTGCATTAATTGTACATATTAAATAAAAAAAAGAAAAGAAAATTAAAAGTATTAACGCGACACTTATGCACAAAATGCATAATGCATTGGGAAAAATAAATCTTTCCTTCGTAGAATAATGTTTCCCAAGATGGAGGATCAACGCACAAGATAAAAAGAATTAATTCCTGTCAAGACCACATAAGTTTTTTTTTAGACCCGAACATTTCTAAAACGACCAGGTAAGAATATATTCCCTCAAAGCACAATTCGTAAAACAATGTTGTTTAAAATGGATATTCTTATCAATAGCTACATTCCTCAAAGCCTTTTTCTCAAAACGCATGGGTCGGTGGTCCGGACGACGAACCCAAGTTAATCGTTGCCCCGGGGAAAATCGAAAAAAAGTAAGTGTAACCGAAGTTGCACTAAGTTCCCTCTTAATTGGTAAGACTGACGATTGTGTTAAGATAAAAATGGGAAATATTTCAATTTCTAAATCCATTTCATTCAGGTCATAGGGCATCCAATTAAGTGTTCGTTCGTCCACTATCTTCACGGCACGACAGAATCGAAAATCCGTCGTTCCTTCAAGACTGCTGATGAGATTCGATTCGAGAAAATCAACAATCATGAGGAGTGAAGCACAAACTCCCGAATTTTCCTTCAATTTCCACAGAATTCAAGTGAAGAAATCTTTCCTGTATCGCTTCAGATCGTCGAGAACGCCGGCGCGCAAGGCGCAGTTTCAAAAAATTCAAGAACACTAAATATCCATCTGTAAAACAAAGAAAAAATTTTAATTTATAAAGTGAAAGTGAAAGTGAAAGTAGTATAGGGCTGAAAAGAAAAAGGATTAGACCTGTAAAGAAAAATTTTATAAAAAAAAAGAAAAAAAAAAACAGAAAGAAAGGAAAATTATCATGGTGAAAGGAAATTACAGAAAGTTCGGGTTAAAAGAAAAGAAAAATTAAGGTAAAATTAGTGAACATTTCGAATCTGGAAAGAAAATTAAGATTATAGAAAGAAAGGTGTAAACTTAAGCTAAGAGAAAGGAAAATTTAGTTTTTGCAAGTAAATATATGTAGACCGAAATGAATTAAAAACAAATTAGAGCTGAAAAGAAAGATTTTAGTTGAAATATAGAAAGGAAAAAGGATTTAAGATAAAAGATTAGAACCCTATTTACCTAGAAAAAGAAAAGTAAATAAACTGAAGAAAGTACAATATGTATGTACCTAATTTAGAGGTATCCAATGAGTTATTTTGTTTGTTGATTTGTAACAACTAAAAAAGGAGAGGAAACTAGAAGTAATGCAAAAGAAGAAATTGTATTAACGTTTGACATGTGAAATTAAAGGCAAACTATTTTGAAGTTTGGAAACTTAAAGAAGAGTAGATGAATTCAAAAAGTGAGAGTAATACAGTTTTTTTTTTGAAGAAGTATAGTTTCGTAAAGTGATAGGAACAATAATTAGGATTAAGATATAGCGTTAGGTAAATAGAATAAGTATTATAGGGATTAATAATAGGTATTGTAAGATAACGTACATATGTGCCATCCCATCCATCGCGATAAATTGTTTTTTTTTTATATCTGTATCGGTATTAAAAGTGGAAAGAGATTAATCGAATATCACCAACCCCGTCTTCGGTTCATAATAAATTGCAACTTTATTTTAATTATTTTCAACAATCAACACAATACATCCTCTAGGTCGCATCAAGCTGCTGTGCACAACACCTTGGAAGCTCCGGTAAGTGATTTTGTGTTGATAACTTTAATATACTTATGTATTTCAATTTGCATATTATGGGTGAAGTAGTGAAACGATAAAAGAAGTAAAAAGCGAACAGTAAACTTAACTTCGAGTAGTTGGGACGAAGTAAATTTTGGAATCTTTGCATTGAAAGAACTCTTTTGGTTTTTTTTTTCTGTTTATTTACTTTTGCTTTGAAAAATATTTACGGGTCTTATGAAATATTGATGCTTTTGGAATCTCTTGATTCTTTTTTTTTATCTAACGAGGAAGAATTTATTAAATATTGTTTCGCTGATGAATGGTATGCGTTATAAAGTAAATAGAGATTTTATTTTTAATGTCAATAGTTTTAAGTGTCGCATAAAAAGTTAATAAATATTGAGGCGAATTATAAACAAACTTTTAATTTGTCGGTCTTTATTATTCATTATGAACCTTAGTGGATTACGTTTAAATCACTCAATAGAATGATAGCGTGATTTTTTTTTGGATTTACAAGGCGAAAGCATTAAAAACGTAAGGTGTAGTAAATTTTGGTTCGGTTTGTTTTTCGTAATGGAACTTTAAGGATTTAGTTGGGAAGTGTCTTGAGGGAGTGAAGAGATGGAGTTTTGATTAAGTTTTAAGGGAAAGTCAACGACTTTCCCCTTCAACAGAGGGCTGTTGCACCAATATTTTGAGCACAGGCAATGGCGTAGGAGCGTTCCCCGATTTCTATTGGGGAATGCTATAAAGGGTGGGTTAAGACGGCTCTGAGAACACGAACACCTATGTTCTCTTCCTCGTAGGTATGCAAAAAAAATAGAAGTCGGAAACAAAGATAAATCGGTTACTAACTTTCGGGCCCCACCTCTTTCAAAGATGGTTACATATATCCGGTCGAATAACACCTGAGACTTAGGCCTGTAAAAGTAACACCGTCCTTCCGCGAGTAACAAAAACCCCCCCCCATCGACGAGCTGAGCGTGGCAACTAGCAGGCCTTCAGTTACTAACGCGGGTGGACACCCCTACCGACACCTGCCTGGACGGGCCAATGGGTCTGTAAACGTTGGTCCTAAAGGTGGGATGTGTCGGTAGGGAGGGATTAGGAGAAGGGAACAGAGTCATCGAGAAACTTTTTTTTTTGAATCTTTTCGAATAGTCCAAGGTGAATATAGCTTGATTGGGATGACTTGTCCAGCGGACCGTTTTCGAGATTCTCGCTGTTATCAAGCAGGAGAACAACGAATTTTTTTTAAATTTCATTTAGGAAAGATCCAGTGGAGCTTGTATTTTCCTTTTTTCTCCGAAATGGGGTAGTGTATGTTAGTGGGCATACAACAACCTATATTTCTGTTAAAATCCCAAACAGTAAAGCAAGTATAAACGTTACAAAATAAACGCTGCTTTTGTTCTCTGTAGCAGTCGCCGTAGTAAATATCGCAGTCTTTTAATTTTGGTCTCCCCGGTCCGTCCCATCGCATCTCTTGGATGGCGGTAATATCTGCTTTGTAGCAGTTTAGGGCTTCCGCTAATTGTTCGGCTGCACGTGGTCTATTAAGGGACCTAACATTCCACGTACAGATCCGAAGTTCGTTATACTTATTTCGTTTGCATGGTTCGTCAACAGTGAATCCGTCCGTATCCGAGGATTGTTTTTGCTTCGCAACTACGTCGTATTTTATGTGGCCGGGAAGTTACCCTGACGGCACAACCCCCAACCTGGAGGGCCAGGTCCTTAGTATGACTCCAAGAACGGGGAGCCGGATAAACCGCTTCTTACAGGCCTGAGCTCCGAATACGTCGGAGTAGCCCTGTAAGGTGTTCACTAAGTAATTCAGCCTCAATGGAACTGTAGACGCCACCGTTGATTCCATCTGGGGAATTCCTCCACTGCCGCCTGGATGAAAGGAGAGATGCCTTAGTGGAAACACCTCTCCCCCCCTCGCTCGTTTGCTACTCCCAACAACCTTCCACTGGGGTTGTGAACCAGTTGAGGTACTAGGCACCCGATGTTCACCGCGAGGAGGTGAGAGTAGGAGTCGATAGACAGAGGTGGGTTTTAAGAAAAACCTGTGGACGCTTGTGTCCTCTTGGGTGCACGTGTCTACGTTTCGAACATCAATAAATACCTTGGGTCAATAGTAGCAGTCGATAACAATATAGAAGAAGAAATACGCGGGCGGCTTCTCAAATCCAACAGAGCCTACTATCCAGAAATCTCATCATAACTTCAAAACTGCTGCTGTACAGGACCATGGTCCTGCCAGTAATCACATATGGATCCGAGACCTGGGTGCTAAGCAAAAGGCACTCCGACATCTTAGCTGCGTTCGAGAGAAAAGTCTTAAGGAGAATATTGTTGGTACAATCATAAATTGCGCATGAGCGAAGAGGAACCTGCTCGGAAAGTTCTTTGTGGTACAATCTATGGTAAACGACAGCGTGGTAGACCATGCCAGGACCGGATGATGATGATGATCATGATTAAATTTAGCAGTTTTAAATTGAGAAAAAACAACTGTAAATATAATTCGAAATGCAGGGTGTTTTTTGTGTAAAGTGTTTTAGCGAATTTGTGTTCACAATATTATCAGAATCGTGATTTATAAAAACATTTGGTGATGTACATACATTAAAATTATCTTGGGGTAAAATATTGTCATGACTTACAAAAGATAACATTGTCCTAGTACTTAGGCTGAGTCACATTCAACCTAAATTATACAGAATCATACTCGACCAACAACATCCATCAAAAGAATTTAATCTTAGATTTGTAAGGCATTCCAAGTTACCTAGGATTTATTCGTTACATAAATTGCCTAATGTCTGAGCAGATTTATGCTGGTCAATTACAAATAAGTACAAAATGTTTTTCTTGAGCCGTTTAAGGCAATTTAAAATAGCCAAAGGAAATTTGTCCATACTGAACTGAATATGCACTAAAATATATTTTTTTTTTTAAATTAAAATCTTTCGAAACAGTTCTCTCTTCTTTTTGATAAATGTTGACTGTAATAGCGTCCAAACATTAACTTTAAGAAGAGTAATATTACACAAGATAGAAGAGATCTTGTTAATGGCCTTCAAAATACAAAGTCAAGTTAAAGGCACAAGCTTCAACTCAATTTAAAAATATCTTAAACTATTTTAAATAGTAACTTTGTATAAAAATAGATGATCTCGCTAACTTCAATCATTTTGGTATTATGGTATTTTCCGTGTATTATTTTTCAAATCGTGCTAACTGTATGACACTTTGACATAATTAATAAATAAATTCTTAAATTTTGCACGGACTCTAACTATTGTCATCTATAGTTTATTTAAAAAAAAAAAAGATTAGGGACCTTTAGATTAATAATGTTAGTAACCTACTAAAAAGCTAGGTAATTGTCAATAAGCACCATGTTAATAATATAACATCAGAGTGTCTAAAATTTTACGCAACGAAATTCGACAGAGCAAATCGTTAAAAAGCGAGCTTAAAAATACGGAAAATTAATTCAATTTTATCTATTTAAACTGTATTAAAAGGAATAATAAACAAAGACTAAACGTTTATTTTTTTCTTGTTTCACTGGGCCTTTCCCACACTATTCACATTTTTCATATCCCTGTTGCCAGTACGCGCACGGTGGCTAATAAATCTAAGAAAATCTAAATATTTCGTACAAACAGTTGACACCAAAAAAACCCTCATCAAAAGTTATTTCCGTCCCTTGAGAAAGAATGTTTGTTTGAAACATGCGTTCGCAACCTTGTCATATCCTTTAAAAAGAACCAATCCAACGTTATTTTGACACATCCTTTCCTGTGGCCAGAGCTTACTGTATCTCCAATCTCAGGACTCTTTGTCAATGTCAAAAAGGTTTCTTTTTTTTTTCATTTTGTTTGATACTCGTACCTTCGAGTATTCTGGTTTTGAACTCTATGAACACTTGTCACTTGAAAGTAGCTGAATTAAAAATTAAAACATGTATAGCAATACATATTTTAATTAAGAGTTATAATTTGCATGAAAAAGGCTTAAACGTGTGTACTGGACATGGGAACTGGCAGAGATGACTTGAATACGAAATTATGCTATTTAATTTATGTAAATGAGAGTAGGAAATATCATAACAAACAGAAGATTGTTTTGCAAAATTTTGGAATTCTTAATTGACTTCAATTAAAATTCCGAAAACCGAATATTGAATTTAAAGATATCCCCGTTGCAAATGAGAACCCCATATGAGTTGGTAAAACTGTTCAGCTAAATATATTGAATTTATTTGTTTAATAAAATTACACTCCGAATTTGGCTCTCTTCTAAAGTAATTTCTTAGATTGTCCGCCATTGTCTAAATGGGCAAATAGCTTCAAATGGCTTATGGCATGGTTCAATGGCCTGGGATGACTTGGATATCTGTTTTTTTTTAGTCAATTTATTTATTAATTCAATTCTTTAAAATCTAAATCTTATATAAATACATACAATACATATTTAGAAAAATAAAGTATAATTAGACATAATCCTGTAGTTTTGTAAAATTTGTAAAATTTAATGCATATAAGTCGCTTATCTCTACTCGTGAGTATCACCACCGAACACAACTGGGTTACTTGCTTACTAACTTAATTCGGCGCTGCAGTCCGGGATGGAACAGAGGGCCTCAACTAACAAGCTTTTCCAAGCCAGCTCGGTCCGTAGCTAGCTGTCTCCAGTTACGGTAGTCAAGTTCGTTGGGGTCTTCTCTCTCTTATGTGCGCCATCTGAGTCACGGTCTTCCTCTACTGCACCGTTGGGTTCGGGGTTGGATTCGAAGAGCTTCCGGGTGGAGCATTTGAGACTATTTGCTCTATATGACTTAGCTATCTCAGTCGTTGGACATTAACTCGTTTGCCCAGGTCGGTTTCACTGTACAGCCCGTACAATTCATGGTTATATCTTCTGCTACACTTCCCGTCTATGGAGACGGAAATGAGCGTTTTATAGAGGGACACTTAAGTTGCTCGAGAGAGGACTTTTTACTACTCAATTGCCTTCTTGGTCCAAAGAAGCAGCGATTGGCAAGAACTATTCTTCGTTTGATTTCAGCGCTGGTGTTATTAAGTCAATTAGTAGCGACGTCTAAATGGACAAAGTCCTTAGCAACCTCAAAATTATAGCTGTCTATGGTGGGTGAACTTCTGTCCAAGATTTCGTTGGTGTGGGCCCTTTCATATTGACAGCATATACTCGAGCTTGCCCACATTGACCGCTTAACTCATATTCTTCTCTTCCGTCTCAATGCTCACAAACACGCCACTGACATCACACTTTGTTGTTCGAATTATGTCAATGTCGTTGGCCTATCCGAGTAATTGGACGGAAAGATTTTTCCTCTAGTGCTGTCGCGTGAGTTTGGCACTATGATGTTGAAGCAGTCACACGACAGAGCATCGCCTTGACTAAAACCTTTTTTGACATCAAATGCATCGGTGAAATCTTTTCCGACCTTGATAGAGCAGCGTGCGTTCTCCATAACCATCCTGCACAAACGGACAAGTTTGTTAGGGATACTAAAACTAGTCATTGCTCCTTATAGTTCGTCCTTATCATTGCTATCATACGCGGTTTTAAAATGTAGGACAAAGTTGTAGGATTACATTTTAAGTTCTTGGCTCTTTTCCAAGATCTGCCGTAATGTGAATATTCGATCGATGATAGACTTTCTTAGTCTAAGCCGCACTGATATGGGCCTATCTCGTTCTTGACGCAAGGCTTCAGACGTTCACATTGTATACGACTGAAATGATCTTGTATGCGATTTTCAGGAGATTTATACCTGTGTAGTTGGCGCAGTTCAAACGGTCTCTTTTCCTGAGGATCGGACAGACAATGCTGAGGTTTCATTCATTGGGCATGAATTCTTCCGATCATACTTTGAGCTGGTTCATACTCTCAATCAAGTCATTGCCTGACGGAACAGTTGGGCAGGGAGGACATTAGCTATGTTTTAAATTCTTAGTCTATCAAATAAGAGCAAGTTTGTGCGACCCAGTTGTGCATTTTATTTTCTATGAGCTTTTAGAATTGTGATAAGGTATAAAATAAAGTATTAGAGGCTTATCCATTCTTTACTGGACACTCAAAAAGTGGACTCAGAAAAGCGAACTGGGCATTCCACCGACTACACCTCTTGATGAGTAAAAGATCAGCCAACAGACCTTTGTCTGTCATTTACAGACAACTCCTGCGACCTGTTATCATCTTTTGTTCCTCAGTCTGGTTCACAATCTCATCAACCATGAAGGAACTGGAACTCCAAAACTTCGAGAGCGAGATGCTAAGAATCTGCACCGGACTCTACTTTGACCAGCAGAGAGCAAAACATTACAGCAACGAGGATCTCCGAGAAAGGATAATACCGCTTCTTCAAAGAATCAAGCGCAGAACACCGTCAATCACTCTAATCAGCTAAGAAGAAGGATGGCCACCGAGGTGCGGCATCCCGAGCCGAGGTACCACAGTGTGATGGAAACCCTGGACGACAATATTTCCACGGACAAAGACGAAGCAGCCGCTTCCTTTTACTCTTACACAGGGTCAGCCTTCTATCGTCGCTGAATGCCAATCCTTTCTACCAAAACCAAGCCTATACCACCACTGGACAACAGGACGTTAAATCGTAAAAAAATCTTTACCGGACACATTGTATCTATTTTTGAATTAAGTATAAATATTCCAATTATTTGCTTTTTCAGAACATATTGTTTCGGTTTAATTTAAAGTAAACTCTACTCCTATTTTACTTACTTTATTTTGTTTAGAGTTATTCTAATGTCTCGGCTTGAAACATAGTAGTATGGAAAACTGAGTATAATTAATCGATATTTTACTAAGAAATAAAATTTTAGAACTGGTTTTTGGGATTTGTGAAAAACAGGATTTTAAACAGTTCGATTGTGGTACGCACACGATTAGTCCATATTCATCTCCCGATCTAACTATCATACTCTAAGCCATTCTCGAGACTATCTATAATATTTTCAATACCCCATCAAACGCTCGCCACCCACCGTTGCATTAACATTAATAATTCAACAATTTAAATTAAATTACAACTACACAATACAAAAACAGAACCCACAGCCGGTGAGATTCTGTTACGTACTCGTATTACAAATCTTGAATACTTTTATTAATTTACATTTAGGTACGAATTGAAATATCAGACAAATTACATTTTCCTTAATTTAATTCAATTCCAAATTATAATTCCTTGCGCGTATTCAAAAACCAGAAATGAGGTAACACAATGAAACAGACATCAAAACTTTTTAAATTAAAAGACGTAGGCTTGCAGGATTCCGTTGTTTGATAACAATATTAATTTATGTGTTTTGAGATTCATAAGAAAAATGGAAATTTTATTTACATCGGTGGAAAAACTTGAAATGCAATGATTTTTTTTTTCGAGTTTTAACGAGTTTGATGTTAATGTGTTGTGAACATAAAAAAAATAAGGAGTCCATGGGACACGACAATGCACCGCACGTTTTCCAGTATATCTATATTTATAATCAAAAAAAAAAAAATAAACTTTTACGTATCCTTCACATGGTAAGGTGACGAGAGTGGTAAAAACCCGCATTATTGGTAGTGGTCAAGCGTATATAGGGCTGGGGCTCCAGGCATCATTTTTACTCAAGATGTCAGTTCGTAAAAAATAAAATGCAAGACTAAATTGCACCTACTTGCTCTTATGTACAAGTACTTTGGGATTTAAAAATTATATACATGGATTTAACTCGAGAAAAATACTAAAAATTCGTTTAAATTGCTAAAACATCTCCTAGTTTGAGTTCGAAATACAAAATGCCGTCTGATTTCTGGAAAAAACATGAATCTATGCAAACAACCCTGGCTCGTTGAAGTTTGACTGACATTGAACTCCGCCGAATAAATACAAGATTACCAACAGCAACACAAGGGCTTATATTAAAACGTCAATGTTCTGGCCTACCTATCTCCGGAGACACAATCATCTTCACTTAAAGCTAAAAAGATTCAAGTTTCGAAAGTTGAAAATATGCAAGTGATAGACATAAAAACTCTCGAATGCTCGCTGGCAGTATTACTCGACGATCGCGTTAAGAACCTGCTGCCGAGATCTGACTTGGTTGAAGTAAAGTCAAAGAAGGAGTCACTTGAGTGTAGCAATGAATTGCTTCAATCTAAACTGCAGCAAGTTGAGAATAAATGTTATGTACTGGAACGTCAAATTGATTTTCGTGAAAGGAAGTCCAACGTGAGGAATTTGGTACTGCATATTCCTATGGAAGATGAGCAAGATGCAACGGAGAAAGCTAGAAGTGCTTGCCTGGATGAACGGCCAATTTTATTGTGGAAATGTAGAATAATGATGATGTACCACGTATATGTATAAAGGCTGCCATCAAACTGCGTGACACCCAGATTTCCATTCACCGCGATTATGGCAAGGCTGTTCGAGAAACGCAAGAAACAAAAACATCAACATTTTTATTAGTGGACAAACACTTATAATTGAACCCAAAACATTTGATCTGGACCAAAATACTCATATCACCATGAAATGATAGATAGATTGTAGTGACATTTCTCAGATGACAGTAAACGTAGAGTCACAATCCAACAACATCAGTAATGTTGATGAAACGCCAGGGACCAGTGGTGTTAGTAGGACTATAAATAGTAGTGTTTAGTACTAAAGCCGTTTTCCAAAATAAAAATAATGTAGTTTTAGAATTTTTTTGACTTAAAAAATAAATATTTTACGATTTTATCATTCAATATCTCAAGTTTGTTAATAGTTTTGATATATATTTTTCTGTATCAAACTTTTGCAACGGAAAACAGTTTTAAAAGTATTGAAAACAAAATGTTCGTTTATATACGTACAAATGGATTTTGGCGACACGAAATCACACGCAAGAAGTTCAAAATACGAGTTTCGTATGTGCAATGACTTATCGTTCATAGAACTAAAAATCAACAACAAACTGTTTTGAATATTGCCCCTACATATATATTTAAATTGTAACAATTGGGAATAGGACTTCGAAAAAGTATTGGAAATATTGAACTTTATGAAATCTTTGAACGTAATGGTGATAGGGGATCTGAACGCGAGAATTGTCATTGCGCCAGGTGTGATGAACGATGTAAGTGGAATCTGTAGGCATTCAAAAGATACTCTTTGTAATGCTAGAGGAAAAAAACTGCTGGATCTTTGCGATTCCTGGTATGACGAGGAATGTCAAAAATGGACTAAATTAAAAAAAATCGTTATAAGGGTTTTATTAGTACTAATTATGGCGGGGGTTTTCCTTCCACTTGGAAAAGTGTCAAAAATAATACCAGTCTCCAAAGACTAAGACCAGCTTAGATCAAATGCCATTTTATCCCTTCTATCTTAGGTTCCTGAAAGGTTGATGCGCACGAACATTTCTTCAAGATAATAATTTACTTTGCGATAGACAATCTGGTTTTCGACGAAAACATAGTTGTACTTCTGCATTAATAAACGTTACAGCCCAAGTAACATTTTTCATCTCATAAGATGCTCCAAGAGTTCAACTAGATTAGTTAAGAGGAGCTAAAAGTAATCTTAAAGAATACTACGAGATTCTTTTAAAACTGTTAAAAAGCTTAAATGGCCTAGTTATGAGAGGCTCTTCCTACTCATAGTAGCAACAGAAGTTTCTTTATGGGATGACAGATACACGTTTATATTAAAATGGCACTTCGAAGGCTCTAATAGAGATCGGCAAAATCCTATTATGAGAAAGCGTCTCTTCCAATAAGAGGTCATAAAAAGAGAACAGAATATTTGTTAACTTAATAAAGAATGAAACAAAATACTTTTTAAGTTTGTGTGTATACATGATTTGCTATGCCAACAAACTGTTAGGCTTGATATAGTATTTATTTTGTAAGTCTATCAACTATTATATTATAATGGCGATGTATGATATTTATTATTTTGCACATATGGGAACCAAAATGTTAATATGCGGTTGAAATTGTATCTACTAATTCTAACATTTTACGTCGAAAAAACACAAAGCCCCTTCAAAATAATGCATATTTAAATTATTTTATTTATAACTTTTATCGGAAATAGGGTTACCATATATTTCTTTCGTAAGCAAATAAAATCAAAATTAACTTTGAAATTTGTTTTGTTTTTATTTAGGTCATGGGTCATTTACTTGTGAGAGTAAATAGGAAACAGGAAAGGTCAAATTTAATATAAAATATTCCAAATTACGCACTGAGAGTCTTATGCTGCATTTACAAGAGTAACAAAATCTCATATTCTCTGTAATTTTCTACTATTACTCTTGTCACAAAAAATTACTACTCGTGTAATGCAAAATAAAGAATATATTTTTTTTGTTAATTTTGAATGAAAAGATAGTAGTAGCAATAAAATCCCAAGATGTTAATGTATTTAGTTTAAATTGAAAAAAAGTTACACAATATATTTTATACTTTCTATGTAATCACAACAATGCTAAATGTTAACTTGAAAATGCCACCTAATAAATTTTAAGTCAGTGCTACAGCCAAGTTATTTTATCGAGAACATAATTTTTTAAGTTATGGTAACCCTTAAATGTACAGGCAACTACTTTGCTTGTGTATAGGAATATGGCTGCTGCTGACGCGACACTAACTCTTCTAGTAACATCTTTATTCTTTCTATGGGATCTTAGACGCTTCTTTATGATTTATGTGTACTTGCGTGCGAGTGAGAGGAGAATGTTGACATCAGAAAACTGAAGTTTGTGAATAGTTGTGCTTGTTGCATTAAGGATCTTATTAGGATCTTATTGCAAAGCTTATATTCTTTGAACTCCAAATTGTGGTATACAAATAACTTTACTCTTAAATATGACTTGTTATGGGATTATTTGGACATATTTAGAGCTCAGTTTTCAGAAAGGGATTCATATAAGACTATAAGTTTTTATAATCTAACTACAAGAAGAGAAAATAGTTTTGCTATAAGATTTAAGTTCTTTTAAGCTGGAAAAGTGTTTAACTCTTAAAATAAAAGTTTTATGACATCCAGTTGAGTTTCATAACAAGATATTAATACTTTAGTATAGCAATGGGATATAAAAGAGTTGTATGAGAGTTTTTTTCAGATTTCAAGAGCTAAGCTCTGGAGAGTATGTTAGTTGGGAGATAATCGGGCAAGCGGTGAAAGTAAATTTCTTAATATTGCTTGATTTCTCCAAAGCGTTTTATATGGCAAACCACAATGTTATATGCATTATGTTTCGAAATCAGTTTAACTTGTAGCTTCTAATTTATATCGTACATATAACTCCATATCAATTTTTTTTCACCAAGCTTAGAAGTTCCACAAGGCTCATTACTTGAGCCATTATTCTTCTTGTATATGAATCGCCCTACCTCAATGTTGATACGTATGCCGAAGATGTTGGGAAGAGTTTTTCCATGGGTTTTGGTGGAAAATCCTGCATACGAAATAAATGAAGATTTTTACATGATTTTTACATTTTTATGTCTCGAGCAAATGAGCTTTGTCTAAATGGCTCGAAGTCAAAATGTTCGCTTATTTCCAGGGAACTAGTTGACACTTAATACTTTCTGAAGCTTAATCTAATAATATCTAGTACCAGATTTCGCAAAAAACCTCGGCGAAACATTTAATAAAACTCTTACTTCAAATAACCACATCAGACTTCAGGCTTATGAAGGTATGCTCGTATGCTCTTGGCAACACAAAAAGTGACACCATCGAAAAGAAACCTTATTTTGGTTAAAACGCTTCTTCTTTTAATTATGCTGTTTTTGTGTGAGTTTTTAAAAACTTTGATGTTCGAATGGTAGACACGTGCACCCAAGAGGACACAAGCGTCCACAGGTTTTTCTTAAAGCCCACCTCTGTCTATCGACTCCTACTCTCACCTCCTCGCAGTGAACATCGATTGCCTAGTACCTCAACTAGAGATTGGGTCACAACAGTGGAAGGTTGTTGGGGGTAGCAAACGAGAGAGGGGGGAGAGGTGTTTTCACTAAGGCATCTCTCCTTTCATCCAGGCGACAGCGGAGGAATTCCCCAGATGGAATCAACGGTGGTGTCTACAGTTCCAGTGAGGCTGAACTACTTAGTGAACACCTTACAGGACTTCTCCGACGTATTCGGAGCTCAGGCCTGTAAGGATCGGTTTATTCGGCTCCCCGTTCTTGGAGTCATACTAAGGACCTGGCTCTCCAGGTTGGGGGTTGTGCCGTCGGGGTGACTTCCCGGCCACATAAAATACGACGTAGTTGCGAAGCAAAAACAAGCCTCGGATACGGACGGATTCACTGTTGACGAACCATGCAAACGAAATAAGGATAACGAACTTCGGATCTGTACGTGGAATGTTAGGTCTCGGACTCGGACCACTGCCTCGTTGTAGCCAAGGTTCGGCTGCGGATATCCCGACCCAAGCCAAAACAAGGAAGTACTGCGAGGAAGTTCGACGTTGGATGCTTACAATCGCAAGAGATCGCAAGGTCCTTTTCCGATCGAGTTTCTAATAACCTCCTGAGAAGTCCTTTGCCGCCAGCATCAAGTATTGAGGACCAGTAGCAACATTGCCAAGCAGCCATTAGAGATGCCGCCTCTGATGTGCTGGGTTTTACACGACCACCACAACGAAACCCCTGGTTTGACGATGAGTGCCGGCAAGCACATGCAGCAAAACAAAACGCATATAAAGCGGCGCTGCAAAGAAGGACTAGAGCTGCTCGCGAGCTCTACGAGCAGAAGAGGATAGAAGAACACCGGCTTCTAAGAAAGAAAAAGAAGGAGCATGAGAAGCGCTTGATCGAGGAAATAAAAGGATGCCAGGAATGAGGTTCGGAAGTTTTACCAAAAGGTAAAAAAAAACATCACAAGGATACAATCCCCGAGCCGAAGCCCGCAAGGATAATCACGGGAACATCGTAGTAGAACCGTAGTCCATGCTGAGAATATGGAAAGAACATTTCTCCAACCTTTATAACGGCGATGAAGAAGAAAATGCCGCTGCTATAGAGATAGCACCATTTAACCTAGGTGACGCAGACCAGCAATACCGCCCACCCGACCTGGACGAAGTGAAGATAACTATATCGAATCTCAAGTCCAACAAAGCCGCTGGAGCTGACAGCCTCGTTGCCGAACTGTTCAAAGCGGCAGGCGATGACTTAGTTGGGAGTATGCACCAGCTCATCTGCAAAATATGGTCAAAGCATGCCCGATGAATGGAACCTCAGTATTGTCTGTCCGATCCTCAAGAAAGGAGACCCTCTGAACTGCACCAACTACAGAGGCATAAGTCTCCTGAACATTGCGTACAAGATCCTTTCTGCCGTATTATGTGAACGTCTGAAGCCTTTCGTCAACAACCTGATAGGTCCATATCAGTGCGGCTTCAGACCAGGAAAGTCCACCATCGATCAAATATTCACATTACGGCAGATCTTGGAAAAAACCCAAGAGCTACAAATCGACACATACCTACCACCTTTTCATCGATATCAAAGCCGCGTACGATAGCAACTTATAGGAACGAACTATATAGAGCAATATCTAGTTTTGGCATGCCTGACAAACTTGTCCGCTTGTGCAGGATGACGATGGAGAATGCGCGCTGCTCCATCAAGGTCGGAAAAGATCTCACCGATGCATTTGATGTCAAAAAAGGTTTTAGGCAAGGCGATGCTCTATCGTGCGATTTCTTCAACATAGTTCTTGAAAGAATAGTGCAAAACTCACGCGTCAACACAAGAGGCACAATCTTTCAAAAGTCCGTCCAATTACCCGGATACGCCGACGACATTGACATTATTGATGTCAGTGGCGCTTTTGTGAACATTAAGACGGAAGCGAAGAAGATGGGTTTAGCGGTAAATGAGGGCAAGACCAAGTATATGCTGTCATCAAGAAAGGACACACAACACCGACGTCTTGGACAAAACGTCATTATAGACAGCTATAACTTTGAGGTAGTGAAGGACTTCATATACCTAGGCGCCGCGCCGCTATATACTCTGAAAACAACACCAGTGCTGAAATCAAACGGGAGAATAACTCTTGCCAATCGCTGTTTTTTTGGACTAAGAAGGCAATTGAGTAGTAACGTCCTCTCCCGAGCAACTAAAGTGTCCCTCTATAAGACCCTTATCATCCTGGTCTTTGTCTATGGTGCACAGACATGGACTTTGTCGAAGGTGGATGAGAGCGCTTTAGGCTGTTTCGAGAGGAAAATTCTTCGTGTGATCTTTGGTCCCGTCTGCATAGATGGGGAGTGGAGGAGAAGATTTAACCATGAACTGTACGGGCTGTACAGTGAAACTGACCTAGTCAAACGTATAAAAGTCCAGCTACTGAGATGGCTTGGTCATGTAGAGCGAATGGACCCGAATGCTCCGGCCCGGAAAGTCTTCGAATCAAAACCCGAGGGACGGCGAAGTAGAGGAAGACCGCGACTCAGGTGGCGCACACAAGTGGGGGAGGACCTCAACCAACTTGGTGTGCGAAACTGGAGACAGCTAGCTAGGGACCGAGCTAGCTGGAGAAGCTAGTTGGTTGAGGCCCTGATCCACCCCGGACTGTAGCGCCACCTTAAGTAAGTAAGTTTTAAAAACTTTGATTATGAGAACAAGCGGATATTTATCATGGCTTACAGCAGTATCGCGCGATGCATATTCGGACGTAAAAGATTTAAACACATCTTCTTTTTTTCTAAATCTATTTACGGATTGGCCTTGAAGATCTTTCTATGCTGAAAACTTTGATGACCCTACTTCATAATGTGCTACAAATGTTCAACCAATTTACATGATTATCAGGATCAGTTCAATAAGAACTCTTGATCTCATATCATCTACAATTTTTTAATTTCTGAACGTCACTTCTTTAAATGTTATATTCGGCTGGGGAGTTCTCTATACCCCGTCTCATATTAAGGATTGCTAGAAGATGTCCGATGATCATGTTGATTGCCTATATTTTCGAACAAACGTACATACCTATATTTTTTTTTTTACTTTCATCTAAAATATTTAATTAATATCGATTTTGTAGTGCGCCTTGGCATAATTGTTAGTAGATTGGACTGCCATGCAGAAGGTCTTCCGTTCGATGTATGTACTGCCTCTTGCGAGGAATTGATAAATCCTCTAAGAGTATCTTGAGTACTTTTGTGCTCATTAGCCGTTTGGAATCTCGCAGAAAACTGAAAGCCTGCTTCGTTTCTTGGAACACGCATGCAGGAATGGTAGAGAGTTGTTAGTCACTAAGTCCTGAGTCCTTTCGAGCTGTTGCAACACCAAATTCGTTTATTTTATTATTATCAATTATTATTGAAATTTTGATGATTATTAAAATTTAATACATATTGAATTTATTTTATTTTCTAAAATTTTAAAAATAAGCTTGTAACGCTTGCATTAGAAAATGTTAATAAAGGAATTTTTATTGAAGCTTGAAATATTAAATGAGAAATTGTGACTTATTGTGTAAGTTATTATAAAATAAATAAAGTTCTTATTTAATTAATTTCTTATATCGGAAATTTCCTTACAATTAGAAAACATGGCCTGCCAGTTTTAAGTATATAATTGTATACATCTTATTAAATACACTCACGGGCACAATTATCCGACCAGTTGCATTTTTCGTCACGCTGACTATTTAAGTTCAGTATTATCTGCTGATTTGTTTTTTGTTTAATGAATATTTTCGCAAAAAACAAAACACTTATTTCCCCCCATAAAATTGTGTAATCGAAGCGTTTTTTGAAATTTAGACATTTTTTAATATTGTTTCAGTTACTGAAACTTGACTGCATTTGTTGTTCTTTTGTACCAAAGCAAGTAAATATTGGTAAATTTAGGTTTGTACTGGTAATTTATTATTTGTGACTCTAGAAAAATGACACTCGATGTACCTGGTGTAGCTAGAGTAGTTTATTTAACTGATGCTGGGTATAGCCTACGCATTACGCTAGGTGCACCTAAAACTACGATTGGGGATGCCATCAGACGATTTCGGGAAACTGGGTCATACACAAGGAGGCCAGGTAAAGGTCTTCATTAATGCACTTCAGCTCGAGATGATCGCTTTGTCTTCAGCAACATACTGAGAAATCGGTTTTGCACCGCTACTGAAGATCGTGCACGTCTTTTTAAGGTGAGAATGATGAAGGTTGGCAGAATTAAATATCTCAGCTTTCCGACCAGCGCGCGTACAGCAAGACTTCGTTTTGCGCGAGAATATGTTAACTGGACTGCTGAGGAATGGAGGGGCGTCCTATTCTCAGACGAAATCAGAATAGGTATACGAGGTCCAGATGGAGGTCAGTCAGTGTGTCTACAGGCGAAAAAAACGAAAGGCTAGCTCTATGCACGATAACCGAAAAAGTAGGTTACCAAGTAGGGTCTATAGTGGTTTGGTGAGGTATCAGCTATGAAGCTCGCACAGACCTTGTTTTAATTGATAGAGGCAGTGTTAACGCTCAGATATACGTGGAAAATGCTTTGCAAGACACTGTGATGCCATTCGCACAATTAATTGGTGATAACTTTGTGTTAATGCAGGACAACGAACGCTGCAAATACTGCAAATCTTGTAACTAACTACCTAAATGAGGTCGGGATTCCAGTTTCGCCATGGCCATCACGGAGTCCAGATCTCAACCAGGGACAACCACAGAAGACGTGTCCGAGCGAGAACACGTGCCCCACCACTTTAGGAGATCTTAAGACAGGTGCAGTAGAGGTGTGGCACAGCATCCCTCAGATGGATATTCAGGACATCATTAACGGATTGTCAAACCACCTCTACAAAGTAATTAGAGCCCGAGGCTCAAACACCCATTATTAAAAATTATAAAAACATTTTTAACAAGAAAATATAACATATTTGTCAGTATTTTTTTCAAAAACTAGTTTTTTGTGTTAATTCTTTAATAAACGTGTTTTTTTTTTTAAAGTTACTTACATTACTTACACCTAATGTCGTCTATACTTGACGGTTTCTTTAAATTTACCAAAATACAAAGTATTCGGTTAAATGTTCCTATGAGTGTAGTATTGTGTATTCAAATTTATTTAAAATAAAATGCACGACTGGATCGCACGAACTTGCTCTTATGTAAAAGTAGTTTGGCATTTAAAATACATTTTATAAATACAATGCATAGAATTGGCGTCTGATTTCCGGAAAAGTATGAACTTACGCAAAGAAAGTTTAAAAATCGTTTTATTAAAGTAATTTTTTACGTAACAAATTTCCTTCAAATTTTTCTAGAACAAAATTTGGAATGCCAATTTTAAGTGTTTAGTAATATAGATTTTCGGAAATAATATAAAAAAAATAATCGGTTACACGTTTTCAAGATATTGATTTTTCAAAAAATAAATTGGAATTTATTTTTTCAAAAAACAAAATAAATATTTTTTTTTCGAATATTTTTATATATAATATTATTTTAAACTTAAGGGGGCTCCTGGTAAAAATTTTGGGTTAAAATTGTTAGAGCCGTTAATTAGAAAATCAAAAATAAAAAAAAAAACGTTTCTATGACAGCTACCATTAATAACATTTTGCCCCAAAAATTTTTTTTACAAAAATATAGTCCATGTCTATAATATCAGACATTATTTTTTTTATCAAAATCGTTAGAGCCGTTTTCGAGATAAATAAGATTTTGCAATACTGGTGTATGGGGGGTACCTTTAGTTTTGGAGCTAAAAAAAATTCAATTTCTCCTCTAGGGTATCACCGAAGACCCTTAACTTCCGAGATTGAAAGATATAGGTCCAGTGAGTGGTTTAGGCTGTATGGAGAGGTACAGACATACAGACACACTGAAACATGTTTTTTGTGTACTAAATATTTCTTAAATTTTTCATAAAAAAAATTGTTACGCAAATTGTTAGTATTTAATAAAATACATTTTATAACGTAATTTAAAAATATATTCGTGTATCCGTTTTCAAGATATTGAATTTTTAAAAAAAAGTTTGTATTATTTTTTTAAAAATCCAAAAACTAGTTTTTGGAAAATTTTTTTAGATTTTATATTTTTAAATGCATAGGAGCTTCTGCATAAAAATGTAAGTAAAAATCGTTAGAGCCGTTAATGAGAAATTCTAAAATCAATAAAAAACGTTCTTAAGTGCCAAGTTTGAAGAAAATACCTCCAGTAGCTTAGGCTGTAGTTCGAGTTACAGACATACAGACATACAGATATACAGACAGACAGACGGAATTGTCGGACCCGCTTTATTCGTCTTCGTAATGTTAACTTTGATCTCGAGTTAGATTTTTTTTTCAAATGCCCAACTTGTCCTATAGTACCTATATCGCAAGTAAAAAGGTACTCATCATACAAATGTAAAAGAAATGGTTTTCGAAAATCGTATTTTTCTCAAGAAACGACACCTAAAATTTTGATAAATTTATTTTTCCTGCCCTTAATTTGAACGATTTATAATTTTATAAAAAAATTTAGAAATTAAGAACTTTCGTTTTGCAAATTTTGACTCTCTAACTATGTGCAGGGATGACGAATTTTAGCGAAATTCTAAAAAAATTGAAACTGATAGGAAATAGAACTGTCCTAAATTCCATCCCATCTCTTAAACACCGTCGGAATATGTTTTATGTCTTTCCTTGGATAATCGCTTCTTTCACAAATAATTCCCTCGTAAAGAAGCCAGGTGCATTCATCCCCTTAATCAATTCACGCGTAATACCCATTTCGCTATGAAAGAGTATTAGTTCACCCTCGAGCCTGACGAACTGTTAAATACAGAGATTTATTTTTTAGTCGCACAACACGGTTATGGAATAATTTACCTGGCACGATTTTGCCTTGCCAATTTATTTGAAAACATTCTAAGCCAATGTTCATCGACACGTCCTTTCTCTCCCTCCCTAATTTCCCCATCGCTCGTGCGAATTAGCGTGTGTGAATTAAAAAAAAAAAACATGAATCGTTCTCATAGAATATTTAACTTTTTCAAACATTTAAAATATTTAAGGTAACTCATACGCCTTGGTGAACTTACTGAAAACGTTATGACGAGCATGATTTATTTATTTATTCTCCAATGCAGCGAGCTTACCTTTGTCGTTAGTGAAAGACCTATAAAGTACTAGTGTACTATATTTTTTCTACAAAAGACACACAGCTAAGATTTAATGTAGTAGAAATTAAAAAAAGAAAAACTATAACTATGAACATACATGCTAGCTGTAAGTAAGTTTAACCGTGCAAAAGATGATAGTAAAGGTAATACTCGTATAAACCTACAGTCGGTTGCGGATACTTGTGTACGAAAAACCCACCACATGTTTTGGTTTATGTGGAACATTACACTTCAAGATAGGATAAGGGTCATTAAATGTTACAACCTATATAACGTGGTGCAGGTATAATAAGATGCTTATTTTTTTCAACATTTATATTCAATTTAGGGATAAAGGATGAACGCTGTAAGCAGCTAAACCGAAGAACCTTCGCTAGGCCTATGCCATTAGAGGGATATCAGAAACATGTTTGATAATAAAACTAAGGCAAAATTAACTTTTGCCCACAGGTGATGTGCGTTACAAGAACAGGTATCGATGATTTTTTTTTTTTTTTTTTTGTAGGAAATCACTATGATGGGTTTGCTGGTGGAGGCATTTGAAGAAACCGTGGCTTTCAATGTAATGGCCTATGTATTCAAGGATTTTTAATGAACAGCAGAGAACTGTTTTTGTACAGGAGCTCCTTTGAATTTTAAATAATATTGTATAAAAAAATATTCGAAAAAATAATTTTTGGGGTTTTGGAAAAATGATTTTTTTTTTTGAAAAATCAATATCTCCAAAACGTGTGAATGATTATTTTTTTAAATAATTTTCTAAAATCTATTTTAATAAATATTTAAAATTTTAAAGAAATTTGTTATATAAGAAATTAATTTTATAATAAAAGTATTTGTTAGCTTTGAATGCATAAATTCTTACGGCATTTTTTGGCATGTTCTATTTAAATCCATGCTCTTATATTTATAAACAATTTTTAAATTCCAAAGTACTTTTACATAAAACCAAGTATACGTGCGATCTCCCAATCATAATTTTTGTCTGATTGTTAAACTGACACAACCGAATAAAAATAAATTTCCGAACAAAATATTGAACACGTTTTTGAGGTACGGCATTTTCAAAAAAAAAAAATAAAAAAACAAGTTTAGATGATATTGGCCTTGAGTGCTTGAATCGTTTCCGGATTGCTGGCAGAACATCGGTTCTTCATAGTTCCAAGGGGTCAAATTGCAGCTGCGAGGAGGCCAATAGGGCTGATAATACGACTTGGGAATTGAATGTGCAAAAGATCGATTGTGGCATGGACTGTGTCGCAGGGCGCGCCATCCTGCATGAACCAGAGGTCTTCCGAATCCATGTCATCAATTTCAGTAAAAATAAAATGCATGATTGGTTCGCACGACTTGCACGACTGCTCCCATGTAATAGACTAGGAATCTTAAAATGAATGTTATTAGAGAAAACTGTTCAAATTTTATTTTTTAAACTCTTTTAGTAGTAAGACATAGAAACAAAAGAAATTATAAGTCGTTATAGTGGTTTCTTAAAAAAATAAGCTTTTATATAAAAATTGTTTAAAACATTCTTAAGAAAAAATTTTGGTACGCTAGTTTACACCCCTATTATGGTTGTCAATTATCAATTGATAATTGATTAAAATTGAAATTCGATATTTTATAACCCAATTAAAAAAAGTTGTGGTCATTGATAATGATGCTTACCTTTGTGAACAGAAAGAAAATTGACTAATATTGTCAGATAGTTTATAACTTCTTAAATAAAATGGAGTTTAAAAGTACAATTGATAATTGACAACCATAATAGGGGTGTTAAATTTTTTATTATTGTTAAAAAAAAATAAATTAAAATTAAACAAGAAAATATTGAGCCGTTTTTGAGATATTGAATTTTCCAAAAAAAAAATTTATTTTTGTTTTTAAATTCAAAAAAATATTTTTTTAAAGTTTTGAAACGCAAAGTTTTTTAAAAACCTTAGAAGCTTCAATGAGAAATTGAAAATTCGAAAAAAATCGTTCTATGGTACGTACAGTCAGTAATGTCTGGTTTTCAATTTTTTTTTACTAAATTATGGATTGTAAAAATTAATCGAATGAAAAAAATTTTAGCAAAATTCTCGGAACCGTTTTCGAGAAAAATAAGATTTTGAAAAGCATTTTTTAGCATTTGTATGGAGGGTACAGTAAATTTTTGGAATTTCTTGTAGACTATATTAAAAAACGTTTATTTATCAAGTTTGAAAAAAATCGAGCATAAGGTTTTCGAAATATTGATGTGGGAAGACCCTATTTATATTGGATAATCCCATCTTATAAATACACCACACCTGATTTATTTTGGATAATCCCATCTTAGAAACACACCACACCTGTCAAGCGAAACTTGAAAGAAAGAGAAGAAAGGCACTGGGTCTCTAGACTTCAATCAGGTCGGACGCTGACGTTTAACTACTCATACTCCCTCAGTTTTCATTAATTAATAACTTTGCTAATTTATAATTTGAATTAAAATAATTGTATTTGGAAATAATATTAGGAATAAATAAAAAACTATTTGGAATAAAATCCTATATTGAGTTTTCAAAAAAAAAAAATTTTTTAAAATCAAAAACAAACATTTTTGAAAAATTGAATACACAATGATATTTAAACTGTTGGGGAGCCTTAACATAAAAAAATAATCAAAATTGGTTGTAGCATTTTTGAGAAAATCAAAAACAAAAAAATGGTTCCAAGATTGGTACCAAAAGTAACCATTTTTGGAGAATTTTTCTTCAACCATTACCTAGCTTTAACCAAATGAAATTTTTTTAGTTTTTTTTTTAATCTATGGGATAATTTTTGAGAAAAAAAAAATATTTACAAAATTTCGAAAAAAATTCGTATGAAAAAAAACTTGTGGGGGGAAGAAATTAAAAACCATATCTACCAAGTTTATAGAAAATCGGCCGAGCGTTTAGCCTGTAGTCAAACAGACAAACAGACAGACAGAATTGTGAGACCCACTTTTTTAGTCTTCGCTATCATCGTAATGTTATCTTTGATCAAAATCTCGAGTTCGATTTTTTTTTACGAATGCATAACTTGCCTTATAGTACCTATAAGTCCCAAGTAATAAGTCGGTTAACATGGCTCTGTAACGCCCACCATTGACTAAAATTTTGTTCCCAGCTTCATTTTCGAAGAAAAATGGTGCAATGATGCCACCGCTCCACAATCCACAGCAAACTGTCACTCTCTATGGATGCAGGTTTCTGGACAATAACGTGCTGGGCTTTCCAACCCCAGATGCAGTGATTTTGTTTGTTTACGTAGCCGCCGAGATGAAAATGCACCTCTTTTCGTTGTCCCATTCAAGCTGCTCTAAGGCCCAAATTGTGAAGCGATAAGGAAGCGGATGGTCATGCGCCTTCATTTGAAGAGTCAATTGGACCTTGTAAGCAATTAATCTGAGATATTTGTGTCGAATTTTCTTCAGGCTACTGTGTGAAATGTTGAGCTGCCGAGATCGATGGCGAGTTATTGTTCGTGAATTGAGTCTCACACTCTCGGCTACAGCAGCCACATTCTCGTCTGTGCGCACTCTATGACGACGGTGACTAAGAGTATTGTTCACATGTATACCAGTATCACGAACTTTTTGCACAAACTTGCGTACAGCAGGCGCGATGGGTGCTTAATTTCGGCCAAAACTTCTTCTTCAAAAAATTCACTGCACTCACTTTGGAAATAAGTTTTCAATATTTCCCAAAGTTGTTCAAGCGTTAAGCGACTCATTTCGTTTTGCGGAGTCAGTGTCAAAATAAACTATGATTTAAAAAGAAACCACTAGATGGCCCACCCTCTACATATGTATGTCCCAAGTAAAAATGCAATACATTTGTTTCCACTTCCAATTTGGCTACCATCCAAAATGGATATATGCAGCTGTCCACAAGTTTAAAATACTCTCATACCTGTGCGGGTAACCCTATTTTATAATTCAATCTGTTAGGTAGGAGCCAAAACAGTACCCGTAAACTTATAGCAGACTCATCCATTTCGGAAACTTATTTTTTCCCTTGACTAACTTCCCTGTGTTTCTTCCGCCAAATACTGGTAGTAATTTGCATTCCTTCCCAAAAACATCTCCGCTGTAATATTCATAATATTCAACTCATTAGGTTAAGCTTGAGGCTAACTTCGGACATACCAAATATAGATGTTCTTCGGGGTTACTAACCCGATTTTTCCTTTCATTGTGGTATAGAACTATAGAAGTCGATTATGTCTTTGAAACGAAGAAGGGATCATTTTAATAATGTGAGCGATTTTCGGAATCTCAGTATGGGTACCTAGGTAGTAAAAAATAATTAAGAAAAAACCATATAATTGTACCGAAATACATACTTACGAGTATTTAGTACATATAAGAGAGTTATGTCAAAGCTTTTCAAATCCAGAAATCTCACCATAACTTCAAAACTGCTGCTGTACAGGACCATGGTCCTGCCAGTACTCACATATGGATCCGAGACTTGGGTGCTTAGCAAAAGGCACTCCGACCTCTTAGCTGCGTTCGAGAGAAAAGTCTTAAGGAGAATTGTTGGCCCCATATGTGAGGAAGGACGATTCCGGAGACGGTACAATCATGAATTGTACGCAATCTACCTAGAAGCAGATATCGTGACAAAAATTAAGCTCGGTAGATTCCGGTGGGCAGGGCACCTAGCTCGCATGAGCGAAGAGGAACCTGCTCGGAAAGTTCTTTGTGGTACATTCTATGGTAGACGGCAGCGTGGTAGACCATGATTGCGCTGGAGAGATGGCGTAGACCAGGACGCCCGAAGCCTTGGGGTGCGCAACTGGATGGCGTCGGCTAGAGACCGGGATAGGTGGAGAGACTTGTTGAAAGAGGCCAGGACCGGAACCCGGTTGTCGAGCCGATGATGATGATGATGAAGAGAGTTATGGAGTTACAAAAACAATTAATCTATGATTTCATGAAATACGACATTATTATAAAGCTGAACAAATTTGCTTGGTATAAAAGCAGACTGTTCTAAGAAAAAACTGTTTCAAGTTTTGTGTACAATTTAGTAAACTAGTTAATACTGTGAATGTACCGTGATTAAAAAAAAAAACAGTTATCATTTTTATTATTATGGCAATGTTCGTTCACCCCTAGAAAGTCTTGAGCCACCGAAGACATCTACTACTCACACACGTATTTTATTTATATTTATCATTATAACCATGACGACATATACGACACATACAAAAGTAAGGTTTTATTAAAGTTCATCAGTCTTTCTGTTTTTATTTTTGTCATTAAATTAAACGCTTTCATTATGTATAAGGGAAAATTAATTACTTCCCATCGTAGCATTAAATTTTTAAGTACAAACATATTCTAGTAGAATTGACACAATAAGTAGAAGATTTAAGGGTTGCGACTTGTGATTTCACAAAAGTCAAAGTACATAGACACTGTACGGGGTGGATCAGAAAAATAATGTATTTGCTGATTTGCGTTTCGAACGGCAATGAGCAGCACTTTTCATTAAAAGAGATACTCTTGGGGGATTTGTCAATTTCTCGCAAGAGGCAGTACACCCCTGAAAAACTGATTTGCAGCGGCTGAGAATCGACCCAAAACAATCCAAGATAGTGCATGACAACGCACAGATTATGCCAAGACGTACATTTAATAGTTTATTTGATTCTTAAGATTGATTAACGCCTTCATTGCTTACAAAGCGCCGTTTTTTGAGTTTGTGCATGAAACCATATTTGCGACTTATAGGTACTATAAGGTAAGTTATTTTTTTTTAAACAATTTTCACGCACTTAAGGGATTATGACTTAAAATGTTTGAGCACAGTGCGAGCGTTTTAGAAAAGAAACAGAGAATTAAAATGGGGATACCGATGCACATTGGTTTTGAGTGGTTGAATATTATAATGGGATGTAAATATAGAATCGGGTAAGCCATTCCACATTCGTGTAATGCGACTAAAGAAAGAATCCCTGAATTTAACTGTACGTCTGAGGTAGGTTGGTCTCAAGGGTAAACTGATGGGCATTTCTTGAATTTTTTATTTACTATTAATTTTAGTAGGGACTTAACCTCTTTTTATTCAGCTTAATTCAAGCTATAAGTATAACTTAAAAACTTATTTAAATCTAAACTTATAACTATGAGTGGGGTTGGGACAGAAGGAGTTTGAGATTGTAGGTGCTGATATTGAAATCAAGTGAATTTGGATTCAAATTGACCAACCGGAGCATACGGGTCAGAAGTTCATTAAGGCCATATAGGAGGTGTGGTATGTTGTTTAATAGATGGCTTCTTAGGTTACGGGTGTTAGTTTTGAAACAAATCAAGTTGTATACAGAGGATCAGTGAACTGAACCATAGAGATGTCGATGTATGAAAAGTATGTCAGGAATTTCTCTACGTTCCTATAATGAGTTGAGGTTTAACAGTTAGAGGCGATCACGATAAGGGGGTAAAAGCAAAGGATTATCCCAGAGAAGGCATTGAAGTGCAAAACGAAGGAATCGTCGTTGGATGCCTTCTATTCTTGAAAGTATATCTTGATATGGAGACCAAGCTTGAGACGCATATTCAAGTAGAGGTCGGACAAACATTTATGAAAAGCGATCGGATCACGTAAGGGTTGAACCATCTTAGACCATCTTACTAAACCTAATGCTGAGTTGGCCTGTTTCATCAATATGAAGTAGAAATTTAAGTTCACTGTCACATAAAAGGCCAAGATCCCTTATCTTTTCTAATATTCTTGTAGATAGTAAACACGGGGAGTTGTTTTAATGCGTTTACGTGAAAAGCTGATTGTCTGGTATTTGCTTATGTTGAGCTCTAAGCAATTGTTAGTACACCAGGTTGAGAAACTGTCGAGATCTGTTTGGAGGAGAGATATGTCTTCAGGTGCTGCGATTATTTTGAAAAATTTCATGTCGTCAGCGTAAAGGGATATTTAACAATGTATAATGACCATGTCAATGTGGGTAATTGCAAGGATAAAGAGGCGAGGGCCTAAATGACTACCCTGGGGGACACTAGAAGTGGCTAGGATAGGATTGGAAAGTGCAGATCTGAACCGGACAAAATATTCACGATTCTCTAGGTAAGAAGTAAGAAGCCTAAAGAGGAGAGTTTAAAGACTTTGAGAAATTTTGTCGAAAGTTCGCTGAAGTCAGTGGATACCATTCTACAAGGCTTGTGGTGGTGGATCTGCTTTTTAAGAAAGCGGGCTGTGCTGGGGTAGTTAAAGACCTGCAACGGAAACTAAGGAGTTCATATAAAATGTTCAAAACAACAAATGTTCAAACATTTTTCGGATATGTGAAAGCTTAGCAATTGGTCGATAGTTTTTCACGTCATCTTTTGGGCCTTTCTCGTGAATTGGTATTATGAAAGATGCTTTTCATATCTTGGGAAATGTTCCTTGAGATATGGATAAATGAAAATTTTTTTGATAGAGGATTTGAAAGAGAAGAAGATCTTTTTTTTTTAGAAAAACGGCAGGAAGGCCATCTGGGGCCCGGAGTGAACTCGTCATGATTTGGAGAAAATTTGTTTTCAATGACCGATGGAGCAATGAAATCAGATAAGAATGCACCTAGCGAAAAAGCGGTAAACATTCAAAGTAGGTCGAATCTGGCTTAAAGGAATCCTTGGAAAATGAATCTTCAAAAAATTCTGCAACGTAATTAGCTATAGTTAGATTATCATTGCAGGTTTCATTATTGAACGACAAAGAGGGTGGATACTCATCTGACTTTCTTTTGCAATTAACGAACTGAAAGAAAAAGGATTTGGGATCGTTGATAAGGTTGGATTGGGTTGTATGTAAATATTGTTGATAGAAAAAACTGCACAGTTCGTTGAATTCAAGATAAGCACCAAGGTACTTTGAATAGTCTTCTGGGCGTAGGAAAATTTCCCAAAGCTTGTTTCTTTGGTTACGCAGTAAACGTAGTCTACGATTATATTAAGGTGGGGATGAAGGAGAAACTTTACGTCACCGGTACAAAGGTACATGTAACGAAATTGAATAGTGTTATCTATACAGGGTGATTGGCATAAGGTGTGACAAAAAGCTAGGGCGTGTAGGTTGGACTTAGACAAGAAAAAAATCGTATGGGAGGGGGGGGGTTCTTTTTCCCCCCGTTTAGGCGGGAGGGGCAATTTAAGAAAAAAATCACTTAAAACAGAAAAAAAATTATTAGAAAATAATGGTGATACCTACAGAGTAATGCTATGGCATTTTGAAAAGCCAGAAATACATTCTTTAATTTTGTTTTTAAATAAAGTTGTTTGAGTGAATAGTTTTTGAAAACTTAATTTTCAAAATCAAAATTTTGAAAAAAAAATGAAATTTTTTTTTTTAAACAATTTTTTTCAAAATTTTACGTAATTAAGTATTATTTTTTTATTCAATATTCAATGCTCTTTTTAATTTTTGATCAAACACAAAAAACCGGATGTCAAAATGTTTTGTAGTTTTTGAGAAAATCAAAAATAACAAAAACTACTTTTCAATAGAAAGTTTGAGCGACCTCAACTCCAAAGCGCGTTTCGCCCAGGTACAACAGTGGGCTCATCAGTTAGATGCTGTCGTACCCTTCTAAGACGCAATTATTTTTTGTCGATGTTTAGTGACTCTTATAATTTTCACAGCAGTAATATACTGTGAATTTTATTTTTTCTAGGGGAATTTGGTTAAATTCTGACGCCTAGAATGTTAATTGTCCGTGGTCAGACTTATTTAATTAACGAATCCTTTCTTTCGTAAATGCACCTAAGCCAAGCCGACCCCACCATAATAAAAAAGTGTCAGGTCAATTTTAAACCAATGCTCTCACGCAGGTGTTCTCAATGAAAAAATGTGTGAAATATGGTTAATCCAGTACTTTGTCACATTATTGTATGCTTATAAGACGATAATTAAAAGAATAGTAGAAAGAAAGTTAATCCTTTCAATCGTAAATTCATCTACATAAGAATCCAAAAACGTAAGAACTAAAATAAAAGGCTTTTCTTAGAACAAAAGTAGTTTTTATTATTCTTGATTTTCTCAAAAACTACAAAACATTTTGACATCCGGTTTTTTGTGTTTGATCAAAAATTAATAAGAGCATTGAATATTGAATAAAAAAAAAATACTTAATTCCGTAAAATTTTGAAAAAAAATTGTTTAAAAAAAAAAATTTAATTTTTTTTTTCAAAATTTTGATTTTGAAAATTAATTTTTCAAAAACTATTCACTCGAACAACTTTATTTAAAACCAAAATTAAGAATGTATTTCTGGCTTTTCAAAATGATATAGCATTACTCTGTAGGTATCACCGTTATTTTTTAATAATTTTTTTTCTATTTTAAGTGATTTTTTGCTTAAATTGCCCCTCCCGCCTAAACGGGGGGAAATAGACCCCCCCTCCCATACGATTTTTTTCTTGTCTAAGTCCAACCTACACGCCCTAGCTTTTTGTCACACCTTATGCCAATCACCCTGTATATATAAAAATCAATGCCACTTTTCGTTGTGTTTCTATAACTCAAGAACGGGCTTACCTATCCAAACCAAATTTTGTGGCTTTGTTTGGACTATTTAGTAGATGGTTTATGTGAAGTTTGCACAAAATCGGTCGAGTGGTTCTTCATTTATCACATTTTTTGTAACAAATGAATTCAATAAATGTCGGATCATTTTGTTAGTGGGGATTTTGCTGTCAAATTGAAACTTATATTTTTAATTTGATTTATTCTTTTTTATATGAAGGAATAATGTCACAAGCCGGGTGAACAAATATAGGTCGGCGAACGCGTAATGCAAATGATGTGGCATTACTAAGTCGATCACAGACTGCAGATGAACGCGCACAAGCTAATGCATCGCAGTAAACGTAATGCACGAAATATGTTGATCTGTTGACCCTCTGTACCTGTACTGAACCTTGCACGCCGATCACGAATACGTCGTGCTGCTCTTTTGGCTAAAATGATGCGTGCTGCTTTTAGTTACAACAGTCCACATTGTGATGCGGCTAACTTTCCACGTGAAAAGCCCGGCATGTGTTGTGCTAATGGCAAAGTGAGATTTCCAGCATTAGAAACTCCACCCAAACCATTGTATTCCTTTATTTTTGGGACATCTCAAACGTCGAATCACTTTTTGATCCATATTCAACAACACAATTCGGCATTTCAAACGACCTCTTTTAGTGCTACTAAAATTATTAGAGATAATTATGTCGACGTTTAAGGTAAATACTTCAACTTGATTATCCCATGTTTATATCAATCTGAATCATAAAGTATTCGATAGTTTTAAAAATTCTGATCCAACATCTACCTAAAATTGCATACATGTTACAGATTCAGGGTCAGATTTATCATCAAGCTGGTTCGTTATTACCATACTTCGACGCTGATCATCAATTTTTGCAAATTTATTTTATTGGTGATGAAAATCGTGAATTGGATCAACGTTGTGCAATTGTTTCGAATACAAGACGAGAAATTATTCGTGAGCTACAAAGGTTTTTCCATCAGCATAACGCATTAGTTCAATTGTTCAAAATTGCTCTCGATCGTATGCCATCTGATAATCACAAAATCTTAATAAGGACTGATAGAACACCTGTTGGAGAGCATGCAAGGCGATTCAATGCACCCACAATTGATGAGGTTGCAATTGTAATTCTTGGTGATCAGTTTCAATCCCGTGATATTGTACTTCATCGCAGAAATGAGCAATTGCAACATGTTTCGGAACTTCATCGTATATGACAGTACAGTACAGGCAAAACGGTCGTTATGTCATTGATTTTAGCTATTCTAAATATTCGATCGGAACAAAAAATTGTATTGGCACTTGCATCTTCGGGAATTGCTGCTACATTATTAGAAGGTGGTCGGACTGCACACTCTGCACTAAAATTGCCATTGAATGTACAGGTGATTGAAACTCCAACTTGCAATATTTCGAGAAATTCTGCTATGGCAAAAGTTCTGCGATTAACGCCAATTATTTTATGGGATGAGTGTACAACAGCGAATAAAAAATCACTAGAAGCATTTAATCGAACAATGCAAGATTTACGTGGTAATCAACAGTGTTATGAATCAAGATGAGGCAATGAATTATCCAATTGAATTTTTAAATTCATTGGAACTAGCTGGTATGCCACCGCATTGCTTGAATTTGAAAGTTGGTTCTTTGATCATATTATTGCGAAATATTAATCCACCAAAACTGTGTAATGGCACCAGATTGGCAGTGAAAAAGTTATTGCCAAATTTGATTAAAGCTACGATCTTAGCTGCTAAATCAAAAGGAGAAGTTTGTTTGATACCACGTATCCCTATGATTCCAACTGATATGCCATTTGAGTTCAAACGATTACAATATCCTGTGCGGTTATCATTTGCGATGTCCATTAACAAGGATCAAGGGCAAACACTTCAAGTTTGTGGAGTTAATTTGGAGGAATCATGTTTTTCACATGGTCAACTTTATGTTGTCTGTTCCAGAGTCGGTACCCCCAGCCGTTTGTTTATTCATGCCCAAAATGGAAAAACAAAGATTATTGTTTATCCAAACGTTTTGGATTAAGTTTTAAAATAGCTAGCAATTAATAAAATAGTTTGAATAAATGAATTTGATGTTGCAATTAATTTTGTTTTATTATTTCACTTTATACGTAGCGAAGCACGTACCGGGCCGCTAGTTTTTTTATAAAAAATCTTAATGGCTTCTTCAACAGACATATTTCCAAAATTAAATGGAACTCGGTTAATATGATCGTTAATTTGGGAGAATTGGGCTTTATGAAAATCATACAAAATAGGATGTAAAGTCGGGGCAGAGAGTGACTGATGAGTTATCTGGGACGGTTAAGAAAACAAGGTCAAGGTCAGAGGCTTGAATCACTTAAATGATCGACAAAAAGACACTCTTTTGCCGAGGAGGGATTACAAATGTCATGTGATCCGTGGTCCTACACAGTCCATTTAAGGTGAGGAAGGTTGAAATCGCCACAGATTACAACTTCATTTAGGGGGTCGCATTGTTTTATTATATATGATCGATCGCGTGAGCAGCAATTTCATATGTTTGTACGGTTAAATTGCTTAAGGAAAAGAATGCAGCTGGCTATTGTACTAGAACAGTGTTAATATAAATAACGGTAATATAATGAAAGACAAGAAACATTGCGAAGTTGCTCGAGAGATTCATATTATGTTTCTGTTATACTTTTATCACTTATTATGATTAATGCTCTTTTTTTGGATTCTATCTAAGAGACTCAAGTGTGTTATTAGACCACCTGCCCAGATATTGGGATTGTACTCGAGCTTTAAGCCTTATAGATTACAGCCAAATCAGAAGGGATACAATATTTCTTGCAACATCGAAGGAAACATAAGCACTAAGCAGCGTTTGTTTTCGACGTCGTAAAAAAATCGAACTCGACATTTTGATCAAAGTTGACATTAAGATGATAGAGAACACAAAAAAAAGTAGGACTCGCAATTCTGTCTGTCTGTCAGTCTGACTGGCTGTCTGTCTATTCGACTACAGGTGCCGTGAAATAAGGCCAACTTTTAAAAATTGGCCTTATTGCACTTTTATAAAGTGAAATTAGGCCAATTTTCAGCAGTTGGTCTTATTGCACTTTTACAAAGTGAAGTAAGGCCAAATTGGTCTTATTTCACTTTCAACAGTTGCTTTTATTGCACTTTGACAAAGCGAAATAAGGCCGAACTGCATTTTTATATTTATTTCATAAAAAAAATTTGGCCTTATGTCACTTTACAAAAGCGGCATAAGGCTAAATTTTAGGACCTGGCCTTATGTCGCTTTTACAAAGTGACATAAGGCCAAATCTGTTTGTGACTTAAGGCCAAGCATAAAATGTTTCGTTAAAAATAAAAAAAGTAGTTTTTGCCGTTAGATTCGTATAATACATAATTGATTATCGGTGGCCGACGTTCTTGGTTTTCTTGCATAAAAGTACTTTGGGTGGCCCGCTTCGCGGGTTTTTAGGATTTTAACTCCCTTTTCGGGGCTCACACCCGCTCACGCAACTCCGTTGCTCCGCTTAGGGTATGTTCAGACGCCAGGCAGGCGCCTGTAGCAACAGTTTTGTATTTTATATTAATTGGAGTAAACAACTAACAGTTCTGTACTGTTGCCCAAGAAAAACTGTTGCTACAGGCGCCTGCCTGGCGACTGAACATACCCTAAGCGGAGCAACGGAGTTGCGTGAGCGGGTGTGAGCCCCGAAAAGGGAGTTAAAATCCTGAAAACCCGCGAAGCGGGCCACCCAAAGTACTGTTGCCCAAGAAAACCCAGAACGTCGGCCCCCGATAAACGGCACCACCACATTCAGTTGCTCTTATTACGCTTTTAAAAAGTGAAATAAGACCAATTTGGTCTTAATTCTCAAAATCATTTGGCCTTATTTCACTTTCTCAAAGTGAAATAAGACCAACTACTGAAAATTGGCCTTATTTCACTTTATCAAAGTGCAATAAGGCCAATTTTCGAAAGTTGGCCTTATTTCACTTGGCCTTATTTCACGGCACCTCGACTACAGCCTAAACAGCTCGGCCGATGTTCTTTCAAATTGGTTGGTACTCGTATCATGTTTAAATTCCCCCCACAGGTTTTTTTCTTTTTTTTTTTAAGCCGAAAATAACGGTTCCTGCCATACTAATTTATTTTCGAAATCTTATGGGATAATTTGTATCCCAAACACTGTTAGACAGATTTAAAAAAAATAAACTCAAAAAATGTCATTTAGTAAAAGCTTGGTGATGGTTTAAAACGTTTTTGTTTTTGATTTTCTCAAGAACGGTTATATAGACATGATATTGATAATTTTCTTATGCTAAAGCTCCATTTTTCGGATAGTTTTGTGTATTTGAATTTCCGAAATAATTTTTTTTTTGGTTTTTTTAAAAAAATTAAAATTTTTTTGTTAAAAACTCAGTATTTCGAAACCACCGTGTTCATTTTTTTTAAAACATTACGGTTAAAAGTTTTTTAATATGATTTACAAGATGTGTGAAATAAAATTTTATTTTATCTAAAAATAACGGTACACACCATACACATTTTAAAAAATGGTTTTCGAAAATCATATTTTTCTCGCCCTTAAATTTTGATTTTCTTTTAATTAATTCCACCAGCACACAAAAAAAAATTAGAGTGATGTGAATGTGCATTTGTCCGGACCTACCTATAGTTATGTATTTCGACCCGCAGAATCCAAATTTGAAGTCAGTTTGCGCAATTTACCTCCAAGATTTCGAGAAAACTTCAAAAAACGTAAAATATAGCGAAAGTCGGCAATAAAAAAAGCCCTTCAAAATATGACTAAATTGCAGAAAAAAGTAAAATAGCAAAATGATAAAATTTTTTTAATCCAATTCAAGTATGATTCTTATGTATTTTGACCAGCTGATACTAAATCCGAAGTGTGAGACTTGAAAGAATTGAAAAAAATTGAAAACAAAATTGTAAAAAAAAACTGCTATTATAAATAGGAAAAAAATGATTTAACACGATTTAATATGTTTTCCGTATATTTTAATGTTTTAATTGGCCAAACTGACCTCATATTCGGATTCTGCGGGTCGAAATGCATAAATTTTATGAACAGTTTTCTCTATTAGCATTAATTTTAGAAATTCTTAGTCTATTACATAAGAGCAAGTTTGTGCGCCCCAGTCGTCCATTTTATTTCTTCTGTAGACTGACAGACCTACAGCATTGCCGGAAAGCTGTTTGTAAAGTCTATTCCACTTGCTTTTTAATTGCTGAATTTCTGCTACATATTTTCTTTTTGGAAACACTGGTTTTGACAGCTCACGCACGTTTCGTGTTTTGTGTCACTGTCAAACATCTTCAGTTTGGTCTACAATTTAACCATGAATCGTCTTACAAACGAACAACGCTTGCAATTTATTGAATTATATTATCAAAATGCGTGCTCTGTTAAGAAAGTTAGTTTAATCGACCTACTGAGGCGACTATTTGGGCTATTGTGACTAAATTTCGTACAAAACTTGCATTGTTGGGCATTAAACCACCAACACGCTTACGTAGAGTGCTTCTGTTACTGAAATACGTGGAAAATTTTGCGGAAGGATTTAGGTGTGAAGCCTTTCAAAATACAGCTGGTGCAATTGTAGCCGAACGACCTACTTGAAAACTTGGCCCTTTTTTATTGAAAAATTGTGTTCAGGGGCGAAGCTCATTTCTGGTTGAATGGATACGTGAGCAAGCAAATCTGGAGTGAAGAGCAGCCAATGCATCCAGAAAAAGTCACTGTCTGGTGCGGATTATGGGCTGGCGGAATTATTGGGCCCTATTTCTTCAAAGATGATGCGAATCGCAACGTTACTGTGATTGGTGAGCGCTGCCGTGCGATGATAACAAACCTTTTTTTGCGCAAAATGGAAGAGCTTGACTTGCATGACATGTGGTTTCAACAAGACGGTGCCACATGACATACAGCACGCGTAAGCATGGACTAATTGAGCATATAAAATCTGCTTGTTAATTTTATGCGGTGGTACAACACATCATAGTCTCCAGTCCCTCTTTTTTCAATGTCATAAAAAAAATATCAGCATTAAGCAATACCTTTTTTTAAAATTTCATAATCTTGTTACAGGTTTCGTAAATATCAACTTAAAAATATTTAAGCCTAATTCTAAAGCATAATAATTCCTTAGTTGAATTCACCATATCCCACGTCATACAAAGCTCTCCAAACTTTGTTTATTCAGTTTATTTTACGTTCAAATTGGAAACATAAAATTAAAAAAAAAAAAAAAAACTATAAATTGCACAACTAATTGAATGCTAAAGCATCCTTGCTTCCCAGCCTCTTCAATTAACTCACATTGAAATAACAAGCCCAAAAACTATTCTCTGCAACTCTTCCCATGCAGCCTGCCTTCGTACCAGAGACATTTTCGAAACTCCAACCATATATCACCAACTCGTCGAACTTTCACTTAAGTTTCAATGTTCCTAAACTCTTGAAGAATTTTCTAATTAAAATGCTTTCCAGGATCCAGGATAAAGCTTATTTAACTAATATAATGAAGAAACAAATGAAATTTGTGTGTGTAGACTTAACCCTCATACATTGTTATTTTAGAATTTGACATCTTATTTTGTTTTAATGTGACATCGCGAATACCGACCGCAATCCATCGCGAATCTCAAACATACTTCGTGAACTGAAAATGTAAAGTTTGGAAACCATACCAGCAAATTGGGAACGGTATGATAGAAATTTACTAAACTGATAAATTTTAAAATAAATTTTCGAAAAAATAAAGCTTTAGCATAAACTTGAAATTTGAATTTTTAAAACAATATGCTCTTTCTTATAATTTACACGGTTCAAAGGATTAGTGTGAGACCCTTATAATGTTCCACATAAACATAGTACGAGAGATGGAGAAATTAGGGCCAGAGAAAAAAAGTGTTGGGTGAACATTGGTCTTGAATGTTTGTAAATGGCAAAGAAAAACCGTGCCTTGTAAATTATTCCTTGATCGTGTTGTGCGAATAAAAAGTAAAATTCGGCTCCAGGGTTAAATAATGAGCATTTCTAGCGAAACGAGTATTACGGGTGAACTAAATAAGGGGAAAAATGTAACTGGCTTCTTCCAGTGAGCATAGTTTGTGAAAGAACCGATAAAACAAGGAAAGACATGAAACACTCCGACAATGTTCAAGAGAACATTGTCTTTCCTGTCAGCTTAAACGCTATGTTTTGAATTCTATCCAAAAAATGGAGAGAATTTTTTGTTTCATTTCCCAAAGATGTTAGTTATGCTCGACTTTTGGACCTATGCACGCCTTATAAATTGTAGCCAGATCAAAAAAATGTTTACAACGATATAGAAATCCTAAGTATTTAGCAACATTTTTGGTGGTCTTGAGGATGTGGTCATTCCAAAGAAGTTCGTCGTCGACATACATACCGGAATAACTTGCTTTCTTCAAAACAATGTAAAGATCGGTTCCACTCTTCGGGGAGAAATGCCATTAGATCACCGTCAGTGTAACGATTGCCGCGAAAACCGTATTTCTTTCGATCTGCGAGATATTTCTTAAGCTGATGATTGGTCAGCGATTTGGTGACCTTGGAAAGAATGACATACGTGCAATTGGGAGACTTAGCAAGAAAAACCCTATTCTGAAAAAAGTATATGTCAAAAGAAATAACAGTGTTTTAGTGAAGAAATATTTTTTTAAGTTGTACTTCGTTACCCACATTGAGTTGATGTGCCTTGAAGACTTTTAATAATGGATAGTATGAAGTAAGGCGAGACTTAACACGAAAAGTGGACAGGAGGTAGTTAATTTAGCTTGAAGTTCTATTTTGATTTGATTCATCTTTCAGTCCGAACACGCTTATTTTGTATCCTCATGTATGTCAAGTTGCTACTGCCCTAAGGACATTTTGTGTCCTGCTTGCGTTTGTTCTCAATGATAAGGAAGATGGCATGTTATGTACTTATTCACATTTTTGGATCCAAAAACAAAAACAGCTGAACTATTAAAGTTAGTATTGACACTGGCTTGAAAATGGATTTCTACTTCAGATTTATACATAGGTGTTATATTATATTATGTAATGCATTCGTAAAAAAAAATCGAGTTCGAGATTTTGATCAGAATTGACATTACAATCATAGGGAATACGAAGAAGGAAGGTCTCAGAAACAGGTCTGGCTTTCGACAAATTTTTTGTTTTCTGTTTTGCTTTACAACAAAAATGGCACCGGAAATAAAAATATTTTGAGAAATTTGAGAAAATATTTTGTTTCCCGAAACCACTTCGATTGATATAAAAGAAAAAAAAGTTTAATTTAGTTAAACTAGCTTATCATAATTTTTTTTTTCTTTAAACGGTATAACTGATTTTGTTTAAAGTAAGTCCTAAGAAGTTTGAAAAGTATTTGTTAAAAAAATTATAAAAAATTTGTTTTTAAAACTCAATATTTCAAGAACCACATGCTCGATTTCAATCAAACTTCGCAATTAACAGTGGTTTATTCTATCAACAAAATTTAAAAAAAATCGTTCTTTTCCCCAACGGTACCTACCATACGAAAGTTAAGAACTGGTTTTCGAAAACGAAACCTATTAATTTTTTATTTAGCTTAATTTCAACAATCAAAATGAATGAAAAAAATTCATATGGACATTTCTGACAGTACATACCATATTTAGAGTTTTGATTTTCAATTTTTCAAGGGTGAATGTCGATTGTCAATATAGAGAGACTGATCGTCAAAACAACAATCGATTAATCAATCAACCGCATTAGTCTAAGGGGATACGGGTCCAGCATTACGGATTTATATGCATTTTTTTTTTGTACAGAAGCTCGTTAAGCAGCATCGAATATTGAAAAATAATTGTTTCCTTGAAAATTCGATATCTCCAAAACTGATTAATAATTTTCTTTTATTTAATTCGTATTGACACAATAATACAAACTTAAACTTTGCTTACCAACATTTTGTTTAAAAGTGTTCTGAAAACTTATAATAAAACTTATATTTTAAAAAACCGCTACAACAAAAATTAACAATGTTTGTTCTTACAAAAATGTATATTTACTTAAGAATTCACATGGTATTCTGTTTTCAGCTCCAAATCCTAATAGAGTTGTTTTAGCCATTTTAAAAATGAATTTTATGCTTATGAACATGTTTTTCTAACAAAATCAATTATGATAATTTTGAATTGCTTAAATTGATGCGATCCAGTCGAGTATTTTATTTAGTTTTGCAATTTTTGTCAATGGCGATGTAGCTCTTTGACATTTACGAACGTCAAAAAAGCCCGGTTTTCTTGGTGTCTTGCATGTTCAAAAGGAATTTATTAAACAAATAGTAACAAAGAGTTAGTAAACTGTATCAAAGTTATGAAATATGACAAGAAATTTCTTGAATTAACTTAAAACATAAATGGGTCCCGGAAAACATTGACAGATACAGAAAGAGAACAAATAGATGCCTTAGGCCGAGAAATAGAAAGGAAGTTGAATAGAAGTAAACAATAATGTATCTTATAAAAAAATTACCTTGTGGAACCACAAAGCTATTGGAAATAATATGCTCAACCGGATAGTACGAACTTGCTCTTATGTAAAAGATTAAAAATTTTAAAATTGAATGTTACTAGAGAAAAATTTTTATTACTCTAAGATTCATTTTTTTAAATGACTAAAACAACTCCTTTGGTAGTTGGAGCTAAGAACAGAATCCCATGTGATTTCTTAAGCATGTAAACAACATTTCTCAGGATTTCCCAAGTATCATAAAATCTATGGGTCTCCCGCAAACTTGTCATTAACTTTTATTTTATTATTATTAAGTTCATTAAAAAAAATAGTAAAACTGTATGTTTATTACGCATTTTCAGGGGAAAATTGAGCCCAAGGTCAAAAATTTAGCATGGGCAGGAAAAAAGGAACTGGATATCTCAAGACCGACATAAAATATCATACTTGTTTGAACACAACTAAAAAGACTAGTATTTTTTTTTTTTTTTTTTTTTTTTTTTTCAATTTATTAAAAGTGGTGTACAAATAAGACATTGTCTTTTATAGTACCTGAGTTATTACAAAAATAGTGCGGATAAAGGAAAATTATAAAAATATAAACAAATTAAAAATAAAAATAAAAATAATTTCAAGTAATTAATTTAAGAAAAATTAGAGTAAGATTTTTTTTTTTTTTTTTTTTTTTTTTTCAGATAATGATTATTTCAAATTGCTGTTCGAGTATTCAGTTTGAGATTCTTATCGAAAATTCAAAAATAATGCTTTTTTAAACTTTATAGTTCCTATAATTTGCCTTACCATTATAGGCAGGGAGTTCCATAGTCTGATGGCATAAACAAAGAAAAGTCTAGACGAATTCAAATAATTAGAGGAGTGAGTTATGAGGTTCAAGGTTCGAGCAGAACGCGCAAAGCGGAGTTTATCAAACAAATAAGGTGGTGTCTTACTATAAATAATCTTATGTAAAAACAAGCAACATCTTGAATCAAGGAATTGCTTGAACGTACATCCTAGGACAAGTTGATGATATTGGGAAACGTGGTCAAATCTTCGCAAACCATAAACGTACCTGACCATGTCATTAAAAGCAACAACCAATTTCTGCATGGAGTGTGAATCAGGCCGACAGTAAACCACTGCAGCATAATCAATGATAGGTAGCAACAGAGATTTAATGAGCCTTAGCTTAGTGTCTAAAGGTGTCAAGGTGGAGAAAAGATTTAATTTTCGGAGACCACCATAAATTCGGCTGATGGTGAAATTGACATGATCATTTGCTGAGAGGGTGCGATTTATTTTAAAGCCTAAATTAGTGACAGATTCAACAAATTCAAGTTGAAAACAAGAAATAAAGACAGGTGGAAGATTTGTCACATCAAATTTCTTTTTAGAAATAGCAATGATCTGCGATTTAGCTGGATTAAGAGTTAACCCGTTGCACAATGACCAATTGTAGATCTCTAAAAGGTCTTCATTTACTCTGTAAATAAGGTCTTCCAACAAGTTAAATGGAGCGGAAAGGTATAATTGGACATCATCAGCATAAAGATGCAACATGACATTTTTGCACACTAGGGGGAGGTCATTAATAAACATGCAAAATAGCAAAGGACCCAAAATTGAACCTTGTGGAACACCAGAAAGTAGATTCATTGAATCTGAAAAAGTGTCACCAACTTTAACTCTCTGACTTCGGTGTTCCAAGTAATTTTTAATTAAGCATACCGATCTTCTACTGAAGCCAAAGTACAAATCCAGTTTCTTACATAAGATCTCGTGGTTAACTCGGTCAAAGGCCTTGGAAAAATCAAGCAAACATAAAATAGTCAATTTATCCATATCATATTGAATTCTAATGTCGTCAAGTATCTTTACCATTGCCGTAGAACAGCTATGATTAAGGCGAAAACCCGATTGCACCGAAGAGAATAAATTATGGCGGCTAATGTGGTTAGAGATCTGCTTCGACAAAATTTTTTCAAAGACCTTAGACAGGCAGGGTAGAATGCTTATGGGTCGGAAGTCAGCACAAGATGAAGGATGGGTTTTTTTGGGTACAGGAATTACTTTGCCTAGTTTCCAGCAATCAGGGAACGATGAGCTGGTTATACAAAAATTAATTATGTGTGTGAAAATGGATAGGATTTGAGGTAGTATAATTTTAATAAACTTAATTGGAACACCATCCTCACCTATAGAATTAGACTTAAGGGAATGAATGTTCATTATCAAATCAAACTCAGAGATGATTTCAAAATCAAACTCACTTGAATCCCCATATAAAATGCTAGCATTAGGTGCAAAGTTTGAAACCTGTACATTACTTGATGTAAAATTGTTGTTGAGATCATTTGGGTCAGGAAAATTATTGTTAACAATCTCCTTTCTACCAACACCAATAGAGCGTAAACCACTCCAAAGCTTACTAGAGGTCTGGTGGATGCTTAGTTTAGACATAAAAAACCTTTTTTTAGCTCTTCGAGTAACAAAAGACGAATGATTGCGAGCATGACAGAACAACTCCCAGTTTAAATAAGTGGGATAATGCTTCCATTTTGAATACAATTTACGCCGATTTTTAATAGAATTATGTACCTCAGATGTGAACCACGGACAATTCTTGTTGCGAACTGAAACTGTCTTCAAGGGAACATGTTTTTCATACAGTTCCAGCAGTAAGTATTGAAAAAAGTTGACTTTATCGTTGACATTGTATAAACTGTAACATAAATCCCACGGAAAATTACAAGCATCAGATTGTAAGGCATCGACGTTCAGAGATTTAAAATCGCGAAATTGGAACGTAGACGGAATTGCAACTCGCGAAAAGTCAAGGTTGTAGGTGCAGAATAACAAATCATGATCAGATACACCTTCAATACAAAGTTGATCCATTAGAAAAACATTAGACAGATCAGATACGATCATTAAGTCAAGGAGACTTGGAGCAGAGTTAGGACCAAAACGAGTAGCATGAGAGTTTGTGACGGCAAGGCCTGTAGCTGCAATCTCATCAGTGAGTTGGTTGGCTCTAGTATCATTGAGAAAGAGGTCGGCATTAAAGTCACCACAAAGAATGATATTTTCATAATTTGCAGACAATTCCCTAATAACTGAAAAGAGAGGTTCAGGTGAAAAGCTCCTATTGGGATTGTAAGCAACTCCTAACAAGCTTTTAATATTGCCATCAGATATTTCCAAGATAAGAAACTCAATTCCCGAATCTTCTGATTTAGAAATAATTTTGCTTTGAAGTGCTGTATGACAATACACTGCTACCCCTCCTCCAAAAGTATCAGTTACTCTGTCGTTGCGAATCAATTTGTAGTTGGGCAACTCGTAAACGGTACTAGAAGTTTCAGGCTTTAACCACGTCTCAGTTATACAAATAACATCAACACCCGAGGAATCAAAAATATACTTCACAAAATCTAGCTTGTCAAAATTTAAACTACGCGCATTCAAACAACAAACTCTGAACCCCTCACGAGCATTGGAAAGAATTTTTATCATAGACTTTGTCATCAAGCCTCCTAAAGACCTCCATAGTACTATAGCTTAGCAATAAAGTGGTAACTCATCAAACCTTTATCATTTAACTTGCTATAATTGGCAAAATACTTTCGTCTCTTTTTACTAACAAGAGTACCTACGTTTAAGTATACCTATGATTAAAACATAACCTAATTAAAAATTATCGCGCGTTTTTTTGTAATTGTTCTTTTGCAAATTGATCTCGTGTTAGAAGATTATTGTTAATTCAAGAATATTTCAAGATTAAATTTAATTCAAGAAAAATTGTTTCTCCAAGTTTTTATTCAAGAAAATACCAATTGTAAGTTACATTTATATTAAAATTAAGATATATCCATATTGAATTTATTGAAATTTTAGGAAATAAAATCGAAAGTTTACCAGATTGTATATTATCTGAGTTCGATATTTGTTATTTGGAAAAATACTTGAAGTGGAGCAACATTATTTTATTTCAATTGAAATAACTTTGTCAAGATGGAATATAATTGCTCATTAAAGACATGCAACGTGGCAGTTACGGACGAGATGGTGGCCTGTGAAAAGTGCAAGCGATGGTGGCATTTTACTTGTGTCAACTTTAATCCGGATTTATACACTACCGCTGATCCGTGGTATTGCGAGACAACCGATTGCGAAGCGAGAGAAGATCCTAAGGAAACAGGTTCTGATAAAGGAGCTGAAGGAGATCCAACAACAGGTAAAGGTTTAGATGTAGTTGCCACTGTAGATTTGCTATTAGAAGCTGCTGCGACTGCTCAAGCAGCTGCTGCAGAAAAAGATGTAGAATTAACTTCTCTACGAAGTGAATTAAGGGAAGCGAAACAAAAGTTAGCTAGCTTTTCCATTCCAAGCCATCCACTAGCGAAAATATCTTCCATTTCCGATCAGGCTGATTTAAAAACATTTGCTGATAAAAGGTTAGATATGATTAAAACAATACAGGCGAATCATCAATCACTATTAAAGAATTTAAGTCAACATCAATCCACTCCAATTCGTGCTGGGGCTTGTGGCGTGTGCCTTTAACGTTAGTTTTCTTTTTTTATTATTATTAAAATAAAACTTACAAATAGGTACATACATTATCAACACTAATTTAAACATAACCAAAAATTTGCGTAACCACGTAACAATTTCGAAACTATCACGTTACACATCCTTTTCAATTGTAACACACTTCACTACCTTCGAGTTCGAATTCAATGTGTGTAACCTAAAGAAAATAAAACTGAAATAGGCTTAGAATTACTTTGATAGTCAAGCACACAGTCTTTCCGATTCGAACAAGTGTGGGGTTAAGTCGTTTTAAGCTGGCGAAAAGTACGAAAAAAGTAAAGAAAATTTGGAAAGAGACAAATAAGAGCAAAGTAAGAAAACTTATTATTAATTTTATTTGAGTAGCTAGATAATTTAAAGAAAAACGAAATTTTATTTTAGAATAAATGTGTAAAACAACAAAATACATTCAGCAAAAGAGAAACTTGGTGTAGTACAAATCGGGAAAAAAAAAATACACCAGAATTATTTATCCCCACCTTTAATTACCAATAAAAAAAAAAAAAAAGAAAAATAAGAAAACAACAAATCAAAAAGCTAAGCACTTAGTTTTTCCAAAATTAAGTAAATACTTAGACCGATAACAAAGGTTGTCTCGGTTCAAGGCTCAGGTACTAATTTTTTTGACCAAATGAAAAATTAGCCAGAACTAACCTATAAAGAACCACGAGATTCTACTTGGCAGAGGTCTTGCACCAGTTAACAATTACTCGAGCTCAAATCCTGTTGATCAAAAAAATACTTCGACAAGCACCCGGACTTGAACAAAAAGCAATTCAGGAAGACCCACCGTACAGAAGCTACTTGTATTCACCACGAGGATTTTTTTTTTGACGATTGTAACTTGAATAATTTAAAAAAAAAAAAAAAAAAAAATTAGGTTGCATTAGTGTGGGTAATCCAATTAGCACAGATATATGTAAATTTTGCTTGAAAAAAAAAAAGAAAAAAAAAAATTTAATATTAAAAAGACACACGAGGTAAGAATTGCCAAAGAAAAATACTCATGAACAAAAAAAAAAAATTAACCTAAAAACATAAATTTGATCTTCATATACCTTAACATATCTGTATTTAAAATTCTAATATTCATTGACAGCTACAGCATCGCCAGGCCGAAAGTGCGCACTCTTCAGTCTACAGATGGTATGCAATTCATCGAATATAAGAAAAATATATAACATCTATACAAAAATAACAAAATTATTCTAAAAACGAAAACAAAAAGAAGAATAAAAACATCGGTACATGTAAGTCTTTAAATTTTGGCCACTCTTACACATTATATTAAATCCATATAGATATTTCATACTTATTTATTTTTTTTATATCTGTGAGAATTTAACCCTTTAAATTTTAATTGAATCGAATTAACATTCATTTTTTTATATACTCGTAATTGTTTTTTTTTATTTTCCACATGGATCATTCATGCTTATATTCATATATTAGTCTTAGATGGTGCGCAAGTTCAATTCGCAAATCTAATAATTTTTGTTATTGAAATAATTAACTATATACTTTTTTTTGTTGCCTGAGAATTAAATCTAAAATTTAAATGAAACCTAGAATGGCTTGGTAAATTTATTTTATTTTGGTGAGAAGCGGGTGGTATTATGTTGGAAGAGAGTCTAGGTTGACTCAGTGAAGTGAGAAGAAAACATTCAGGGGTTATCTTACTAAGAACACAGGCACAAGTTAACCAAGGGTACATGATCGAGGTATCATAGGGTGGAGAAGCCTAAGGATGTCCATAACATCAGACATCAGAGATCCAGACAATCAGGACCGTGTTCGGTTGATAATTAGAGAAAGGTGTACATATTTTTTTTTCGCATTTATATGGCACGAAAAAAATTTTTGTTGGTAGGTTAGTAGCAGTAAGATCCCCCCCAATCCGTCGAGTTAAAGCCGTGCGACCACAAGCGTGCCACTTCTGCTACAGGGACATTTCCATCTAACACCCTGCCTCCACACAAAATTGGCGCCCAACATGTGAAGCTTTTGTTGTCAGTCTTAGCAATTATATTTTAATACTTATACCAGATAAAGAAGTTAGCAAAGCGACAACAATCACAGCTTTTTAAATTACTTTCTTTTCAAATTGTTTAAAAATATAAAGAAAACAAAAGGAGAAAAGTAGAAAAGCTGTAACACTCACATTTTTTTTTCCCTTAGTCATGCCAGAAGCTTATTTATAATTATTCATGTAAACCAAATTCTTCAATTGCGCCCCTTTGCATGGGAAAATTAAGGTTACAAGGAAAAAAAAATTACAGATTCGGCATGCAAACAAATCTTAATTTTTTCACGTTTTTTTTCAGATCTTACACACAAAGCTCTAAGCTGACGTATAGTATACAGACGAAAAAAAAAATTGATTTTAAAATTTTCAAGATTTTGTTTTATGTACACAAACAGATTTCACTTATTGTTCAACCATTATTTTTTTTAACCTTACTTCACTGAATTTATTTCTCGATTTTCACTGACAAGTACCGCACACTGATCACCAAAAATATTTCATGAAAAATTTAAACAAATATAAGATTTTATTACTACATAAGAAATTTCTATTTCTCATTAAGTTTATCATCATTCAATTATCAAATCAATTTATTATACGTAAAATAAATACAGGATGAGTAACAACCAAATAAATAACAATGGAGCTATTCCAAAACGTAGAGGCACTCGATTAAGAAAAGGAGAAGATTCTCTATTTTCTAGTTCATTCAGTACTAACATACAACCTGTTCGTCGCACCCCTCCCGCAAATTCATTAGATTTGCCGAGTAATAATTTCACTCAAAATGTTCGTCACTCTCCTCCTCAAGACCGAAATAAATCACTCAATAATCTCAATGAGTCCCGTAATAATGAATTAAACCCTAACATAAATACAACTTCCAATCAGCAGTTATTAGGAATGAACACATCAGCTGTTTTTACACTCCCAAACATACAGTTTACAAACGGTCCCGCTAATTGTGTGACGACCACAACAACTACTTCTAGTTCATCTTTGCCCATCACATCTTCGGTAGAAGGTGCATCAGCGGTCCGAATAGAATCAAACATTGGAAAACAATTACCCAATTTACGTTTAGGAGAGCAAAATATTCAGCAAATTAATCAAAACAGCTCGATTAGTCCACTGCACACACATATAAGAAGTATAGTGGATGCAAGTCTTAAAGATCTGCAAGTTTCCTTGTTTCAACAGCTTCCTATTATGATACAAAAGAATGTTCAAAATAGTATTAATGATGTTTTGAATAATAGATCTCTACATAATAATTTAAATTCAAATTCCCGGTTAAGACCTACAACTCAGCCAGAACAATTGTCAATTAATTCGGAAAGTCTTTCCACTAGCTCACGGTTTGCAGGAGCAAGGCAAAGAGAGGTGATTGATCATGACCAAAGTAGGGATTTACATAATGATTTCTCCAACACAAATAGACTTTTTGCGGTTAACAATGAACAACGATTAGGTAGTAAAAAATTCAAAGTAGATCGTTGGGGAATAAAGTTTGATGACACACAAAAGGGAATTTCAATTGAAGACTTCGTTTTTCGTATTGAAATTTTAAAAAGTAATTACAATTGTCCTTGGAATGAAGTTATACGTAATTTTCATCATCTTCTTGCTGGATCTGCACAAGACTGGTATTGGAACTATCTTCGAACAAATCCAAGAGCAGATTGGATAATGCTCAAAGCAGCTTTGCTCAAACAATTTAAAAGCTTTGAAACAGACTTTGAAGTTTTACGCCAGCTAATGGATCACAAACAAATGCCATACGAATCTTTTGAAGATTTTTTCAAAACTATAATTCGTTTGAAAAGTCAGTTAAGAACTCCTATATCAGATTATAATCTTATTAATATAATAAGGAATAACATCACTACCAAACTGATAAGCTTAATTTATCCTATGCAAATTAATACGTTAGAACAATTTAGGGATGAATGTAGGCGAGCAGAAAAAATGCTTCAGAATCGATTTGGTTCACAATCGCGGGGTAACATTTCAAAAAATATACACGAATTAGAAAGCTTTAATAATGTCGAGTCAAACGAGGAAGTTTCAACGACTTTTCAAGATATCTCAGCTTTTAATTCCGATTCACGTCGTTCTAAAATTTTAAATTCGGCAGAGACTAAGAATTCAATCTGTTTCAATTGCAAGAAAACTGGTCATAATTTCATTAATTGTCGGTTACCTGTGAGAAAACTTTTTTGCTACCGATGTGGAACAGACAATTATACTGTCTTAGATTGTACAAAATGTAATGTGGTTGAGGAAAACTCGAAGAAGAGCGAGAGGGTATCCGGAACCTCTCGTTCGACACAAACCAATCCGGAATCATAAAAATAGATATTTCAACTAACACCGACACTTGCGAAAACGAATTAAGCCCACCAGATAGATCGTACAATAATTTGTTTAGCAATAAACAAGACGCTACCCGTAAATTTTCACAGTGTGAAAATGATTTTAAACCTATTGACGTTCCACAACATAAGAAATCATATATTCAAAGACTTCGAGAATATAATCAAATTAAAAAGCGAATATTTAATTTAAACGAATTAGAAAATGAAAGTTTAAAACCTAAGTTAATAAAAACTAGACATAGAACAAAAAAATTAAAACTATATAAAAAACTAATCGAAGGTTCTTATGTTAATGAAAATTTAGACAATAGACCCTATGCAGAAATAAAAATAAATGGCAAGGATGTTATTGGACTATTGGATAGTGGTGCTTCGATTTCCTGTCTCGGTAAAGATTGCATGCAAATTGTAACTGAACTTAACATTCCCATTTTGAAATTTTATTCGTCTTTAAAAACAGCTTCGGGAAAGGACCAACAAATTGAAGGTCTCGTACATGTAGATGTGGAATATAACGGTATTTTGGAAAAGATAGATTTGTATCTTGTTCCTAGTTTAGTACAACCCTTATATCTTGGAGTAGACTTTTGGTCAAAATTTAAGGTAGCCCCACAAGTAATAGGCGAACTTTTTAAAGCATCAAATAACATCTTAGATGAAGAAGAATTAGACTCTAAGCCAAAACCACCAAAACATGAACTGTCGAGCGTTCAAAACCAGCAGCTCCAAGCAGTTATTGAGCTTTTTCCATCCAGCGAAATATTAGGGTTGGGAAAGACTAACTTAGAAGAGCATGTCATCGAAACCACTGATGATGAAGCTATTAAGCAACGACATTTTCCGGTATCACCGGTGATACAAAAATTGATGTACAAAGAATTAGATCGTATGTTGTCTCTTGGGGTAATTGAAGAAAGTCAGAGTGCGTCAAGTTTACCAGTGGTTCTTGTACAAAAACCAGGTAAGAACAGACTATGTCTGGACTCGCGAAAATTAAATGCAAAGACTAAAGGAGACGGATATGGGCTACATCATGTGGAAGGTATCCTCAGCCGGATGCAAGACACATATTACATTAGCAGCGTTGATCTCAAAGACGCTTACTGGCAAGTTCCGTTAGAAGAGAAGTCGAGAGAAAAAACCGCATTCACTGTGCCAGGCCGACCACTTTATCATTTCACCGTCATGCCCTTTGGATTGTGCAATGCGGCCCAAAGGATGTGCCGGTTGATGGATAAGGTTATCCCCAGTGCACTTAGAGAAAACGTGTTTGTTTATCTCGACGATCTTCTAATAATATCTTCTGATTTTGAAACTCATTTAAAGTTTCTAAAATCCGTGGCAGAATGTTTGAAAAAGGCTAATTTAACGATAAATATACAAAAATCAAATTTTTGTTTTAAGGAGTTGTGTTATTTAGGATATATTGTCGGCCAAGGTCATGTTAAGCCAAACCCTGATAAGGTAAAAGCGATTCAAGAGTTTCCCGTTCCGGTCACTCAAAAACAGGTTCGGAGGTTTTTAGGACTCTGTGGCTGGTATCGGCGATTTATCAGGAATTTTGCTGCAATAGCATCTCCATTGACCGATACTCTTAAAAAAACAAAACATTTTTCAATGACACCTGAAGCAATAATTTCCTTTGAAGCATTAAAAACTGCTTTGATTTCAGCTCCGCTTTTGAGCAACGCAGATTTTTCTAAACCTTTTGTGGTTCAATGTGACGCTTCGTCCTCAGGAATTGGTGGCGTACTTTATCAATTAGACGAGGAAAAGAACGAGAAGCCAATTGCGTATTTTTCAGAAAAGCTCAGCGCTTGTCAACGCAATTATAGCGTGACAGAGCAAGAATGTTTAGCAGCTGTGCGAGCCATTACCAAGTTTAGGCCTTATATAGAAGGTACAACATTTACTGTGATTACGGATCACGCTAGTCTTAAATGGCTAATGGGATTACGAGATTTAAATGGAAGACTTGCTCGGTGGTCTTTAAGTTTACAAGCGTTTAAATTTCATATAGAACACCGAAAAGGAACTCAAAATATAGTCCCAGACACACTGTCCCGAATATATCTCGAAACATTAAACACGACTGACCTAAAAATGGTAGATACAGATGCTCCAGAATTTCAATCGAAAGAGTACCTTGATCTTATGGCTACAGTCCAAAAAAATCAAGAAAATTTGCCAGATCTTAAGGTCCATGATAGATTCGTTTTTAAAAGAATTTTCCCTAGAGAAGATTACTCCATTACTAATGAGCATCAATGGAAAATGTGGATACCTGATAGTTTGACGCATTCAATTATTCAAAAAGCTCATAACCCACCTAATTGCTCACATGGAGGCATCAAAAAAACGCTGGAAAGGATTCGACAACAGTTTTACTGGCCAAATATAACTTCGCAAGTCAGGGACTTCGTAAGTAAATGTGAAGAGTGTAAGCTAAACAAGCCATCCAATCAAATTCTTAGAACTCCGATGGGAGTGAAGCAAGAAATCGACAGACCGTTTCAGAAGTTCTACATTGATTTTTTAGGCCCATATGTTCGCACTAAACGGGGAAATCTATTTATTTTTGTAGTTCTAGATGAATTTTCAAAATACGTTTTTTTGAAAGCTATGCGTGTAGCAACCTCAAAGTCGGTAATAGAGTTTCTAGACCAAGAAATTTTCTTTAAATATGGGGTACCAGAGGTCATACACAGTGACAATGGGAAACAATTTGTTTCAGTTGAGTTCAAAAAGTTTTTAGATAAGTACGGTACAAGACATGTTAAAAATGCACTTTATTCGCCTCAAGCGAATTCATCTGAACGAGTAAATCAATCCATACTTGCAGCGATACGAACTTACATAAAAGAGGATCAACGAGAATGGGATTCTCATTTGGCGGAAATACAACAAGCGCTAGCTACTTCAGTTCATCAATCGACTGGTATGTCACCTTATTTTGCTTTATATGGATTCCACATGATCACTCACGCAAGTGCATACAAAGTTGTTAAATCGTTGAAAGCACTCAACGATCATGAGATTGATTTCCTTTCTTCTACTAATAGGCTATCACTCATTCGACAAAAAGTTAAAGAAAATTTGAAAGAAGCTACTAAGAAACATGAAAAATCTTACAACTTGAGGGTTAAGAAACGAAAATTTAATCCTGGTGATGAAGTTTTCCGCCGAAATTTTGTCCTAAGCAACTCTTCAAAAAAAGTCAGTTCAAAATTGTGTCCGAAGTTTGTAAAAGGTCGTATTGTGAAACAGATGGGCAAATCTATGTATGAGATAGAAGATCGAAATGGGAAATCTTGTGGTATATATCACGTCAAAGACATACGTATCTAGTTGAGCATGTGAAAATTAGACTAAAGAACACCTAGTCAGGGTCATGGGTAAATTGTGATTATCAAAGGATCTTGGGATTGTTGTTAAAGCCACTTGTTTTCATGTCTTTTGAACTCTCGAGGCTTGTCAAAATACAAGATTTTGTGGCGTGTGCCTTTAACGTTAGTTTTCTTTTTTTATTATTATTAAAATAAAACTTACAAATAGGTACATACATTATCAACACTAATTTAAACATAACCAAAAATTTGCGTAACCACGTAACAATTTCGAAACTATCACGTTACACATCCTTTTCAATTGTAACACACTTCACTACCTTCGAGTTCGAATTCAATGTGTGTAACCTAAAGAAAATAAAACTGAAATAGGCTTAGAATTACTTTGATAGTCAAGCACACAGTCTTTCCGATTCGAACAAGTGTGGGGTTAAGTCGTTTTAAGCTGGCGAAAAGTACGAAAAAAGTAAAGAAAATTTGGAAAGAGACAAATAAGAGCAAAGTAAGAAAACTTATTATTAATTTTATTTGAGTAGCTAGATAATTTAAAGAAAAACGAAATTTTATTTTAGAATAAATGTGTAAAACAACAAAATACATTCAGCAAAAGAGAAACTTGGTGTAGTACAAATCGGGAAAAAAAAAATACACCAGAATTATTTATCCCCACCTTTAATTACCAATAAAAAAAAAAAAAAAGAAAAATAAGAAAACAACAAATCAAAAAGCTAAGCACTTAGTTTTTCCAAAATTAAGTAAATACTTAGACCGATAACAAAGGTTGTCTCGGTTCAAGGCTCAGGTACTAATTTTTTTGACCAAATGAAAAATTAGCCAGAACTAACCTATAAAGAACCACGAGATTCTACTTGGCAGAGGTCTTGCACCAGTTAACAATTACTCGAGCTCAAATCCTGTTGATCAAAAAAATACTTCGACAAGCACCCGGACTTGAACAAAAAGCAATTCAGGAAGACCCACCGTACAGAAGCTACTTGTATTCACCACGAGGATTTTTTTTTTGACGATTGTAACTTGAATAATTTAAAAAAAAAAAAAAAAAAAAATTAGGTTGCATTAGTGTGGGTAATCCAATTAGCACAGATATATGTAAATTTTGCTTGAAAAAAAAAAAGAAAAAAAAAAATTTAATATTAAAAAGACACACGAGGTAAGAATTGCCAAAGAAAAATACTCATGAACAAAAAAAAAAAAATTAACCTAAAAACATAAATTTGATCTTCATATACCTTAACATATCTGTATTTAAAATTCTAATATTCATTGACAGCTACAGCATCGCCAGGCCGAAAGTGCGCACTCTTCAGTCTACAGATGGTATGCAATTCATCGAATATAAGAAAAATATATAACATCTATACAAAAATAACAAAATTATTCTAAAAACGAAAACAAAAAGAAGAATAAAAACATCGGTACATGTAAGTCTTTAAATTTTGGCCACTCTTACACATTATATTAAATCCATATAGATATTTCATACTTATTTATTTTTTTTATATCTGTGAGAATTTAACCCTTTAAATTTTAATTGAATCGAATTAACATTCATTTTTTTATATACTCGTAATTGTTTTTTTTTATTTTCCACATGGATCATTCATGCTTATATTCATATATTAGTCTTAGATGGTGCGCAAGTTCAATTCGCAAATCTAATAATTTTTGTTATTGAAATAATTAACTATATACTTTTTTTTGTTGCCTGAGAATTAAATCTAAAATTTAAATGAAACCTAGAATGGCTTGGTAAATTTATTTTATTTTGGTGAGAAGCGGGTGGTATTATGTTGGAAGAGAGTCTAGGTTGACTCAGTGAAGTGAGAAGAAAACATTCAGGGGTTATCTTACTAAGAACACAGGCACAAGTTAACCAAGGGTACATGATCGAGGTATCATAGGGTGGAGAAGCCTAAGGATGTCCATAACATCAGACATCAGAGATCCAGACAATCAGGACCGTGTTCGGTTGATAATTAGAGAAAGGTGTACATATTTTTTTTTCGCATTTATATGGCACGAAAAAAATTTTTGTTGGTAGGTTAGTAGCAGTAAGATCCCCCCCAATCCGTCGAGTTAAAGCCGTGCGACCACAAGCGTGCCACTTCTGCTACAGGGACATTTCCATCTAACACCCTGCCTCCACAGGCTACAAATCAGGAAAGCTTTCAAGACTCTTCATCTATCCATCAATCCGACATGGCGAGTCTCCTTACCATTCTAAATAGGAGTAATGTACAAGAATTGCCTAGCTTTTCCGGAAGTAATAAGCGGGAGTGGCCTTATTTTGAAGAGGTGTTTAAATCCACAACAGTAGAAGGAAAGTATAATGGCAAGGAAAACGTGGCTCGCCTTCGAAAGGCTCTTAAAGGGGAAGCATATCAGTTAGTTAGTGATCGTCTGAAATATTCGACCGATGACGGAGCGATAATGGATTCTTTGCGTTCTATATTCGGTCGTCCTGATGTTTTAGTTCACGGCTTGACAGCCGATCTTCTTAAGCTTCCGTCTTTAAAGTCAAAGTGTGATCCTAATCTACACATATGGGCCGTTAAGTTAAATGGGTTTGTAGCTGATTTAAAGTCAATCAATAGAGGGGATGATCTTTTGAATGGTTATGTTTTGACCGACTTGGCGTGTAAGTTAGGACCTGGTCTTTACCAAGATTGGAGAAAAAAGCAAATGTCAACTCCTCACGTTTCGATTGAAGACTTTGCAAATTTTTTAACACAAAAGGTAATCGACCTACCACCCGAGTTAGTTAAGCCTTTAGAAACTTCTCTTCCTAGAAAATCGCAGAAAATTACAAATCGAGTGCTCACCCATCAGCCATCGCCTACAACAGCTTTAAATGCATCTTGTGTTAAATGTGGTCACAAACAACATATGCTCAGTGAATGTGACGAGTTTAAATCAATGTCTCCAGAAACAAGGTTATCTTTTGCACGCGAGCGAAAGATATGTTTTCGTTGTTTAGACCCAGTTGAACATGATTGGAGATCTTGTTCGAAAAAGAAGACCTGTGGATTATCTGGATGCGTTGCACGTCATCATCCACTTTTACATCGACCACCTGTGCCTCAAAACAAGGAGTTAAATGTGTCAGCTGTTCCTTACGTTCCAAATCTAAATTTTAATTCATCTCACGTAGAATCTAAGATGCCAGTGATGTTTAAGGTAGTCCCTATACGAATCTATGGAAAGGAAAAGTTCATTGACACCTTTGCATTTTTAGACGACGGTTCGTCGTTGACTATGGTGGAAAAAGATTTATTTGATGAACTTGGACTCGATGGTCATGAAGAAATGCTTACCCTTCAATGGACGAAGGGTGTTTCTAGAAGTGAAGAGTCCATAAGAACTAATATAGCTGTTTCTGGAATGCAAAATAATAAACGTTATTTTTTGAAAAATGTTTACACGGTGAAAGGGTTGGAACTTCCAGTTCAGTCGATTGATACTTCCAAATTGCAAGAAAGGTACCCACATCTGCGAGGGCTTCCACTTACAGATCTAGTGGATGCAAAGCCGAAGATTCTGGTTGGTTTAGATCAGGCCAAGTTTCTATTAGGACATGGCCAAAGACACGGAAAAGATGACGAGCCTTGTGCTTTGAAAACTCTCCTAGGATGGATAGTTTATGGAAAATCTGCTCCTATGATTAGAGCAACCTGTGCTCAGGATGTTGCCAAACCAACAATGCGATTTCTATTCCATGACGCCATCAAATCCGAAGATGAACTTCACGAATTAGTTAAGCGCCACTTCACTACCGAGGAGTTTGGTGTTATGCCACCGAAAGGAGACTTCGTGAGCAAAGAAGAATCTCGGGCTCTGAGCATCATGGAGGGTACGATAAAATATGTGAATAACCGTTACGAAATTGGATTGTTATGGAGTGCCGATAACATTAAGTTACCTGATAGCTACTCCATGGCTCTAAATAGACTTATCACTTTGGAAAAATCTTTAAAGAAAAAACCACAGCTGTTAGAATGGAAAAATAATCATATGCAGAATCTATTATCCAAAGGGTACGCAAGAATAGCTACGGAAGAAGAGCTGAAAAAGGATTGGCCACGTGTATGGTATCCTCCTACTTTCGTAATTGAAAATCCAAATAAGTTCCCAATCAAGCCCAGAGATGTTGCCGACTTTGCTGCAAAGGTACACGGTGTCGCGTTAAATACCTATCTATTGAAAGGTCCTGACAATCTAGTTTCTCTTCATGCTGGCATTTTTAAGCTTCGCGAACGCAAGATAGCTGTGAATGCAGACGTGAAAGAAATGTTTCATCAGATAAGAATCAAAGCGGAAGATCAACAATGTCAGCGCGTTCTTTGGAGAAATGGAGATGTCACCAAAAGACCTACAGTTTACATCATGGAGGTAATGATGTTCGGCCCGAGATGTTCTCCTACATGCGCCCAATTTGTAAAGAACTTTCATGCAAATAAGTTCAAAGATGAATTCCCAGAGGCAGTAGATGGTTTAGTTAACAGAACCTATGTTGATGATTACTTCAACAGTCACGACACCATAGAAGAAGCTTTATCAGTTACAAAGGATGCCATTCAAATATGCAAATCAATGAGTTTCGACTTGGTTGGTGTTCAATCAAATAGCCTTGAATTTTTGAAGCAACTTCCACAAAATAACGTTAATGCCAGGCTGATCAGCATGGACCCAAGTGAATCTGAAAGCCATGTTACAAAGATCTTAGGTTTATATTGGCTTCCTTCTTCCGATATTCTTACGTATAGAATTTCAGATGATGGATTATTTGAGAAGATGTCCAACTTAGAGTGTTCAATAACAAAACGAGAAATACTTAGAATCATCATGCGAATTTTTGATCCTCTAGGACTCATCTCACTCTACATAATCAGAGGTCGAATTATTCTACAAGATATTTGGCGGGAAGGATTCGATTGGGATGAACCTGTCTCAAAGCATTTAAAGGAACAATGGCTCATATTCATCAAGGAACTAATGGGTATTGAGAAGCTGAAAATTCCCCGTTTATATGTTTCATGGTCACCTAACTGTTCTGAAGCCAGTCTCATAGTTTTTGTGGATGCTTCCGAAAAGGCGTTTGCTGCAGTTTCATACTTCCGTTTTGAAAAAGATGACGCTGTTGAAGTAGCTCTGGTTATGGCAAAGGCTAAGGTGGCGCCTGTAAAAAAGTTGTCTGTACCGCGCTTGGAACTGCAAGCAGCGGTTCTCGGTGTGCGTTTAGCATCAACTGTCAGAGTTTCTCATTCTATATCGATTCGCGAAGTTATCTTCCTCTCCGATTCAAGAACAGTTTTATCATGGATCAACTCAACCGATTTTAAATTTCCTTCATTTGTTGCAGTGAGGATCGGAGAGATTTTAGACTCAACTACACCTCGACAATGGTTTCACGTGAGCTCAGCAGACAATGTGGCTGATGATGCGACAAAATGGAGCGATTCTAGTATGGGAGATTATGATGCGAGGTGGTTCAAAGGACCTAATTTTCTAAAGGACTCATTTAGATTGTGGCCCGTTAAACCAAGTAAGAACCTAGAACCTATCTTTTGCGAACCTGATTCTAGTGTTATGGTTCACACTAGCTCCGATAAGATTTCTTTTCGAGTTTTCGATGAGTTAAAAGCCAGATTCAAAGCAAATTGGGGTCCCTCTGTGAGAACGATTGCCTTTATTCTTCGATTCATAGACTGTTATTTTAAAAGAGAAACTGAAAAGAAACATTTCGTCACTCCATCTGAATTCTACAGAGCAGAAGATTGGCTTTTCAGAAAAATTCAGCAGGATGTTTATTATAAAGAATATATGTCGCTCCGTAGGACTAAGACCGTTGAAAGCTCCAGTAGCATTTACACCTTATCTCCGTTTCTGGATCCCGAAGGTACCATTCGTATGAGCTCAAGGGCACAAAAGGCATTGATTTCTTATGCTTCTCGAAACCCTGCTATTTTACCTAAAGATCATCCTCTAGTCGAAACATTTATTAAATATCATCATGATCGTAATTTTCATACTGGAACTTCCGGAATCATTTCCGACATTCGCGAACGGGCATGGATCATTAACATAAGAGTAGCTGTTTAAAGAGTCAAGTCCAAGTGTAATATGTGCAAACGCATAGCAGCCAAGCCAATAATGCCATTGATGGGCCAGCTTCCAATTTCTCGTGTTTCTTTTGATTCCAAGCCATTTACTCACGTAGGAGTCGATTGTTTTGGTCCGTTGCTAGTCAAATTCGGAAGGGGAACAGCAAAGAGGTATGGAATGATATTTACCTGCCTTACGTTTAGAGCCGTTCAAATCGAACTGCTAAATGATCTTTCGTTAGACCAATGCACTATGGCGCTTCGACGATTTTTGATCAATCGAGTCGTCACCAAGTTTTTATACAGTGATAATGGGCTGAACTTTATAGGAACAAAGAACCTTTTGGAAAAAGATATTAAGGAGATGGAAGAAGCTCTAAGTGAATATTCGGCAAAATATGAAAAGATACTTTGGCAATTCATTCCTGCGTATTCACCATGGATGGGTGGTGCATGGGAGAGACTGATTCAATCAATAAAAATTACTGTCGAATTCATTTTAAAGGGGGTCGTTCCAAGAGAAGATGTTCTGCGAAATGCGCTCATTGAAGCCCAGGGGCAAATTAACCGACGTCCCCTAACACACATTCCAGTTGACCCCGAAGATCCAAGGCCTCTTACACCTAACTCTATGCTTTTCGGAGATGATGATAGAAATGTTACTGCACCCGGAGTTTTTTATGAGAGTGATATCAACAGCAGACTGTATAGTCGAAGGTCGCAGCATTTAATGACGGAATTTACAAAAAGATGGTATACAGAATATTTACCGGAAATAACTAGACGCTCTAAGTGGCATAAAAACGTCAAGCCTGTGGTTGAAGGAAGTATCGTCATATTGGTAGAGCCAAACGATATTCGTGAATCTTGGAAAATGGGTAGGGTGACTAAGGTTTATCCTGGACCTGACGGAGTAGTAAGAATTTGCGATGTCCGATTACCAAATGGAGCTATAAGACTTAAAAGATCAGTTGGACGGCTTGCTGTGCTTGATGTTCTGTCTTCATCCTAGTCTTCAGACGGGCCCCGGAATGTCATCAAGCCTCCTAAAGACCTCCATAGTACTATAGCTTAGCAATAAAGTGGTAACTCATCAAACCTTTATCATTTAACTTGCTATAATTGGCAAAATACTTTCGTCTCTTTTTACTAACAAGAGTACCTACGTTTAAGTATACCTATGATTAAAACATAACCTAATTAAAAATTATCGCGCGTTTTTTTGTAATTGTTCTTTTGCAAATTGATCTCGTGTTAGAAGATTATTGTTAATTCAAGAATATTTCAAGATTAAATTTAATTCAAGAAAAATTGTTTCTCCAAGTTTTTATTCAAGAAAATACCAATTGTAAGTTACATTTATATTAAAATTAAGATATATCCATATTGAATTTATTGAAATTTTAGGAAATAAAATCGAAAGTTTACCAGATTGTATATTATCTGAGTTCGATATTTGTTATTTGGAAAAATACTTGAAGTGGAGCAACAGACTTAGTACAAATATCATTGCCACCAGAAAAAAGTAAGCCACCAGACATGATAAAACAAACAATAAGGGCCTATAATTAGAAATACTCGTACTATGCCGAAAATATGTAATAGTAAATAAGAACTCAGAAACAGCAAAAGGAATTACAAAAACAAAAGAATTGATGTAATGCGAAGATTAAATTAAAATTAGTGATAATGAAATTATATGTAAAAATAATTTAGGCTAAATTCATTAAATCAGATTAAATATGTATGTATATAATAAAAAAAAAAAGAATAATACTCATAATTCATGATCTGCTCCGGTTAATTAAGTGTCAAAGTAGTGGAAAGTGTAGAAAAGGTACTCGAGTCAATCTTCATTTCTTTATCATCACTGGTTTTCTTAACAAAAACAAATCCATTTATCGTTCTCGCTGAAAACAAAATACCCTCTTTACGTAGTTGGATCGCATGTCGTAGCAATGAACTGTTCGACGGTGTTAAACTTTCATTTATATAGATGCGACGGTCAAGGGTGCCGGGTTGCGAGTAGGTGGCTTCCTCACAGTCATTGAATAGCTGAGATCGTGTTAAGCCATTTATTGAGCGAAATGCAGAAATAAGATTTCTTTTTTCAGCAGGAGAGGATAAGCGAATTAGGAGTGGTTTATCATAGTTGGGGTTCGCTGAATTCAATCGGAAGGCATCAAAGTGAGGAGGGAGCGGGTGGTTAAGTTTAGCCGCAAGCTTTTTTGCAAGATCCATTGCACTGATGTTATTAGGTAAACCACAGACAATCACATCAGACAAGCGTTGTACACGTTGATGGTCCTCTAATTGCTCTCTTATTAAATTGTTTTCCTTCCTAAGCTCAGTTATTACGCTCTCGCACTGAAACAAGCGGTCATTAAGTGTTGATAGTGTTTCACTCAAATGATTCTTAATTTTGTCTTCAAGTTCTTTCAACGAGGTTGACAGATTAGCCAAAAAGGTTGATTCAAGTTCACGAAATTGTTTATTATTATTTTTATTGTCATTTCCAGTCGGTTTCAAAGGTGTTAATTTATGATTGTTATTAGAAACTGAAAATGATAACTTGGATTTATCGGGAGTAGGAACGATTTTAGTTGTTTCCTTTTTATGATTTATTTTGGCGCGAGTGTTTTGTGAACCAGAGGTGATAGGAATGTTCCTGGAGGACGCGGAGGTTTTTGTAGCAGAGGTCGATGCAGAGACTTTGTTGGCAATATTTGTTGATACGGTGGACAGTGTTGGAGAGGCTACGGTTATGGCAGTGGTGGTGGAGGCGGTAGTGTTGTGGGTGTTGGTGGTGCTGGTGGTGGTAGTATTTCTTCTAAGAATAAAGGCAATTACCATTGCCAAACTAGGCCTTCTTTTAAATCCTCGATATTGTATCGTCGCTGTAGATCGAATACCTCGTAACCCAGAAAAAACCGATTTTTAGGTAATGATGCAATTATATTGTGAACAAAATTCCGGATCTAATGAAAAATATCCTGTGAACCTAAAAACTATAATTGCGGAGCCACGCGCATAATTAACAACACGTCTCTCATTGCCTCTCATTGATTTGATAATAAGTTTTTTGTCTCTCCTGAAAAATCGACTTTTCTGGGTTACGAGGCATTCGATCTCCAGCGACCGATATATGATATACAAATTTGAGATAGCCCTTACAGTAGAATGATTTTTCTTAGAATATACCCAAGAACCACGCCCTAACATTTTATGCACGAATTAAGGGACACCCTGTATATGTTCAAGGAGAACTATCGGTTGTCCATTAATTTGTTTTGGGATAATAGAATGCGTTCCCACAAACTACTAAGATCTTTAGGAGGAATGATCAAAACGATCTTCCATGTCTTAAGCTTCAGAGGATGATAGAAAACAGAGACGTACTTCTGACAGCAGATGTAAATCCGGAGGACGCCATCTTTAATGACGACCTCTTTATTGTCGAAGATCTGCTCTCTCAGGGGAGAGTGAAGCAGAGCCCTGCTTCATCATTTAGATTTACAAAATGAAATGACGCAATGGTAATCAGAGAACTGCACTTGCGCCGGGTTTATTTATGATAATTTGGCAATGGGCCCAGTTCCTTATTAGTATCGAAGGTGGAGCTCTAGCTCAAATCTCGACTCATTAAAGAAAAACGAGTCAGCAGAAGTCGATGATATATCCAACGTATAACTACGACATCTACCTCTTGAAGCGGTTGACATATATGCCACACTGTTTAACTGCGCATTGAATAATGCACGTTATCCAGTGCAATGGAAGACAGCTGTGGCAGATCCTTCGAGAAAGTCAGCTATAGAGCTCTGTCCAAGTTGGCGGAGAACAAAATTATCATACTGGATAATCAGTTAGGTTTTAAGGCGGGACATGATACAATTCATGCCGCGTCTTAACTGGTCTTTGATATCCAATGGAACAAAACTAAAAGGTCTGGTTGACGTGGAGAGACCTTTTTTTTAAAGGGTCTCTTTCTTAAGTTAACCAGACTCGACATAAGTAAACCACTATTGTATATGCTTTATGACATACTCAATTGCAGAAAGTTTGTTGTCAAAAGTGGCAATGTAACTTTTACCGCAATCTTCGACATTAAGAATGGTCTTCAGCATAAAGCGGTCAACTCACTGCTTCTATTCAGCATTTACACCAGCGCGCGATTTGATAGGTAAACTTACTCAAGCAATTGCGTATACCGACGATCTACTAGCGTACAGAACAGCTCCAAAAGTCCATCAGAATTCTTTTGCAGCGTGACTGGAATTTGAAAATCAACTTTCAGATATCTGAAACTATTCTGCTTAGGACTCCGCTGCAGGCTTGTGATCGTGGGGCCACATGGACAGCCACTGGCGTGTAAAAGTGTAGTAAAGTACCTTGGCATCTAGTTGGATAATTATTTGTATTTCGACAGACATATACATAAATGCTATGTCGCTCCAGGGCTAAGGGAGCTTTTGCTCTGGGGAAAAGGTTGTTTTACAGCAGCCGGCTTGATAGCAGGGTGAATGTGATTTGCTACATGGCCCTCATACTCATAATGAAAATGAATTGGAAAAAAAAGTTTCGCAAGTAAAATGTTTAACCTTGACCGTCCAGATGCATGGTTACAACTTTTATACTCATGTTCTAAGAAGAAAATGAACATTGGGTGTCATGGTGTGAGCAGCTATTCTCTACATTCAAGTTGGATTTTTTCCACAAAAATAAACGGAAATAACTACAAATGTCTGGTAGAACGAACTGTTTCAAAAGTGAAAAATATTTTGGCACTTCTTCCTTGGATTTTCTAATAAAAAAATACCTCCAACCACACTTCCGGGGTTGTTGGATTCAATGCGAAGACAAATTGAAGACAAACACACCTTAATGGAAGCTATCCGTGATGTCCGGTACCAGATTTCGCTTGTTAAAAAAAAAAAAACTCTGATTCTATTCCAAATCGTCTTATAGAGATTATATCGACAGATGGCGGGAAACTTATTATCAATGGGGGAAAAAGTAATAAATAAATGTTTCAAAGCCATAAAATGAATACGGATTTTGCATGTGGTGTTAGTGATGTACCTTTTTATACTCTTTTCAGGTAGTTCACTATTTTATCTTAGGAAATTCCAATGATAATTTCTAATTAATCTGGATTTCTTATGGAAAAAAAAACGTACCTACTCACAAGTAGCAAATGTTTCCGGATAGCAAGGTATATACAGCGAAAATCTATTGCAAAATTTGTGGCCTCTTCCCAGTGATCGGAAGTGTACGTATTTATACTATAACTTTTTAGGATAGCTGCTGCATTAATCATACATCAAATTTTTCCATCCAACACATCATTTTTTTTAATTTTATATAATGTCGCTGTTGAAGTATTTTTTTTGTTTTTGTTAATTTAAATGGAAACAAAACCTAAAGGCGTTAGCACTAGGGACGGAATACATCAGCAACACTAGAGAGTGTCTTTTCCCTCATGAAATAAAAAAAAGCATTTTAAGACTACACAATATACATAATTGAATAAAAGAGCACTTGAAAGTGTTTAAATGCATTACGATACGAGTTTATTGCATTTCTAGTTCTATAAAATTTTTAAGTTCGAAATCTTTTTTACTTACACTGGTGTAGGAGGACTACTCGTATAAGAGGTTGTCTTTTTTTATTTTTGTATTTTATTATAGGAGAATATTTTTACGTTTTTTCTGAAACTATATTGCATAATTTCAAGAGTTCTACCGTGCTTCGGAAAGTAATTAGAACATACTTAATATGTACAACAAAAAAAAGAAAAAAAGTATCTTTTGGAGTTTTAGAGAGACGACTTTAATAAACAATAACTTTTGAAAATGCAACAATTATCTAGTAAAAAATCAAAAGGGTTCAGTTATCAGTTATTAGATAAGGTTTGTAACGGAATTGCTTTCCCTAAACCACTTGATGCGTTGTTATGCCTTTTAGTGAGTTTCACTGAAGCACAGGACTACAATGTTACCCACGAAAAAGTGACTTAGATTGTCCAGTCAGCTAGGTTTAAAATTCAAAATCTTAAAACTTAAAGTACAAACTAATGATAATTAATGATAAGATATAAAAAAAAAAGAAAATGCTCCGTAGTTAGATCATAAAAAAATTACATTCAATATCGAACGGGTATTGACCCTTTGAAAAGCTCTCCCTCAATTGTTGAGGTAGGTTATCAAAAAAAAGGAAAATAGGTTTACTCTTAATCGAGATCACTAATTGGGTTGAATTGTTTAACAGTAAATTATTTGTCTGCTGACTCAGTTATCAACATTGTCTCTTAAATGTTTAATAAACATTATGTTGCTCTACTTTCTCGTACTGATCTCAACTCAATTCATTTGTTCGTACATGCATAGGATAAAAAAAATAACTCTTATAGGCTTACAATGTATGACTTACTGAATCTCTCCTCCAGCGAAGCAGTGCGCAGGACTTGTAGGCGGGTGAGAAGTGTAGCAACGAGTTCATTTCCAAACTCTTATACTTTAAATAGCTAAATTTTTAAGAATGAATTATTTTTAAAGTATGTATGTATGAAAGGTAAAGAATAAGTTGGAATGTGTACTTATCTTATGTTACTAGTGAGTGATTTCGGCATGAGAGCGCCCTATGTACATGTTAATTTAAAGCAAAGAAAATTATAACAAACCAGATGTTTCCTGGATTTCGTCGGCGATGGATGCTTTATGCGAATGCTGATGACAGCTCGAATAACCGGTGTTCTTGTCAAGGTTAGTAAAGCAGGTAAGTATATATGTATTTTTGCGTGAAAGCCTGCGGTGTAATTCGTGTCACAAGGTGTTACTGTGGACGACTCAAAAATATGTGGTCGGTTCAAAAATCAGTGGTCACAACCAAATCCTGTCCGTGTTTTCAAAGGTCTTATTCCTGGAGGAACCTGCGATCTCAAGGAGTTCGTCTCGCTGGCTGGCCACGTTTCGACGACGACACCTTGACCTTGATGTCACTATCAAAGTACCAGCCAGTCGCTATTTAGCGAATTTTAGTGGGTGGACGACGTTCGTTTCTTGGCTGACTATAGTAGAACACTTAAGGTGTGTCCACACCAAAGAAACATTTCAGGAAACATTGTTTAAAAAACATTTCTGAAATGTTTCCCATTTGTTTAAAAAACATTTCAGAAACATGGCAGAAACATTTCAGAAATGTTTCTGATTTGTTTTTTTGGTGTGGACGCTTTCAGAAACATTTATGAAATGTTTCTTTGTTTCCCATTGTTTCCAGATTGAGTTCTCTGTAATTTTTACTTGCGACTTATAGGTACTATAAGGCAAGTTATGCATTCGTAAAAAAAATCGAACTCGAGATTTTGATCAAAGTTGACATTACGATGATAGCGAAGACCAAAAAAGTGGGTCTCGCAATTCTGTCTGTCTGTCTGTCTGTCTGTCTGTCTGTCTGTCGGTTCGACTACAGCCTAAACGGCTCGGCCGATTTTCTTCAAACTTGGTAGATATGGGTTTTAATTTTTTACCCCCGGACGTTTTTTTTTTTTTTTTTTTAAGACCAAAAATAACGGTACCTGCCATACGATTTTTTTTCGAAATTTTATAAATATTTTTTTTTCTCAAAAACTGTCCAACAGAATTTTTTAAAAAAAATTTGAAAAATTTCATTTGGTTAAAACTAGCTAATGGTTGAAAAAAATTTTACAAAAAATTGTTATTTTTGGTAGACCCCCTGGGTCCATTTTTTTTGTTTTTGATTTTCTCGAAAACGGTACAACCGATTTAAATAATTTTTTTTATGCCAAAGCTCCTCCAAAGTTTGAATATTATTGCATATTCAAATTTTCAATTTTCATTTTTTTGGGTTTTTAAAAAAAAAATCAAAATTTTTTTTTGGAAACTCAATATTTCGAAAACCCCATGCTCGATTTTTTTCAAACTTAACAAAAAAAAGTTTTTTAACATAATCTACAAGATTTGAGAAAAAAAAAATTGTTTCATCTAAAACTAACGGTACCTTCCATACAAATTTTAAAAAATGGTTCTCGAAAATCGTATTTTTCTCGAAAACGGTTCCGAGAATTTTGCTAAAATTTTTTTTCTTTTGATTAATCTTTACGATCTATAATTTAATAAAAAAAAAATTTAAATCTAGATATTACTGACTGTACCTACCATAGAACGATTTTTTCGAATTTTGAATTTCTCATTATCGACATAACGGATTTTAATGAATTTTTTTATAAAAAAGCTCCAAAAAAGTTTAAAAAACATTGCATTTAAAAACTTAAGAAAAAATATTTTTTCAATTTTTAGAAAAAAAAAGTCGTTTTTTTTTTGAAAAATTCGATATCTCAAGAACGGCTTATTATTTTTTTTTGGAAATTAGACCTTTATTCGTACAATAATAAAAGCTTAGGGTTGGCGTACCAAAATTTTTTCTTAAAAATGTTTTAAAAATTTTGTACATAAAAGCTTATTTTTTTAAGGAACCACTACAACGACTTATAATTTTTGTTCTTGAATAAATTCATATTTGCATAGCATTCTGTTTTTATCTCTTACTACTAAAAGAATTTAAAAAATTAATTTTTCTTTAATAACATTCGTTTTTAAAATTGCTAGTCTATTACATAGGAGCAAGTTCGTGCGACCCAGTCGTGCATTTTATTTTTCTCGCCTGTGTTGCACTTTAAGCGCAAGAATTTTCTTTTTCTACTTTATCTTTATCACAATTTATATTTTCGAAAATTATATGAAATTTTCGACAAGTTGATCCCACAAAACTTTTTTTATTTCATAAATTTTTATGAATTGGATAACATTCTCGTTGCTCCACTCTTTTCGCGACGTTTTATATTTATATTAATAACCACTCACGCATTTCTACCTATGTAAATGCGTGGGAAACAAATAAAGTTTCCCATTCGGAATGGGAAACAGAAAAACATTTCAGAAATGTTTCGCAAGCGTCCAGACCAAAGAAACATTTTTGAAACATTTCAGAAACATTTAAGACACATTTCAGAAATGTTTCTCTGTTTCTGAAATGTTTTTTAAATGTTTCTGAAATGTTTCTTAAATGTTTCTGAAATGTTTCAAAAATGTTTCTTTGGTCTGGACACACCTTTACACGACGTAGATGTAGCTCGCGCGGGTGAATTGCCAGCTCCGGGATGGAGTTTTGGTCTTGGCTAACACTAGTTCGTGGCTTTGAAGATCCAAATTCCGATTTAAATGGAGTTTTTTCGAAACTCCAGATATCGATTGAAATTAATCAAACAAAATATTTTTATGACAATACTTATTGTATTGTGTGATGTTGGTCGACGTGATCAATTTTTTTTTCTTTTTCTTTGTTACAGAGACAGATCTTTTCAATGCGCTGGTTTGGGTGGAAAAGGAAGTATTCTTTTTGACGTTTAATCAGGTATGGTTACCTGGTACGGTGTAAAATCGAAACGATATTTCGATAACAGAAAATGAAATAACGCACACAAAATGGAATAATTTAATGGCCGCGTTCGCCAATACTTTTCAACATTTTTCGATGTTTTTTATTTTTAGTTTTTATTTTCAACCTACTTTTCATATAACCTTTAGAAGAAAATATAGAATTTTCACTAAATTATAAAAATATCAACCAAAAATAGTACGTATACGCCTAAGTGAACCTTTTCGTTGTTTTGTTTGTTTTGTGTGAAGTCGTGGTACACACAGGTTTTGAAACAAATGTTCTCAATGGCCTTAAAAAAATCCAATTTATAAAAAAACGCATACCTTAAGCTATGATATGTGCCACATCATTGGAAAATTGCAGAAGTCATTGTTATACCTAAGCAAGGTAAGCCATCATGAACAGGAGTAACATCTTAAAGATCTATATCGCTTATACCAATGGTAGCAAAAGTTTTCGAGGAACTGCTCTTGAAAAGGCATAGCACGAAGACTAATCTCGAACCATCAGTTTGGATTTAGAAATACACATTCCACGATAGACCAATTGCACCGAAGAAAAACAACTATCTTTAGCTCTATTCTTAGATCTTGCTCAAACCTTTTGATAAGGTTTGGCATTTGAGACTTGAGTACAAACTGCATAGGGACCTTTCCAGGCAGTAATAAGAAATACTGAAATCCCGCGTTACAAACCATTTCTTTAGAGAATTTTACGACCAAAATTATTCGGAACTAAAGAAAATTGAAGCCAGTGTACCCTAAGGGAGTGTACAACCTTATATTTGTTATCCTCCAGTGGACATCAACGCTATCATGGCTACCTTTGCTGAAGATACTATGATATTGGTTCTTGATAAATTCGTTACGAAGAATATAGATAAACTGCAAAATGTAGTCGATAAAGTAAAAGATTGGACAAAACGATGGCGCATCAAATTAAACGCAACAAAAAATAAAATGCACGACTGGATCGCACGAACTTGCTCTTATGTAAAAGTACTTTGGAATTAATGATACATTTTATAAATATAAAACATGGATTTAATGAGATAATAATGTTCAAATGCATAAAATTGCCGTCTGGTTTCCAGAAAAGTATGAATTTATGCAAATAAACTTTAAAAAATCGTTTTATTATTAAATAAATTTATTATATAAGAAATTTCTCTAAAATTTTTCAAGAAAAAAATGTGGGATGCGAATTTTAAGTATTAAATAATATTGATTTTAGGAAATAAGTTCAAAAAATAATCGTTCATAGGTTTTGAAGATATTGATTAAATTTTTTTTTTTCAAAAAAACCCAACAAATATTTTTTCGAATATTTTTATATACAATATTATTTTACATTTAAGGTTAAGGGGACTCCTGCTGAAAATTTTGGGTTAAAATCCTTATACCCGTTAATGAGAAAGTCGAAAATCAAAAAAACGGGTCTATGGCAGGTACCTCTAATAACATTTTGCCCCAAAATTTTTTTTTACCAAAATGTAGTGTTTAAGTAACAAGTTTGAAGAAAATAGGTCCAGTGGTTTAGGCTCTAGATCGAGGTACATACATACAGACATACAGACACACAGACATACAGACATAAAGACATACAGACATACAGACATACAGACATACCGACAGACAGACGGAATTGTCGGACCCACTTTTTTCGTCTTCGCTATAATCGTAATGTCAACTTTGATCAAAATCTCGAGTTCGATTTTTTTTTCCAAATGCAGAACTTGCCCTATAGTACCTATATCGCAAGTAAAAACCTAAGTAATGTTCCAATTTTTTATAAACGGTAAGGTAGTACCTTATGCCAATACCACCAAATACCTTGCAAAACTTAAGTGTAAAGAGAACTGAACTTAAAGTACAGAAAAATGTAATGGTTACTTGGACAGAACTCTGGCCTTTCTACCCAGAACAAAATAATGTTGTACAAGCAAGTGCTGAAATCCGTTTCGACTTATGGTATCCAGCTTTAAGGCTTTACAAAGAAAACAAATGCTAAACCCATCGAATCCAACCAATCAGTGACTGCGAAGTCATACCAACTCCTAGATGGAAACCGTCTTAAATGTAAGAAACAATTTTCGGAGACTTAGAAGAACCAAGCCCCATGAGCTGATGGTCCAAAAAGTATGGAAAGTATTGAAAGTTTAAACTTCCCCCAAAGTGATTTAAATTAAGAAGGAAAAATCATTCGTCGATCTTTTAATGGATTGGTTCTGGTCCCGGTGATTCTGGTGCGGTAAGAGTCCCGTCCCACACTACTTGGTACCAAATATTACCAAGTGTCTTTTGAAGATTTCCACTGACAAAAAAAAAATTAAAGATGCAAAGATTGAAGGATAACAAAAGAGAAAACAGAAATTCATTTTATCAACAAATGATAATCAATAAAAATATAATAATAACAAATATTAAAACAATTAAAAAATAAATAAATATATGAATTAAAAAAAATAAATTAAAAAAAAAGTAAGTGAAAGAAGAAAAACTCAGTCTTAATAAGTAGCAAAAAAGAAATTATTTTAAACAATATGAACTTCAAATCTATGTTTTAAATCAACATCTTATCAGCCTGCATCGCTACTCATCGGGAAACTATTGGCTACTCAGAACTTGGTCTGCGCCAGTAGACGATGCAGTCACGACGAAGTGCTCGTTATACCTCCTCGTGGTGGTCAACTATTTATGTACTCCCAGGTACGTTAAAAGGCTAAGATTACAAGCGTGAAAAGCCTAGCTTTCTGGAAAACGTTAAAGAGGTTAGCATTTTCCGTAACTAAATCCCACCGCTCAAAAAACCGACACTATACGCCTCGGATAAGGATTAAATAAGCGTTTACGACTTTTGGATAGTGTAACCGGACAAAGATTGGTTTCTGGAATGTGAGCATGCTTCTCGAAGACGGAAGTGAAGTTCAACAGAAATGCCAAACTCCTCCAGTTAAAGAAGGAATTCATGCGATACAAGTTGGACATCTGTTAGTGTTAGTGAAGTTCGATGGTTGAGCTCAGTATAAGTCATCAACTCGTGACACTGTACTTCTCAATTCCAGGAATCTAGCTGAAAGACCTCGACAATCTGGCGGGAGATTGTAGCTTTCCAATACAGCTCTTCGAAGCTTAATTCCTTGGTGGCCTTAAGGTAAAAGGATCCTGAAAGCCAAGTTTCGGACTAGAGTACGTAGAGTCACTGTCACTATTGTACGTATACTATGTTATGTTTGAACAGGGCTCTCTTCCGACGAGATACAGGCTGAATTTTATGATCTGGTAATTGGACGATTAAATGCAAAGGTTGGCAGTGACAACCATGGGATAAGGCATGTTAAGGGAGAACATGGTGATGGCAAACAAAGCGACAATAATGTAAGGTTTCCCGATTTGTGCAATGCCAACGGCCTTGTAATAGGAAGAACGATGTTTGAGTACAAGACGTGCAACAAAGTAAGTTGGAGGTCGATGGATAGACGAGCAACTTTCAATTGCAATTAGTCGGCGTTTAAGAAGCAGTATCCAGGACGTCAGTAAAAAAAGGGATTAAGACAAGTGATTTGTCTAGTAGCACCTCATGCTGGCTACCGTAAAATCATGTGTATTGTGAAAAAGGTATTCCTATCCGGTGCTGAAATGATAGTATTTCGGTCGGTCATTCGCAAGAAACAAATATTGAGGCACTTTCAAAAGAAACTTGGGCTAAGATCGAAGAAAAAAAAACCTATAAGCTCGCATAGCAGCTCTTCTAGCAGCTGGGAGGATGAGAGTAGTCCACCGTAGCGTCTCAATGCATTGGTGACAGTAGAAGAAGAGGCCGATAGTACTCATAGAACGTTCTACAGACTTTTCAAAGAGCTCGCAGATGTTCGCAGCTCTAAACAACATGTGGTAGAAGACACAGGCAGATCTCTGCTCTTTTCGATGGAAGACCGGTCCAAAAGGTGGAAGGAGTACTTTTCTGATGTTTTAAGCCGTGTTTTGTCAATTAGTCGAACCCAACTCCTAATGATCCGTCCATCCCCCAGTAGAGAAGAAATTACTACTGCAATTAAAGCGATGAAGAACAAGATAAGGCAGTTGGACTTGACAGTATTTCCGCAGAGTTCTTACGAGCAACTGCCAACAACATGTATTGAGCTTCAGCACCTACTCATTGAGAAAGCTTAAGAAACAGAGATCTTTCCTGAACAGTGGAAAAATGGAGTGATTGTCAAGCTCCAAAAAAAACCTTACGCAGTGCGAAAACTGAATTGCATTGAATTCTAGTTGCAAATTCGTTCCATTCATTCATAAATGTCGGCTAGCTTATTGATTTAGGCAAGGAAATTGGTATTCAATTATTACTTTAAAGTAAAAAAACTCGTTCACCATTCAACAAAGGATAAACAACTTCCCCTTTATTGAATTAATTTGAAAGTGTTAATAATTCAAGCGTGAAAGATTCTAAATTTCCAAGAATGCCAAATCCATAAGACAATGTCTGAGGTTATTGTTATTTCAAATTCAAGAATCAAGGATTCCGGTTGAATATTTAATGGTGTCAACCGATTGTATCCCACAACAAAATTTAAAAAAAAAAATCAACAACATCGAAAAACCATTTAATTTTAATACTTTTAAGGTTTGTCTTTCATTTTCGGAAGTAAGATGATGGTGCGGGATTAATTTTATTTTCTCTCAAGCAAAATATACATTTTTCATTTAAAAAAGAAAAATGGGGACAAAAGAACAAACAGCTTTGTCATGTGAAGGAGGTTAATCTTTCACTTAAAAATTAATTTCATTAAAGTTGAAAGTTGAAAGTTGAGAAGTGTCTGCGGGTCAGCTTATTGTATTAACAGAGAAGGTTTTAGAATAAATTATTATGACCAGTTCTTCTGTGAACGTTTAAGTTCAACAAGTTGTTCGTTTCACTTAGACGACAAAAGTATTCTGATGTTTAGACTTTGTTTGACATTTATAATACCTCATAGAGTATCAACCTTGTGGAAGTTATTACTTCTCGTTCAAATTTGTGCGGAGCAAAATAATATCTTTAAGATAGTGATACTTTTCCCAGCTTTTACTGATAATTGGCCGGTTCATTGCCTCTTCTCCATCCAACAACTTGCTGAATCATTGAATGTGTGTGAGAGTAAAGTTTCGATGAGATTCGACAACTTTCATTATATTAGGCGGCCAAAATAACAGCAGCGATTGCCAGCTTCTGTTTAAAATTTGTGTTTTGATTTTCAATTTTGTATTTTTATGTAATAAAAAGTTAGTCCTATGCTTCTATTTTATATTTCCCCTGAATTAGTCTTAAACTCGTTGAATTGGTTCCTTTGAAGTGGGTCGTGCTAAACACTGATGCAAACCAGACAGACGTCAACTTATTCAAAGTTTATTATGGACGGCAAAGCCTTTAAAGAAGTTCAGGATTTTGTCGGCTGTTCATCGGAAAAGGTAAAAAAGACCATAAGATTTGAGGAGAAAGCTGAAACCCGCAGGCGTAAACAAGTTCTAACGCCTTTCTACTGTTGCGGTAAAATTTACGACAACAAGTTTCACCTGCCTATTGTTTATCCTCAAGCATTTTTAGCCTTCCCTTTTTCTGTTGCGGCTCAAAAATACTTGTAGTCAGTAGAGATACCCTGTGGCCACCAGCCAGAGTCCTGCTCTTAAAGTAACTTGGAAAAAATAACAAAAACAGGTTTCTGATCTACGAGTATTTATACTCCAACGGAGTGAAACAGTTGGTTCAAAAACCAACAAGCTAATTTACAAAGAAGACGGGCGGTCTCTCCTCCACTAAAACTAATATCTAGGTATATATGATAAAAATGTAGGTTGATCTGACAAAAATTTTTTCAATATACGTCTAACAAAAAGTTTTATCAAATTGACAAAAATTATAAAATTTTGTTGAGGCAACAAAAAATATTTTGTTGTATACACAAAATTATTTTGTTATGCTAACAGATTAATTTGTTGAAATAACAAGAATATTTTGTCAATATTAACATATTAACAATTCTTTTGTTGTATTAACAAATTTTTTTGTTAATGTTAAGAATTTGTTTTTTTTTTTATTATTATCGGATTAACAATTTTTTTTGTTAAATTAACAAAACTTTTTTGTTATATTTTGTTAAATTAACAAAATATTTTGTCAATTCAACAAAATATTTTGTCAATTCAACAAAATATTTTGTCAATTTTACAAATTTCTTTTGTTGAATCCACAAAATTAATTTCGTCAAAATATTTTTTTTTGGGATTTAAGTCCACAAAAATTGGCGCTTGGTCCCTACGATCTCACAATGCAACCATCTGTGAGGGCGTATGGACAATACGCAATTTTTGTCAAGTTCAAATAATCTTACATCGATTTTTTAACAAAAACCAAATGTGAACTATATCATACACAAAAGAAATGTCATGATCAAAAAAATATACGCGCAGAATTTTTTGGTTTCCTTACAAAATAGTTTTATCTATCTGATAATATTATTTTATCAATATTACAAAATAATTCAACCCCAAAACAAAATATTTGTCATTTTAACAAAAATGTTTTCATTTTTTGTTAAATTGACAAAAAAAAAATTAACAAAAACTTTCTGATATTGACAAACATTTACAAACAGATTTTTTGTAGATACAACAAACATTTTGTTAACATCACAAAAAAGTTTGTCGATGTGACAAAAATCTCTGTTTTATTTTGTTATATTAACAAAACTTGGTCTGTTAAAATGACAATATTATTTGTAGTGCATATTTTGTTAAACTGACAAAAACTCATGCAGAATTATAAAAATTTTGTGAAATCAACAAAATCATTCTTTCGTATTGACAAAAATTTAATCAAAACGATAAAATTGTTTTGTTAAAGGTCAACAAAACATTTTTGTCAATATTACCTAGGAATTTATTTTCAGTGTCAATGTGCTAGCGGATGAGCTGAAGAAGTAAGCGAGTCAGGCGGACTCTTAGGCTAGGACCGCACTTGCGATTTCAATCGCACGATTTTTTAGTCGCAAAAATAGAACACATGAATTTAAATGAGAATGAACGCACTTGCTACCAACAAATCATGACGATTTAAAAGTCGCAATTTGTTTCATTTTTCTTGCGATGCGATTGTCGTAAACTTAAATGAAACACATGTACTCAAATGGATATGCCCACATTTGCGATTTAAATTACTACGACTTAAAAATCGTAGTCGCAAAGAGAAATTGGCATGCAGGCACTTGCGATTCTTAATCCACGACTTTTTAGTCGCAAAAAGTAAGACACATGGCCTTAAATGTGAATGCACGCACATCCGACTTACAAATCGTAGCGATTATAAAAATGAAACAAGTTCTATTTTTTCAAGCGATTTTTCTGTCGCTACTTATTTGTAGCAAATGCGTGCACTCACATAAAAAGTAGTGTGTTTTATTTTTCGCAATTAAATAATCGCGCGGCAAAAAATCGTAAGTGCGTGCATGGCAATAATTTGTAGCGACTACGACTTTTTAATCGCCTCGAAGAAAAATCGCAAGTGCGGTCCTAGCCTTACTCAGATCCAAACATGCCAAATCACCAAAACTATCATTAACCGAATTTGACTTCATATTAACGTAATTTAATCGATGAGATTCGACAACGGAGGAAGAGAGGTTTTCGACGAGAGCACGTAGCTTTCCAGAAAGTCGTGATCCGTGATCCCGTGACTGAAGATCTCGAAAACAATTGGCTGGCCATATGAATGTGTGAGAAAATGGAATGACCGAGGTAGACAATAGGTTAAGCTTGGAAAGGGACTCATTTTGGAGAACTTATCAAGCGGAAGGTTGATTTTTTTGGAAGTCGAGAAAATAAAAATAAAATTGAAAAAAAAGTTTTATTTTATCTTTCTGGAAAAAAAGTTTTAGACGAGGTTTTGAAGAAAAAAAAAAAAAGATAGTGATTTGAAGCGGAGAAGGAGGTGACAGAGGGAAAGAGGCGGATAGTAGATCCGTAGTTATAGAAAATCAAATGCACGACTGGATCGCACGAACTTGCTCTTATGTAAAAGTTCTTTGGATTTAAAATACATAGTTACCTTTTTAAAATATAAAACATGGATTTAATGAGACAAAAATGTTCAAATGCATGGAGATGCCGTCTGATTTCCGGAAAAGTATGAATTTACGCAAATAAAGTTCAAAAATCGTTTTATTAAAGTAATTTTTTATATAACAAATTTCTTTCAATTTTTTCTAGAACAAAACTTGGGATGCCAATTTTAGTAATATATATTTTAGGAAATAGTTTCAAAAAATAATCGTTCACAAGTTTTCAAAATATTGATTTTTCAAAAAATAAAATGGAATTTTTTTTTTCAAAAATGTTTTTTTCGAATATTTTTACATACAATATTATTTAAAACTTAAGGGGTCTCCTGCTGAAAATTTTTGGTTAAAAGCGTTAGAGCCGTTAATGAGAAAGTCAAAAATCAAAAAAACGGTTCTATGACAGGTACCTTTAATAACATAACCCTTCAAAATTTTTTCTTACCAAAATGTAGTCCATGTCCATAATACCACACCTAATTTCTTTTTATCAAAATCGTTAGAGCCGTTTTCGAGATAAATAAGATTATTTATCACGGGTGTACGGGGGGTACCGTTAGTTTTAGACCGTTAAGTAAGTTAGAGAGTTTAAGTAACAAGTTTGAAGAAAATAGGTCCAGTGGTTTAGGCTCTAGATCGAGGTACAGACATACAGACACACAGACATACAGACATACAGACATACAGACAGACAGACGGAATTGTCGGACCCACTTTGTTCGTCTTCGCTATCATCGTAATGTCAACTTTGATCAAAATCTCGAATACGATTTTTTTCCAAATGCAGAACTTGCCTTATACTACTCGTACCTATGTATATCGCAAGTAAAAAGGATAAGTAGAGTGATTTTCTTTATTTATGTCATGTCTTAAGAGATTTTATTAAATTTGGTAGTCAGTTCCGAATTTTATCCCAGTTAATTGTACAACACGGTATTTTATTCGCTTACAACCCATTTTCGTTTTATTGGCTTTCTTTGCTTTCGGTTTTGCTTTTCACCGTAAGCTGCTCTTTTTTGAAAAAAAAATTGGGTTTTAGTCCCTGGGCTTCGATTCAAAAATTTCCCAAATAAAAATAATTAAAGTCCCCCCGCTGCTGGGCATAAAAAAACTCAGAAAAAAATGGTTTTGTAATTCACTAATTCTTATTTCATAAAAGAATTTCTGGCGCCCACATTAAGCATAAGAACACCCTGTATTTACACTTATAATTCGATAATAATTTTTATGATTCATTTTATTAATCGCATTCAATTAATAAAATTCATTCAATTACTGAACCCACCCCATTGCTGAGCTACTGTGTGGCAGCGCTCCAGCTATGTGTTGTCAGTTGTGAACGTTCTCAGACGTACCCATAGTTTGACAGTTGTAAATTTCTCGGATTTCTTGTTGTGGCACACGCAGATTTCGTGTTCTGGTAGTTTAATTGAATTTAATTAACAATTCCGACTGGTCGAACTGAAATTATTTATTGAGTTTGCAGATTGAAGTTTCGCCACCGTAAAAATTAAAATCGCGTTAACTTTCATAACACTACATCAAACAATTACACGTTTGCTGTTCAACAACTCATCATTCTGCAGCAGCTATGGAAATAGTGGGTGAACTTGATTTACCATGCCATGTTCAGTTCATACAGTAGAACGACGATTGAGGGAACATAGTTTTAAGTCCACGGAAAGTCCCACTTCTAAAAATACCACATTACAAAGAGAATTAGGTTTGCGCAAGAGCATTTAAGATGAATTCCTGAAAAGTGGAGGAATATCGTTTGGATTGACGAAAGCAAAATTATTCTTTATGATGGTAAAGGATCTCCGTAGTATGTAAGACGACCACCAAATATCGACAATGATCCCAGATATAAAAAATAGAGGTTCTAGTATCATGGTATGAAGATGCTTTTCATACTATGGAGTTGGTCCATATTGGATAAGAGGCTTTCTTGCGAGGAAATTTGTAATGCTACGAAATGCCGACTTGGTAATTCGAATTGATCTTTCAGCAGCATAATGTTCCAAATCACACCAGCAGATCAGTTAAGCAATGGTTTCAAGACAACAAGATTGAGGTTATGTAGTGGCCTGCTCGGTCCTATGACTTTAATTCTATCGAAAATCTTTAGATGGACTTATAAAAATAAGTATGGAATGCAAAACCAAAAACGTAGGGCGTAGTTGAGATGACTTTGAAATAAATAACACAACAAAGAAATGGGAGGTTTGTCGCCGTTGCGAAGCTGTAATAAAAAATAATGGTAATGCTACTATAAATACTAGTTTCGTTGCCCAAAAATGGCATTGAATTCAACTTTTTTTTTTAAATATTTTTTAATCAATTTAAACACATCTACTCGTATTACTCCCTTTATTTTCGAACCTATTTTGTTTTTTATTATTGATCAATAAATAACAGTTTTATTTTTATAATAAGAACATTTCATAAGAACGTTTTTTATTTTTTATTCAAAAAGAAACTCATAGTTTAATTTGAGCTGCAGAGAGACAATCATGGTCAGAAAAGTTAACGCCGATGTTTTCAAGGCAACCCTTCTGACGAAAACCGGATAAAGTTTAACGAGCTAGGAAGGCTTGCATCGCCCATAAAATACTAAAATGCTCCGAAGGGATTCAGAATTTTTGGTCATTTGTAAAAAAAATATTCGAAATACCACCTCGTCTTCAGTTTCAATGCTTGTCTTCAATGAATCTCCCTTTGTTACCTCTTTCGCGAAAGATAATATTTTAGCGAGTCAGTTTCCTATAAATTCTACACTCTGAGAAAGTCTCATGACTCCTCCGGTACTCGAGCACGTTAACGATTCAGTGGAACCAATGTTCTTTAACACTCGTGCTGTTGCAAGAATCTTGAAACTTCTTGACATTAATCTCGTGGTCCAGATGCATAGTATTCCTGCCATTATTCTGAAGAGTTGTTCTTCTACGCTACTGAAATCACTACGAAGGCCTTTCCATCTGTCCTAATCTACAGATCACTTTCCAAGTGGATGAAAAATTGCATTTTTTCAGCCAGTCCCCGATAAATGCAACTCCTCATCGTCTTCTAACTATCGACCGATTATACTCGAGACCCTTTTTTCCAAGGTCATGAAAACGCTGAAAAATTGTCAGCTCAAGAAATGTCTTAAAGAACGAAAGCTTCTCAATGACCGGTAGTATTTCCTTATTAGCGATAGGTGCACTGGTGATTTGATGGTTTATCTCAACGAGTAACAAATATTTACATCGTTTTGGTGAAAGTTTGATTATTGCGCTTAATATTGATATGATGGCGTCTTGCAACAAGCCCTATTATCGAAAATGCGTGCATGACTCTCCTCTTCGATGGATTTGAAATTACATATCAAACCATTCAATAAAAGTAGAACTGGATGGATTTATGTCTAATACCCACAAAATAAATGCTGGTATGCCGCAGGGCTCCGTTTTGTCTCCGACTCTCTTGAAAGTGTTGTCCAATGGAATATAAGAAACTGCAAAGAAGTTAATGCTTCGAAAACTTAATGCTCTCTCTGTTCGTTAAAGCCAAACCAACCTCCTTTGCTGCTGTCAATGATTAGGACTTTCATCCAGGAAACTGGCAAACTTTCAATCCTAGGTATGTGTGCTAGTCCTGAGTCTTTTTGATAGTATTCAGAGAAGATCATTTAAACTGAAACTGGAAACATTAACATCATTAGAACATCTCTTAAACACCGTTGTAATGTTTCTTGTCTTATTTTATCGTTTCTTTCATAGCCAGTTGTATTTCTTCCATTGAACAATTCAACCTTAACACTCGCGCTATTAAAAATACTCATCAATATACCCTCGAGCCTAATTTCGGACGTGCTGTTAAATACAGAGATTTTTCTTTTAGCCGCACTACTCGAATGTGGTATAATCTACCCATCTCTGTTTTCCACTCTCACAATGATTTGCAAAACTTCAACACCAATGTGCATCGGTAGCTCCTTTTTAATTCTACCCACTTTCCGTAATGCTCGAAATATGTTGTCTATCATATAAAGGGTATTTATATCCCAAATTATTCGATATTTCGAAAATGCATGACTTTTGTCCGAGCAAGTGACAACTCGTCCAAAAGTATCTCCTGCCATGAAAAGTGTTTCTCATCTATGCCGTTCGGAATCGGCAGAAAATTATGGGTTCTCTCCATTGTTGCTAAAACGCACAAACGTATGGTTGAGTGTTATAGGTCACTAGGTTTAGGCTATCCACAAGCTGTTGGCCTCTTTTTTTTTCAGGAAAATAAGCCATAAAGAAATAAGAAATTGCGATTGCAAGGAATATTTCAACGACCGAATAAAAATATCATAAAATGGAGAATTTAAATAATTTTAAATATACTTTCATCTCATCTCAAAAGTAACTTTCCCTCCTAAGAGTTAATAGTATGGCTCAATAGAAAAGGAAGAAGATAATGCAAAAAGGGTTCCTTTTCTTAACCATGTGGGTGAGGTGAGCAAATGAAAAAAACAAAATATTTTAAAGGGTTATATGTCTACTCGTATTAAATAAACTGTATAAATCAATTCTGGGTCTGCATCAAAATTGGATGAGTAACAGTAGAAGACCTTGATAAAATCGATGTTTACTTTAAGAGACAAACATCGAAAACAGATTTAAATATCAAAAAGTAAATAAATACAATATATGTACGTGTACAGTGGTCCCCACAACTAATCGGATTTAGTTATCGCCCAAGGCATCGAGGCATTGAAGAAAACAGTTTTGAACAAACTTCAGGGGGTATTTTTTCCATTCTTCTTGAAGACCGGTCTTACGCTCCTGAATATTTCAAAAATTCTTTTGAGTGCCTTAACGTCCCAGTTCATCCCAAATATGCTTGATGGAATTAAGGTCAGGGGACTGTGTAGGTTTTTGAGGACTTTGGGACAGTTATGCAACAATTACGACGTTGCTGTGATATGTTTGGGGTCGTTGTCCTAGTAGAAGTTGAAATTGTCTTGTATTTCAAGTTTAATGATACTTGGCACGATATGTTGATGTAACCCTTTAGATATATTTTACCAATCCAACATCAGAACTCGACATAGAGGGTGGTCCAACCATAATGCACGATGTTAATTGTGAGTCACACCTTAACGTCAAGTTTCTTGCCCAACTTAATTTGACATTTCTTTGTTTCAGTGTTTGACAAATTCAACCATAGAGAGGTATACAATTGATCAGTGCCTTAAGATTTTTTAAGCCTTGCATTTTGTGGACTTCTTGATTTTTTTGGTCAGCATAATCGACCAAATGTGTCCACAATCGCTAGAATTGTGGCCAAATATTACAGTAAACCGGGTCTGTAGGAAATGTGAAAACACCTGTTCTTGCTCGCCTAGTTCGTTTTGCGGAAAAAAATGCTGTTGGTCGCGATAGAGTGGACCTCGACTCGTCGTTGTTCCCAACAATTGAACATCTCACGAACATCACTGATGGGAATTTTGAATAAAGATTTGAATTTACACGCTTACAAGGTTCAATTGACTCAAGAGCTGAAGCCTACTAAGCATTTCAAGCGTCGTCAATACGTCGAATGGTTGGTTGAACAGACAGAAGTGAATGGTGACTTTACAAAGAAAATCATCTTTAGCGATGAGGCACACTTTCACCTCAGTGGATTCGTTAATCGTTTATCACGCCGCACTACTTCGAAAATGAGGTCGGCCAAGCAGTTACCGTGAATGGTGTTCGCTATCGCGAGATGACAACGGGCTTTTTCTGGCCAGAAATTGAGGATATGGACCTGGACAATTTGTGCTTCCAAAAGGATGGTGTCACTGATGATGCCACACAGCCAACAAAACAATGGCTCTTTTGCACGAGCAATTCAATTGGCGGCCACTATCATGTGATTTGACACCGTTGGACTTCTTTCTTTGGAGATATTTAAAATTTTTAAAAAAGTGTACATCAATAAGCCAAGAACAATGCAAGAGCTAAAGGATGAGATAATTCGGCACATTAACGATATTGGACTTCAATTATATCTCAGAGTCATTAAAAATATGGACCATTGGATAGAAGTATGCTACCGAAGTCGTGGCAAGCACTAGGCCAATATTTTGTTTCACACATAATTTTCATAGATTCTTCTATTATAATAAAAAATATTAAGATAATTCTCTGAATCTGAAAACTTTTTGATTTATTAACAAATAACATCGTGCGTTTTCGTTGGACCACCTTTGCATCCCCATACCATGACTGTCCCACCGCCATATTTCACATGTATGTTTATGAGAGAATTCTTCATTTGCTTTTCTCCATACAAACATTCGTCCGCCTGATCCTTTCAAGTTAAATTTATTCACGTTCGTGAAAAAATCCTATTTTATAATGTTTTAGTGTGCATCTGTATACAAACAATAAAATTTATTTAAGTTAAAAATAGAAAATTAAATGTTCTTTAGCAAATTTAAGAATTTCTTTTCATTTTCCTTTTACTTGCGACTTTTAGGTAGATACTATAAGGCAAGTTATGCATCACGATGATAGCGAAGACTAAAAAGTGGGAATCGTAATTCTGTCTGTCTGTTCGACTACAGCCTAAACGGCTCGGCCGATTTTCTTTAAACTTGGTATAACTTTTAATTTTTCCCCCACACGTGTTTTTCTTATTTTTTAAGACCAAAAATAACGGTACCTGCCATACGATTTTTTTCGAAATTTTATAAATATTTTTTTTCTCAAAAACTGTTCGACAGATTTAAAAAACAAAGATACAAAAAAATTTCATTTAGTTAAAGCTAGGTACTGGTTGAAAAAAATTTCCGAAAAACGGTTATTGAAGGTACCCCCCAAAGAACCATCTTTTTTGTTTTTGATTTTCTCAAAGACGGTATCACCCATTTTGACAATTTTTTTTTGCTTCAGCTCCACAAAAACTTGAATAGAATTGTGTATTCAAATTTTCAAAAATAATTTTTTTTTTTCAAAACTCAATATTTCGAAAACCTTATGCTAGATTTTTTTAAAACTTGATAAATAAAACTTTCTCAACATAATCTACAAGATGTATGAAAAAAAGTTTTACTTTACCTAAAAGTAAAGGTATGCAGCATACAAATGTTAAAAAATGGATTTTAAAAATGGTTTTTTTTTTTCTCGAAAACAGCGCCTAGAATTTTGATAAAAAATTTTTTGTTTCAATTAATTTTAACGATCTTTAATTTAATAAAAAAATTTCAAAATTAAGATATTACAGCTTGTAGCTACCATAGTACCATTTTTTAAAATTTTGAATTACTCATTATCGACATAACCGATTCTTATAAAAGTTTTTGATGATGCTTCTTAAAAGTCTTAAAAATTGCATTTCGAAACTTAAGAAAAAATAATTTTTGAATTTAAAAAAAAGTCAGTTTTTGTTTTGGAAAATTCGATATTTCGAAAACCGCTGAATATTCTTTTTGGAAATTTAATTTTCATTCGTACAGTAGTAAAAAACTTAAAGTTGGCATGCCAATTTTTTTCTTAAAAATCTTTTAAACATTTTGTATATAAAAGCTTTTTTTTTAAGAAACCACTACAAGAACTTATAATTTTTGTTCTTGCATAAATTCATATTTGCATAGCATTCTGTTTTTGTCTCTTACTACTAAAAGAATTTAAAAAATTAATTTTATCCTTATGAACAGTTTTCTCAAATAACATTAGTTCTTAAGATTCCTAGTCTATTACATAGGAGCAAGTTCGTGCGACCCAGTCGTGCATTTTATTTCACTTACGAAGGACTTCTTTCGAGCTACGCAGACATTCAGGTCTAGTTTCGCAGAACTGTTCTGATCGTTCCGTTGCTCACTTCCTCATTCCTGGTAAAAAACCTTTAGAGATTCCGAGGATAAGAGAGGATTTTTCTTGACTTGTCGAACAAGTAGCTCGTCAATTCAATTTTGTTTTATTGAACATACTATTTACAATTTGGCTTATAACTAATAAAATACTACATAATGTATGAAAATTTACATTTGTTGGCTCTTAGGGGGCCCAACTATATACAGTGACTTAAGTTTAATTATTTTTATATAAAATTTACATGACGAGAAAAAAAAATTAAATTTAAAATGTCGGTTAACTGTATTGTCCTCAGGGTATTCGGTCCTGGTTGTCAGTGGTGATTTTTGTGGGTTGTGGCCTGTGGGCAGGGATGGCTTTTTAGCCGCGGTGGTAGGCTGACCCAATGTCAGTGTAGAACGAGACTACTTCCTCGTTGTCCAAGATTACGTTGTCATCCAGAGTTTCCATCGCATTGAGGTACCTCGGCTCGGGATGTCGTTGTTCTGTGGTCATCCTTCTCATAAGGTGATTCGGGTGGTCGATGATGTTCCCCATTAGTTTCTTCGTTGAATGAACTAGATATTTGTCCAGTGGGATTAAATTCGCTTCTGTGTAGAGATGCAGTGCAGATCCTCAGTATCTTCCTTTCGAATAGTTGAAGTTCCTTCATAGCTGTCTTCGAGATGGAAAACCAGACTGGGAAGGAATAGCTGATCACTGGTCGCAGGAGCTGCTTGTAGATTAATATCTTTTGTCGGTTGGCTAAGAACTGTCTTCTTTTCAGCAATGGGTGCAAACGGCTGAAGGCCCAGCTGGCCTTTTTCAGAACATTTCTTGAGTGCAGGTTAAACCTTAGCAACTCGTTGAAGTGCACTCCCAGGTACTTGACATTTGGCTTTGCCACTATGGAGGATCCGTCTGGGAGATTTAGGACCAGATTTCTGCAAATTGTTGCAGTGCGAAAGCCTCTACCAGTTGAAGGTCTCCTGAAGCAGACAAGTTTTGATTTGAAAGTGTTGATCCGTATGCCCTATTTCTGGTAGAATTCGAAGAGTCTGTTAATGTGGGTTTATACTTTTTGGACAGCAATTAGTGGCGTAGGTGAGCGATTCATCAGCATACAGAAGGTTCTCGCATCCAATTGGTGAAGGTTGGTCTGAAGTCATCAAGTTGTAGAGGAAGGGGCCTAGTTTTGAGCCTTGGGCGACTCCAGCTCTGATAGTCTTCTTGTTTGACTTGCAGTTATCTACTTTAACGAAAAATTTCCTGAAAGATAGAAAAGAAAAGAGAATTGTTATTAATGGCGGAGGTACTTGCATAAGATGTAGTTTGTGGATTAGACCGTCTATCCACACGCTATCGAATGCTTTCTCGACATCCAGAAAGCATCCGACGGTGACACGATTACTGTTGAGGGCTGTGGTGATATCATGTTGGAATTTTACCAGTGGATGCAAGGTTGTGTGTTTTTCTCGAAAGCCGAATTGCATGTCAGGGATGATGGAATTTTCACAGCTGAATTTCTTTAGTCTTCGTATGATTTATTCTTCCAGTAATTTGCTGATGTTGTTGAGAAGTGATATTGGCCTGTAGTTGAAAACTAAGTTAGAAGCACCCTTCTTCGGAATTGGCATAATCTTCGCTATTTTCCACTTCTGGGGGAACAAGTAGCTCGTACGTATCCAACTATTTAGGATCCCATTTTTTTCATTTTTGTAACGTGAAATTATGTCCTGAAATGTTGGAAAATGTTGGCTATTTCGCGAGCTGATTTTCCATCCTGACTAAGCGTTATAATCAATTTTGTTATTTCAACAGATTTTTTGTTTGCCTTTCGGGGCCATTTTAACGTTTAGCGGAATTTATTTAAAAAAACACACATAATATGAATCGCGATATAATAATTACTAAAGCCTACTATAATTTGACGTGAAAAGTCCTGTTAGGTCAGGTGAGGTGATGATACGGCAAGCCATATAACCTCACTAGGATCTCAATGGATCCATTGTGATCCCCAGGGTGTAGGTAATGTAGGGATTGGAAGGGTAAGAGGAAGGATTTAGTGGAAGTATTAGGTATGGGGTGCCCCCTTGAACCATCCTGATTTCTGAATCAAGTTAAGAATGCTTTTTAGTGACAAAAATGGCATATCCGACCGCATATTTTCTAGTTCTGGCTATGATGGGGCATTCACGAAGGAAGTTAGAAGAGCCTTCTTCCCCCCCTTCGTCTTGACACTCTCTGCCGAAGTCAGATGTGCTGACGCCCATTCTGCTCAGGTAGGCTCCCATTGAGTTGTGACCCGTTAGGATTTCAACCAAGAGAGAAAATTGAGGTCTGGTAAGCTTCATTATATACTCTGTTTATTTCTTTGAAATATCTGGACAAAGATTCCTTGAAAAACGACAGATGCCAATTGTTGACCATCTATCATTTGCGGTCTTAAGAAAACTTTGGTGAATTCTATATTTTTTCTGCTCCAGTGGCATAAGTAACTTGGGTACAACATGGCTCGGTTCAAGTGAAAAACCGCTTTTGGCCAGTTCATCAGCCATTTTATTTCCATAAATTTCACGGTCTCCCGGCACCCATCGAAGAGTGACTAAATTTGTTTCGCTGAGCAATTTTAATTCACTATGGCAACGAGCAACAAGGTTTTAACTTCGTAACGATTGACGAAATGGCTCTAATTGCCGCCTGGCTGTCTGTGAAGAGCACAATGGTTTTGTCCGTCAGTTCGCATGTGGAGAGATATTTTGCGGCCTCACAAACTGCAAGCACTTTCGTTTGAAAAACACTACAACCGTTAGGAAGCTTTAATGATGCCTGACCAGTACCAGTTCCGTCTTAAGAGGGTTGACATTAAATCAGCATCTACTGGCGCAAATACTTAGCTTTTAAAGAGCTGTTTGTATAGGAACTCGCACAGGGTGAGGACAATTTTTTCTGGTGCCATTATCACTATATGATTAGCATACGCCAGGACTTTAACGGCACCTTACCCTGATTTAATTAAAATCTGGTTTACGACCAGAAGCTGTAGCATAGGAGGCAAGGCACCTCTCTGTAGCGTACCCTTACACATCCTAACTTTAAACTTGCTGTCACCCATTTCTGCATTAACAATTCTAGTTTGAAGCATGGACTCAATCCAATTTGACAGTTTGAGTCTAGGGATTGTCGTATCGCGCCATTTTCAATGTTTGTGGAATGCTCCCAGGGTGAATTTTTTGAAGTGGAATAATTTTTAAATAATGCCGACAATTTTAAATAAAATTAAATTAAAATTTCTGAATTTTGGCAGATGATTCCGGCCATGTTGTTGAAGTAACATCTCTCAAATTATCAATCAACGTGGAAAGTAAGAGCGTTCAACAACAAGTGCAAATGATAAAATTGTTTTATGAAAAAATCATATTCAACGACGAGGTCTATTTCTGGACGATTGGTCAACAAGCAAAATTGTCAAATTTAGGGCGACCACAATCCACACCAGATCCACCAAATTGCAATGTATCTACTGTCACTGTTTGGTATGGGTTTTGGCGTGGCGTCAGTCTATATAGTGCATTTTCATGTCGTCAAACCTAAAATTTTCTTGATAACAATACGCTTAAAGGTGAAAAGTCTCGAATGTTTCTTGTACCTAGGGGGTAGGTTCTGTTATTTTTATTGTATTCTTTTTCCACAGGAAAATGTTTTATTTTCTTTTTATGGTTGGGTCGTGGCTGGTTACTTATGCCAAAAACCATTTTCCTGACAAGTTGTTATTTTTTTTTTTGGGTTAAATAAACTAAGCCCATCATGTTACATGACTTAGAGAAATGTTTTGTCATCATATCTACTTGTCTTAAATTCCCATCTGAGGATATACCTTCACAAAAATAATTTAGGTAGGTAAATGTAAGGTATGGTATGTGTGTAGGGGGTGATTATAGTTTTAACGAAAAAATATTTATAGTCTTAGTTAAAATTCAAGCTGAGAGCTTGATAATATTTGTGTTTTAAACAGACAGACAAATATTGAAATTAAATTTTAAATAGCTTAATGTTTAGGTATGATACCATAGCATACAATTTATTAACTTTTTATTTTAAATATTTCTTAATTAGCATTATATCCGTTCAGAGTGTAGACTTTAAAGCAGCCAGAGGGAAGTTACTTACTGTGATAACACTGCAAGTATTCCTGAAACGGAAGAAAGATCGCACCAATGCGTCTACGAAAAGACATTAGCTGAAGAATTTTCTAGATAAGCCCACAGAGGATTTCTCCAGTTCCAGCTCCTCCGAACTAAACTAGCCACTCTGACATATTTAGAGCTGAGGTCAGTAAGATTTTTCAGAACTAACCAGATTGATGAACAAGAGATGGTGGTTAATGAAGACTTTCAATTCCACGTATGGTTTACTGGTGTCGGATTATTCGGTGTATAGTCGTAAGGTAACGCAAGAGTATTGCCCCCATAATCTATATGGGTGTATCGTCAGGTTAACTTCTCTGACATATACAGGGTGGCTCAAAAGTTTCTTCCTAATTTGAAAATGAAGTCCTACGAAGTGTTATGGAAAACGCTCTAGAAAGAGCCCGTCTCTGTGAGCATGAAGCTGGTGCTAATTTGAGGGACATTATATTCCATATTTAGGCCAACAAAATCTCCATAAATCATATCTTTTGATTCTAAAATTAAATCTACATATAAAAGTTATTATCACTTCAAATTAGGAAGTCACTTTTGACCCACCCTGTACAGGACGTACGGCTATGAGAGGGAAGTGAGATAATGATCAACCCCAAACGGCAACAAGCCCTGTAACGTGAAAACAGCTTCTTCATTCATATTCTGCAGTAAATTCAAAGCTGAGCATCACCATCGTGTAGATGCGACGCAATAATTCCAAAGTTCCAAAGAATATAGAGCATCTGATAAGCCATCAATGCACTATCGTGCACGGCCCAAAGAGCCAACGTTGAATTTCACCGGTGAGAGCCTCTCAGCTGTGCATTCACTTACCATATAGAAGTCATCAATCAGTGATCCGTGATTTTATAAAGATTAGAAACTACCTTTCGAGTTGCCAAATACAAGTTGTGCTTGACGGTTCATAAAATAAATGCTGGTGTGCCACAGGGCTTCGTCTTGTCTCCGACACTCTTTCTTATTTTCATAAATGATCTTTTATCTGAAACTTCTAATCCACTTACTTGTTTCGCTGACGACAGTAGGTACCCCCAGCTATTCATATTCGTTTTTAGATTCACAGCCTTGTCCTTCGGATGTGGACTTCCAACGGCAGAGTACTATATGCTCATTTAATTTTGATCTTTACAGTATTGTCTAATGGGGAATCAAAAACCGTGTAGAATTTAATACTTCAAAAAAAAGCAACCTTCCAGATCAAAAACACCGAAAAGTGATACGATCAAAAAAAACTAGAACCTGGTCTTAAGATCGAAACGAGTCTCTAGAGAAAATAATAACCAACCTTCTTGTGGGAGTACTTATTACCCCCGTACACATTTTTATAAAATCAATGAAATTTAACTGTAATAACATAAAAAACTGATTTTATTCACAATTTACAAAAATATATTAATCTCAATTCTATTCAGTTTTCAAATGAATGAAGTGGTTTTGGTTAAAGTGGAATCACCCTGTCACACTATACTGCAATGTAAGATATTTATGCGAGTATTCCCAGATGGAAGCAAAGTGTATATTTGTACACTGATTAAAGCCAACAAGGGGCAAAAAGGGGAAAAACGAAAGAAAATTGCAATTTTCCCTGAGGCTCTCTGAGCTCTCATCAGGAGCTAATAAGCAAGCAGAGTTACAGGTGGTGTGTTGGTTTTTGTTTGGTTAGTGAATAGAAGTTTTTTGTTTACCCACTCCATACCATATGATACTGTAACATAAATTTGACATTGAAGTCATATCTATTCAAGGTTCGAGATCCAGAACCATAACGTAACTTTTGTGGCTCGAAAACTAATAAATTGAATGAAATAAATTCGAAACGATCCTGTAGAGATAGGAACGTCTCGACCTAGTACAGGAACAATTACCTCTTCTATCTCGGAAACTAGTGATGATTTACTGGAGCAATGCAGTTCAAATTTATACCAACTGATAACGCATCAGTAACAGAGAGGAGCAACAAAAGAGGACGTCATAATACAGACCTTGTTAAAAATACCGAACCACCCTCTAGAAGAACAAACATTTTCCACAGTACTGCTTTAGAAAGCGCAGTGGAGGAAGACCGCGAATCACGTGGTGCACGCAAGTGGGAGACGTCCTCAACCAACTTGACGTGCGAAACTGGAGAAACTTGTTGGTGGTGGCCCTGGCCACGCTTAGTAAGTAAGCAATGTCCAAAAATGAAAATGCAAATTCTGAATGTGTGGGCGAGTGATCCATTGTTTGATTTGACAAGTATAAAATCTTGTTAACATATTGGTGAGTATTAGACTGAGGTCTTTACAAAATATTAATAAAATGGGTCGAATCAAATATAGAAAAACGGAGCATCAAGAGTGTATATCTTTTATTTAAAAGTCCAACAACAGAAAACCTAGTTTCATTGCAACTTGAAACCAATTTGGAGCCGTTCTTAAGATAATTTATATTGGAGGTAACTTCCCATTCAGGATGGACTTAAAATTCAACCTCCTCCTCCGAAGAGAATTAGATACAAATGCTTTGTTCGATGCTTAAAACATTATCACGGACTGAAAACGAGGCACAGTGACTTTTCACTTGCGACTCATAGGTACTACATATAAGGCATTATGCATTATTAAAAAAATCGAACTCGAGATTTTGATCAATTTACATTACGATGATAGCGAAGACCAAAAAAGTAGGTCTTACAATTCTGTCTGTTTTTTCAACTACAGCCTAAGCGGCTCGGCCGATTTTCTTTAAACTTGGTAGATATCAGTTTTAATTTTTCCCCCCACACGTTGTTTTCTTTTTTTTTTAAGACCAAAAATAACGTTACCTGCCATTCGATTTTTTTTTCGAAATTTCATAAATATTTTTTTTCTCAAAAACAGTCCCACAGAATTAAAAAAAAACTCAAAAACTTCATTTAGTTGGTTGAAAAAAAAATTTTACAAGAAATATTTTTTTTGTTTTGTTTTTGATTTTCTCGAAAACGGTGCTACTGATTTCAAACATTTTTTTTATGCTAAAGCTCCTCCAAAGTTTGAACATTTCTTATTTTCTATTTATTTTTTGGATTTTTTAAAAAAAATTTCAAAAATTTTGTTTGGAAACTCAATATTTCGAAAAACCCATGCTCGATTTTTTTTCAAAGTTGATAAATAAAAGTTTCTTAGCATAATCTACAAGGTTTGAGAAAAAACATTTTGTTTTATCTAAAACTAACGGTACCTTCCATACAAATGTTTAAGAATGGTTTTCGAAAATTGTTTTTTTTTTCTCGAAAATGGTTCTGAGAATGTTGCTAAATTTTTTTTTACTTTCATAAATCTTTACGATCTGCAATTTAATAAAAAAAATTGAAATCAAGATATTACTGACTGTACCTACAATAGAACCATTTTTTCGAATTTTGAATTTCTCATTATCAACATAACGCATTTTAATGAAATTTCTTATAGAGATGTTCATTGCATTTCAAAACTTAAAAGAAATATTTTTTTAATTTTTGGAAAAAAAATCATTTTTTTTTTTGAAAATTCAATATCTCAAAAATGGCTGAATATTCTTTTTGGAAATTAAATTTTCATCTTACAATAATAAAAACTTAAAGCTGGCGTACCAAATTTTTTTCTTAAAAATGTTTTTAGAATTTTGTATATAAAAGCTTGTTTTTTTAAGAAACTACTACAACGACTTATAATTTTTGTTCTTGCATAATTTGCATAGCATTCTATTTTTATCTCTTAGATAATACTAAAAGAATTAAAAAAAAATTATTTTAGCCTTATGAACAGGTTTCTCAAATAACATTCGTTTTTAAAATTCCTGGTCTATTATATAGGAGCAAGTTCGTGCGACCCAGTCGTGCTGCGGTGCTCGAAAGATACAAATGTTTCAACTAGACCACGGTCGCTTATCATTTTTTGAGCTCTGCGATCTTTAATTTTACAGTATTGCGGCGTGCTAAGGACAAAGAAATCTATACCTACAAATGAACATACTCGTATGCATGAACGAGTATAGCCAAATGAGTTTGCACCGGGGAGAAGCAAAATTGAGTTTTTGTTTTTTTTTTTTTTTGAATTAGCGATATACTCGTATGTTTACTTCATTTTCATATAAATATCGTATAAGCAATTAAAATTTGTATGTACTAAGTATTATATAAAATGTACTTTTTTCGGCGAAAAATTATTTTGGTTTGAAGTTACTTGTGTTATTTTTGATTTCTGTTTTTTTTGTTTTTGTGTATGTAGTTGCGTTTTAGTTCCTTATTTGTCAAATTTAGGGTTGTTTGACGCAAATTCGCTTAGGTTCTGTTGCGAAACCCACATTAGTTAGAAGAATTGTCCAACGCGTTCAAAATTATGAAGAAGTTAGACAAATTCTCTCTGGGTCATGAAGGCAATGAGAAAACGTCACTAACCCTACCTTTCTTATTTGTTCTAAAATATATTTTATTTGGTAATAATGGTAATGGTCACCTCACCTAATAAATATCCAGTTTTTTCTACTCTTGTTTGCTGTAACCAAAATGTTTGTAAAAATCTAAATGGGTCTGAACTTATAGTTACGATAAGATTGACTAGATTCTATAATAGTTCTCCCAAAATACTCTATATATTAAGCCATAAATTGCCAAATGACATCAAATGATGGCTACTATGTCGGTGGATTAAGAAAAGTCCAAAAATGAAAAAAAAAAAAAGAGATTTTATTTATTGCTCCGGAAAATTTTAGGGCATTCGGCTGACATTTGGAACGAAATACTATATGTACGTCATAGCTGAATTTGTCCTCTATTTGTCAAGTCACAAAATGTCGAATTCCATCAAAGGATGGCTACGATGTCGATCGACCAAAAATGCAAACTTTTTAATTTTGCTTTAAATATATTATGGATAACTTTTGTGAAACACTTTTGTATCTTCATAATTGACATAGAGCTAATGCAAGAATTAAGCATGTACCGATATGTTAAAATAATAGGATCACACAAGACGAAACAGAACCCAAAATGTAATCATTCATAGCCAAACACTGAAATATTAAACCCAAACTTTTAAAATAAACCCTACCCTAAGCCATAATAATATCTCAAATATTACCGAGTCTCAATCAAATCTCACAAATGGCGATAAAAATATTATTCTAAAGGTAAGCAAAACTTACTTAACACAAACATCAACCAGAGAAAATTAAATGAATGAAAATAGTAACTAAATCAGTAAAATCGTTCAATTCTACTATCGGGTGAAACACTAGTTGAACGAAAAAAGTATTACTAAAAACGTTCAAAGCTAATATCGAGCGAAAAAGTAATCGAACGAAAATACTGTAATGAAAACTGGTTACGGAAAATAGTAACTGAATGACTGGGTACTATCGAATGAATGAACTTTCAGCTACTATCGAATAAGTCGATAGTTTTTATTCGATAGTTCCCATTACTATAGGGAATTGCTCAGCACATATTTTTTTATAAATATGGGAACTCTTATATTCCCTTATATTTTTCCCTCCAAATGTTAAAAATTTTGTTGATTTGGTCGCTACCCATAACTTTCCGTTTTATATATTCGTTGCCACTTTGAAATCACAAATTTAAAAACATTAAAAAATCATAATAAACATCAATATGACAATTAGTTTAAGTAAAATTATTATCCACTTGAAAATGGAGAAGACTATACTACGCAAAAAAAATGTGTGTGTACTGACGTGCGCACGCTTGAAGTAAAACTTCTTTTCCCAAAAGCAAAGCCTCCGTACGATTCATGTGCTTTTCGGAAACATAAAAAAAAATCTATTTAAAAGTAGTTTTAGTATAGTCTTGTAAATTGCAAGATGTTAAAACCACTTCCAAATACATTTTTTTTAAATAGATATTTCTTAGAACTGACAATGATTTGCAAAATAAGTTAAGACGTTTAAATTGGCACTCAAAACTGATTCAATTATACAAATGATGCAATTAGTTTTGGAATGACCACTTTGGTCTATCTGCCGATTTCTTGAATTTATTAAGAAAATCATGTATAACTTGCTTGTTACTAAAATTGAGCAAAATGGCTGGCGCTCTTTTTGACGAACAGATGGCGCTCTTTATGACGCACAGAAGGCGCTTTTTTAACGCACATGATTACTAAGCTGGGTGCACATCATAAATCGTGAAAGGACACTAATACAATATAGAGCTGTGTCAATCGCGATTGATTGGGTCTTTGTGACCCGTTCACCAAAAAGATTGATTGATTGCAATTAAAGTACACCAAATCAAACAATCCTAATGTCAATCTCTTGCCACTGAAACCGATGAACGAAACGAACGAAAAAAAGTTGTTTCGTTCATTCAACTTGTTCTCAATGAATTCACAATACAAAATAGGAATGGACATGAAACAGAACGTATATTCCTCATTTTATATACAATGGAAGATGGCGTGAACGAAGCAACGAAGTAGAAAAAAGCCAAACTTTCTTTCATTTTCACATTGTTTCGGTCTCGGTCTGAATGAAACGATTAGAAAAAAAATATTTTAGTTAAGTGAATGATTGAAAACAACAACGAATCGGATGGATAAAAAATGATTGATTAAACAATTGATTGAAAAGACCGAATCCTTGAACCAATCAGTCAATGATTGATTCGATCTTTCAAAATGAACGATTGGCACAGCTCTAATGCAATACTAGCCGTTTATTAGTTCATTTTTATCTTCGCTTAAATTTGTCGGATTTTGACTTTGAAATACAATTGAATCGTAGTCTACGTAACTTAAGAAATAGAACATGGAAAATGTACCTAATATCTAATAAATTGGATGATTACAACAGTTATTTATCGTTATATGAAGAATTCCAATCATTATGCAAAATCCTCTATGATTCTTATATGTTAAAAATGCGGTCTTCACTTCTTGTTGACCCCAAACTTTTTTGGAAATTTGTTAATGGCAAGAAAAAATCTGACGGATATCCATCTACTATGAAGTACTTGGATAAAACCAACAACAACCCTCTTGTTATTTGCAATATGTTTTCTTCCTTCTTTAAACTTTAGTTTTGTGATGATGATTTTGAACCTTGTGAGAGTAATTTTACTCATTTGAATAGCTTTTCTCAAAGCTAAATGAGTGATATTGTTATCACAGTTGAGGATGTATTAGACCATCTTTCGGGCTTAGACCACGACACGTCCAGTGGACCTGATGGAATTCCGGCGTATATTTTAAAAAATTGTTGCAAACCTCTGGCAAGACCCCTAACATTTTTATTTCAAAACTCCCTAAAACAAGCTGTTTTCCCTAAAATTTGGAAAAATTCATTCATTATACCAATTCACAAAAAAGGAAATCGCGGTGATATTTCTAATTATAGACCAATAGCCAAACTTTCTTGCTTACCGAAACTATTCGAAGCTATCATATTTAAGAGTTTTTATTTCAGCTGCAAACCTTTCCTTGCGAGCGAGCAACATGGGTTTATGAAAAAGAAATCTACTGTTACTAATCTCGTTGAATTCACGTCGTTTACAAATAAAACTATCGAGGATGGTTATCAAGTTGACTGTATTTATACTGATTTCAGTAAGGCCTTCGACAAGTTGTCTCATAGTCTAATTTTATTTAAGCTTTCATCTCTTGGATTCCCTTCTGCATTCGTTCAATGGATCAGGTCTTATTTGAAGGGAAGGACATACCAAGTTCTTTTTAGAGGAATCGTTTCTGATCCAATTAATGCTGACTCTGGTGTTCCAAAAGGTAGTCACCTTGGTCCACTTCTTTTCATAGTATCAATCAATGATGTTGTTTCAATTGTAAAATCATGTAGGGTTCTTATCTACGCAGATGATATTAAATTATTTAAAATCATCAGAAGCCAATCCGATTGTGTTTCTCTTCAAAATGACATAAATATGTTTTCTGAATGGTGCTCATATAACAATCCTTTTCTAAATGTTTCAAAGTGCGAATCAATGTCCTTCTTTAGAAGAAAAAACCCAATATGTTACAATTACAGCATAAATCAAGCCATTCTAAGTGGTAGAAACAACATGCGACCTGGGCGTTCACTTCTCGCAAAATCTAGACTTTTCACTTCACATTGAGAAAATTGTCAGTAAAGCAAACTCAATGCTTGGATTTATTAAGCGTTGGAGTAAGGAATTTTCTTGTAGTCTTGTAACATCTTCGTTGTACAACACCTTTGTTCGTCCCCAATTAGATTATGCTAGCTGTATGGTCGCCACTTTACTCAATACACATTGATCGAATCGAATCTGTCCAACGTAAATATGTACGCTTCGCATTAAGTCATCTTAATTGGAGTGACCCAAATCATCTTCCTCCATACAGCAGTCGCCTTCTTCTTTTAAACATGAATTCTCTAGAAAAACGCCGGAAAGTCAGCGATGTTATGTTTTTATACCAGCTCTTGGTTGGTTCCATAGATTCACCGGTTCTTCTAGAACAAATTCATTTTAAAGCTAGAAGCCACAGTTCTCGGAACTCTGAAATTTTTCACATAGACTTCCACCGTACCAATTATGGTCTCAATGAGCCTTTGACACGTATGAAACATGAGGCTAATATAAACCATGATGTTTTCGATTTAAGTTACTCAAAGCTTACACTTAAGCACAGGTTGTATGGGCGTTCTCATTAAGTATTGGAAACTACTCGTAACGTTATTGTTTTTATAGCAAGTAGTATTTGACTTGTAGTTATTTTTGTAGCTACAGATAGTAGATTAATATTTATTATTTCTTTGTTTGTCATATTTGTTCGTTTTTTTAGTAGAGTGTTAGGCTATAAATGTATGTATATCTATTTACTAACAACTAACACCACGCTAAATGATGACTGTGACAAGCTGATGTTTCCCAGTATCTAAAGGTGAAAAAACCCGAAGAGAAAAGAAATATTGTTACAAATGCTTGCATTAAGCAGTACTGATGGCGTTTTAAACGACAGACAAATTTTTAAAAGGCCCCAGTTGTAGCTATCACTGAAAATTTTCATTACCATTTTTAAGGCCTTAATTAACACCAAAATGAAGGTAATGAGTAGTAGAATTTTTTACTCTATAAAATACAAAATTCTGATTTGAACTTTCTTTTAAATCCACTTTTATTATTTCACTGATAGAAATCAATTTCAATGAACAGATGATTTTCGTTTCTTTAATATGGAACACAATCATTCCACTGAATGTGTTCGATTCTGTTTCTGTGTCAGTCAAATGTCAGTTTTCGCTTCAATGATCAACTCTAACCTCAAATGCATAGACAGGATCTTTTACTGAAACCAATCTTTCAATGATTGCTATGACTGGTTTGTCAAAAAAATGAAGTTAGGATTCCACTGATTTGTTTCAATTATGATGCATTTTAATAAAAGCTATAACTCCGGCCAAATTATGCCCGATCCGTAATGTGAAGAGAACTGTCACCTTTTCGTTGTTATAAAATCGTTTCGCCATTCCTTAGGCCTGAAGAGTAATATATTTTCGCAACTGTTTGGTTGGTAAAATGAAACATATGGTAAATATGGTTAAATGAAACATAGGCCCATATGTTTTATCTCAGCATCCAACAGATGTGAAACTAAAAATTGAATGTGCGCGACTGTTCTTACTTCATTTATTAATCTAATTTAAAGTGACGACGAGATATGCTTAATTACGTACATACATATATACATATATCCTCGTCTGCTTTCATAGTTTAAAACCGATTTTACAATAACGACGATGTTTCATCACGCCCACATCTCTTTATTCTTATCTCATTCATTGTGTTGGAGCCCAAGGATTTTAAAATTGTAGGCAATGCTAATTTAATTTTGACACAGAATTTAAAATTCTTCGCATATGGCAATGCTAGCTTATATTTGACAACAGAGAGCACTAAAGCAGATAGTTTATTTACAAGTGTTTTTTTTTATATTTCGCTTCAAGTATTTTGTAAATTTTAGTGCTTATTTTTCAATTTAAATAGTATATAAGTATTCAGTATTGCTTAGATTAAAGTGTTTTATATTTTAAATAAATAAAACTATAAAAAATATTTATTTGTTTGTGTTTTTTGTACAGAAGAAAGTGGTTTTCGATCGAGAAATTGTTCGGACACATAATTCATTGAAAAAAAACTTTTATTATCTAATTTTTCAATGAAATTATTTTTTTAATTGTTGTGTAGGTTAGTTGTTGTGGTTGTGCCATTAAAAAACATTCTCTTTTGGCAATAAAAGGTGATTTTAAAGTGTTTTAAATAACCTCCAACAAAGTTCGAACAGTAATTGTAAGAACCATGTCGCTTTAGCGTGTCGTTTTGACATGTCAATGACAGCTCCATAGAAAATTTTTTACCTTCAACGCCGAAAAAGAAGTTTTACTTCAAAAACCATAGCATAGATACTACGCTGATAGTATTTTGCTCATCAGTTAGTATTAACGTAGTATACACTGACATACATATGGGTAATTCCTGTACTATGGTGTCTATACTAGATGTGTGTCACAGGCATAGCAAACACATAAAGATGAATTAAGGCCATATTGCGACTCTTCACAATCATGTGAATTTCAAATAAAGGATTTTCCATCAAGGCTTTCTTGGAAATTGGTCAGCCATAGAAAATGTGTAATTGTGGGATATTCGCAAAAATTGCAAACCTACATCTTAATAAAAGATTCGCTATTTTCAGTAATGTGTCAGCCATAAATTTAAAGTTTTTTTTTCAGGTCACAGAGATTTCACTGTTTTACTGCTGAGCTATTAATTTTTAATTGAAACACTTTCCCAATTATGACAGTAGGAACATGTCATTTGTTGGAATATTGAATACGAATTAATCTTAATCATCGTAAGAAACATTCAAACTGAGAAAATTAAAAAAAAATAAACGAACCACACCGCTAAGCTTTGGAAAATCCAGTGTGTCCATAACCACTATTTAATACGTCATGACGCGTCATCTTGAATCCCTGGTCGAAACTTAAAAAATACAATTTTATTCAAGTAGTTAAATTAACACTTATTCATTTATAGGCGTGTTTTGTTGAACTTCTTAATGTACACACTAAGAAATATTACACATTAAGCTTATTTTGCACATGTAAATACAACAACAACAAATTAACAGTACATTCACTCTTCAGTAATTTTAATGAACATTTCCTAATGTGTACATTGAGAAGCTCAACAAAACACGCCTTAAATAGTATTTATTTTGTGAACTTGAAAATATTGTTCAAATTTGTTCATTCAAATATTTAATAAATACCCTACAAAAAGGCTTGAAAAATGCCTGTCAAATATTTGTGAGGGATGTTGTCATGTTTGAAAGTGTTCATGGAATGAAATCGCGCAACATAAAGACATCATCCGCTAAGAGATGCCCTGTCTGTGCTTTTTCATACTTCTGATTATGTAGGAAGGTGTTCGATGCGGGTTCTACTGGTTGGAGGAGAAGTTGTAATGTTTGATGAAGGAATAATTTTGGAGAGTTTATACATACATACATACACACAAATTTATTGTTTTGAATCTATGCAAGGTATGAATCTGTACAAACTAGTAGAAAATTGAAAGGAATTCAATCATCTCCAATGCACTTGTTCTTTACTGTTGAAATTTCAAATTTTATTCTAAATAAGTACAATCTCCACTCGGTTTGTTCAAATTATTTGATTTAGTTACAAAATTCTCCTTAGACATGTTCATATTCAAGTTAATACCGTTGAATTGTGAATTAAATTATCTCTAAGGAATTAGATTTCTAGATTCTTTATTGCATATTGCTTTTAAAAATGTCTCTGAAACATGAATACGACTAACTGTGCTAGCGGATTCCATGACTTCGTTTTTATATGTATAGAACTTACACTATATGCATTCGTAAAAAAAATCGAGCCCTAACCGCCAAATTATCGTAAGCGACAAAATATAAATTTTACAGGAAATACATTTTTTTGTTTTCTTCCTGAGTTACAAATCCGAACGAGCTTATTTTCAGTATTCAGTTATATTTTTGCAAATGCAATTAAGTGACTATAAACTGAACACTGATGTTGCCAAATTTACGTTATTTTTAACGTTTTTGGCGTTTACGATAGTTTTTGTGTTCACTAACTATTAACTCATAATCAAATTTTGGCGTTTACGATAAAATTAAAAAAATACAAAAAAAATCCTATTTTAATGAAAAATTCACATTATTTGTTTATTTTTAGTGGAATTTATTATTTTATTTTTAAATTAATAAAAAATAGCGACAAAAAATATTCTTAATTAAAAAAAAAAAAAATTAAAAAAAAACTCAAGGGTATTTAAGTATTTAGTTGTCTTTGTTATTTTCTTCGTCGGTTTAACTTAAGACATCCTTGATCGTAGGTTTAAATCTCAAAGATAAGTTCTCGTCATGATACCGTTCAGGTATAGTTTTTTTTTCATAAAGCCCTTTCAAATCAAGGTACTTTGCTTGGGAAATTTTCAACTTGGTCTTATAACATCATTCAAGATGTTGATTACTAGCTACTGCAGAAATACGGTTTGACCTCAAGGTATCACTAAAACTATCAAACAATGAAAGACATTCTTATTATCAACCACCTTATACATATACTGTGGTGTTTGGTACAAACATGATAAGTCCATAAAATAATTTTCGTTTTTACGTCCACCTTACATGGAGCTAGGGCTGAAACGGGTTGACTGATTTTCTTCAAATTTGGAAAACTTTTGAAAATATTCTTTGAAAAATTATGTTCCAAATTTTAAGAAAATCGGTTTACCCGTTTAGGTTCGAGCTCGATATGAAGTGAATGTAAGGATGCAAATCATTTTATGGAATTATCATGTTTCTACCAAATACCACTTATATGTATGAATAAATTACGAGTATGAAATGAATTTTATTCATTTATTTCTTTGTAAACTTTTTTTTTTTTATATTTTTCATCTGAAAAAACTGATTTAAGTATGATACGAGTAATTTGGTGAAAAAATTAGATCCATTCTTCTTTTTTTTTTATTTGCGAATGCATTCACCACATCTTTAGGTTTAACTTCGATTTCTTTGTTTAAGTTCAACAAAGCTAATCCATTGAGCCTGGTCTCAGTTGTTGTGGCACTCAGCCACGTTTTTAATCGTCTCAAAGTTGAAAATGAACGTTCTGGCTTAGCAGACGTCACATGGTAGCACACAAAGAACTTCAAATGTTTTCTTAAATGAGGATACAAATTCCGATTGCAAAATGGAAGCGACGCTAGAACAGTTTCTGGTATTGCACTTTCGGTTTCATCCTTCCACATTTGTTTCCATATCTAAATAAATATTGAAATAAAACTACTTTTAAAAACTTTGCGTATTATATAACCCCTTTCACCAATATTGTCTAAGCATTTATGATGGTACATGATGACTGACTTTTTGTTTTTATGAACTATGCTCTGCTACGCATTTTTAAATAGGTTTTCATTCTGAAATACTTAACCTTCTCTGCGTACGCAACTGACCATTGTACATGAACTCTCCCGGCATCCAAACATGATAGCTACTCACTCTCCTATAAATGAACTATTCCTTACAGTGGCCGATGGGTACACTGATACAAAAGTAGCATCAATTGGATAATTCAGCAAAGCTGATTAAATATCAACAACACTCTACCTACTATGTCATTTGCGATATTTAGCTGTAAATAGAAAATATCAGTGTCGCTTACGATAAATTTTGTTTTCTGTGTAACTTTTTGTTAAAAAGTTGTATTGAAAAATAAATGATATGGAAAGATGCGTAATAGCATTCGCTGTCAAATCGCATAATTAACTTGATTTTGTAAAAAATGTCGCTTACGATAAAATGGCGGTTAAGGCTCGAAATAGAATTCGAGATTTTGATCGGACAAAAATGGGTCTCGCAACTCTGTTTGTCTGTCCGTTTTCTCAAAAAATGTTCTAGATTTTTTTTAATAAATATTCACAAAATTTTATTTAGTTAAATGATTGATCAAAAATTTCACAAAACTTAATATATGAATAGAACCACTTTTTGTTTTCAATTTTCTCAGGAACGTTACAACTAATTTTGGCCATTTTTTGTAAGATAAAGCTACTAAAAAGTCTGAAAAATAATAAGTACCTATTCAAATTTTCAATTTTTTTTAAATTTAAAACCAGTTTTTAATTTTAACGGTTTATAATTTATAATTTAAAGTAGGACATTAAAGATAATACCTAGTATAAAAACATATTTTTATAATTTTCACTTTTTCATTATTGGCATAACGGATTCAAATAAAATTTTTTACATAGAAGTTTTCAAAGAGTTCGAAAGTTATTGCATATTAAAACTTACAAACATGGATTTTTGAAAAGAAAAACTTCGATATTATGTCAAAAACGGCTAAATATTTTTTTTGGAAATTTGTATACATACATATCGAGCCTTAACCGCCATTTTATCGTAAGCGACATTTTTTACAAAATCAAGTTAATTATGCGATTTGACAGCGAATGCTATTACGCATCTTTCCATATCATTTATTTTTCAATACAACTTTTTAACAAAAAGTTACACAGAAAACAAAATTTATCGTAAGCGACACTGATATTTTCTATTTACAGCTAAATATCGCAAATGACATAGTAGGTAGAGTGTTGTTGATATTTAATCAGCTTTGCTGAATTATCCAATTGATGCTACTTTTGTATCAGTGTACCCATCGGCCACTGTAAGGAATAGTTCATTTATAGGAGAGTGAGTAGCTATCATGTTTGGATGCCGGGAGAGTTCATGTACAATGGTCAGTTGCGTACGCAGAGAAGGTTAAGTATTTCAGAATGAAAACCTATTTAAAAATGCGTAGCAGAGCATAGTTCATAAAAACAAAAAGTCAGTCATCATGTACCATCATAAATGCTTAGACAATATTGGTGAAAGGGGTTATATAATACGCAAAGTTTTTAAAAGTAGTTTTATTTCAATATTTATTTAGATATGGAAACAAATGTGGAAGGATGAAACCGAAAGTGCAATACCAGAAACTGTTCTAGCGTCGCTTCCATTTTGCAATCGGAATTTGTATCCTCATTTAAGAAAACATTTGAAGTTCTTTGTGTGCTACCATGTGACGTCTGCTAAGCCAGAACGTTCATTTTCAACTTTGAGACGATTAAAAACGTGGCTGAGTGCCACAACAACTGAGACCAGGCTCAATGGATTAGCTTTGTTGAACTTAAACAAAGAAATCGAAGTTAAACCTAAAGATGTGGTGAATGCATTCGCAAATAAAAAAAAAAGAAGAATGGATCTAATTTTTTCACCAAATTACTCGTATCATACTTAAATCAGTTTTTTCAGATGAAAAATATAAAAAAAAAAAAGTTTACAAAGAAATAAATGAATAAAATTCATTTCATACTCGTAATTTATTCATACATATAAGTGGTATTTGGTAGAAACATGATAATTCCATAAAATGATTTGCATCCTTACATTCACTTCATATCGAGCTCGAACCTAAACGGGTAAACCGATTTTCTTAAAATTTGGAACATAATTTTTCAAAGAATATTTTCAAAAGTTTTCCAAATTTGAAGAAAATCAGTCAACCCGTTTCAGCCCTAGCTCCATGTAAGGTGGACGTAAAAACGAAAATTATTTTATGGACTTATCATGTTTGTACCAAACACCACAGTATATGTATAAGGTGGTTGATAATAAGAATGTCTTTCATTGTTTGATAGTTTTAGTGATACCTTGAGGTCAAACCGTATTTCTGCAGTAGCTAGTAATCAACATCTTGAATGATGTTATAAGACCAAGTTGAAAATTTCCCAAGCAAAGTACCTTGATTTGAAAGGGCTTTATGAAAAAAAACTATACCTGAACGGTATCATGACGAGAACTTATCTTTGAGATTTAAACCTACGATCAAGGATGTCTTAAGTTAAACCGACGAAGAAAATAACAAAGACAACTAAATACTTAAATACCCTTGAGTTTTTTTTTAATTTTTTTTTTTTTTTAATTAAGAATATTTTTTGTCGCTATTTTTTATTAATTTAAAAATAAAATAATAAATTCCACTAAAAATAAACAAATAATGTGAATTTTTCATTAAAATAGGATTTTTTTTGTATTTTTTTAATTTTATCGTAAACGCCAAAATTTGATTATGAGTTAATAGTTAGTGAACACAAAAACTATCGTAAACGCCAAAAACGTTAAAAATAACGTAAATTTGGCAACATCAGTGTTCAGTTTATAGTCACTTAATTGCATTTGCAAAAATATAACTGAATACTGAAAATAAGCTCGTTCGGATTTGTAACTCAGGAAGAAAACAAAAAAATGTATTTCCTGTAAAATTTATATTTTGTCGCTTACGATAATTTGGCGGTTAGGGCTCGATATATTTGCAAATATTTGTATACTTGTAATAAAAACCAACATGTTTTCTTAAGAATTGTATATATTTTTTTATATTATACGCGCACTCAAGGGGTTATGAATGTCCTTATAATGTTAAATACACAGTGCGAACAATTAGGAAATTACGATAGGATTAGAAAGTAGATACCGATGCACTTAAAAAGCTTATTCTCTTTTTAAACCCCTGCAAGGACTTATACCTAAAGTTGCCAGAGCTTACAAAGAGCACCTCAGCAGCGGTAGCTCTCCGTTGTGCATTCACCATTCACAGACGCCAACAATTAGGGGTCTCAGTATGGCAATATCATCAAAGAGGCAACTGAAAGCACCCCAGAGAAAGAATCCATGGTATGACGATGAATGCAAATAAGCTGCAGTATAACACAAAAGCAGCGAGTAAAGAGAAGAGAGGAAAAGAGGATCTTGTGTAGAAAAAATAGAGATTACGCAGCTCATGGCGATCGAAGATTCTCGCGGAAGATATAGCACCTCGAAGTTTTATAAAAAAAAACAAGTCACGGGCTGTTGGTTTTAAGACCGGAAAAAACGAAGGTTACCTAGTCACCGAACCACAGGGAATTGTAAATACTTTCAAGCAGCATTTCCAGCAGCTGTTAAATGGGCATCATAAAGAGCCTTTAATAGGGCAAGAAGACAACCCGCTACCAATCAATCAATGAAGAACCAGTTCCACCACCCAGTATATTAAGAAGGTAGACTAAGTTCTAAATAAGCTTGAGCGCAACAAGTATGGAGAAGACGTTTTGGTAGGGTGCATACATCAAATCATCAACTAAATATGGGTGTAAGGGAGCATATCCCATCACTGGATCATCAGCTAAATAAGCCCAATCTACAAAAAATGTGATACTATGTCTTCCAAGAACTATCGAGGCATATAAGATCTTATCCAACGTGCTATGTGCACGTCTTAAAGTTTTTGCAATAATTTAGTCGGCAAGTACCATCGTGACTTCCGGCCCGGCCCGGCCCGGCAGATCGACCATAGACCAAATATTTATATTGAGGAAAATCCTGACCAACGAATTTCAAGTTGAGATTTACCGTATATTAATCGACTTCAAAGCCGCATATGATACCATTCATCATCTGGAGCTCTATATGGCGATGGCCGAACTAGGTAACCTGGGAAAACTGATCTAAATGTGTTACGTGACATTCAAAAATACGTGGTGCAATGTGCAACTAGTGAGCAACTCCTCAGAACTATTCGAAACATGCATAGAGTTTTGGCAAGGAGGTGCATTATCATGTTCTTCAATCTCGTTCTAGGACACATTGTGCGCAAAGCAGGCGTCAACACGGAGGGCGCTATATTCAACAAATCTGACCAACTGTTTGTTGCGGACGATATCGAAATCATTGGCCCTCCCCAACGTTCTTTAATAGAATGCTTCATGGCTGTTGAAGATCAGGTGAAACTTGTTGATCTTGAAGTAAATGAAGACAAGACCAAGTATAGGCTATCAATGATCAAACAAACATCTGTACACCGATTATGGCAAAACGTCAATATTTATAGCAAAACCTTCAAGGTACATAGTTAAGGAGTTCATCTATCATTCTAGTTAATATTAACTCTACGAACGACTCCTTAGTCGAGATCAGACGAAAAGTTGACCTAGGAAATAGTTGCTATACTTCAATTAAGCAAGACAAATGAGTTCTAAACTCCTCACTTGTAAGGCGAAGTGCAGGCTCTTGAAAACCCTTATACTACCAGTCCTGCCGGCACCGGCCGAGTTCCTGACTATAAACAGAAAGGGAGAGATGATACTGCGTGAGTAAAGGACAAGACATAAATGTGAACTACATATATCAGCTGTACCAAGAAGTGGATGTAGTCCAGAAAAACAAAACACGTCGACTAAATTGGCTCGCCCACATTGAGCGAATGTACTACAATGCTACAGCTTAGAGAGTCTTCGAGTCCCAACCGCCACGAGGCGATAAAAAGGCCGAACCTCCGGCTTAAATGCCATAGCGGCTGCCAGAGCACTTGGCCTAGAGGCATCTAGCATCTAGGAAGTAGCCTGCTCGGGATCGCAGATGATGTAACGCTGCCGCACAGTGCGTCGATTGTATGCAGGTAGTGGAAAAAAATCTATTTTTCAAAATCAAGATAACTGTGATCAAAAATTGGTTGCTAAATGTAATAAATAGGGGATTTTACTCAATTTGAGGAATTTTCACGCCCCTACCACGCCCATTTTTGGTAATAAATTGGTTACATGAAAACTTCTAGTACGATAGTGATTTTAATTATTAATATTCTGGTCGGTGAAGAAATTATGAGTTAAAATAGCGCAAATTTCGCCCACTGACACGCCCACTTTTGCTATAAAATTGATTTTTTTTTTAATTTTTCGTATGATATTGAAAAAATGTACAAAATTAATGTGTTTGATAAGAAAAATTTATTTGAACAAAAATCCACCCACTGCCACGCCTACAATTGTAAAATGATTAGTTAAAAGCCAAACATTTAAAAAATTTGATGATTATTCGATATACAAAAGTTGTAATATTTTAAAGGTTAGTAGGAAAATATACATTTTTTCAAAGCACAACGACCACAGAATATATCGCATAAAAGATCTTGCAAAATATAATGGATGCTTTTATTGTTGACAAAAATAATTGTTCAAAAAAAGTAATAACAAAAAGAAAAACCGAAAAATAAAAAATTACGAAAAAGATCACTATCCGAGTTTTCGAGTGTATAAGCGATGGAAGTGACAACGTTTATTTATTTCTGAGCAAGTTGTTGATGCGTGTCTTGCTAAGATTTTCTGATCTTCAGTTTCTAAATTTGATTGCATATTTAATTTTATATCCATAAACTGCAATATTCCAGGTACTGGGGCTGTTGAGTTGGAAAACCAAACATCAAAAAGCTCTCTGTTTGAACACATTCTGTAAAAAATGCTCGTAAACAAACACTTGTTGCAAGAAAAAGTGCAAGTTGTTGCAAAAAAAACTTACTTTTTTTAAAAGATATGATTGTTTTCTTTCTTTAAATAAAAACACTTTTTTCCCATATGGCACCACACAAAATATATGACTTATCAAAGTCAGTGCTTAACACGAAAAAAGAAGCTTTGAATTGGACTCTCAAAAAAAAAATTTTAATTTACATGTAAAAAAAAATATGCAGTTAGAATAACTATATTTTCTCTCCTGATTGTGAGGATAACAAAAAAAATATCGTATGTTCTTTTCTTTTCTTCAGTAAACGCTCTTTCAACCGGTAAGTACAAATCCTAAAAATCACTATTTGTTATTTTGCTGATCTTCTGACGATCTCTGACAACAGAAAATTGAACTTTATCATAAATAAACTGTCGATTCATTCATTTAAACTTATTACCTTGAATTTGGCATACTTGCTTCACATTTTTGGCACATTTTTTTTTTTATTTTTTTCCACTAGTCGCCGCACTGTGTGCCGTGTCCCTGGTAAAGACCCTTCATGAATCGGGAGCCGTTTAAGTTAGTAAGGAAGTAATACAAGGAATAATAATTTTTGTTCTGGCATTCATTAAGATGTGCTTGCTATGGTATTCTGGTCTCAACTACAACTTCTAGAGAAGTTGTTTAGCTTTTTAAAAAGTTAATTTTTTGTCACAAAAGATATTATATTACACAGCTACAATATACCAAGATTGGACGAAAAAGTGAACAGTAGGGGATCTTTGAAATATGAGGATCGGTGAATTCTTTAGCAAACCTCTTTTTAAACTCAAGATTAATTCCAGCTTTATTTGTTATAACATTAATAGAAGAGTTGAAAGACAGCCTTACATCAAATTAATCTCCCAAAGCATTAAATGTTTGAACACGATTAAGTTCTGTTTCCTTAATAAAGTAAGAAGACAGTAAGGGTTCTCTTTCTCTGGACCCTGGAGTGTGATTATCACTTTATGTCACGTTATAGTTGACAAATTGCTGGAAAATTGCGTAAGCTTTCCCAGCTGTCCTACTCTTCTGGTCTCTTTCTGAGAGGAAGGAAAACAGCATTAGCCCATTATGTCCTTAAAAAATGCGAATTTTCGTCCCCCTCTTACTATTTTCTTGCACGTACGTCCCTTCTTTTCAAGGTCATGCAAATGCTGATAAATTTTCAGCTCAAGAAGTATCTTGAATAACGAAAGCTTCTCAATGACGGGCAGTACTATTTTCGTAGCAATAGGTACACTTGTCATCTGAAGGTATATCTAACCGCACAATGACTCAAATCTTAATATCGTCTTGGACATATTAAGAATATTGCATTTGGTATAGCAAAAGCATTTTTTAAAGGAATATCACTAATGTATAGTACGAATAGAATCGGTAACAACAAGGATGTAATATATTTGATTCGGAAAGACCTGTCGCAGTTTAAACTTAAGGCCATCGTGCCAGACCTTGTCGAAGGCTTGAGAGACGTCTAGAAATGCACTTGAACATACATTTTTTCTCTCTAGTGATTTCTCAATTTCGTTGGTTATCCTGTACACCTGATCAATTATTGAGTGGCTTTTTCGGAAACCAAATTGATGGTCAGGAATAAGCCGCTTTTCTTCGATAATAGGAAGCAGTCGCTTTAATAACATTTTCTCAAATACCTTCGAGATCAGTGGCAAGAGGGAAATCGGTCTATAAGATTTCTGTTCTTTTGGAACCATTAAAACTTCTGCCACTTTCCATTGGCGTGGAACGTAGGAAAGCCTTAACGCCGCATTCATAAGGTGCTGAAGTTTAATTGCTGCTTTTCTGGGTAGCTCTTTAAGCACGCGAGCAGTTATTAGGTCGTACCCAGGAGCTTTATTATTTTCACGATTTGAATAGCTTGACAAAGTTCTGATAACGTGATATTCCGAATAAGAAAGATTTCAGATGGCCATTGGATATCACCATGTTCATTTATTAACGCCTAACCGTAAAAATTTTTAAAAGTTTCCTCTAGATGTTCAGCAAATAAATCGGCTTTTTCTCTATCGGATTTAGTCCATTCATATTCATCAATAATCTTTTGTCTGAAACTTATAACCCATAAAATTGTTTTGCTGACGATAGTACTCCCAGCTTCACATATTCGTTTCCAGATTCAAGTCCTTGTCCTTCGGATATCGGATGTTAATCTAGAAGAGCAGCGTACAATAAGCTTATTAAATTGCGATATCGATAACATTATCAAGAGGGACACCATAAATAGTGTAGAGCTAAATGCTTTGAAAACTCAATGCTGTCTCCTGTCGTTGAAGCGAAATCCACCGCTCATGTCGCAATTTATGAATGGAACTTGCATTGATGAAACGGAACAGCTTTCAGTTCTCTGTATGTGTGAAATAATCGTATATTCATCGCCAAGAGCACTCCTCCCTTCAAAGAATTTAACCATAATACTCCCGCTTCAGGGAGTACTCACTCAGCTTACCATCGAGTCCAACTTAGGACGTACTGTTAAATTCAGAGACTTTTTTTAGCGACACTACACGACTGTGGAATGTCTTACCGGTCCCAACATGTCCTTTTTTTTTATGTTTAGAATTTCAAAACCAATGTGCATCGTCACCTCCTTTGAAATCCTCTCTAACTTTCCTAATGTTTAAGCGTATTCATAATCCCTTTAGTGGACGTAAAATGTGTATGTGTAAAAAAAAATGTCCCCAGTCCATGTGCCCAATATGCACCACTGAATTTCTTTCGTGAAATCTGAAATTAAATCCAAAGCTGGAAGAATTTTCTTTGCTACAAGAAGAGAAGTCAAAGCATTATTACTTTTATTATAATTCATTAACTTCTCAAGCTTAATTAACCTCTTAACGGAATCACCTCAATTTCAAAGGTGATTTTTCTTCAAAAAAAAAAAACAAATCAGAAAACGGGATTAGGACATCAAAGTAGACAGTTGAATTGCTAAACTGCTAACTTAACTTAACTTAATCAAACCTTATTGCTTAAATGACCTCTAGATAAAAAAGAATAAAATTAAACGAAACTGTTTTTATTCTTAATTCGTACGCATAATTGCGAAATTTCCGACGGACCAAAAAAAGATTCTTATTAAAATTCTTATAGCGTGAAACACAATGAAACTGTGAACTTTGAGGAAAGGTATTGCCAAAGAGTACTTAGCTTATATAGCGTGAGAAAACAACGGTTGTAGAGGAGATTTATTCAGAGATATAACAAACAGGAAAAAACAATGAGACTTAAGGACTGTGTTTTGGAGATTCTAAATTGAAAAATATCCCTGCGTGGGAATTGCCTTGTAATTTGTAATTTCTGCCTTTTGTAGAGAATAATAGAACATTTCTTGCACAAAACAGCTTATTAATATAGAGACATAGTTCTATATCGAGTGGGTTTTCACCAAGATTTGAAAACAGTATCTTGATGTAGAGTCTCATAAGAGCACTTGAAGCAGAAGTTATTCCTTCCTTCCTATACACACACAAGATTTGGAATAACTTGTAAATCTGCTTTGTGTCATAACAAGCTGTTGATACCAATGGATATATTTACATATTATACTATATTATGTATGGGTGCTCAAAATATCTACAGAGAGGTTAGCTAGTTTCATGGTCCTTGTGGTAAACGAAAACTCATTCAAACAGAACGTGCTCCCTTAGATAATAATATATGCTAGTCACGTTATGAATTCATATTAGGAAAGCCTTCCTTGTGAATCCTAAAAGTCTTACTACGGATTTGGAAAAAGGCAGGTAGATTTATGGTGTTATACACTCCAGGGGCTATCAATCAGGAATTCGCAAAGCCTTTGCTTTACATCGTGGGAATATTTATTTTAAGTTTTTCCATTGAGGTTTTAACTGAAAGGAGTATAATTTATATTTTAAGGCAATTGTTTAATCAATTTTAAATATTCAAAAAGAATATGATAATATTAATAAAGTAATCAATATCTAATTGGACTTTGTATATTTTAAATTTGTGTTGTATGTATTTTATAAGTCAGTTCAGATTGCGGTAACTTGTGTTCTTGATTTTTTCCGCAATACTGGCACCTTACTTTATAATGAGCTTAAGTCTCACGTGTTTATATGAGACATAAGTCCAAGTATAAATTTAGGGACCTTTGTCGCGGGAGCTCATATACCTGATCCTAAAAAGGGATGATAACGAAAGATACATCGATAAACATTTGTTTTGAAGGGTATACGGCAAATTAAATTGACAAATTATCAGCATATGCATTTGGTTGAGTTATGTTTTACAATCCAGTTGTATTAAAAAATTGTAATCGTTACCAGAAAAAGAAATGCTTCTTCTGATTTATTCCAATGATTACAAAATTTCCTGCATCCAGAGAATGTTTCGACAAATAAGGGTTCTCAAGAAGAGCGAGCAGATTTTGAAATGGAATAAAACAAACTGTGTATGAGGTATTAACAGTATTCTTCTATTATTTGAAAGACCTATGTATTCCATTATGTATAGAATACGACATCGTTTAAATGTATTCTTACGCTGGCATCGATTCGAGTTGTCCAATTTTCGATGATTTTTCCAGTGATTAGACAAGCTGAATCTTAGCAATGTCATGGTTATGTTCAACTTAAGGTCATCAGTCGACTGTGGTTTATTCGAATAGACCTATGCTTCAGCAAACCCCATTAGAAACAGTTTAGCGGGGTCAAATCAGATTATCTTGGCGACCAGTTCACATCAGGTCTGCGATAAATAATCTTACCCTCAAATCCTTCATGTAGAATGTCAATCGTGGCGTCCGCTGAACGACATGTAGCACCGTCTTCTGCTGTAACCACATGTAGTCAAGGTCCATATGGTTCAATTTGGGACATAAGAAATTGGTTATCATCGTTCTGTATCCCTCGCTAATTGACGGTGACCGCCTCAGCAATGTCGTTTTCGAAAAAGTACGCACCGATGATATGTTACTTTTTGAGGAAACATTTTTAGTTTGTGTTAACACAGCCATTCATCCAAAAATGTGCTTCGTCATTAAAGAGGATTTTTCGACCAAAATTGGGATCCTCTTCCATACGCTCAGTGAAAAAATGGCCATGCACTTGCAATGTTCAGGCACTTTGAAGTCCTGGGTCAGTTAGATCTTGTACGGGTGAAGACCCATGCCCCGATGCAATTACTAAGGATCGAGTTCTTCTGCACGGATAGGAATCGACTGCATCGGGTTCTGATCTACAATTTCACCGACCGGGGCGATGTTTTCGGTCGATCATACTTCCTTTCACGTTCAAGTGTTTGTTAATTGAATACAGAATCGGCAGTCTTAAATTTTGCCACCAAATTTTGAAGAGTCAACTGTGAAGGGCCTCCACGTCTACCGTAAAATGGGTGCAACACGCACAACGACGTTTGCACTAACACCCTCATTTTAATAACAACGATCATTTGGACGTGCTGTTCAATCGTGTAATTTACCATGGTTAGTTGGCATTAGTAGCAGAATAAAAACAACAATTTTGACAGAACCAAACGGACAATTTGGCGGGTCTTACAATTCTGAGAAAACTCCAATGAACAAAAGCCAACCGATTTTTACAATAAATTAATTTTCTAATGCGGACCACAGAGAAAAACCGAATCAGACCAAAAACATAAATGTTAAAAAAAGAGCCAAGTTCTTCTATACAAAAACCTTTGTGTAACAAGTTAGCCGTAAAAAGTACTGAGATCTAAAAGTACGCCAAGTTCTTACTTCATGAAGGTTTAATACCGAATATTTAAAGTAGAATAATATTGAAACAGCTACAATGTAATAGAGAAATTTTATTATTTAATGATTACTGACTAAAATTTGAGGGGCTTACTTGGCAAGTTTTTTCTTATGCCCAATTCAAAAAGTTTTGAAAATTTGACTAGTGAACCCATTAAATTTTAGTCAGTAATCATTAAGTAATAAAATTTCTCTATTACATTGTAGCTGTTTCAATATTATTCTACTTTAAATATTCGGTATTAAACTTTCATGAAGTAAGAACTTGGCGTACTTTTAGATCTCAGTACTTTTCACGGCTGACTTGTTACACAAAGGTTTTTGTATAGAAGAACTTGGCTCTTTTTTTAACGCGAATTTATTCACTTCTTCCAAAATTTCCTTCAAATTCGCCAAACAAAGTGTACATTTGTACACTTATATTCAAACAGGGAAGTTATCTGATAGAAAATAGACTGTTTTTACACAAAACCGGTTTTTAATCTCTGTTTCTCTTTTGGCTTCCTTTCGATTGCATGAGTGTTTTTAAACACATCGATTTTTACTATAAGTTAATTTTTTTCAAGCGAAAAGGAGTTCGCTGAGTTCATAAATGTAAAATTACACCAGTCATGCAAAATTTGCGTTCATAAATATAGATAAACTGCATTATCTTTGCATTACAGTTACAGCCGTCGGTAACTGTGTTCACAAAAGCTAATTGACAGTCCGAATGCGATCAAGTTTGTAGTGGTTTTTGTTTTGTTGCTGCGCTGCAGGAAGATGGCTGGAGAAAATATGTATAAGCAAAATAATTAAATATTTTATATTTTCTGTGAAAATTTGATGTGTTTTTCTATTAAAAAGTTATCATATATTATTTATGTTTTATAGGAATGAAAGTGAGTTAAAATTTTGGTCACATACTGATATAAAACTCCTGATCTTAATTCGTTTGGCAATGGAGTCCGAGTTCATAGTTTTCACGGAAATAAAATCCCTTTCATCATTGATAAACTACAGTAAGGAAGGCATCAAAAGAAAATTCCAAAATTTAAAAGTCACCTATGCAAGAATAAAAAAGGTAATACGAACGAATTGTACACCTTTTCATACAAAAATGATTTCTAAGAACGTCGTCTGGAAATTGTTCTATTGTTTTCAAGAAATTTCTGGTTTTTGGGATATGCCTTGGTGTCTAATTATTTTTAGTCAAAAGAATCATCCTTTTTCTTTCAAAGTTACGAGTAGTTACTTTTTTAGTTAGTTAGTTAGTTAGTTCCGTTCAAGAGATTAAAAATCATTCTATAATATTACATTTGTGTTAAACATTTTCTAAACAACAAGCGTCACTGAGAAAAATAATTTTAATATCTGTCATTTTTTACCGCCAAATAGCTTTTCTATTCATGAACCTTAAAAGAATTGAAGACTCATGCTTGATGTGTGTATAGGCAACTTCAACCAACATTTACTAATAGACTTCCACGTGCTTGCAATGCAGTGGCTTAACCTCGCCATCACATACATACGTCTCTGGCAAAACATGCTTACAAATTGCAGAGTTATATCGCATCGTTTAAAAGCAGTCAGTATTTGCTCGGAGCAATAATAGGGGCGTTTACATTCTTAAATTTGTTTGACAAGCACGGCATGATGAATATTTGATGGATACAAAAAGAAGTGTTCACATTCGTCAACATGCTGCCAAACATCAATTCTCATTAGAATTTTGACCATGGCGGACCAACATGCTTGATGAACATGCGTTCACATTTTCAAATATATTGCAGCGAAAATGTAAAACCGTTTTTTGTTTGACAAGCCACTAGATGGAGCCAATCCTCCAACTTTTTTTCTTAGGTTTCTGTAATTTATCTTACTCCCACTGTCAGAGACTTATGTATAAATCGATTGAAATCATTCCCACCTTGTAATGGAAATTGTTAAAGTAAATATAAGTAGGAAAAACTAAATTTTTTGATCCATTGAAGCCGTAGTCATCATCCAGTTTATGGCTTGACATTTGGAAAACGATCTATATTTTGATATGGCGAATGCTAAAAGTACATTTTGATATAATATAGAATATTTTTAATTCAATACTGAAAATAATTATATGGTATGATAGATAAGGGACAAATTAAATTTTGACGTATTGATAATATTTCGTTGCAGATGTCAACTGATTGCCATGAACAATACTTTTTCGGATTTTTGAATGTCTACTCTGAAAATGCATTTTTTGGGAGCATAAAATAAAATGTAAATAAACCCGCTATGACATTTTACACCAGTTGTTTTGTCTTTCGTCTTTTTGACATATTGGTCGAGAATTGAAGAAATGTTAAGGGATTGAATTTATTTCTAGCCAGCAATGCAAAGTAATAAGATCGAGATTTCAGTACCCAAAGTTTCCAATGTAAACACGATGCCATAAGTACGCAATATTTTCAACAATGTAAACAGCGTCTTAAATGCAATCTTCCTTAAGGTAGGTTGCTATACGGAACGTGTAACCGTAACGTGTAACCGTAACGTGTAACCGTAATGTGTAACCGTGACGGGCTACACGGAACGCATAAATTTTACCCACGTTTTCGGTTCACTCTATCGCCGGCAAAGATGTTTACACATCAATAAATTAAATTCCTTCGATTTTCTTTAATCTCACTCCCTAAATTTGACTCTTCGATATGCTCTTCTGACAAGAAGTGCCCAACCAGATTTCTTGATGCCTGTTCGAACTACATCTTGCACTAATCCCCGTGCCGAAAAATCCGATTCATCATTTGTAAGCTATTCACAGCTGTGTAAGTTGCTGAAGAGCGCCACTGTTCTCGGAATTCAGCGATCCTACTTACTCACACAAGTGAAGTTCCTGGGCCTGGCTTATGCAAAGTCATCATAAAATTCGCCGATCGCTGGTTTTACTGCCACCAGTTCACCAGAGGCGAACGCATTCAGCCATTTTGCCACTATTTTTTGTTTGAGTGAATGATAAAAGAATTCATCTTTGAATTGCTAAATACATTTATCCCCCCAATCTTCGCGTACTAAATAAGTAGAAATAACGAGAAATCTATGGCAGCAGAATACTCAATGGCTTTTAACCATGAATATGTGTTTTGAAAGAAGAGTTGGCAGTTATTTTCTAACACGTGATTTACAACGAAAACTATTTCGGTGGACTTTTGTTATATTTGGGGAAAAGTTAGGTGTTGGCGAATAACGTTCCATTTTAAACATGTTTAAACATGAAGGTAAATTATTAACATTAATATTATTACAATCCGATATTGAGAAATATGTATGTTGGGCCCACGGCCATTCTCAAATGAGTAACATCAACCTCCGGGGACTATGTATCGCCCGCTTGTTTCACTGAAAAAATTTGTGTACATTCTTTTTATGAATGGCGATCATTGAGCCAAAATCATTAATTTTTAAGAAATATTCATATGAATAATGCAAGAATTCATAAAAATTAATTTTTGTTTTATGACCAAGTCATGATTTTCATGAAAAACCATTCATAAGATCCAAAGCAATAGAATTGTTGTTGGAAAATCAGATTCTGATATTTTACATTTGAAGTATGAACAGTTCATACAAATTTTATTGTAAAGTTTTATGAAAAATTTCTTAGAATGCTTGAAACCGTTCTTTTATTGTAGGAACAAAATGACTGATTACATGAAACAAGTGACATTTTATGAAAAATTACTTTAAATTCTTGAAACTATACATTTTTTGCATGCAAAATATCATTAAATGCATGAACCACATTCATAAACATTTTTTTTGTTGCGAATTCCAAGTAGGAAACTTTACATTTGATATATGAACAATTCATAAAACGCATGTTTAAGGTTTCTTTTTTTTAATGAACTCGATTCTTGGCCCGTTTTTAATGAAGTTTTTCTTTAAAAACATGCAATTTTTCCTTGGAATCATGTTCCTTTTTGGTTCAGTGAGTATTTTAACAGATCGCCTGTCTGTCAATTCGTTAGTGAATCCACTTTATATATGCAAATAACGGCATCACCATTATTTCTTCAAGAAACCTAGAGAGAAAACCGATGGCTGATGGACCAAAGAAAGAAAAGAAATGAAAAAACGAATTTTGTAACGGCAAATTTGACCCTGATAAAATCTGTGAAGTGAGTTTGTAAATCATTCGCGCTGCTTAGATATATTTTTCCATTTCATGTACTTACACACACATATCAGAGAAGTCCCCTTATCCCTCAAGTGGAATGTTGCGGATTCCATTATAAGTTCGAGCGTCGAAAACTAGTTTATTGTAGCGGAAAAGTTTAAAATTAAAATACTGTCCAGGCTTAAGACCTGATAATGTATAGAACTTTCTATTTCTTATAGTAGAACTTTTTTTTCAATAATTTGACGACTCATTAACGATTTTTAATTGCATGAATAAATTTTAAAAGTAAAAAGATCAGCACATTTGCAGTTGCACATTTCTAACCGTGGGATTTCATTTTGCGGAGCTAGTAAAATTTTATTAACATAATTCATCTGTTATAGTTAATTTCAAACTCATTAATCTTTAAGTCACCGAAAAGCAGAAATAAGGATAAAAGAAAACCTGCAGCAAGTGAACGAATCTGTTGAAACGATTTCTCCGCTTACAATATAACATACAATATACTTACATACATACCATAATTGATATTAGATACAGGGTGATTCCAGTTTGTTTAAAAATGGTTTACGAATAATGAATACGTGAATTCAAAGGTATTTGACATGTTTTTAAATTCAATACGATTATTGAAAACATCAACTAGCCCAAACAAGTCACACAGAGCGTTTTTAACAGTTCTGTGTTTAACCTAGGGGCACTAGGGCATTAGTGCAGGGCCCCTGTTGGAGCCTATTTTAAAAATGTATATTAATAAATTTAAAAGTGTAAGGTCTTCCGACAAGGGGATAAGGGCATTATATTAATAATAATTAATACGCACAAATACACAGTTGTTCTTAAGTTCATAGTTTACATAATTTTCCAGAATTTGTAAATTTTCTTCACCAAGCATTAATGCAGACATTTGTATCGCCTTGTTAACTTATCTTACCATCTTACTTTGGACAAAAAATACCATATGCACTTCCAAATGCCTTAACATCTGCATTCACGTACAGTGACAAGTGTTTGCTGCATAGTATTCATACATCTTACGTAAATATAAAATCGGAAATTGTAGAATTTCTCTTTTATTTAAAGAAAAAACAGCTACATATGTACATATGTATACATGTACATATGATACTTAAATGCATGACCAAATTTGCATGGAAATTGAGCTGTCAAGTTAAAAGCATGACGGAGTAATATGAATGTCAAAAAATAAAACCGCTTATTGCAGGAGTAGAAGACCGTGTTTTTCAGTTAAGTTTCATTTGTTATATACAAAATTCTAAATCACTTGAACTATAAGATCAGGTTTGAGTGACACATCGGTCTTTAAATTTTAACGTTAGGCTCTTGGAAAAGTTCACTGCTTATCTAAATTAAAAGTATAATATGGATGTAGGTTTGGTAAGGTTAGAAGGGTGATGAGGCGACAAGACCTAATACCACGCTTAATGGAGCCATAGGGAGCTCCGGAATATAGGAAAGTATAAGGGAAGTTAAGGGAAATGACGAAGATGTCTCTCAGCTATTCGAAAAAGTAGTCGCCTAGGGCTTTTTTCTATTTCTGAGTTAGACAGCGTTATTCATTAAGGAAGTAAGATCAATCGTAGTCAGCCTATTGTTTCTGACACCCTCTGCAGAATTCAGATTTTCCAATGCTCATTCTGGTCATGTAGGTTTCCAGTGAATTGTCACGTGTATGGATTCAAATGGATTCAAGTGTTGACCATTTGTCATTTATGTCTTTGACGAAATTTTATTTTTTTCTTAGACACTACAGTGGGATAGTAACCGATGATTCAGTTTAGTTCAGATGAAGAAATAACTCATATTTGGCTAAGTTTATCTGCCATTTCGTTCCATTAATCATCACTGTGTATCGGTACTCCACCAAGTTTTTTTTACACTGAATATTCTCAAACTGCTACTACAACAGATCACTTTTTAAGAGAAAATGATTTTTATTGCCGTCAGGAAATATCAATATTTCTATGGAATAATTAACATTCCTTGGAGCCTCACAAATTACCAATACTTTCTGAGAGACCTGACCATAGCCATTATGCTTCTTGTCCCCAAACATAAGGATCAAAAAAAAATTTAAGATTTAGGACCAAGTTTCCTATCCAGAACTCCCTTGTTGGAATATCTGTTTCATAATAGATGTCATTTCAATAAATGGTTTTGAGGCTGACAACTTAGCTTTTACCAAAAATTGCACAACAAGTGTAGGATATCAGTGAAGCTTTTTTCTTTTTCTTTAGTATCTTCATTCTAGTTTGGTTTACGGTCAAGTATGAAATTAAGATTGTTTGTCATTAAGGAAATGCGTAGCGCTATTGAATTATGGGTAAGCGGGCATGCGAGTGTTTTTGAAATAAGACGTTTCCATGGAAACAAGTTCTGTATTTAATAGTTTGAAATTAAATCCGCTGATATACTAGGCTAAATTACAGAACCTGTCTAGCATAGCTTGTAGTAGCTCGTACAATGTGTTGACAAGTTTCAAGGAAGGTATAAGGGATCCTTTAATTAAAACGGGTAGAGGTTGTTCAAATGCCAACCTTTTCTTCTTACCGTAGCACACTTAGTGGTCTAATTTTCAATTACTCATCCGCAGAGAACCGACTGAATTTAAGCGATGGTCTATGTTAAGTGCAGCGTAAGGGCATCAGGCGATTTTGATTTATTCGCTTTGACCTGCGACTTCAGGAAATCGCATAAGGAAAAGTCTATAGGAATAAAATCACATGACGATGGTGGCCAATTCACGTCACCCCTGTGAGAGATAGCCTGACCCATTCAGAGTGTCGATCGGGGCGTCCGCTGTGGGGCACTATCCTGCTGTCACCTATTACCATAAGAAATTGGTAAACATCGTTCTGTACCATTCGCCATTGAGTGTGACTGCCTCACCAAAGTATGGACCAATGAAACACCTCAGCCCAAAATCCATACCAACAGGTAACTTTTTGAGGATGCATTGTCACCCAGTCTGCGAAGACGCATTGCATCCGCCGATCAGGTTCGAATCAACACGGCTGCCCTGCGCAATGAAAACACCAGTAACACCTTTGGTAATGCGTTAGGACTCGCCCTAGAATCACTTGATTTAGGGAGAGTAAGTCCTGGAGCCAGTATGCTGGGCGTAAATGAGAAGTGGACACGCCTTAAGAATATTGTCATTAGTACTGCCAACTCCATCTTAGGCAGCAGTCGTAAAAATCGGAACGACTGGTTTGATGATGAATGCAAGCTAGCGACTGAACGTAAGAATGTTGCGTACCGAGCAATGCAACAATCTCATAGAACGCGGGCACGCGAAGAGGAATATAAAGAGCTCAGAAGAATAGAAAAACGGGTACACAGACAAAAAAAATTAGCCTGGGAGAAGAACCTAATCTGTGAAATAGAAAATAGCCGAGAGCGAGGTCCGCACTAGGCGCGGAAGTTCTACCAATCCGTCCGAAACATGACGCAGTACACACCACGCTGCACATACTGCAAGGACGGAGAGGGAAATCTGATCACCGATCCTGAAAGCATACTGGAGCGATGGGAAGTGTACTTTAATGAATTGCTAAATGGTCAGCTCACTGCAGAAGTGGAGGCTCCACTACTTCAAGAAGAATATCCTATGTTGCCGCCACCAAGCATAGAAGAGGTTAAGAAGGCTATAGGCCGGCTTAAGCAGAACAAAGCCCCGGGAGCCGATGGCATACCAGCCGAATTATTCCATCACGGTGGGCCAGCTTTACGTCAAGCAATTCATGATATTATAGTACACGTATGGGAGCAGGAAGAAATGCCAGAAGACTGGCGAAAAGGTTTAATATGCCCCATACATAAGAAGGGAGATGTCACAACGTGCAGCAATTATAGAGGTATCACGTTGTTGAGTACCGCCTATAAGATACTCTCCTCTATCGTTATCGGACAATATCAGTGTGGTTTCATTCCACGCAAACCAACAACTGATCAGGTCTTTACCCTTAGGCAGACGATGGAAAAATATCTAGAATTTAACATCCCAACATACCATCTGTTTATAGACTTTAAGGTCGCCTATGAAAGCATAGCCAGGGTAGAACTTTACAAAGCCATGAGAGAATTCGGCATCCCAAATAAATTGACACGACTATGTAGGTTGACCATGACCAACGTAACAAGCCAAGTAAAAATAGCCGGATTGCTATCCAGACCAATCAACATCTTTAATGGACTCCGACAAGGGGACGGTCTGGCCTGCCTCCTCTTCAACCTGGCGTTGGAGAAAGCAAGCCGTGACTCTGGCACGGCAACAAGAGGGACCATCGTCAACAGGTCCAGCCAGTTACTGGCTTACGCAGACGACATTGACATCATCGGAAGAACCGAACAAGCTGTACACGATTCCTTCATCCAGATCGAGCAGGCGGCACAAAATCTGGGGCTGCACATTAGTGAAGGTAAAACAAAGTACATGGTGGCGTCGAATGCGAGAGGAACAGTTGGTCAAACAATCAAGGTTGCGGAGCACGAATTTGAAGTGGTGCAATCCTTTAATACCTTGGGTCAATAGTAGCAGCCGATAACAATATAGAAGAAGAAATACGCGGGCGGCTTTTCAAATCCAACAGTGCCTACTATAGTCTGTCAAAGCTCTTCAAATCCAGAAATCTCACCATAACTTCAAAACTGCTGCTGTACAGGACCATGGTCCTGCCAGTACTCACATATGGATCCGAGACTTAGGTGCTTAGCAAAAGGCACTCCGACCTCTTAGCTGCGTTCGAGAGAAAAGTCTTAAAGAGAATTGTTGGCCCATATGTGAGGAAGGACGATTCCGGAGACGGTACAATCATGAACTGTACGCAATCTACCTAGAAGCAGATATCGTGACAAAAATTAAGCTCGGTAGACTCCGGTGGGCAGGGCACCTAGCTCGCATGAGCGAAGAGGAACCTGCTCGGAAAGTTATTTGTGGTACATTCTATGGTAGAAGACAGCGTGGTAGACCATGCTTGCGCTGGAGAGATGGCGTAGACCAGGACGCCCGAAGCCTTGGTGTGCGCAACTGGATGGCGTCGGCTAGAGACCGGGATAGGTGGAGAGACTTGTTGAAAGAGGCCAGGACCGGAACCCGGTGGTCGAGTCCATGATGATGATGATTGTCACCCAGCGAACCTCATATGTACTGTCGTAATCCCATATATGAAAATTTTGCTTATTAACACAGTTACTCATCCAAAAATGCGTCTCTACGCTAAAGATGATTCGAGCAAAACTGGTGTCTTCTTCAAAGCTCTCTACGGTCTTGACCTTTGAGCTACTGGGTATGTTGGATCCTGAACGGGTGTAAGCCTAAGTCTCGCAAGGAATCGGCTGCTGCGAGTTCTGCGGTACACTTTTACGGACCGCGGGGATGTTCTCACCCGATCTTGCGTTGCTTGGAGATACGAATTTTTAGCCACCAAACTTTGAAGAGTCGACTGTGAAGGACCACCACGTCTACTGTTTAATAGTGTAGTTTTCAATGGGCCAAATCTCCATGGAAAATTACACCAATAAACAGCAGACGTGGTGCTTTTCCACAGTCGACTCTTCAACGTTTCAATAATTGAATATTGATCAATAGATTTGACAATTGTCACCAAAACAACATGACCGGTACAGACCACCAAAATCTATCTGCAGTAATTGGAAAACCCATTATACTCGTATGTATGCTTATAGGCTTAAGATCTTTTATTTTGAAAATAAAATTAAATGCACAGGAAGAGTTTTTCTAAAAGTCTAACCTCTTTATAGCTGTAATAGTCTCAGGAATGCTCTTTGGAACTTACTCCTTTTGTCCTGTATCTTGAGAATAATGCCTATTATCATATCGGCACTGGGATCTACGTCACTATCAAGGAAGTATAGTGGCCAGTTATAACATAATTAACTTCTAGCATACATTGCAATATTGCTTTATTAATAAAATGTAGTTCTGAACAATTGACTAAGGTACTGCAATTAATTCCGGAGCTATACATATCGCACAAGTTCTGTAGATGTTATTGCCCAAATTCCAAATTTTTTTAATTAACTGGCGCCCTTGACTTTCATTTTCAATTGAACGATTAAAGGAAACTAAGAAAAGATAACTTAAGTACGAAAATACTCACTCAATAAGGGATCTTTTTTAATACGAATATTCTTTTTTTTTTATTTGTTCCTGTTTATTGGAATTCCAACATACGAGTGCAAGATACTCGTACTTCCTGGATAATTCCCCAGCCCAGTGAAATGAACTTTGAAACTGCCCACGGATAGGACATAATATCGATTTTACTTTAAAAGTATTTTTTTTTTGGTTTTTCAAAAATTAAGGGATTAATTAGGTTTATTTACCTGAAGGCCAATACCTGATGTAAACAGTTTTGTTTTTATTTTTACGTTCTAATCGTCTCTTTTCTTAAAGGTATGTACATACTCGTATATAAAATATGAAGAGAAAATTAAGTATCTGATAGGGAAATTTTTTTCTGATTCCATATCAGAGGGACACTCTTTCGGTTTTCTTATCAGCTTACAGTAATCAGTTTTAAAGAGCAAAGAATGCCCAAGGATGTGTTGTACTAAAGATGATTTAAGAAGGTATGGGTATTACTTAAAAATGCACAATTAATTAATGTTATATATGAGAATGTGTGTTTTTATTTTTCTTCAACTATACCGTCTGAAATACTTAACTGATTTTCTTAAAAATTGTGAAGACATCATGACAATGATATTAGGCTAATATTTTCAAAATATTTACCTACAAATTTGGATAATTTATGCAATGTTATTATTCATAGAATATCACAGTGTATGTAATGTTTTCTTAAATACAGACAAGTTCAAATTTTATCACCATAATGCGTTCACTTTATAAACGGAAAACCACCGAAGAATTTCTTTTATTCTGTTTTTCAATTAAGTTGTTGTTAGCAGCTTAGACTGTCAAACAGATGGTCTGGGGTTCAATTCTCAGCCACAACAAAAATGTTTTTCGCCTCTTGCGAGGAAGCAACAAATTCTCCAAGAGCTTCTTTTGTTTTTAAAAGTGCTGCTCATTAGCCGCTTGGAATCGGCAAAAAATTGTAGGTCCCCGCCATTCATTCTGAATACTGAAATATCCCAAAAGAATGGTTGAGAGTTATTTATAAGCTCGTTTAAGCGACAGAAGACAGCTATGAAGGAACTTCAACTTTTCGAAAGGAAGATACTGAGGATCTGCACTGGACTCTACTTCGACCACCAACAACAGAAACACTACAGGAACGAGCATCTCTACAAAGAAGCGAATTTAATCCCACTGGACAAATATCTAGTTCATTCAACGAAGAAACTAATGGGGAACATCAGCGACCACCCGAATCACCTTATGAGAAGGATGACCACAGAACATAGTCATCCCGAACTGAGGATGACAACGTAATCATGGACAACGAGGAAGTAGTCTCTTTCTACGCTGACATTGAGTCAGCCTACCACCGCGGCTAAAACGCCATCCCTGCCCACAACCCACAAAAATCACCACTGACAACCAGGAATGAACACCCTGAGGACAATACATGACAATAATGTCATGTAAATTTTATATAAAAATAATTAAACTTAAGTCACTGTATATATCTACATAGTTAGGCCCCCTATGAGCCAACAAATGTAAACTTTCATACATAATATGTAGTATCTTATTAGTTGTAAGCCAAATTGTAAATAGTATGTTCAATAAAACAAAAAATAAAATGCACGACTGGGTCGCACGAACTTGCTCCTATGTAATAGACTAGGAATTTTAAAAACGAATGTTATTAGAGAAAACTGTTCATAAGGATCAAATTAATTTTTTAAATTCTTTTAATAGTAAGAGACGAAAACAGAATGCTATGCAAATATGAATTTATGCAAGAACAAAAATTATAAGTCGTTTTAGTGGTTTCTTAAAAAAACTTTTTTATACAAAATTTTTAAAAGATTTTTAAGAAAAAATTTTGGTACGCCAATTTAAAGTTTTTATTATTGTTCGAATAAAAATTAAATTAAAAAAAAAAATATTGAGCCGTTTCTGAGATATCGAATTTTCAAAAAAAGAAAAAAAAAATAGATTTTTTTTTTCAAAAATTCAAAAAAAATTTATTTTAAAGTTTTGAAATGCAATTTGTTTTAGACTTTTTAGAAGCTTCTCTATACAAAATTTCATTAAGAACCGTTATGTGGATAATGAGAACTTCAAAATTCGAAAAAATGGTTCTATGGTAGGTACAAGCTGTAATATCTTAATTTTAAAATTTGTTTTATTAAATTAAAGATCATAAAAATTAAGTGAAAGAAAAAAAATTTTATCAAAATTCTAGGTGCCGTTTTCGAGAAAAATACGATTTTTGAAAACCTTTTTTTTAATTTTTTTAACATTTGTATGGTGGGTACCTTTATTTTAAGGTAAAATGAAACTTTTTTTTTCACATCTTGTAGATTATATGAAGAAACTTTTATTTATCAAGTTTAAAAAAAATCTGGCATGGAATTTTCGAAATATTGAGTTTTGAAAAAAAAAATTTGAAGTTTTTTTTAAAATCCAAAAAAAAATGTTTTTGAAAATTTGAATAAACAATTCTATTTAAATTTTTAAAGAGCCTTCGCAAAAAAAAATGATCAAAATCGGTGGTACTGTTTTTGATAAAATCGAAAACAAAAAAAAATGGTTCCATGGGGGGTACCCTCAATAACCATTTTTCGGAAATTTTTTTTCAATCATTACCTAGACTTAACTAAATGAAATTTTTTTGTGTTTTTAGTTTTTAAATCTGTCTAGCAGTTTTTGAGAAAAAAAATATTTATAAAATTTCGAAAAAAATTCGTATGGCAGGTACCGTTATTTTTGGTCTTAAAAAAAAAAGAAAAAAACGTGTGGGGGTAAAAAATCAAACCCCATATCTACCAAGTTTAAAGAAAATCGGCCGAGCCGTTTAGGCTGTAGTAGGCTGCAGACAGACAGACATACAGAATTGCCAGACCCACTTTTTTAGTCTTCGCTATCATCGTAATATCAACTTTGATCAAAATCTCGAGTTCAATTTTTTTTACGAATCCATAACTTGCCTTATAGTATCTATAAGTCGCAAGTAAAAAACAATGTTAGACTTTTGGTAAGAGTGTATCTAATCTCTCGTTCAGAGGGGCAGTATAGCTTAACCTACCTTTGGTTACGAAAAGGCATGTAGCAGTATTTTGCAAGTACTTCGGAACAAGTATCAAGTATTATGTACCTTAATAGTTGATCAGGCCTTCAAGTACTTGAACAGTTTAATTTATAATGGCCGTTTACTATGTTTTTCTATCAGCAGACAGTGTTCTTTTAAACGGTAGACCAGAAACTGTAACAACAATTATTGTAAAAGCAACTATTTGACAGATTAAATCAAATAAATACTGTAGTCGGGCGAAAATGGCTTAAGTTTTCTTCTTTAAAACAATTCATGCTGAAGGAAACATTTAAATCAAAGCATTATCTGTTTGAATAAATAAATTAGCTTATTATACTACATATGTATGAAGGTATGGCAAAATATGCATAATAGCGAAGACGCAAAAAAGTGGGGCTCACAATTCTGTCTGTGTGTCAATCTGTCTCTCTGTTCGACTACAGCCTAAACGGCTCGGCCGATTTTCTTTAAACTTGGTATCTATACATATCATTTTCAATTTTCCCCCTACGTATTTTTCTTTTTTTTTAAGACCAAAGATAACGGCACATGCCGTTTTCTCGAAAAGTGTTCGACAGATTTAAAAAAAAATTAACAACATTTAATTTAATTAAAGCTAGATAATGGTTGAAAAAAAAATTCCGAAAAATGGTTATTAATATGGTAACCCCCTTGGAAGCATTTTTTTTTTTGTTTTTGATTTTCTTAAAAACGGTACAACCGATTTTGATCATTTTGTTCCTGCTAAAGCTTTCCAAAAAATTAAAAAGTATTGTAGTTATATTCAAATTAAAAAAATTTTGTTTGGATTTTTAAAAAAAAAGTTTCAAAATTTTGTTTTCAAAACTCAATATTCCGAAAACCTGCAAAGTGCAGATTAGATGCATTCGTTGTGCCAAGCCAGGGTACATGCTCAATTTCCTAAAACCTTGACAGTTAAAAATTTTTTAATACAATCTACAAGATTTGAGAAGAAAAAATTGTTTTATCTAAAAATAACGGTACCCACCATACAAAAAATGTTAAAAAATGGTTTTCGAAAATCGTATTTTTCTCGAAGACGGTTCCGAGAATTTTGCTAAAATTGTTTTATTTTAATTAATTTTTGTGATCTTTAATTTAATAAAAAAAATGAAATAAAGATTTTACAGCTTGTACCTACCATAGAATCAGTTTTTATAATTTTGAATTTCTCACTATCGACAGAACGGATTTTAATGAAATTTTGTATGGAAAAGCTTCTAAAAAGTGTAACGGTAGTTTGACCCTACTCTCGAAGGAGCGATATTATGCCTCCCACTAACGGCCAAAAAGAACAGGAACTTCCTGGTAGTCAGTGAGTCAAAGAGTAGGTTGTCCTGGTAGGAAAGTGCGGCAGGCATGCTTGTACGTACACGACACTAGCTCGTCGGAAGTCGTGGGAACTTGCACCTATACCGGACACCGTTCTATTCTACATGCCTGAATCATTATATAAATAAACATTAAACACACCGAAAATATACCCTCACTATTCTGTGTTATAATTCATCCCTCTCACTTTAACTTTGTTGGGGAAACCTTTGGATGTTATTGGTTTCCACGGCGCATCCCTCCCTCAGTCGAGATTATACAATAACCTGACCATCCTATGGCTAAAACCTCGCCGCAATATTTGGTGTTAGCCCCTTACTCGCGTTCAAGTAAATTCTTACTCAAACCCTTCACATCGACTACGACCCTGCATAGTACTCCCCCTTATTGCACTCAATTATAATTCACTCATCGTAAAAATTCCCTTTACTCAAAATGATAATGTTGAAAAACTCGATTTTCGTTTGCCATTTTTATTTCAAATACATATATTTATCCGATTATAAAGTTTTCTCTTAAAAATTAATAAAAAAAAATATACATATATATATATATATATATATATATACTTGAGTAATAATATACGAAACGCGAGATCGATTAACCTTGAGAATCACTAATCCTCTTATCTCTCTTGGTTATGTTATCAGTTAATTTCTCTTAATTGGTTGTTTATTTTCTTGTTAAATTTTCCTTTTTTTTTTTTTTTTTTTGTTTTCTTTCTTTACTTATTCTTTTTGTTGTTTTACTAATATACTGTGTTTATTATGATTTTCTTAAAAGAAAGTTCCATACTACTGTGAGAACTAAATATTGCTTTAAATTCAATGTCATGGTTAGTATGCCTAATTTGAGAGACTATGGTCTTGAAATATTTTTAATTGAACTTAACTCTTAATTCTCTTTTTCTTTTTTTTTTTTTTTCTGTATATGTATTAGGTTTTGTTTTCTTTCTAACTAGTTTTAGATCTCCATCTAAATGTATATATTTTAACTCTCTTCTATTTTAACATTAAATAAATTGTATCTTTACTCTATTCAAATTCATCAGAGACAGCATTTAGGATTCGTTCAAATTTCAAAAGATATGTATTAAAAATGAAACTCACCGACTGGGACTATGACCTTATCACCGCTTTGGTTGTTTTGCTAAATTTACTTTTTTTTTGTTGACGTTACTTTAATTTAAGATGGCTTGTCCTCCGATGGATGGTGTGCACAGCATTCGTCGAAGGTGGCTCGTTCTTGTTGGGTTTAGCTAAACACTTATGAATAAAAAAAAATCTTTTGGAAATCGAACGAATTTACATGTGATTTTCAATTTAATAATACTTAACTGGGCAATAGAGAAAGGAAATACCATATCGTATTTAAAATGATCCGTGTCAATATAATAATAATTCTCCTACAATCTACGCTATGATAAATGCGACTCATACATCTGTTGCTGCTGATACAGTGTTACTGATGACCTCTTGATGGATGCTGTGTGATGCTTAGCTAAATTTTGGCACGTTCTACGTATAGAGCTGGAGTAGAGCTCTTTCGTTTATAGTGGACGACAGAAATGTGTCTGGACAAAGACAAATTCACGTGGTAGTCACAGATCGTGTGAACGATTTCGGTGCGGATGGTGGATGATGATCACCTCCGTTTTGAGCAGGCCGCGGTATTCTAGCTTGAAACCTCGTTCCCGTTATGATGTGAGGGTCACGTGTACGTTGGTACTATATTATTCAGAGCACCTGCTCAGCTTAGACCTGAACGAGTAGCTAGAGGACAAGTTGTTGCGATTTTTTTTTTTAAGGTGGTCAGCGAGGTTTATGGTGCCAGACGATCACACTTATCTCCCCGATCTTGTAGCACCGACGTAGTGAGGACCCTTTGGCGTCCGCGCTGAGGCGTTTTGGTCGTTTTCTCGATGACGTTGCTGTCGAGAAGCCAAGTGGTGAGTTCAAGAGTTCTCTGGACTCTCGATGTATTTTTGTCGTACTTTTGTCCAAATTAAACACTCAAAACCAGTGATCTATAGCTTCCCGTACGAGATGTGAGTGTGGGCCGAGTTTGTAGTAATAATTTTTCAGGGCAAAGTACGTGCGCTGGAAGACACATTCAGCATACGCTGCTCGTGTAAGTACCCTAACAGAATTATTTTTATTACGTGTAACTCGTTTTTTGATTATTGTAATAATACATTACCTCTTATTAATTTTAGTATATATGTATTTATATAAGTATAAAAACTATTTAAATGGTATTTTATACAAACTTTGATGTTAGGAAAAATGTGTTCCGCACTCGGCCCGTTCTCGGATGGAAAAGATCGATTGGATGGATGGATTTTTTTTGACAAGGCACGATAACCTCTTTGCCAATATGTCACCCTACTTCCGATTTTTATTATACCAAGGTATATCAGCAGTTTGCTGATGGAATTCCGCATGTTTGCGAACTAGGTTTCCACAGGGTGACAAGAAATGTTGTAAGGACGTTCACACGGTGCGGTGTTATTAGGTGCTATGGTTTTTATTTTTGTATTTTTTTTTTTTTTGTGAAAGTTTGTAGGTAGTTCCCTACAAAAGTTTAAAAAACATTGCATATCAAACCTTAAAAAAAATAAAAATATTTTTTTTCTTGGAAAATTTGATATCTCAAATATCTACGGCTCAGTATTTTTTTTGGAAATTTATTTTTCTTTCGCACAGTAACAAAAACTTAAAGTTGGCGTACCATTTTTTTTTTTAAATGTTTTAAAAATTTTGTATATAAAAGCTTTTTTTTTAAGAAACCACTACAACGACTCATAAGTTTTGTTCTAGCATAAATTCATATTTGCATAGCATTCTGTTTTTATCTCTTATACTAAAAGAATTTAAAAAAAATATTTTATCATTTATGAATAGTTTTTTCGTTTTTAAAATTCCTAGTCTATTACATAGGAGCAAGTTCGTGCGAGATTTGTTGGCTCATAGGGGGCCTAACTTTATACAGTACAGTGACATAGGTTTGATTATTTTTTATATAAAATTTCCATGACGAAAAAAATAAAATTTAAAAGGTCGGTTGTCTGTATTGTCCTCGGGGTGTTCATTCCCGATTGTCAGAGGTGATTTTTGTGGGTTGTGGGCAGGGATGGCGTTTTAGCCGCGGTGGTAGGCAGACACAATGTCAGCGTAGAACGAGACTACTTCCTCGTTGTCCATGATTACGTTGTCATCCAGAGTTTCCATCACACTGAGGTACCTCAGTTCGGGATGACTATGTTCTGTGGTCATCCTTCTCATAAGCTGATTCGGGTGGTCAATGATGTTCCCCATTAGTTTCTTCGTTGAAATAACTAGATATTTGTCCAGCGGGATTAAATTGGCTTCTGTGTAGAGATACTCGTTCCTGTAGTGTTTCTGTCTTTGACGGTCGAAGTAGAGTCCAGTGCAGATCCTCAGTATCTTCCTTTCGAATAGTTGAAGTTCCTTCATAGCTGTCTTCGAGATGGAAAACCAGACTGGGAAGGAATAGCTGATCACTGGTCGCAGGAGCTGCTTGTAGATTAATATCTTTGTCGGTTGGCTAAGACCTGATCTTCTTTTCAGCAATGGGTGCAAACAGCTGAAGGCCCAGCTGGCCTTTTTCAGAACATTCCTTGAGTGCAGGTTAAACCTTAGCAACTCATTGAAGTGCACTCCCAGGTACTTGACATTTGGCTTTGCCACTATGGAGGATCCGTTAGGGAGTCTTAGGACCAGATTTCTGCAAATTGTTACGGTGCGAAGGCCTCTACCAGTTGAAGGTCTCCTGAAGCAGACAAGTTCCGATTTGGAAGTATTGATTCGGATGCCCCATTTCTGGTAGAATTGGAAGAGTCTGTTAATGTGGGTAAGTCTAACATTGTCTACGAGGTTAGATTGATTTTAAAGATTTGACAAAAGTTCCTCTATTTTTTTTTTCATCAAATGCATGCCCAAATGTATACCCAAAAGTTAACGACAGACTTTAAAAATAGGAAACCAATAATAATTAATTAAGTAAAAATAAAAAGAAGCATCCACAAAAAGTGCTTTGATAGACGTTAGACGACGAAAGAATAAATGACAAACAATTGAGGCCATGTCATCCAGACTTTTTATTTGACCTGACAAATCCCAAATCCGACCAGATTCAGTTCATGATATCCTTAGTATGTTATGAAAAACATTTCAATCACTCGCTTACAAAAGGAATTCCCTCCTTCCATGTGATTTCCTTGTGTGTTCATAGCTCGAACATGTTTGTCCTAGTTTTATTTTTTTTTCTTTAGTCAAGACATACCTACTCACATTCATACTAAAATAATAACAACGTCTTGTCTAAAAAGGACAAAAGAGTAGCTTTTGTTTATTCCATTGTGTGTATTCCATTCATTTTATATAACTTCATTTTGATATTATTTTGTTGCTCTTCCTTAAGAAGATTCTTTTGAACCATTGAAGACGTCAAGTTGATTTATGATTGTTTTTTTTAAGATGAATTATTATTGTCCTGTTGCAGGGAGAAGGATTTTTTTTTTAGTCGATGATGGTATAAAATATCATTTGTTTTAAATTTTTTACACTCTTTTTAACTGCTGATGCTTTGATTAAAGAATTACATAATTTAATAAAAATCGGGCACTTAATGGATAGGTATTTGGCCATGACTCTAATATCAGAGTTTGATTTGCTAAGAGCAGAAATGTGTCCAAACACAAAGTTGTGTATTTTTTGTGGGCTTATTTTGATGCTTCGTGCTCAAAATTACAAACACTCTCCGATTTTGATATTTTTTTTTTTGATGAAATTTTTAAAGCAGTTAAAGCAAAATTTGACAAATGACATTTATTTAAACCTTCACATGCAACAGAGCGCGCCATTTTTGCATTTGATTCCAATAATAATTCCAAAAATGGGATTACATAAATCTCAAATTTATTTACTTTAGTTACTAAAAAATAAGAAGTTCCGGAAAAGGAAGACTTGAATGTGAATAACATAAATTTAAAATAATTTTGAAAACCACAAAAATTGTGGGAACAACTATGTGAAACATTAAATCAACGAACTATGTAGTTAACTAACACTGCAGTCATGCCAAAATGGTTCGTTCAAATTTTCTTCTTTATAAAAATGCATTCTGAAAAAAAATATAGGCGATTTCCTCTTTCATAACTGCCATAGGGACAGGGAGGCACCGTCTCGAACAGCAAAGCGGATACTTTGCATCTTCACGAAATGGACTTATTTAGTTTGTGTTTGTAGCACAATGTCCATATGGTAAGATCATTAAAGATCCGTTAGGACACCCTAGGCATTATGACATCCATGTAATGTAACCTATGATAAATCCTATGTCATTCAAGTCCGTAAAGCGTGTTGATGAGTTTCAGCAAGCTATAGCCCGAATTTTCGGAGGATACTTCTTAGTCATTGAATAATGTCATCACCATAATCACCTGGTTGAAGAGAGGTAGAAGCATTTTAAGGGCGTGATTCTTTCTTTCCCTGCAACCTACCTACCCATAGGAGCATGTGTCTCCTATCAATGTCTGGTAGACGAGTTTGATAGGTTAGTGGTTTGTGTATGTGTCCGTCGTTTGTCCCTATCTTCAAGAGGATCTTGTCAATCTTAGGGAGAGGTGGTCTTATCAACTCACTGACGCTCGTGTTCACCGTAGGAGTGGCAATCACTTGTGTATAGACGATGTGACCATTCTCCGTTCGTTGCTGCTCCTTAAAGAAACACGTGCGTTGTTCAGTCATTTTCGTTCTATAATTGTCGTCCTGACCCTTTTTATGTCTTTTGTCTCTGGTTTGAGGTGATTTAAAATGTCGTGGTCGATTGGGTGATAAAGCTTAGCTATTTTGAGGGAATTTAGGAACGTTAATAAATTTCACTAAATTTGTGCTTAAAATGTCAGAGAGTTCCTCCAAGTCGTTGAAGAAGTATCTCATTAGGTGCCAGTACCTCAGATGATACGAGTATAGCACATGGCAGTGATACAGGTAGTATGAGGAGCATTCTCATGTATCTCCTCGTCACTGAATCCTCAGCATAATTTGTTCATACTGAGTTGCATCTTTTGATTGTAGTAACCCAGTTGGTTGCATCCAGTGGTGATGTTAACAAGAGAAGATACAGTTAAATTGGGTCTATTGTTTGTTGAAACTAAGCCATAGTTTTCTGGTTTTAATACCTATACTCTTTCCAACAAAAATATGCAGTGTGGGCAAGATAGGACGTTTGCTTCGCATTCTGGCTACAGTGAATTGCATAAATCTGTCCTTCATTAAAGCTCTCACAGGGTTATCGTAGTATTGATTTTAAATGGACCCTTTTTTTAAAGCTCTAAGATCAAAAGCACCTCAACAGAAACCCAAGGAAAAAAAATTGAACAAGTTACGAAATGAACAAGGGTAACTCTGAACGCACATCAATATTTAATGGGGGTTGAAATTGAATAGCACCAACAGCCATAGGCCACAGCAATTCAGTGCACACTCAGATGTGCAGTCGGGTCTGCATCAGATGCAATCGAAAATTTATGGGCGCACAAACACTTTTTTATGGAGGAGTTCTTTCAATTTAGTATGGTGCAAAAATATAGCACGATACTGATTTTGAAAAAGCTCTCCCATAAGACGTGTACTGCATATTTTTGTTGGATGAAGTATAGAACGATTTGTATTCTGATTATTAAACTAGGTCAAACTAAACTTCACAGCTGAACTTAGATCCTCAGAGTTGTGTTTGGAGTGCTGGTGATTTTTGAAACCGCTTTCCAATATTCGTGGGCTAATTAGAAATTTCTTCGACCTGCATGTCCTTGTCCATTCTGTTAAATACATACCAGCTTTTTTGGCACTAGGTAAAAATCAGTTTGGCACGAATACTGATTTTCAGATTAATGCCATTACTCTTTCGCCATCATGATGTTTTTTGCCAGAGCCTTCCTCAATGCAGACATTGTTCTAATACGAACTTTAACTTCATGTGGCTAACATTTACTGTCCGCAACCACATCATACATCATTGTTTCATTTATTGGAATCCAAATCTTGAAAGAAATTCAACTTTTAATGAGTTTGATGTGCTGTCTGATTCCATTTCCCGGATTATTTCCTTATACCATCACACCAAAGTCGTCATTGAGGGCAATCTTAATGTACAGAATTCAAGTTGATTCCGCCATTCACAATGTACACTCACTCGACTTGTTTTTTATACTTCTCACCATAAAAGTAAACTCTCCATTCGGCCATTGCCCACTGTCTAATATCAGTCAGTTTCTCGTGCCTCATTCATTCAGTTAAAAAGAAGCACATTATGATCACATAGTCTTGGTTTGATCATCATCATCATCGGCTCGGCAACCGGGTTCCGGTCCTGGCCTCTTTCAACAAGTCTCTCCACCTATCCCGATGGCCGACGCCATCTCTCCAGCGCAAGCATGGTCTACCACGCTGTCGTCTACCATAGAATGTACCACAAAGAACTTTCCGAGCAGGTTCCTCTTCGCTCATGCGAGCTAGGTGCCCTGCCCACCGGAGTCTACCGAGCTTAATTTTTGTCACGATATCTGCTTCTAGGTAGATTGCGTACAATTCATGATTGTACCGTCTCCGGAATCGTCCTTCCTCACATATGGGGCCAACAATTCTCCTTAAGACTTTTCTCTCGAACGCAGCTAAGAGGTCGGAGTGCCTTTTGCTAAGCACCCAAGTCTCGGATCCATATGTGAGTACTGGCAGGACCATGGTCCTGTACAGCAGCAGTTTTGAAGTTATGGTGAGATTTCTGGATTTGAAGAGCTTTGACAGACTATAGTAGGCTCTGTTGGATTTGAGAAGCCGCCCGCGTATTTCTTCTTCTATGTTGTTATCGGCTGCTACTATTGACCCAAGGTATTGAAAGGATTGCACCACTTCAAATTCGTGCTCCGCTACCTTGATTGTTTGACCAACTGTTCCTCTCGCATTCGACGCCACCATGTACTTTGTTTTACCTTCACTAATGTGCAGCCCCAGATTTTGTGCCGCCTGCTCGATCTGGATGAAGGAATCGTGTACAGCTTGTTCGGTTCTTCCGATGATGTCAATGTCGTCTGCGTAAGCCAGTAACTGGCTGGACCTGTTGACGATGGTCCCTCTTATTGCCGTGCCAGAGTCACGGATTGCTTTCTCCAACGCCAGGTTGAAGAGGAGGCAGGCCAAACCGTCCCCTTGTCGGAGTCCATTAAAGATGTTGGTTGGTCTGGATAGCAATCCGGCTATTTTTACTTGGCTTGTTACGTTGGTCATGGTCAACCTACATAGTCGTGTCAATTTATTTGGGATGCCGAATTCTCTCATGGCTTTGTAAAGTTCTACCCTGGCTATGCTATCATAGGCGGCCTTAAAGTCTATAAACAGATGGTATGTTGCGATGTTAAATTCTAGACATTTTTCCATCGCCTGCCTAAGGGTAAAGATCTGATCAGTTGTTGATTTGCCTGGAATGAAACCACACTGATATTGCCCGATGACGGTTTTAGCGTATGGGGTTATCCGGTCTTGTAGGATAGAGGAGAGTATCTTATAGGCGGTACTCAACAACGTGATACCTCTATAATTGCTGCACGTTGTGACATCTCCCTTCTTATGTATGGGGCATATTAAACCTTTTCGCCAGTCTTCTGGCATTTCTTCCTGCTCCCATACCTGTACTATAATATCATGAATTGCTTGACGTAAGGCTGGCCCGCCGTGATGGAATAATTCGGCTGGTATGCCATCGACTCCCGGGGCTTTGTTATGTTTAAGCCGGCCTATAGCCTTCTCAACCTCTTCTATGCTTGGTGGCGGCAACATAGGGTATTCTTCTTGAAGTAGTGGAGCCTCCACTTCTGCAGTGAGCTGACCATTTAGCAATTCATTAAAGTACACTTCCCATCGCTCCAGTATGCTTTCAGGATCGGTGATCAGATTTCCCTCTCCGTCCTTGCAGTATGTGCAGCGTGGTGTGTACTGCGTCATGTTTCGGACGGATTGGTAGAACTTCCGCGCCTGGTGCGGACCTCGCTCTCGGCTGTTTTCTATTTCACAGATTAGGTTCTTCTCCCAGGCTGATTTCTTTTGTCTGTGAAGCCGTTTTTCTGTTCTTCTGAGCTCTTTATATTCCTCTTCGCGTGCCCGCGTTCTATGAGATTGTTGCATTGCTCGGTACGCAACATTCTTACGTTCAGTCGCTAGCTTGCATTCATCATCAAACCAGTCGTTCCGATTTTTACGACTGCTGCCTAAGATGGAGTTGGCAGTACTAATGACAGTATTTTTAAGACGTGTCCACTTCTCATTTACGCCCAGCATACTGGCTCCAGGACTTACTCTCCCTAAATTAGGTGTTTCTAGGGCGAGTCCTAACGCATTACCAAAGGTGTTACTGGTGTTACTGGTGTTTTCATTGCGCAGGGCAGCCGTGTTGATTCGAACCTGATCGGCGGATGCAATGCGTCTTCGCAAGGCAATCCGCCCTCGGAAAACCATACCAACAAGATAGTGATCCGAGTCGATATTGGCACCTCGGTACGTTCGTACCGTCATCAAGTTCGAGTAGTGGCGAGGGTCTATCAACACGTGGTCTATTTGGTTACGAGTGACTCCATCAGGTGATACCCAGGTGGCTTTGTAGATATCTTTACGCGGGAACCTGGTACTCGCAACGACCATGTTTTTCGATGCTGCCAATTCTAAGACTCGAAGTCCATTGTCATTAGTGTTCTCATGCAAACTATGGGTGCCTGCGTAATGCCTGAATACCGGCTCCCGACCTATTTTTGCGTTCAAATCCCCAAGGATGATTTTAACATCATACCTTGGACAGGCATTGAGGGCCCTCTCGACTTGTTCGTAGTAAGTCTCTTTTTCTTCGTCTGAGGACTCCTCCGTAGGTCCGTGAACGTTAATGAGGCTGATGTTCGTAAATTTGCCTCGCACGCGAAGGGTGCATAGCCTTTCGCTTATAGCGTTAAAGCCGATGATAGTAGACTTCATTTTTTCGCTGACTAGGAAGCCTACCCCGAGCACATGGTGTTTTGTATGACAGCTGTAGTATATGTCATATTCTTTCTTCTGTAAAACACCATTCCCTGTCCATCTGATTTCTTGAAGAGCTGTTATGTCAGCTTTATATTTTGACAGGGCATCGGCTAGCTGCTGAGCAGCTCGAGCTCTATAGAGCGATCGTACGTTCCATAAGAAAATTCGTAAATCGTTTTTCCTTTTTCTTTGCGTAGGTTGTCGTCGTGAAATCAGTCCGTTTCCGAGGCTTGTTGTCGTTCTCGAAATTCATTAAGTTTTACGCGACAGGGAATTAACCTGTCGCCAACCTGAGGAACCAGCCTGATCATATTAGCCAAACCTTTTTTAAAAGGCTTGTTTCTAGCGGCCGCCGCGAAGAGGCTATGATCACACTTCCACCAGTCCCGAATAGTTACGGCATGTGCATGTTTTCGTATGCTACATGTTGTTCCCCCTATTCGTCTGATGGCTGACCTTGTGTAAGTGCAAATTATTAAAAAAAGAGTGGGAGTTATCATCTTAAGCCGTTTTGCAGCACTACGAGTATAGTTAGTCGGAAAGTGTCGGCAATATCGACCGTATAGACGAAATCTTCAAATTTTAATTCAACACTTACCATATTTTCATGCATTTCGAAGCCGCATTCGTCTTCAAGAGCTCTGTATGAGTATCTGAACTCATGACCCAGATAAAACTGAAAATGGACTCAGCAATAAGACATTCTATCAAGTAAATTCTAACTTCTTCAATTTCTTTAAGGAGCCGATATAAAGGCTAGGTCAGGCATTAGCATCAAGGGCACTATTTTAAATAATTCTCCCCAAATATTTGGATTTGGTGATAAAATCGACATCATGACACGTTTCCAGCATTTAATAATAGAGTAGTTCACGTAGATTGAAGATGAGGTCCAATTTGTTGGTCTTAAAGTATCCGAGGGCAAAACTGCCTGGAACAATATTATAATATTATTAATATCTAGCGACAACTTTGTGGAAGTTAAAGAAATAATCCACCTCGGGATAAATGTTAACTCTGCAAACGATACCTTAGTGCCGATCCAAGGACGAATCACCCCGAGAACTCCTCCTTCTTCGAATTGACTAAAATAAGAAATGTTATATAATTGCAAACAATTATATTTAAATATCACAGAAAAATCAAAACAAAAAAAAATAAACTGCTTGGTATTTCAGGAATGACTGAGTTATGAATATTTTGGCGACCTCTGGCGGTCATGTTGCTTCCGTGACATCTATTATATCTGTAGTTTATTATTCAGTTACTGACGCCAATTCAGCATGGCAAGAAACACAGTAGACATTGTGGCCTTTCACATTCGACCTTCTAACGTTTGATAGCCAAATTTGAAACGCCTGGTTCGATAATCAATCAGCCAAGGTTGGTAAGTTCCGTGTCGAGTATACTGACATTCGGATGGCTTCAAAAAGATTTCTTTGCTGTGTACGTTCACATTGTTTTAAACAGGACAGTCATTTTGGCACTAAGTGAATAACAAGTTGTTCAAAACACCGATCATACGGAGTTTAACCTACATGGTTATAGCTTAGTGCAATTATTCTTTTCTCATCATAGTCTAGCCGTACGTAATGATATTGCCTATCAGGTCCTACCACAGTATGGCCCCTGTATTAATACAAATTTTAATCATATGTGCTTTAAGTTTACTGTTCAATGGTGCATCATTCATACATGTTTTATTTATGGCAGTCCAAGTTTGGGCAGTAATTTGACTTCTAACGAATTCGATGATCTGTCCGACTCTATTCAGGGAATTGTTTCCCATTTGCCGCACAGTAAGCTAGTTATTACGGGCGATTTCAACTTATATAATTCTTTGTGGCTGCGATGTTCTGGTCAGACAACACCCAAAGAAAGGCAGAACCTAAATGTGTTTAACGTTGACTCCTGTCTTTACGACTTAATTCCACGGTGAGCCTACCCACATCGGTTTGCGGCATGAACACACACTTTGCTTTAGAGCGAGGCCTACCAAGTAAACTTGGTAAACTTGGAAACCACTATGCCTCCGCACAACCACCATGATACTCCCACTAGGGGGCCTACCTCATAGATAGTCTGAGTTAGAGGAGTGGGTAGATATACATACATACCGTGTTTTTGATTGAAGTAGAAATCAATAACTAAAAATGTACACCCCTCTGCTGAGTTGTTACACACTCCTTAGCGGATTCCGACTTTAATGGATACCGTCCAGATGTCCTATCTAGTTATAGTTCAGTTACTTTCGTAACCTACCCACTGGCACTACGAGGAGGTCGATAGGAACCTGAGTGCAAATAGAACTAGCGCATCAGTAGCAATACCGGCCCACCAATAATAAGTATAAGTGGACAGGCCTTTTGAGCACACTACTAGACTCACACCTGCACACCCAAACCTGACACAGCTTTTTGACGACCCAACTCGGATTCCTGACGTTGCAGGTCAATCCGCCAACACTTAGACTTGTTCCTTACCTCTATCCCTGAGAAATACACCATAAGTTTATTATCGCCTCTAGGCAAATCAGACCATTGTGTCATATCTGCAAATTTCTCGTGTCATCTAACCCCAGTTAAAGAACAAAACATAATGCGAAGCGTTTTGCTGAACGGAGAGCCAACTGGGATGGACTCAATGATTTCTTCGGGAATTTTAACTGGTCACTATGCTTCCTCGATAGCGACGTAGACTCCAGTGCAGATATGGTCACAGATCTGATTCTTTACGGTATGAGAAATTTCATTCCGAATAGAACCGAGCCGAAAGAAAATTCCTGGTTTGATTCGAACTGTAAAGATGCTTTCAGGGTTCAAGAAGTAAGTTTTCCTAGTTTTAAAGCCAACCCTGTAACGAAGCGTTCCATGCTTCTCCACTTCATGTTGTTTTGGTATTACAAGTAAAATTATAATTTACCAATTTCGATTCACAAGCACCATGGATACATGACGTCACAGGTAAATCAACTACATGTATATTTTTCGTTCATCACCTACAGAGTTCACATTCAGTTTTTACTGTAAAGTCATCATAAGGACCTGCTTAGGTGAACGAGAGGCACCCTTTCGATCATACATACAGTCAGGCGGCACAGTAAATTGATTGCATCAATCATTTGAAATCCAGTCGTAGACAAGTGGAGACGAATTGGTCACTTTAGCTTTTCTTGCTTTTGCAAGGCTTCAGCCCACCAGTGGTAAGGGGTTTCGTGGAAAGACAAGGTAGATGAGATTGTCCAGCTATTTCTTATTATGGCTTCCCTCCACCAGCGGTAAGGGCTCTTAGTTCGAAGTTTAATGTCCTAATTGCCACCAGGCGCTACGGTACCTGCTGATCTACCAGAGCGTTTAGCCTGCTATTCTAGTGCCAACAGGGGCATATAGTACCTGCTGATTATTGCCACCAGGGGCGATTTGTACCTGCTGATCTACCAGAGCGTGTAGCCTGCTGTTCTAGTGCCACCAGGGTCGTTGTGTACCTGCTGATTAGTGCCACCAGGAGCGATTTGTACCTGCTGATCTACCAGAGCGTGTAGCCTGCTGTTTTAGTGCCACCAGGGTCGTTGTGTACCTGCTGATTAGTGCCACCAGAGGCGATTTGTACCTGCTGATCTACCAGAGCGTGTAGCCTGCTGTTCTAGTGCCACCAGGGTCGTTGTGTACCTGCTGATTAGGGCCACCAGGAACGATTTGTACCCGCTGATTAGTGCCACCAGGGACGTATAGTACTTGCTGATTAGTGCCACCAGGGGCGATTTGAACCTGCCCATTAGTGCCACCAGGGACGTTGTACCTTTAGATCCAGTCATAAGCCCGACAGCCGAATAGTAGGGCTAGCTTGAAGCCGAATTATCAGAAACCAGAAATCCCATTACCAAGTGCCAGATCAGAATCATCAGCAACCAGTACAACTGACAGCAGCAAGACCAGAACCCGGACGAGTTGATGCCGTGAATTATTCAATTACCAGAATTAAGTGAAATATTAGTAGCAGAATATTGTGTGTTATAGATTTAAGAGTTATTTTCAACAAATATTTTGTAATAAGGTTCGAAGACCTTTTACTCTGAAGTTTCGTGTTTTCTTCAAGACGACCCAGGCGAGACCGGCGAGCAGAATCACGGCTGGAAAGCAAAAAGCACATCACAAGTCTACTGTGTACTGATAAGTACAAAAAGAAAGACCTTGTATGTTCATATCTGACGAACTAAGACTTAATATAAAGAAATTATTAAATTCTGGCAATTGGTATGATTAGTACAGTCAGTTAAAGTCACGACCTATGAGAGTAACTACTACCCGCAATGGAACCGATTAAACGATGACAATTCATTCATTTAATATTTTCGTTGTCAGAATTATATTGTTGTAATTTTGTTGTAATTTGCCAGTTCGTTTCAAACAAATGTCTATTATTTTATTTTTATAACGTTAGTCTATCTTTTTATAGATACAATATTTACCATTCCGTATTTAATTTATTTGAAGTGAACTTCTGCACATTACATACTAGCCGACCCGTACTCGCGTTGCTTCGCAAATCGTAACTACGAATATTTTCTTAATATTAATATTAGCATATTAAAACATTTCTCAATGGGACTGAGCATATTTGCTACAATAATATTAATTTTAGTTTATATGTATAACATACCGTATCGAATTAGATTCTCTTTCACACTTGAAAAAAAAGAACTTGTTCATGTTTGTGCATATTATAAATATCACAATATAGAAAATAATAAAAATTATTTCAAATAAACGGGTTGACTACTTTCTGAAATCATTCAACCCAAACTTTAAAATGGTTTCGCTTTTATAGAATAGTTCATGTGCACGGCACTGTAGTCAATTGAATGTCCATTTTTGTCACCCAAAATGCTATTGAGTGTATTCAAGTAACTTAAAAAATAAAATGCACGACTGGATCGCACAAACTTGCTCTTATGTAAAAGTACTTTGGAATTTAAAATACATTTTATAAATATACAGGGTGATTGGCATAAGGTGTGACAAAAAGCTAGGGCGTGTAGGTTGGACTTAGACAAGAAAAAAATCGTATGGGAGGGGGGGGTCTATTTTCCCCCGTTTAGGCGGGAGGGGCAATTTAAGAAAAAAATCACTTAAAACAGAAAAAAAATTATTAAAAAATAACGGTGATACCTACAGAGTAATGCTATAGCATTTTGAAAAGCCAGAAATACATTCTTTAATTTTGTTTTTAAATAAAGTTGTTCGAGTGAATAGTTTTTGAAAAATTAATTTTCAAAATCAAAATTAAAAAAAAAAAAATGAAAAATTTTTTTTTAAACAATTTTTTTTCAAAATTTTACGTAATTAAGTATTATTTTTTTATTCAATATTCAATGCTCTTATTAATTTTTGATCAAACACAAGAAACCGGATGTCAAAATGTTTTGTGGTTTTTGAGAAAATTAAAAATAACAAAAACTACTTTTGTTCTAAGAAAAGCCTTTTATTTTAGTTTTTTTCGTTTTTGGATTCTTAGGTGAATTTACGATTGAAAGGATTAACTTTCTTTTTACTATTTTTTTAATTATCGTCTTATAAGCATACAATAATGTGACAAACTACTGGATTAACCATATTTCACACATTTTTTCATTGAGAACACCTGCGTGAGAGCATTGGTTTAAAATTGACCTGCCACTTTTTTATTATGGTGGGGTCGGCTTGGCTTAGTGCATTTACGAAAGAAAGGATTAACTTTTTTTGTACAATTTTTTTATTATCTATACTATTATATAAAAGCGAAACCATTTTAAACCTTGATACGCACGATCTCAGAAAGTAGTCAACCGATTTATTTGAAATAAATTTTATTATTTTCTATATTGTTATAAGAGTGTTTATGGCTATAATGTTTTTTCATTAATAATTTGTCAAACTTAAATATTATTGATTTTACATTTTTTGTCCATTTTTTCTCATTAGTTGACTTATACAACCACTCATATCTTAAAACCTACACAATAATCAACAAAGGTTAGCATTGCTTCATAAAGTCAATATTGTTGCGCAAATTTTAAGCCCAAAATCACTTCTTAGTTAAACATACAACCTGAGAAATAAATAAAAACAAAATATAAAATCATAAACTTTTTGAATTCATTTTATCCAAGAATTGGATTTCATCACAATCGTGAGGTCGCTGCTTTGTTTCATTTCATTATCATTCCAACAATTTTAATTTTCTTTTCTTCCCGCTCCCATACACTCTCTCACTCTCTTAATATCTGTTCCATTCAATAGTTACGTTTTTTCTCTTACCTACCTAGACCTACCTATGTACATATATTCAATTTTTCTGTATTGTATAGTTTATCTAATTAATCGACACACACACACATTTTTTTTGTTTCTCTAATTCTATCGTCACATCGCTGAGCAATGTGGGGGTGGGCTCTTTTTACTTGCGATATAAGTAGGTAATAGGTACTAACTATAGAGCAAGTTCTGCATTTGGAAAAAAAATCGAACTCGAGATTTTGATCAAAGTTGACATTACGATGATAGCGAAGACGAATAAAGTGGGTGCGACGATTCCGTCTGTTTGTCTATATGCCTGTATGTCCGTATGTCTGTATGTCTGTACCTCGATCTAGAGCCTAAGCCACTGGAGCTATTTTCTTTAAACTCGGTACTTAAGGGTCTTCGGTGATTCCCTAGAGGAGAAATTGAAATTTTTTTTTTAGCTCTAAAACTAACAGTACCATCCCATACACCCGTAATGCATAATCTTACTTATGTCGAAAATGGCTCTAACGATTTTGATAAAAAAAAATAGGTGTGATGTTATGGACACGGACTACATTTTGGTAAAAAAATGTTTGGGGGAAATGTTATTAACGGTACCTGTCATAGAACGTTTTTTTTTGATTTACGAATTTCTCATCAACAGCTCTAACGATTTTAACCAAGGTTTTTATGCGTGAGCTTCTGTACACTCGAAAAAAGATAATCTAAAATTTTTTTCGAAAAAATAGTTTTTTGATTTTTATAAAACTAATATAATTTTTTTTTGAAAATTCAATATCTAGAAAACGAATACACGAATAAATTTTTAAATTACGTTATAAAATGTATTTTATTGAATACTAATAACTTGCATATCATTTTTGTTTATACAAATTTTCAGGACGATTTAGTACACAAAAAACATTTATCAGTGCGTCTGTATGTCTGTACCTCTCTCTACAGCCTTACCCACTAGACATATGTTCTTCAATCTCGGTAGTTAAGGGACTTCAGTGATTCCCTAGAGGAGAACTTGAAATTTGTTTTAGCTTCAAAACTAACGGTACCCCCCATACACCCGTAATGCATAATCTTATTTATCTCGAAACGGTTCTAACAATTTTGATAAAAAAAAATTAGGTGTGATATCATGGACATTGGACATGGATTACATTTTGGTCAACAAAAATTTTGGGCAAAATGTTAATAACGGTATCTGTCATAGAACGGTTTTTTGATTTTTTGACTTTCTCATCAACAGCTCTAACGATTTTAACCAAAAATTTTCAGCAGGAGCCCCCTTAAGTTTAAAATAATATTGTATATAAAAATATTCGGAAAAAAAAACTATTTCTAAAATTTATACTACCTAATACTTAAAATTTGGCATCCCAAATTTAGTTCCAGAAAAATTTTAAGGAAATTTGTCATATGAAAAATTACTTAAATATTAAAAAGATTAATCAGACGGCAATTCCATACATTTGAACATTTTATCTCATTAAATCTATGTTATACAGGGTGATTGGCATAAGGTGTGACAAAAAGCTAGGGCGTGTAGGTTGGACTTAGACAAGAAAAAAATCGTATGGGAGGGGGGGGTCTATTTTCCCCCGTTTAGGCGGGAGGGGCAATTTAAGAAAAAAATCACTTAAAACAGAAAAAAAATTATTAAAAAATAACGGTGATACCTACAGAGTAATGCTATAGCATTTTGAAAAGCCAGAAATACATTCTTTAATTTTGTTTTTAAATAAAGTTGTTCGAGTGAATAGTTTTTGAAAAATTAATTTTCAAAATCAAAATTAAAAAAAAAAAAATGAAAAATTTTTTTTTAAACAATTTTTTTTCAAAATTTTACGTAATTAAGTATTATTTTTTTATTCAATATTCAATGCTCTTATTAATTTTTGATCAAACACAAGAAACCGGATGTCAAAATGTTTTGTGGTTTTTGAGAAAATCAAAAATAACAAAAACTACTTTTGTTCTAAGAAAAGCCTTTTATTTTAGTTTTTTTCGTTTTTGGATTCTTAGGTGAATTTACGATTGAAAGGATTAACTTTCTTTTTACTATTTTTTTAATTATCGTCTTATAAGCATACAATAATGTGACAAACTACTGGATTAACCATATTTCACACATTTTTTCATTGAGAACACCTGCGTGAGAGCATTGGTTTAAAATTGACCTGCCACTTTTTTATTATGGTGGGGTCGGCTTGGCTTAGTGTATTTACGAAAGAAAGGATTAACTTTTTTTGTACAATTTTTTTATTATCAGTCTTATTAGCATCCAATAAAGTGACAAAGTACTAGATTAACACATTTTTTCATTGAGAACACCTGCGTGAAAGCATTGGATTAATATTGACTTGCGAATGTTTTTTAAATAATGCAACGTTACACGCCCTAACTAGTGACTTCGAACTATGTGTACGAAGTGGAAATAGAATCTTTGGAACAACTGAAACAACGGATTGAAGTGGCTGGAGTCAAATAACAGGAAAATTTATCAAGTATAAATTTATGTGCAGCAATAAGAAGGCGCTATAATCTTTGCCTTCTACAAAATGGGGATCATATCGAAAATTTTTTGTAATAAGCTTTAGTTAAAAAATAGTTAAAAATTTAAATAAACAGTAATTATGTATTTAATCTAAATATGCATGTATTTCTTATGTTAATTGATTTCAAGATTCAGGAACATTTTTGTTCTTATTTCGCAATTGCATTTTTCTGTCACTAGTTAGGGCGTGTAACGTTGCATTATTTAAAAAACATTCGCAGGTCAATATTAATCCAATGCTCTCACGCAGGTGTTCTCAATGAAAAAATGTGTTAATCCAGTACTTTGTCACTTTATTGGATGCTAATAAGACTGATAATAAAAAAATTGTACAAAAAAAGTTAATCCTTTCTTTCGTAAATGCACTAAGCCAAGCCGACCCCACCATAATAAAAAAGTGGCAGGTCAATTTTAAACCAATGCTCTCACGCAGGTGTTCTCAATGAAAAAATGTGTGAAATATGGTTAATCCAGTAGTTTGTCACATTATTGTATGCTTATAAGACGATAATTAAAAAAATAGTAAAAAGAAAGTTAATCCTTTCAATCGTAAATTCACCTAAGAATCCAAAAACGAAAAAAACTAAAATAAAAGGCTTTTCTTAGAACAAAAGTAGTTTTTGTTATTTTTAATTTTCTCAAAAACCACAAAACATTTTGACATCCGGTTTCTTGTGTTTGATCAAAAATTAATAAGAGCATTGAATATTGAATAAAAAAATAATACTTAATTACGTAAAATTTTGAAAAAAAATTGTTTAAAAAAAAATTTTTCATTTTTTTTTTTTTAATTTTGATTTTGAAAATTAATTTTTCAAAAACTATTCACTCGAACAACTTTATTTAAAAACAAAATTAAAGAATGTATTTCTGGCTTTTCAAAATGCTATAGCATTACTCTGTAGGTATCACCGTTATTTTTTAATAATTTTTTTTCTGTTTTAAGTGATTTTTTTCTTAAATTGCCCCTCCCGCCTAAACGGGGGAAAATAGACCCCCCCCTCCCATACGATTTTTTTCTTGTCTAAGTCCAACCTACACGCCCTAGCTTTTTGTCACACCTTATGCCAATCACCCTGTATATTTATAAAATGTATTTTAAATTCCAAAGTACTTTTACATAAGAGCAAGTTTGTGCGATCCAGTCGTGCATTTTATTTTTTAAGTTACTTGAATACACTCAATAGCATTTTGGGTGACAAAAATGGACATTCAATTGACTACAGTGCCGTGCACATGAACTATTCTATAAAAGCGAAACCATTTTAAAGTTTGGGTTGAATGATTTCAGAAAGTAGTCAACCCGTTTATTTGAAATAATTTTTATTATTTTCTATATTGTGATATTTATAATATGCACAAACATGAACAAGTTCTTTTTTTTCAAGTGTGAAAGAGAATCTAATTCGATACGGTATGTTATACATATAAACTAAAATTAATATTATTGTAGCAAATATGCTCAGTCCCATTGAGAAATGTTTTAATATGCTAATATTAATATTAAGAAAATATTCGTAGTTACGATTTGCGAAGCAACGCGAGTACGGGTCGGCTAGTCAGTCTTATTAGCATCCAATAAAGTGACAAAGTACTGGATTAACACATTTTTTCATTGAGAACACCTGCGTGAGAGCATTGGATTAATATTGACCTGCGAATGTTTTTTAAATAATGCAACGTTACACGCCCTAACTAGTGACAGAAAAATGCAATTGCGAAATAAGAACAAAAATGTTCCTGAATCTTGAAATCAATTAACATAAGAAATACATGCATATTTAGATTAAATACATAATTACTGTTTATTTAAATTTTTAACTATTTTTTAACTAAAGCTTATTACAAAAAATTTTCGATATGATCCCCATTTTGTAGAAGGCAAAGATTATAGCGCCTTCTTATTGCTGCACATAAATTTATACTTGATAAATTTTCCTGTTATTTGACTCCAGCCACTTCAATCCGTTGTTTCAGTTGTTCCAAAGATTCTATTTCCACTTCGTACACATAGTTCGAAGTCACTAGTTAGGGCGTGTAACGTTGCATTATTTAAAAAACATTCGCAAGTCAATATTAATCCAATGCTTTCACGCAGGTGTTCTCAATGAAAAAATGTGTTAATCTAGTACTTTGTCACTTTATTGGATGCTAATAAGACTGATAATAAAAAAATTGTACAAAAAAAGTTAATCCTTTCTTTCGTAAATACACTAAGCCAAGCCGACCCCACCATAATAAAAAAGTGGCAGGTCAATTTTAAACCAATGCTCTCACGCAGGTGTTCTCAATGAAAAAATGTGTGAAATATGGTTAATCCAGTAGTTTGTCACATTATTGTATGCTTATAAGACGATAATTAAAAAAATAGTAAAAAGAAAGTTAATCCTTTCAATCGTAAATTCACCTAAGAATCCAAAAACGAAAAAAACTAAAATAAAAGGCTTTTCTTAGAACAAAAGTAGTTTTTGTTATTTTTGATTTTCTCAAAAACCACAAAACATTTTGACATCCGGTTTCTTGTGTTTGATCAAAAATTAATAAGAGCATTGAATATTGAATAAAAAAATAATACTTAATTACGTAAAATTTTGAAAAAAAATTGTTTAAAAAAAAATTTTTCATTTTTTTTTTTTTAATTTTGATTTTGAAAATTAATTTTTCAAAAACTATTCACTCGAACAACTTTATTTAAAAACAAAATTAAAGAATGTATTTCTGGCTTTTCAAAATGCTATAGCATTACTCTGTAGGTATCACCGTTATTTTTTAATAATTTTTTTTCTGTTTTAAGTGATTTTTTTCTTAAATTGCCCCTCCCGCCTAAACGGGGGAAAATAGACCCCCCCCCTCCCATACGATTTTTTTCTTGTCTAAGTCCAACCTACACGCCCTAGCTTTTTGTCACACCTTATGCCAATCACCCTGTATAACATAGATTTAATGAGATAAAATGTTCAAATGTATGGAATTGCCGTCTGATTAATCTTTTTAATATTTAAGTAATTTTTCATATGACAAATTTCCTTAAAATTTTTCTGGAACTAAATTTGGGATGCCAAATTTTAAGTATTAGGTAGTATAAATTTTAGAAATAGTTTTTTTTTCCGAATATTTTTATATACAATATTATTTTAAACTTAAGGGGGCTCCTGCTGAAAATTTTTGGTTAAAATCGTTAGAGCTGTTGATGAGAAAGTCAAAAAATCAAAAAACCGTTCTATGACAGATACCGTTATTAACATTTTGCCCAAAATTTTTGTTGACCAAAATGTAATCCATGTCCAATGTCCATGATATCACACCTAATTTTTTTTTATCAAAATTGTTAGAACCGTTTCGAGATAAATAAGATTATGCATTACGGGTGTATGGGGGGTACCGTTAGTTTTGAAGCTAAAACAAATTTCAAGTTCTCCTCTAGGGAATCACTGAAGTCCCTTAACTACCGAGATTGAAGAACATATGTCTAGTGGGTAAGGCTGTAGAGAGAGGTACAGACATACAGACGCACTGATAAATGTTTTTTGTGTACTAAATCGTCCTGAAAATTTGTATAAACAAAAATGATATGCAAGTTATTAGTATTCAATAAAATACATTTTATAACGTAATTTAAAAATTTATTCGTGTATTCGTTTTCTAGATATTGAATTTTCAAAAAAAAATTATATTAGTTTTATAAAAATCAAAAAACTATTTTTTCGAAAAAAATTTTAGATTATCTTTTTTCGAGTGTACAGAAGCTCACGCATAAAAACCTTGGTTAAAATCGTTAGAGCTGTTGATGAGAAATTCGTAAATCAAAAAAAAACGTTCTATGACAGGTACCGTTAATAACATTTCCCCCAAACATTTTTTTACCAAAATGTAGTCCGTGTCCATAACATCACACCTATTTTTTTTTATCAAAATCGTTAGAGCCATTTTCGACATAAGTAAGATTATGCATTACGGGTGTATGGGATGGTACTGTTAGTTTTAGAGCTAAAAAAAAAATTTCAATTTCTCCTCTAGGGAATCACCGAAGACCCTTAAGTACCGAGTTTAAAGAAAATAGCTCCAGTGGCTTAGGCTCTAGATCGAGGTACAGACATACAGACATACGGACATACAGGCATATAGACAAACAGACGGAATCGTCGCACCCACTTTATTCGTCTTCGCTATCATCGTAATGTCAACTTTGATCAAAATCTCGAGTTCGATTTTTTTTCCAAATGCAGAACTTGCTCTATAGTTAGTACCTATTACCTACTTATATCGCAAGTAAAAAGAGCCCACCCCCACATTGCTCAGCGATGTGACGATAGAATTAGAGAAACAAAAAAAATGTGTGTGTGTGTCGATTAATTAGATAAACTATACAATACAGAAAAATTGAATATATGTACATAGGTAGGTCTAGGTAGGTAAGAGAAAAAACGTAACTATTGAATGGAACAGATATTAAGAGAGTGAGAGAGTGTATGGGAGCGGGAAGAAAAGAAAATTAAAATTGTTGGAATGATAATGAAATGAAACAAAGCAGCGACCTCACGATTGTGATGAAATCCAATTCTTGGATAAAATGAATTCAAAAAGTTTATGATTTTATATTTTGTTTTTATTTATTTCTCAGGTTGTATGTTTAACTAAGAAGTGATTTTGGGCTTAAAATTTGCGCAACAATATTGACTTTATGAAGCAATGCTAACCTTTGTTGATTATTGTGTAGGTTTTAAGATATGAGTGGTTGTATAAGTCAACTAATGAGAAAAAATGGACAAAAAATGTAAAATCAATAATATTTAAGTTTGACAAATTATTAATGAAAAAACATTATAGCCATAAACACTCTTATAACAATATAGAAAATAATAAAATTTATTTCAAATAAATCGGTTGACTACTTTCTGAGATCGTGCGTATCAAGGTTTAAAATGGTTTCGCTTTTATATAATAGTATAGATTTAAGAGATAAATGAAATTATTTTCTTTTTTATCCACCTTAGTAGACAATTTTTGTAATCTTAAGGAAACCAGTACTCTGGATTAGATTAATTAAAATCCACTACCTATTGTATTCAGTTAAGCTCATTACTCCTGAGAAAGCAATTTATGAAGATCAATTTGATGAATGCTTTCTTAACCTATTGTACTTAATAATTCCATTGGATGATTTTTTTCAAACTCCAAAAGCCAATTATAGGATTTACTCGTATTTATCTTAAACAAAAAATCACTAGCTACGAGTATACTGGACAAGAAAAGGTCACTCAAATATTTTCAATGTCTACACCAACAAAACAATAAATTGTGTCATTTTTCTACCAAGTCGTTTATCTTTTCGACTTAAAACTTTTTCCAAGAAAGAAAGCAATTGAAGAAAATATGAAACCGGATTAACAAACAAAGATTATTAATTTTCTAAGAAAATGAACGCTCTATGAGAAGTGTGTATATATACGTAGCTGTGTGTGAAACAAGACCAAAAATTAAGTGATGTACTGTATTGTTTGATATCTACCTTTCAGAAGCATCATTTAGATAATTGAATCTAAAGGATACTTATAGGTGTGATAAAGAGTATTTACCAATTGAAACACAAAGAACGTTGAGACTATCAAAGTTGACCATTTAAAATGTGTTAAGTGTGTGTATCTTTAGCAGTTGAACGACGAAAATATTGAAGTTTTGAATGTCAGAATATTGTAGCACAGATAATAGAGTTAATAATAGGAACTATAGTATCTGTGATTGAAGTGTAATAAAGCAGTCCATTCATGTAGTTCGGCTAAAGAAATAATCTTTGAAATTAACAGTACGTCCGGAATTGGGCTTAAGCTTAAGGATACAGTGATAAGAATTTCCTAAAACGCGACTACATATTACGGTTTAATTGCTTGTAGGAAACAGTCCTTCACTTCAACGTAAACATAACTCCTTTGATATCTCCTGAAAAAAAGAAAAGTCCTTAGCCACAAAGATAAGCAAAGTTCCATTCTAATTTCCTTTCTAAATAAACAATTTATTACACATTATACTGAGAGTTAATATTTTTTATTAAAGAACAATTCAATTATACAGTGCTAATCGAGAATAATTTTTCTCGACCAAAAATATTGTCCGTGTAAACGCTGACACAGTCATCAGCACCGTGCATGCGCATTAAGCTTAAAGCCATTGTGTTGACGGTCAAAATTGCTGTAGGGGTACGTTTAGGAAAGACAACCTAATGTTCCAAGCCGTCCCGTACCGATTTGACCAGCATATCCGTTTTTGATCCCATGCCAATAGTTCCAACATAAAAGGAATTTTGGTTGGCCGCCCTCGTGGTGGTAAAAGTCCCCTGAGAATTTCTTTCATCTTCGAGTCGTCGGCCAAGTCAGGAGTGTTTTTATCTTCAGAGGTATTACTTGCTGTTAAATTAGCCAAACCAACAAAAAAAAAAGAAAACGTGAAAAGAAAATCTAAAGTAAAAGAAAAAAGAAAGAAAAAGTAATTTAAAAAAGAAAAAAAAAGAAAAAGAATTCCGGCAGTCCAGGCTTTTTTTCAAGCGATATTACTTGCTCGTGGCCATTCGACAATTCAGAAGGAGATTTCTTCAGACTTGAGCGATATTTCATTATTCACAAATAGGTAAGATTGGAACTTCGAATCTAGTTATAACGAGGTAGAGTTAATCCAAATTTTCATCCTTTAAGGATTTTTCCATAAGAAACATCATCGAGGCATAGGGGCGGTAGTACCACTGATGGTTCATCGTGGCATCAAGCAACATCGGCGTAGAAGGATCGTTCCTGGATGAAAATCCAATTTTCATAATAGGTACCTACATACAAAAAAAGAAAAAAAGGATATCAGTGACAAATACAAACAATTTAAACAGTGCTAAAATATGAAAGTTAAATCGAGAAAGTGCTAAAAGTAAAGAATAGAAAAATTAGTGAAAAAAGAAGCATAATTAAAAAGAACCTAGAAATAAAAAAGGTTGAGTAGCTAAAAGAAAATTTCAACGGAAATTAAAGCCCAGTACCTAAAAGAAAAGAAAGGAAATTTAAACATAAAGAAATACTATAGTGTGAAAGGAAATTTTAGTTACGCATATCATTTTAAATAGTGTGGAAAAGAAAATAATTACTTACCAAATAGAACAAAAACAAATTAAAAGCATTTAAGAACAATCCAGAATAGCATACATTCCTACCGATGTACTTACTGGCCCTATATGGTATTACATACCTACATAAGTTAAAAGTAAAATTAGTATTAGAGCTGGAGGATATTAAAGAAAAGTTAAGATAGATTAGAAAAATAGTGAAAAGGATAGTTAAAAAGGAAAAGAAAATTTAATTTATGATTTTAATAAGGATTCGTTTTTTAAGGATAACAATAGAAAAGATCGTAGATAGGCCGATAAGTATAGCAATTTACATTCCTACATACATAATTGAGAAGAAAATGATACAAATAAAAGGAAATTTACTTACCTTACAGAAAGAAAGTTCTAACATTTTTCTTTTATTGCCTTAGGAAAAATAAAAGAATAAGCTTGTTGAAGGAAACGAACTTTTAAAATTTGATTTATAAAAAAATGAAAAAAAAAAAAATAAATTTGATTATAGGATACGTAAATCTCAATGTAAATAAGACAAAATTCTAGTAATCGATTAAAGTAGATTTATCGGCAAGTGAGTACATAGTGGGAATTAGATAAGAAAAATCTGAAAGTAAAAAGAAAGTAGGACTAAGCTTAGATAGAAAGTAAAGAATAGATGATAAGTTATAGTTGGTAAGATAGAGGTAAAGTGTAACATCCCATCCATCGCGATAGTGTTTTCTCTCTAAAAATCTCGGGTTTAAAAAAGAAAAGAAAAATTATAGGAAATATGATCCTTAAACAAAATTAATGGTTCGAACTTTAAAAATCTTTCCGTTCTAACTCAAATATACTTCAGTTTTTTCGTTATTGATCTACGTCTAGCAACATCATCATCGATCTCATCAGAATGCTGTGCACACCATCTGGGAGTTTCGGTAAGTCGTTTATTTTTCTATTTTTTTTGAAATTTGCTTTTTTTAATTGGGTTATTAAGAATAAAAACAAAACAACAAAAATTAGTGGTAAATCGCGAGAAGATTGTTCAGATTATCGTTGGTCAATCTCAATTCCTACAAAAAAAAAAATAAATAGTAAATATAAATCTAAAATTATTAAAGAAAAGTATATTAGATTTGGGGTTTGCGAAGAATAGTCACGTGAAGGATTTTTGATGAGAACAAAAAAATAATTTTTCGAACAATATTTGGTTGTTGTTGGTGGGGAGGAACCCCTTTTGGTTGATTTTGGATATACTTACCTGGTTATAACTATGAAAATACTTTTCCGATGTATGGTGATGCCTTTTTTTTTAAACTTTTTTATAAAATTAACCGTAAGATTAAATTGATTATTGTTTACACTTAAACTGAATAAAATAATTGATTGAAACAAAATTACTTAAGAAAAGAAAGAATTACCGATTTATTTTTTTTTGGCTTCCTGTTTTAGGCTGTAGATTGGGAAAGGAATGTTCAACGGGGAGAGAAAAGATATTCGTTCTTTCTTTTATCTCTTCATATGAAAGTTTATTTTCTTATGAATAGTTGTAGTCATAAGTCTAAGGATTTTTTTTGAGGTGAATAGGTTTATTATGGGGTGTTAGAAAGCGAAGGTTGGGAAGTGAAGGAGGGAGAAAAGTGAATGAGAGGTAAATGTTTGGTTAAGTTTTAAGGGGAAGTGAATAACTTCTCCTTTTTGAATAAGGGCTGTTGCATAATTTTTTTTAAGAGCAATAAGAGCAATGGCGTTGGAGCATACCAAGATTTTTTGTTTTGGCATGCTATAAAGGGTGGGTAAAGAACGCTCAGAGGACACGATCAGCTATGTCCTCCCATCAGTAATGCAGGTTGAAAAATCAAAAATATAAAAGAAAAATGGTAACTAATTTCGGGTCCCGCCACAAGATGGAAACAGTTTAGTCGAGTATCACCGGAGACTTAGGCCTGGAAAAAGGTAACACCGTCCGTGTCGCTAGTAACAACAACCCCCCCATCGACGAGCTAAGCATGGCAAATATCAGGCCTTCAGTTACGGATGCGAACGGACACCCCTTTCGACTCCTGCCTGGACGGGCCGGTGAGTCTGTAAACATCGGTCCTAAAGGTGGGATAGGTCGTTAGGGGAGGTAATTTTGAGAAAGAAGTGGAATGTTGAAGATTATATTTGGGGTCTTTTCTGATCCTTCATCGGAGTTAAATTCGGGCATATTAATTGTTAGGTTTCAGGGTTCTCTCCTTTTTCAAAAGATAAAAAAAAAATAAAGGGAGTATATTCTGGGAAATACTTCTCAAATACCATGTTAAACGTTACAGATGGCGCCCAACGTGGGGCCCGAATTTTAGTTACCTATATTTTTTTTGTCAAGTTTTGATGGGAAAAAGTTAAATTAGAGTTTTATTTGATGAATTTTTTTTTGAAGTTGGAAATTTTGTTCCAAGTGAAATTGTCACCATCGCATAACAAGTAGCTACAGTTGTCCAAGGGGTTGAAATTGTTCTTTTTTCAGACTCCTGTTTGCTGCAACGTAGTTGACTCTTATATCCAACACAGATAATCTTGTCTTCAACAGCGTCCGTACTTGGATTGAGGCATTTTTTTTGAGTAGCTGATAGCGCTGATAGCAAGGTTTAAAAGAATTGAAATTTTGGTGTTTATATTTTCCTTTTCTGCCTGAAGATCAGGGTTTTTGTCCGGTAGATTAAGGATAAATTATTTGATCTACGACTGTTGCGGAAGCCTAAAACTTCGTCGTAGAGAAGGAGAAATATTCCACCAATCCAACTTCATTCATAATAATTCATGAAAAACTTCCAAAGTGTTAATTTCATCTAAAGAACATGGAATGACCCATTATGTTATCCGGTAGGTTAGGCATAGTTCCTGACTTTAACTAGCTGTTTCATTGTTGGAGCATTGAGTGTTAACATGTTTAGATGAAATATATATATATATTTTTTTTACGACCTATGAGATGGAAATATTTGAATTTTAATTGAAAATTTTTTTTTGGATTCTCATTTTTCTTTTGAGAGAGAATCTTGAGGAACCAAACTTTATGTCAAGTTCCCTTTCGCTTCCCGAATTCACTTCCCAAGTTTGTACATATATGAGTTTATTTGAAAGATATTTGAGTATAATTATTAGTTTGGAAAAAAATAAGATAACTTTTTTTTTTGTTTTGGGTATTAAAGTACATACAAAGGAAATTTTTATTTTTGGGGTAGATTTTTTTTTCTGAACATAGTTTTATTTTAGTACTACACATTTTTATTTTTTTTGGATTCGAGTACCCAAATTAAAATTAAACTAGGATAAGGTTCAAAAAAAAAAAAAAAAAAAAAAACAAAAGATAATAGTGTGGTTGCTTAGTATACTTACCTCGAAAGTCAAAGATAATTAACACACGATGCCTGCCAGGGGGCGAAGTAAAAATGCAAAAGAAAAAGCAGCAGGGACAAGTAGGCAACGATCTCCTTCGAATAATGGTGGTGGGGAAAATCCATCACAAGTAGGTGGGGATTCGGTACCAATAGTAATACACCCTAACGACACAAGTGGTCGCAACGAAGCAAATGAACAGCATAATGTTGACAATAGTAGATCCTCTAGTCCTAGGAACGGTAATACCTCTAAAGACCAAGAACATTTCGAAAGATATATACAGGAGGTGGTGACAGCAACTGTCGGCCTCAAAAGAACTGAAGATCAACGGTTTATACGAGATGAGCTCGAACGCAGTCATACTGACTTGTTAGCACAAGTAAGAACAATAGTGAGGGAAACCCTCGCTAGTGTAACCCCAGCTCCAGTTCCTCCTTTAAACTCCCAAAACAACCGCGAGTTGTATAATGCGACAACTCCAGTTGTACAAACTACTGAATATCGTTCGCAACAACGGAATGTTACTAACCCTACATCTAACGCTTTCTTAACAGGGGAACAGGGCGTTCATCCCGTCGACATGGCACATGGTTCAAACGTCGACAATTTTCTTGCTCAATTGAGCAACATGAATTTAAACGTTTCCCCTGTGACAGCGGAGCAAACTAATCTGGTTCAAGTTCCTGTTCCATCTCCGTCGAGTTCAGTAGTGCGTTTCCCACATTATCACAAATGGGGAATCAAATTTGATCATAAGAATATGTCTATTGATGATTTTCTCTTTCGCCTTGAACGAGTCAAAGACAGTTACAATGTAACTTGGTTTGAAATTGTTCAAAACTTTCACCATTTTGTCAGTGGTCGTGTGGAAACGTGGTACTGGATGTACCTAAAAAACAATCCTCATGCTTCATGGTCGACCTTACGTTTGGCTCTTATCGAACAATACAGGAGTCTGGAGACAGACAGCGAGTTGTCCCGGAAAATGATTGATTGTAATGGTTGGGAGTAATGGTGGGCAATCCCTTCTAAGCAGCGGGTGGCACGCTGGTCGACGCACGGCTAATGCTCGCCGGATGGGGGGGATCTTGCTGCTTTAAGACCATACATTAATAAAATTTTCGTGCCAAGATCTAAACTAAACACAAACACACATAAAAGAATAATTGTTGTTCAACCTCTCACTTCTCTTTAACACACGGATGTAATTATGTGCTAGCCATAAGGCTATGGGCAACCCTTATCCAACAGTAGCCTTCGCTACCTCCATACTGCATGAGCCTATGTTAATATGCAGTCCCTTGAAGAACTTATTGAAAACCCGTTATACCATTTACCCTATTTCATCTTTCTGTTCCACCTTTCCCTTAAAATATTACCTTAGTCCATCTTCATATTTATTTTAAATCATAATTCGTAGTCTTAAATTTCATTAGTTTTAAATTCATTTATTTCTTTTCAAATCGTTATAAAAATTAATACCATATACTTGACCTACATATCTTAGGCTAAGTTCATTAACCTTGAACATATGGTGTGCAGATTTCTGCAAATTCAATATGTGCTCTCTGAGTTATTTGAGTAATGAGAATAGCTTTAAAGATAATTAACAGAGAATGTTAACTCAACGCTGTTAACACTGATAATCAGCTGTTAGAGTTAAAATTTATTAGAGCAATAAGAGAAAATTAACTGTTGACTTTGAACAAAACATGTGTGTGTGTGTCACCTTTGAAAACAACAAAATATGAATCTTAAGTACTAATAAGTTTATAGAAGTATATTATGACGTATGAGGAAACAAGAATTTTATAATGTAGCATTGCTTTGATTCAAGCTAAGTAGCTGGTTATAAACTAATAATGAATATGTACGAGAGTTCTAATAAGGTGTAGAGCAATAACTGAGAGCTTAGAAAAGAATTTTTTTTTTGAAAAGAACCAAGGAAACATTTAAGTAAAATTATATGTTTATGTTAAATAAATTTAATAAATATAATTTTCGTTACACTACTTACATGACAACAGTTGATGGTCCATCCACGATGTGCGCACATAGGTGATGTTGATCGCGTTGTCTCGGTTTATGTTTTATAATATTTAATTGTGTTATTACTCAAATATGTTTGTATGTTATTTTGTAGAATTGGTACTTGTTTATAATTTAGAAAAATTAGCTAAGTTTTTTTTTTTTTGTTTTACACTTGGTTTTCTTCCTTTTTGTTCTTATTATAACTTTATTCTATACGATACTTTCACTATATTTTGTTTCCATAAAAAAAAATCTTTAAGCTTTTGTCGAGTCAGAGAAGTTAGGTAGATGCTATGACTTTGAAAGAAACACTAATTGTGTCACTTGTTGTGGTTTTGCGCTTTATCAGCAGAGTTGACGATACGTCCGTCGGATTAATACTCTCGCCTTCCAATTGGGTTCTTTATAAAAACTTGGATTGGAGAGTTCCTGAGTGAGAGGTATTCAATCGGTCGCTCCACAAGAGATCGAGTTTGTCGTGTGGTTCTCGATTTGGACCCAAAGGAATGGGTCTATGAGACATGTGGCGCATCAATTTATTGAAATTGGCTCCTGATTAAAGAGCTGTAGGCAAGCGTTCTCGGGCACGTGGAAGCGAATGAGTTTGGTAAGCGTTTTTTTTTTTTCGCTTGTACCTCCAACAATGTCACTCTATATACAAAATAGGGTATTTTCAGAAACTCACATTTATATAAAAAAAAAATGAGACTTACATGGCCTTGCGTTTAGTAAATTTTTAATTTTCTTCTACTCAGAGAAACGACGATCTGACAAAAGACGACAATTTAACTGGATGTGAAGCTAAAAAATTCGATTTCTTGCATTTTTTTATATTTTGCGTAGGGAAATAACAATATTACCTCGATATTTTCACGATTAAAAGTAAAATTATTGAGAATTTAAACTTATACAAAAAAGGTAATACTTAAAGCTTCTAAGAGATTGGCTTTAAGTTTTAAACCACGCTTATCTTATGACCGTCTCAGTAAAAGGTTAGTTTCCAAAAGAACGATTTGCTTGACGGAAATGATCTTCTCACTGGATAGCCCGTCGTGTAGTTCGAATTGTCGAATTGGGCTCAATGAATTTCGAATATGGTAAGGTAGTTAGACAAATACGATATAAGGGTAGGTAACTACTAGTGACTTGACAAATTGTTTTCTTTAAGTGTTCTTAGTAAGCATATCAAATAAAATTCATCACAAAACCATTTATTTTGAAACATGGTACTGCGAAAAATAAATGGAATTCGGGTTAGTTTGTTTGAACGTGTGGCTTCGACCCACACCCTGAAATTAAGAGTATTCATGCTCTACTAAAATTTTAAATCTTTTGAATGAAATATACCTACTGATTTTCCTTTGGTATCTGCTACTTCGTATAGTGTATTTCCTACGGCTCGTACTACGCGACATTTTAAGTATTTTGGACAAAATTTTGAACTAACGTTTTTCGCAGCATCACTTTGAACAAAATTTTTGCGAAATATTTCTTGGCCAGGTTCGAATTTCTTCTCAGATGCCCTTAGGTTATAGGCTTTGGAATGCCTGTTAAACGCTCTTTTCAATTGTTCTTTCATCTGTGCTTGAATGAGCTGGACACGATCAGCTTTGCTAACAGCGGTGAAATCGTCGTCATTCAAAAGGTTTAAGCGTTGTAAAAGTGGATACAATCCCGCGTGGGTTACCATCTGAGTTCCGAACAAGGCAAAATACGGGGTCTTAGAAGTAGATTGATGGACAGAGGTGCAGAGCGATTGTTGGATTTCCGGAATATACTTGTCCCAATCTTTATGATCTTGTTTGATATACGAACGGATGCCAGACAAGATGGACTGGTTAACCCGTTCGGATGCGTTCGATTGGGGAGAGTACAAAGCAGTTTTAATATGCGTTATTCCGTATTTTTCAAGATGTTGTTTGAATTGCGTGGATACAAATTGTTTCCCATTATCCGAATGGATATATTGTGGTACTCCAAATATGCTATACACTGTTTGTTCTAAGAAATTTGTAACTAACTGGGTATTGGCTTTTGCCATTGGTTTCAAAAGCACGAATTTTGAGAGGTGATCTATCAAGACGAATAGGTGTATATTTCCTTTTTTCGAACGTACATACGGCCCCATAAAATCTATATAAATATTTTGAAAGGGTCGTTCGAAGGTAACATGGGTTCTCATGGGTGGTCGTATGATTTTATTCGTTCTTTTGCTTTCTTTACAGATTTCACATTTAGCTATAAATTCCTTAACATCTTTTGCCATCTTTGGCCAAAAATAAAAATTTCTCAATCTTTCGAGTGTTTTGGCAATACCACCTTGGCTGCAGTTGGGCGGGTTGTGTGCTTGAGTAACAAGTTCTAAGGTGAGATCTGAGGGTACCCAAAGACGCCATTGTATGTCAGTACGATCAACATCAATATCTGAATGAAAAAATTTTCTATACACCACATTTTCAGAAACCTTTACGTCTGGGCTTAGATCTGGATTGTTACGCACTTTTTCAATTAAAGACAAATAGTCTGGGCTTTTGAAATGATCTGATTTCAGGTCTATGTTGAAATCGTTAGATTCAACTAAATTGTAATTTAAACTTTCTAGGAATGCGCGTGATAAAGCATCCGGCACGACATTAGCTGAGCCTTTGCGATGTTCTATTTCGAAGTCAAATGCCTGCAACTTTAAAGACCACCTCGCTAGGCGTCCACTTAAGTCTTTTAGCTGCATAAGCCATTTCAGACTCGAATGATCTGTGATGATCTTGAAATGAGAACCTTCAATATAAGGTCTAAACTTTTTCACAGATAGGACAGCAGCTAGACATTCCTTTTCAGTCACTGTGTAGTTTGCCTGACACGAATTCAGTTTCTGCGAAAAGAATGCTATTGGTTGTTCCTCGTTTTCGTCATTAATTTGGAACAACACAGCCCCGACACCCTGGTCTGAAGCATCACATTGTACTACGAACATTTTGTCATAATCCGGGTTATTTAACAATGGTGCAGTACACAATGCTTCCTTAAGGTTTTCAAAAGCTTGTTTAGCTGCAGAAGACATTTCGAACTTTTTACTACTTTTCTTAAGCATATCAGTAATTGGTGAAGCGAGGCTAGCAAAGTTTTTTATAAACCTGCGGTACCAGCCGCACATTCCCAGGAATCGACGTACTTGCTTTACACTTTTCGGAAGTGGGAAGTCATTGATGCCTTGTACCTTGTCTGGGTCTGGCATAACTTGACCATGACCAACGATAAAACCCAAAAATCGAAGCTCCCGAAAACAAAATTTCGATTTCTCTACATTTATTGTGAGATTCGCATTTTTCAAGCACTGAGCTACCGTTTCCAATCTACGCAAATGATCTTCAAAATTTCCTGCGATAACGAGTAAATCGTCCATGTAAACGAAGACGTATTCCCTCAAGGCTGATGGAATGACCTTGTCCATAATTCGACACATCCTAGCAGGCGCATTGCAAGTACCGAACGGCATTACAGTGAATTGCATGAGGGATCTCCCTGGCACTGTAAATGCGGTCTTCTCTCGGGAATCTTTGTCAAGCGGAATTTGCCAGTATGCATCTTTTAGGTCAATACTTGAAATATATTTGGTATCACCAAGACGACTTAGCATTGCGTCTATGTGATGTATTGGATTAGCATCTTTTTTTGTGAGAGAGTTAACTTTTCGATAATCGATACACAAACGATTTTTATCGGGTTTTCTTACAAGTACTACCGGTGATGACCATGGGGATTGACTCTCTTCGATAACTCCTAAGGCTAACATACGATCTATTTCTTCATTTATCACGGACTGGATGACTGGTGAGACTGGGTAATGCCGCTGTTTTACTGGCTGTGCATCCCCTGTGTCTATGACGTGAAAATCCACAGTCGTCTTACCAAGTCCGAGTTTTGAAAAAGATGGAAATTTTTCTATAACTCTTTCCAGAGCTTGAGTTTGTTCGGTATTTAATTCATGTTTCTTTGGGTCATTTACTAAGAGTTCAGATATCAGATTTGGGGCCACTTTAAAATCAACCCAAAAGTCTATGCCTAGGTACAAAGGTTGGGTTAAAGATGGAACGAGATATAAATCAAGATTGCGTGACATGTTGTTGTAATGCAACATGACATTAACTCTTCCAACTATCTTTTACTCACTTCCATCAGCGGTTTTTATGCCAGATTCAAATTTCATAATAGGCAAATTATTTCGTTGGACAAAATTTTCGCAACCGTTACCCAAACAAGAGATGGATGCGCCACTATCGAGTAAACCTCTAACTTCCTCTGTACCTATACGTACCGTAGCAAAAGGCCGTGGATCGTTTTCAGATACAATATTTGACGATTCTATCAGTTTTGTAAAAATCTTTCTTTTGGTTTTTCTTTTCAGGGCATTATTTGGTTTAGTCAAGGGTATATTTAGTTCCTGCAGGGAAAAAAGTTTCGAACGAAGCTCGTTATATCTTTTAAGCCTCTCTTCGTAAGTTTTTAAGGGTATTATTTTAGTGATGTTATCTTTAATATCATTGGTTTTATTATTAGTCAGAATTGTTACAATTGTTTTGTTGGAAGTTTCATTGGTGTTTACGCCAACGTCTTTAAAATCTTTTCCGGTTCTTAATTGGTCTGTAGAGAGCGAGAGTCCCCGGTAGGCTTCTCGCTCGGTTGGCGGTTTTCCGACCCAGGATTGCACGTTGGGCACTGTGGAGTCGTATAGCCATCTAAGCCACATCTGTAGCAAAACAGCCTCCTTACTGGTGATGCACAATTCACGAATGAATGTCCTTCCTTTTTACAATTGTAGCATTTCCGGTACCGTGAAGGTATGACCTTACCGTCAATTGCGTTGATGGTTTCATCTTGCAAATCGGAAAATTCAGATAATTCTGTTTCATTCAGTTCATGGATATGTTTTTGGGAAACAAAAGAGTTAGGTCGCGTGCGATGTGTTTCTCGCATCGACAACATCTTTTCTGTCTTCCTACACTCCACTCTCAAATGCTCTAACGAGTAAATTGACATTGGATAAATAAACTGCATGAGCTTAGTATTTATATTCCCCTTTACAATTTTCAAAAGATCGTATTCTTTGATTTCATCACGCAAACGATTCTTGAGATCAAGTATGGAGTTGTAATAGTCATCAAAAGACTCTGTCCAGAGTTGACGACGCTCCATGATTTGTTTTATTATTTCAAAATCTGATTCGTGACGTCGAAACTGTTGAAGCAAGGCACCACGCAATTCTTCCCATCCTGACCTAGGATTTGTGCGTAAGTGTTGCCAGAACCAGTTCTGTGCATTTCCCTTAAGGAGCAAATGAAAATTTTTCACAATATCAGACCATGGCATCATATAGTTTTCTTTTAAGGTTTCCACACGGAAAATGAAGTCTTCGATGGACATTGATTTTTCGTTTCCTTCGAAACTTAGTCCCCATCGATCTAGTTTGTATTTTCGATTATAATCGTCATACATTCTACTAGTCTGTAAATATGGTTCAAAATGGTGTGGATTTACATATGGTTCCCCATTTGAGGTATTTGAAACGTTCACATTACTATGGATATCTTGAGCCTGTACAGAGTGAGATCGATGACGATTTTGAAGTTCAGGTTGCGTAAGATCATTAGTTCTAACATCAACATTCAAAGGCGAAGCTTCATGAGAACGTACATACTTTTTTCTACGCTGAGCATTGTGAGATTTTTGAACATTTTGATTTTTATTCTGATTATTCTGATTATTTTGAATTTTTAGTTCTTTTTGTAAGGCATTTTCCACAGTTGTGGCAACGACCTTTTTGACGCTGTCAGCAATTATATCTTCTAAAGAAGTTAAAAGTTGAAAATGCATAGTTTCTAAACTTCGCTCAACACACTGTACGATGTATCTTTTAATGGAATTTTCAGTTTGAAAGGAATTGACATTAATTGCAGTTTCATCATTGGCTTTTGGAAGACTGAGATCTTCCGAGCCAATAAGATCTGCGAAATCTTCTACATTATCTGCCGCATTGGATTCAATATTGAACTCTCTAATAGATCCTATTGGATCTATCATACTGTTTTCCTTTCTTTGACTTTCGTTTGCTGTTGGAGCGGTATTTTTATTTATGATTGGAGTATGTACAACCTTATTATTACGTGGCGTGTTCGTATCCTGAACAAGACCAAAACTTTTTCTATTTTTGTTTTGAGAACGCGTTGTCAACGGTTCAGGCAACTGACCCTTTGGCACTGCACCACGAGTCATTTTATTTTATTTTATTTTATTACTATATATTATTATATTTGATGCTATTCTATTTTTGGAATATTTATTATCAATTCAAGACTTATAAATTTTTTTTCTATTCTTTTAGCTAAATAATTATAAGAAAAATAATTTTTTTTAACAAAATTTATTTCGAATTCTAAATTTTAATCAATTTTTGGTACTATCTTCTTTAATCATACAAGGGAAAGGTGAAAGATTCTGGATGAAAAGGCTAATGGTATTTTCGAATGGACATGGTGTTGAACACACAATTTCTTTTCTCAGTAAAGTGCGGAAATGGAAACTTTGATTTCCACTTCACTGCTATTTACAAGGTGTAAACTGGGTATCTCTTTAATGAAAAATACATAAGTTCTATGGAAATAAATATACTTCATATTATTCCTCTATAGATACGCAAACACATTTAAAGGAACCTCTCGCATACACCTACATACTTGGTAAACTCAGCGCTGATTGTATTTAAACTAATAGAGTTCTAATCGCTAATCGGCTATTGTTTACCTAACTAACATTCATACTAAGCGCAAATATAAATAAGGCCTAGTCGTTGGGCGCCATATTAATTGTAATGGTTGGGAGTAATGGTGGGCAATCCTTTCTAAGCAGCGGGTGGCACGCTGGTCGACGCACGGCTAATGCTCGCCGGATGGGGGGGATCTTGCTGCTTTAAGACCATACATTAATAAAATTTTCGTGCCAAGATCTAAACTAAACACAAACACACATAAAAGAATAATTGTTGTTCAACCTCTCACTTCTCTTTAACACACGGATGTAATTATGTGCTAGCCATAAGGCTATGGGCAACCCTTATCCAACAGTAGCCTTCGCTACCTCCATACTGCATGAGCCTATGTTAATATGCAGTCCCTTGAAGAACTTATTGAAAACCCGTTATACCATTTACCCTATTTCATCTTTCTGTTCCACCTTTCCCTTAAAATATTACCTTAGTCCATCTTCATATTTATTTTAAATCATAATTCGTAGTCTTAAATTTCATTAGTTTTAAATTCATTTATTTCTTTTCAAATCGTTATAAAAATTAATACCATATACTTGACCTACATATCTTAGGCTAAGTTCATTAACCTTGAACATATGGTGTGCAGATTTCTGCAAATTCAATATGTGCTCTCTGAGTTATTTGAGTAATGAGAATAGCTTTAAAGATAATTAACAGAGAATGTTAACTCAACGCTGTTAACACTGATAATCAGCTGTTAGAGTTAAAATTTATTAGAGCAATAAGAGAAAATTAACTGTTGACTTTGAACAAAACATGTGTGTGTGTGTCACCTTTGAAAACAACAAAATATGAATCTTAAGTACTAATAAGTTTATAGAAGTATATTATGACGTATGAGGAAACAAGAATTTTATAATGTAGCATTGCTTTGATTCAAGCTAAGTAGCTGGTTATAAACTAATAATGAATATGTACGAGAGTTCTAATAAGGTGTAGAGCAATAACTGAGAGCTTAGAAAAGAATTTTTTTTTTGAAAAGAACCAAGGAAACATTTAAGTAAAATTATATGTTTATGTTAAATAAATTTAATAAATATAATTTTCGTTACACTACTTACATGACAACAGTTGATGGTCCATCCACGATGTGCGCACATAGGTGATGTTGATCGCGTTGTCTCGGTTTATGTTTTATAATATTTAATTGTGTTATTACTCAAATATGTTTGTATGTTATTTTGTAGAATTGGTACTTGTTTATAATTTAGAAAAATTAGCTAAGTTTTTTTTTTTTGTTTTACACTTGGTTTTCTTCCTTTTTGTTCTTATTATAACTTTATTCTATACGATACTTTCACTATATTTTGTTTCCATAAAAAAAAATCTTTAAGCTTTTGTCGAGTCAGAGAAGTTAGGTAGATGCTATGACTTTGAAAGAAACACTAATTGTGTCACTTGTTGTGGTTTTGCGCTTTATCAGCAGAGTTGACGATACGTCCGTCGGATTAATACTCTCGCCTTCCAATTGGGTTCTTTATAAAAACTTGGATTGGAGAGTTCCTGAGTGAGAGGTATTCAATCGGTCGCTCCACAAGAGATCGAGTTTGTCGTGTGGTTCTCGATTTGGACCCAAAGGAATGGGTCTATGAGACATGTGGCGCATCAATTGAAATTGGCTCCTGATTAAAGAGCTGTAGGCAAGCGTTCTCGGGCACGTGGAAGCGAATGAGTTTGGTAAGCGTTTTTTTTTTTTCGCTTGTACCTCCAACAATGTCACTCTATATACAAAATAGGGTATTTTCAGAAACTCACATTTATATAAAAAAAAAATGAGACTTACATGGCCTTGCGTTTAGTAAATTTTTAATTTTCTTCTACTCAGAGAAACGACGATCTGACAAAAGACGACAATTTAACTGGATGTGAAGCTAAAAAATTCGATTTCTTGCATTTTTTTATATTTTGCGTAGGGAAATAACAATATTACCTCGATATTTTCACGATTAAAAGTAAAATTATTGAGAATTTAAACTTATACAAAAAAGGTAATACTTAAAGCTTCTAAGAGATTGGCTTTAAGTTTTAAACCACGCTTATCTTATGACCGTCTCAGTAAAAGGTTAGTTTCCAAAAGAACGATTTGCTTGACGGAAATGATCTTCTCACTGGATAGCCCGTCGTGTAGTTCGAATTGTCGAATTGGGCTCAATGAATTTCGAATATGGTAAGGTAGTTAGACAAATACGATATAAGGGTAGGTAACTACTAGTGACTTGACAAATTGTTTTCTTTAAGTGTTCTTAGTAAGCATATCAAATAAAATTCATCACATGATCGAAAGCAATCGCCGAACGAGAGTTTTGATGATTTCTATGACGATCTCATAAAGTTTAATTCGAGGTTGAGGGTACCGAAACCGGTAAAAGAGATAATAGAGCTTATCAAGCAGAACGTTCGACGTAGAATGGGAGAGCTACTAGTAACCTTCAGTACGCACAGCTTACCAGAGATGGTTTACGTATGTCGTACAATCGAAAAGTTCCTAAACGGTAACGAACCGCTCAAAACCAAATTTCCACTAAATCAAGTGTCCACACAACCATCTCGACGTCAGGTCAATGAATTAGATAATTCACTGGAAGACTCTGACTTTGCAATTCCCGCGAAAGTTGAGGCCTACCAAAGGGAAGCCAATATACTTAAATGTTGGAATTGTAAAGCAGAGGGACATTCGTTTAGAGAGTGTGATAGTCCTAAACGGAATCTTTTTTGTTTCAGGTGTGGTCGGGACAATGTGATTACACCAAATTGTGAAAGATGTTCGGGAAACCGGTCATCGAGCAATCCTTCGACCGGGGGGAGTCGCTCGAGGTCGGAGAACCCGGACAGTTAGAAAAAACCGAACTGAATTTACCAATAGTTACCTTGCTACGACATACTCCAGAAGAATTAAAACAACGAGAGAAAGCTCAGAGCAAGCTTCAGAGAGCAAATGAAATGAAATCCAATCTGCCTAAAAAATCAATCCATCAACGAATTAAAGAATACTACGAAGCTCGAAAAAGGATAGTAACGTTTCCATCAACATCAGAAAAAGTTAAAAAATTACGCGAGCGGATGAAGAAAAAGAAAGAAATGTATAAGTCTGTAGCGGCTGCAACCTTGAATGTCTCAGCAGATGATCCGCGCCCGTATGTTACAGTTGAAATTGTTGGTAGGAAGCTTTTCGGGTTGCTTGATTCGGGGGCGAGTGTAAGCTGCCTCGGAAGTGGTGCTCTTGAATTTCTCAAGGAAAACCAAATCCCTTTTAAAAAATTCTCGTCTTCTATTTCCACCGCTGATGGCCAGAAGCAATCGATTGTCGGCATGGTAACGACGGAAATTCATTACCGAGGCAAAGCCAACGTCATGAATTTGTTCGTCGTTCCATCGTTGACCCAACATTTGTACTTAGGGGTGGATTTCTGGAGGATTTTTCAACTAGCTCCCCACATAATATCGGAAATATTCATTAACAATGATACGGTCAATAAAGTCGTAAATGCAATTGAGTGCGATCTAAACGATCAACAGCGTGATTCACTTCGCAAAATAATCGATCAATTTCCGTCTTTTACGAAAAAAGGTTTAGGAAAGACCCATCTGGTAGAACATGTGATTGACACGGGGGAGGCAAAACCCATTAAGCAACGTCATTATCCCATTTCTCCAGCGATACAAGCCCTGGTGTATGAGGAATTGGATCGCATGCTTGCTTTGGGGGTCATCGAAGAAAGTTCCAGCGCATGGTCTTCTCCAGTCGTACTCGTACGAAAACCTGGAAAAAACCGCCTGTGCTTGGACTTTCGGAAGGTGAACCAAGTAACAAAGAGGAATGCGAGCCCGATTGCTCATATTGAGGGACTGTTAGCACGACTTTCAGAGACACACTTCATATCGAGTGTGGACCTGAAAGATACGTACTGGCAGATACCGCTGGAGCAAAGTTCACGGGAGAAGACGGCTTTTACCGTTCTTGGTAGACCACTCTACCAGTTTAAAGTGATGCCTTTTGGTCTTTCCAATGCCGCTCAAAGCCTTACGTACTTAATGAACTTAGTCGTACCCACAGAATTGAGAGAACAAGTCTTCGTCTATCTCGATGATTTATTGGTCATATCGAGAAATTTCGAGGAACATATTAGGATTCTGGGCATAATAGGGAAAAGGTTACTTGAAGCAGGCTTGACGATAAACGTCGAGAAGTCGAAGTTCTGCTTCAAGGAACTCCAGTACCTGGGCTATGTAGTTGGGCAGGGTTGTTTGAAGCCAGATCCGGCGAAAGTCGCCGCAATCTTTGACTTTCCAGAACCGAAAACGCCTAAGCAAGTCCGCAGATTTCTCGGTATGGCCGGGTGGTACCGTAGGTTCGTGGGTAATTTTTCGACACTGGCAGCACCCATAACCGACACCTTGAAAAAAGGAAAAAAGTTTGAATTCAGCAAAGAAGCGGTAAAAGCGTTCGAAGCAATTAAGTCAGCCTTGACATCAGACTTAGTTCTCACAAACCCTGACTTTAATAAAGAATTCATAATTCTCTGTGACGCATCGGCATCGGGTATTGGGTGTGTGTTATGTCAAAAGGACGAAAATGGGGCTGAACGACCAATTTACTATTATTCACAGAAATTGAACTCTGCTCAGCGAAACTACTCGGTCACCGAGCGCGAATGCTTAGCAGCCGTTAGAGGAATACAAAAATTTCGACCTTACGTCGAAGGTTACAGATTCACCGTAGTTACAGACCACTCTAGCTTGAAGTGGTTAATGAGTCTGCGAGATCCAACGGGGAGGTTAGCGCGCTGGAGTCTCAAACTGCAAGGATTCGATTTTGGGATCGAACACCGGAAGGGTACCTTGAATGTAGTGCCAGATGCTCTATCACGAGTTTATGAGGTAGAGGCACTGCATTCAACGGTATTTCCACCGGAGTCGATGTCAACGAATCCCACCGATGTTCTTTATGTAGATTTGGAGGATCCGAGCTTCAAATCGGAGGAATACCTTCAAATCATTGAGCATATCGGACAAAATAAAGACCAGCTTCCTGACCTTCAAGTTTCGGACGGTTTCGTATATAAGAAGGTCAGGCATTGCACAGGAAATCCACTCCAAGATGATTTAGTCTGGAAATTGTGGATTCCAGCGGCGCTGACAAACCGTTTGATCTCGTTGGCTCATTGTCCGCCTAGAGCTTCACACGGCGGTATCGCAAAAACCCTCTACAAACTACGTCAGCAGTATTTTTGGCCGAATATGGCATCACATGTTAAGAAAAATCTTGAAAATTGCGAAGTATGCAAAACCACTAAAGCACCGAATAGCAGTCTTAGAGCCGAAATGGGTAAATCCTTCTCAGTGGATAGGCCATTTCAACACCTTTATATCGATTTCTTGGGCCCCTACCCACGGTCCAAAAATGGGAATACACAAATATTTATTGCACTAGATCAGTTGACGAAATTCGTCTTAGTCAAACCCCTACGAAAAGCCAACGTACAATCAGTCGTAAAGTTTTTGCAAGAAGAGATATTTCTTATCTTTGGGGTCCCCGAAAGTATACTCTCAGACAATGGTAGTCAATTTATAGGTCATGAATTTTCCCAAATGACGAAAACTTTTGGCATAACGCATTATCGAACAGCTATTTATTCGCCTCAAGCTAACGCGAGTGAGCGAGTAAATCGTTCGATTCTCGCAGCCATCCGCGCCTACATCGACCCTGGGCAAACTAACTGGGATGTAAACTTACCTTCGATTGGTAGCGCCCTTCGCTCCACCATACATTCTGCTATCGGTATGTCACCCTACGAAGCTCTATTCGGGCATCGTATCATAGAGCACGGAGCCGATTATAAACTTTTGCGCGGGCTTGGTGGACTTAACCACTCAGAAATAGATTGGCTCCCTAAAGTCGCGAGAATGAATGTGTTACACACGTATTTAAAGTCAGCATTGGAGCAAACTCACGAGTCATATGAGAAAAAGTATAATTTACGAAGTCGAGTAGTATGTTACCAGTTGGGCGATGTGCTATATAAGCGTAATTTCATTTTGAGTGATGCTGCCAAGCACCTCAATGCTAAACTCTGTCCAAAATTTATTAAGGTTACGGTGTGCAAAATAGTTGGAAATAATTTATACGAAGTTGTAGATGCAAAAGGTCATAAAACGGTATGTCACTCAAAAGATTTAAAAAAATGAAAAAAAAAAAAAACAAAAAAAGCGGCACACTGACAAATTTTTAATAACTCACCCGGCTTTCTCAGCTGTGCATGAGACTCTTGGAGACAAGAAAATTTCGAGTAGGTAGGTACCTAGATAAGGTAGTTTCTTTTCATATCCTTTTAATAACAGGAAGCCTGTGACTAAAAGGATATGTTGTGTAGGAAACAGTCCTTCACTTCAACGTAAACATAACTCCTTTGATATCTCCTGAAAAAAAGAAAAGTCCTTAGCCACAAAGATAAGCAAAGTTCCATTCTAATTTCCTTTCTAAATAAACAATTTATTACACATTATACTGAGAGTTAATATTTTTTATTAAAGAAGAATAGTCACGTGAAGGATTTTTGATGAGAACAAAAAAATAATTTTTCGAACAATATTTGGTTGTTGTTGGTGGGGAGGAACCCCTTTTGGTTGATTTTGGATATACTTACCTGGTTATAACTATGAAAATACTTTTCCGATGTATGGTGATGCCTTTTTTTTTAAACTTTTTTATAAAATTAACCGTAAGATTAAATTGATTATTGTTTACACTTAAACTGAATAAAATAATTGATTGAAACAAAATTACTTAAGAAAAGAAAGAATTACCGATTTATTTTTTTTTGGCTTCCTGTTTTAGGCTGTAGATTGGGAAAGGAATGTTCAACGGGGAGAGAAAAGATATTCGTTCTTTCTTTTATCTCTTCATATGAAAGTTTATTTTCTTATGAATAGTTGTAGTCATAAGTCTAAGGATTTTTTTTGAGGTGAATAGGTTTATTATGGGGTGTTAGAAAGCGAAGGTTGGGAAGTGAAGGAGGGAGAAAAGTGAATGAGAGGTAAATGTTTGGTTAAGTTTTAAGGGGAAGTGAATAACTTCTCCTTTTTGAATAAGGGCTGTTGCATAATTTTTTTTAAGAGCAATAAGAGCAATGGCGTTGGAGCATACCAAGATTTTTTGTTTTGGCATGCTATAAAGGGTGGGTAAAGAACGCTCAGAGGACACGATCAGCTATGTCCTCCCATCAGTAATGCAGGTTGAAAAATCAAAAATATAAAAGAAAAATGGTAACTAATTTCGGGTCCCGCCACAAGATGGAAACAGTTTAGTCGAGTATCACCGGAGACTTAGGCCTGGAAAAAGGTAACACCGTCCGTGTCGCTAGTAACAACAACCCCCCCATCGACGAGCTAAGCATGGCAAATATCAGGCCTTCAGTTACGGATGCGAACGGACACCCCTTTCGACTCCTGCCTGGACGGGCCGGTGAGTCTGTAAACATCGGTCCTAAAGGTGGGATAGGTCGTTAGGGGAGGTAATTTTGAGAAAGAAGTGGAATGTTGAAGATTATATTTGGGGTCTTTTCTGATCCTTCATCGGAGTTAAATTCGGGCATATTAATTGTTAGGTTTCAGGGTTCTCTCCTTTTTCAAAAGATAAAAAAAAAAATAAAGGGAGTATATTCTGGGAAATACTTCTCAAATACCATGTTAAACGTTACATGCTTAAGGATAGGAATGCCGAATTCATTAGAACATTGTTTATAAAAAGAACGGTAAAATAATGCAAGACAAGAAATAGTGGGGAATGGTCGACAGATTCAATTGTTTCTTTTACTGTTCTATCACGAATCATTTTAAACGTCTTTCTTGGATTCGATCCTCAAGTGGCTTAATTGATCACCCGCCCACCCAAATATCGGAATCGTAATCGAGCTTTAGATGAATATAGGCGTTAAAGATTAAAATCTGATCAGAAAGTTTGACAAATTTCCTTCAAGGTCGAAGTAAACTTAAACACTTAGCAGCGTTTTTGGTGGCGGTGTCAAAGATGTGGACATTCCACACTTGATGTTCTGTGATTATGTGATGCACATATCTTCCGAGAACTGAGAGCTATTTGGTTTCCTTAATGCAAGTGGTGCTCATGGATAGTAGCATGGGAAGTGGGTTGTCCTTTAGCGCGGTTTTTTGTTCCTAACCCATCTTCCTGACGACAGAACTAAACCAACTGAGCATATCATCGATTGCAGGAGACTGGATGTCGACAGATTCAAAAAGAGATATTGAAGCCACCATAACGCTGCCACCCCAAAATAGGAACCTGCAGAATACGGAAATTGAAACCGTCATCAACTGTCTGGAAACTGCTGTTTCTAGTGCACTGGACATCCAAAATCAGCCCAAGATATCAGCACTTTCTCGAGTATATCCAGAATCTTTACGCTTGTCGACGATGGTTAAGGAAACGTCTTCAAATGATCAACAAGCGTGAACTGAACACAACGAACAGCAGCTACCAGATAGTATTTATGGAACTTAAATGTGTCAACATTATGTTGCGGAACTCCATCCAACACCAGAACAATAACCAATTCAACAAAATACTGCAATCAATCAAACCTGGACCCGATGCCTTCAAGAAGCCAACAAATTGATTAAGACAACACCACCGATGCCGGAAAGCATCATTACCAACAATGGAGTAGTAACAACGACACAGTACAAAGCAGAGGCAATTGCTGAATATTTTGAAGAAAATTTCATCCCCAACCCATCTGCAGATCCAGTCTTCCTTGATGAAGTGAACGGTTCCATCAAACAAACCCTGGCACCTAACACGGATAGAGCGATATTCAGCGACACGAATCCAGAGATTGTTCCAGTTGACAGCCTAAACCTGAGCACCCCAGAAGAAATAGCTGAAATAATCAATAGCTGCAGGCCTACGGAGTCAAGATCGAATATCCAATCAGACCAGATGTAATTAAGTTAAATCTTAGGTACTTATGTATGTTTTATGCAAAATGGATTTCTAAAGATCATTAAACCTTCATGAAGTAAGAACTTGGCGTACTTTTAGATCTCATAACTTTTCACGGCTGACTTGTTACACAAAGGTTTTTGTATAGAAGAACTTGGCTCTTTTTTTAACATTTATGCTTTTGGTCTGATCTCACTTCTTTTTGCAAAGATTTTAATATTTTGCCATGTCAAAATCTCGAAAGATACGGAAAGATAGAAGGATGTACTCAACTTAGTTTAAAGCTTCCTATTTCTTTCGGTATATTTTCTTTTTGTTATTGGTTGTTTTGATTTGCGCTTCAACACTAACATACCTGCTTTAATTATAAATACTAGTACCTACAACCGTCAAAGTCATTAAAAAGCAATAATTGTTGACGATGCGATGATGTTTTTGATGCAATTTTAACTCTTTGTTTTAAATGAAAGCCCACCTATTAGTAGCCTAATTAGTGGTTATATTATAGTTCACATCACAGTTAATAGTTTTTTTTATGTAAACTCATAATTTTTGTCAGGTATGCAAATGTTTTCTTTTTTCATTCATGTTAACATAACATAGAGTACCAAATCGAGCACTTTAGTTCTAAGAAAAGTCATGAATTTTCAAGATGCATGTACAGTTTCAAAAAGACAATAAAAAGACACTTCGAATGAAAAATCTTAGATTTTCTATTTTTCGCTTTGAATGTACATTAAACTATACCGCTCCATATAAATTAAACTTTTTTTCAGAAAGTGGGCAAATACCACGCCCCCTGAATGAAAATCTCAATTTTTATTTTTGTTCTTTTATATGGAATTTGAGCCCTACCGTTCTACCAAATTTCATTGTTCTACTGCAATCGGAAGTCTGCCATATATAATTTACATCAGTTCTGAGGAAGTGGGCGGATACCACACCCCTGAATGGAAAACCTCAAATTTTTTCCCCTGCTTGCATGATACGACCTATCGTTGTGCAAAATTACAAGATTCTACGATGTCGGAAAGTGCTCCATAATTTTGATAATCTGTCAGTCAGTCAGTCAGTTACGGTTTTTTTTAATTTTTGAGGCCTTATACCTCAGGAATTGCTTATGCTAGAAAATTGGTGAGGCACCTGTGCCTGAATAGCTGAGCAAATATTCGAAATTTCAAGTTTCTGACTTCATTGGTACTGAAGATAGGGAGGGGTCAAAAATCGCCTGAGTTTGTTCCTGTACATAGGTTGTAGTGACAGAACTTGGCCGTGCACTACCGTGCCCTTCGATCTATTCTATTTATATTGGCTGGTGCTCTGTGTAATCCAAGGCAGCGACGTTAGCACTGCCTCTCAAACACCCCATTAGATATGGGACAACTTTGAACCATACCGCGCATCCATAGCAATAATTGACCTGATGAGAGCAATGTAGCAAATCACCTTTACACTTGTGTCGAGCCGGTTGTAATGAAACAACCGTTTAGTCAGGCAAAAGCTTTCCTAGTCTTTAATTTAGTCATTATGAAACCTTCTTCTTAAAAATAAGTGAAACAAGCCTATTGTACCGCTGTTATTTAAGACTGACATCTACATCTCAAAACAATCGCCTTAAGGTCATGTTAGTTGAGTGGTTTTAATTCTATTTCTATCCTAAAAAGTTTGTAGGAGCTGAACATTTTCCCTTCTTATGAATATGCAGTTAATAAGATGCATATCATTTCTTAGTTTGCATAATAATGTCAATTCACACTTGCAAATTTACAACACTGTGTGCGAATTACATACGCAACTTCACATTGAATCAAATTATGTAAATCTCAAAGTTTATCGTTTACAGCGTTTATTTCAAGCAAGGGGAGAACCTGGAATCAGGAGTTTTGCTTCCTAATGATGAACTTCTTTGATCTTTCGTGAATGATTTCATTTGCATACTCTAGATGTACTTTTTTTTACGTATATATGTATTTGCGCTTACAAGTAAGATTTGAAAAAATATTTGGAATAGGAAAAAAATTTAAAATGGTTTTTTAAGTTTAAACTCGTGTATGGGTTATTATTTAATATTTTAGAAGACGATTAATATTGCGAATCACCCAAATGATACTCGTAAGTTTAATTTATTATAATTTGGCATTTGTGTCGCTTATGCAGATTGACTGCTAACTGGATGTCAATCCTGGGGTTTCATGAACTAATAGGCTACATCAAAGTATCCGTTGGAAGACATACTTACTTTCAAATCGTTGATGCAGAATTAGTGTTGGTTAAACATCGATAGTTTCACTTTCCGATAGTATCGATTTTTTTGGGAAAACACTATCGATACTATCGATAGTTTTACCAAATTTCTTAAAAAGCATTAAAAAGGCTTTTCTATTAGGTACAGATTTTTTGATTACTAAAAAACGTTTAAAAATCTGAATATGTGAATTTAAAACTTATTTTAAGCAACTAGAAATGCATCGTTTCAATTGTTAACGTGCTTTTTAAAATTTAAAAAAAAAAAAAAACGAGATGTATGGTATTCTAAAAAAAAGGTCGGTTCGGTACCTCCTGACGAATACCACTTTATTTTTTTGGTTAATGTGGCAAGCTTGCCAAAAATGCCAAACAATTTTTAAGCAATGTAAACATTTGACCCATCTGTTCGCGAGTTTATCGAGCACAAGACAACATTGTTTTTATGTATCGATATTATAATGTATAGCTAGAAAAAAATAAATGCTGAAAAAGACTTGGAAAAAAAAATAATTTTAGCTTTTAAAGCAAATCATAAAAAAATCAAGTGTGCTTATTTTAAATCATTTTATTAAACAAAAAATAACAACATAAGACAATAAATGAATTCATAAATACCAGGTTGTTCAATAAGTTTTGTCGTTCGATAAGAAAAACACAACTTTATGGTTCAAAATACACTTTATTATTCAGTATAATCTCCTTGAACATTAATACACTTGCTCCAACGATCCTCCAATCGGTGGATCCCATCCCTGAAGTGAGAATCCGGAAGGTCTGCAAAATATGCTTCAACAGCCGTTATGACCTCTTCATTTGATGAAAAACGCTTGCCACGCATACATTTTTTGAGTTTTGGAAACAAATGGAAGTCGCTGGGGGCCAAATCTGGTGAATACGGTGGATGCTCCAACAATTCAAACTTTAATTCATGGATTTTAGCCATTGTCAAAATGCTCTTGTGACACGGTGCATTGTCCTGATGAAAAAGGATTTTTTTCTTCTGCAAACCGGGTCTTTTTTCACGAATATTTTCCTTCAACTGGTCCAAAAGGTTGCAATAATATTCAGAATTAATTGTTTTACCAGTTTGCAAGTAATCCACAAACAAAATTCCTTTCGCATCCCAAAAAACTGATGCCATAACCTTTTTGGCCGATTTCCGGACACGAACTCGTTTCGAAGCCGAACAACCAGGTTCACACCAATCTTTAGCCTCTTGTTTTGATTCGGGATCATGGTGATAGACCCAAGTCTCATCCATAGTGATGAATCGACGCACAAAATCCACTTTATCCTTTTTAAAACGCTCCAAATGTTGCTGAGGAAGTCGCATTCGAATGTGTTTTTGTTCCATCGTTAGCGAATGCGGCACCCATTGTGCACACAGCTTTCTAAAGCCCAAAATTTCACTTAAAATATGGCTCACACTGCCTAATGAGATGTGTAGAGCCTCTACTAAATCTCTCTCAGTCAATCGACGATCTTCCAAAACCATATCCTGTATTTTGGCTATGATTTCTGGTGTTGATGCGCTTTTTGGACGTCCTTCACGTGGATCGTCTTCAAAGCTTGTACGACCACGTTTAAATTCAGCAACCCATCTTTCTACTGTTCTCATTGAAGGTGAACAATCATTATACACTTTCAACATTCGTTGGTGAATTTCTTTTGGTGCTACACCTTCCAAAAATAAGAATTTTATCACTGCACGATATTCAATTTTTTCCATCGTAAACAAATACTTTGACACGGCGACACTAAATGGCTTCTAAACAAAGAATGAATTGACAGATTGAAATGAAACTTCACATACGTTAATATGAAGAGTGTACCAACAAAACAAAAAAAAATTGGGCTAGTAGCAACGCCTTCTCTTATCGAACGACAAAACTTATTGAACAACCTGGTATATTATTCAATAATAAATATATATATAATATATTATATATGTATATATATTATATATATAAATATATTATATAATTCAGAAAGATTGCCGGTCCTTATTCGGAATTCCCCCCCACCAAAATGCACTTTTTTTTAATGAATCGATAAAAAAAGTGTGCTGTTGATAAAAATCATAAAATTATGGAGGAGAAACACTTTCTTATGGTAAAAAAGTGAAGTATAAAAAAATTAATATAGGTAGGCCATAGGGTAAACTCAAAGTTTCTTTAAATCCAGATTCTGTAAATGCAAAAGAAACCTTGCATACACCCAATCTCGCACCTACCCCAAATCCTATAGTGTGCCCAAGCAGGGGGGTTACATATCTCACTGTTTATACGCCGTAATGCGTACGCAAGCAAAAAAAGCAAATATCCCATACAAAAGTAGTTTTAGTTATAGTACTGTGGGTGGTCCGCTTATACTTCACTTTTTTACCATAAAAAAGTGTTTCTCCTCCATAATTTGATGTTTTTTATCAACAGCAAACACTCTTTTATCGATTCGTTAAAAATAAAGTTCATTTTGGTGGGGGGGGGGGGGGGGGGGGGGGAATTCCGAATAAGGTCCAGATTGCCTTGTTGGAAAATAATTTGGTAGTATTGAAACTATCGATAGTTTTTTCGATAGTTTTTTAAAACTATCGATGTACGCGATAGTTTTTTACTATCGATACTATCGATAGACTATCGATGTTTAACCAACACTATGCAGAATGTCAATCGAAGAACTGTCCTGCCGGAACCACATGTCGTCTAAGTCCATATGGTTCAATTTGAGTAGTAAGAAATTAGTTATCATCGTTCTGTAGCGCTCGCCATTGACGGAGACCACCTCACCAACGTCGCACAATAGGGCAAAACGTAAAAAAGCTGGCATTTAATCAAATTATGAAGTTGAGCTTTGTCTTAAATAACCGTTCTATTTCTGTTCCAAATATGATAGAGAATTAGAAATGAGAGAGAGAAAGTTTATTTGAATCACGTAATCTTCTGCAGATCGTCTCAAATGAAGAGTAAGTTCACGTTTTGAGTCGATCGCAGACCTCTTTTTGTCATTTCGAGTTGGTTAAGTAAATTGTGTACAGTTTATTATTTATTGCGTGTATCAAATTAAATTAAATTGCAATAAAATCAGTAAGCTCAGGAGCATTTTTGTATGTTTTTTTTTTATAAAAAATAAATTCTTTTTATTTTAATTCGTAGTTGAATATAAAAAAAAGTTAAAAAATTGCTTGTTTTTTTGCATTTCTCTGAAATCCTTAGACGTTTAGTTGTGTTCGCCGTAAGGTGCCAATAAGTTTTATATGTCATTTTGTTAAGTGTACATTCTCCTTTCAGAATGTGCAAAATTTTCTTGCTCCAATCTGCTCCCCTGGGTGTTGTGTACATTTTTGTTGGTGACGTCACTTTCTAGAAAAAGATATTTTTCGTCAATATTATTGTATTTTTGACATTTCTTACGCCAAACAAAATCAAAAATACTACCAATAACCAGGCAAGATCTTTTTAATATAAAGAAGAAGTCAAGTTGCCAAGGATTTAATAGCCAGATGGATTTTTTAAAGGAAGAAATTGTAAGGCAAAATCAATACTTGGGTAACTTTTGAAATGACATATGTACATTCTTTCTGAATTATTGGCATATGCATGTGAAATTAGTTTGAGAACATGTGGGCAGTCGGTAGCTGCAAAACTAATTCACGAAGTACCCCAAAGTCCTAGAAAAGTCAAACAGTGTAGGAAAGCTTTAAGAGAGTCCATTTAACCTACTTCGATGAATGGTGAAGAAGCTTTTGCGTTAATTTTCGAAGCAGGCTTATCTAAATTTCAATATGAAATTATCAGATCAAAAGCTTCTTAAGTATTTCCTTCGTATAAAATAGTTCAGGAGTGTTAAAAAAATTGCTATACCGATCCTGAATATATTTGTATCATTGTTTCGAAAACTTCTGTGAGTACAAGTTACAAAGTTTGTTAAACCTAACAGTTAAAGGCTTAATTATTCTCCAAAAAGACGAGATTAATTCACTTCACTAAGAATTGATAAATGTATGCTTGTACTCTAAATGGGACTTTCATGGGAGTTTTGGTCACAATTCAAATAAGCAAGCCTTTTATGAATTGAAAAAGGTAGGATCGACTGTTTTTCTTACTTGCCTTGTTCCACTTCGCTTAGTTTCTGGTGTTAAAATAATATACAAAAATTCACGTTTAAGCTCAAATAGATATTGTAGACCTATTAAAATTGAATTGTTAAAAGTGTACATGTAGCTGAAAAGCAAAGAATTTATTTCTATTGAAGAAAGGATACTAAGTTTAGCAAACAAAAATTAGTAACACAAAATAGCCCAAAACGGTAACCCTATAATTTTTTTTAAATTTTTTTTTTATAAATGTAGTTGTATTACAATCACGAAGGGTGCAACACACGCAGAGTTTCATTTAAATCGTTTGAGCCGTTTTTGAGTAGTTTCGTAAACTAATGAAATTTTTATGGGTGGTAACCCTAGAAATGGGCGTGGCCATTAGAAACTTTGGTCATGTATTAACATTGGTATCAGTAGTATTTGTGCCAAATTTCAAGTTTTTAGACCTGTTGGTTGATTTAATGCCATCTTTTCGCCATTTTGCCCAACTGTGGCGTCGTTTTCGAAAAAGTACGGACCGATGACGTGCCGGTATAAATGTTAATTATAATAAGATTAGATAGATAGATAATAGATAGATAGATTAATTTATTTATTCAATTCAATTCAATTTACAATTTATAAACATTACAAATAAAATATGGACTCGGTTTGAAACCGTCTGCCAGATGCCAACTTATAGTTTTTACTTGTTTGTTTTCAATTTTAGATATTTAACAAAAAAAAAATAAAAGTTTTAAAGTATTTTTACAAAATAAATAAATTTAACCCAAAAAAAAAGATAATAATAATATACAAAATATTTGGAATTTTGGAATAATTTTTAAAGTGTCTATAAATTTCAAATGTTATTAACATAAGACAAAAATAAACGTTTTATTGTAAGTATATCTACTCGTATGCATATCGCTTGCTCAAATAAAAATGGAATTGAATTCTGAGACTAATAAAATTTAAAAGAAAAGGGAATCATATGGAGGTCTTCGCATGCTTTGGGCTTCTCATTACTTAACACCGCTAAAAACCCGTTTAATATTGGCTAAGGTGTTGATTGTGCCAATTATGCTTTTTGGTTGCGAAATCTTCAGTAACTGTGATTTCGAGCATAAGCGGAGACTCAACTTTGCTTTTAATAGCATTGCACGTTATGTCTACGGAATAAAAAGATATGACCACATCTCTTCTTATTCGAGATCATTGTATGGTATTACCTTAGATAACCTATTTAAATTAAAAACATTAACCTTGCTTCATAACGTTTTACAATCTCGCCAACCGGAATAACTTTTTAATAAAATTAATTTTCCACGATCCCAAAGATCTTGTGATCTCCTACCAGTTCGCTGCTCATTCCTCGTATCTGAACGTCAGTTTTATGTACATGCCATTCGATTATGGAACTCTATCCCTCGTTCTATAAGAATGATAAGCTGTACGTCCCAGTTTGGAAAGGCACTTGGTAAATTTTTTGGTTCAATTTAATTGAACTTATTGTGTTCATAGTGATGATGATTTTTGTTTTCTTTTTTTTTCTTCATATACTTAAAATTCATTTTATATTTTAAGCTCTAATTTTATTTTTATTTTTCATATTTTATATTCCATACCATCATTTAATTGAATTGTATTTCTCAGTACGAGTATTTTTTTTATTTTCTGAAATGTACTTACCTAATTTGAAAAATATTGTTCATAATTAATTATAAGTCCCTCTTGCAACTTGCTTCTGTTTATTTACTAATAGTATTCCGATACTGATATTTACTCTAAGCAATAAGATACTGTATTTTACTGAGTAATGTTTTAATAAAAATCAAATAAATAAATAAATAAATAAATAAATAATGATCTGTTAAAAATCAACAAAGTCATAAAGTACCTACCTCCATCTGATCTAAAAATCATTACCTTAGACTTTGATATAAAGGGTCGTTAAATTTTAAGGGCCGATGTTGATTTTTAATAAAACACAAATTATTTAGGAAACTATTGTCATTTCTTTTTATTATGATAATATGAAATGGTTCAATTATGTATGGAACAAAATATCGGCAAAATGGCCGCCGCGACTTCGGCGGCACACCTCCATCCGATGGTTCAAATTTTCGATGACGCTGAGGCATAATTGAGGTTCTATGCCGTTATTGTGCCGAATTATCTCATCCTTTAGCTCTTGAATTGTTGCTGGCTTATCGACGTACACCTTTTCTTTCAAATAACCCCAAAGAAAGAAGTCCAACGGTGTCAAATCACATGACCCTGGCGGCCAATTGACATTGCCACCACGTGAGATAACACGGCCATCAAGTTTGTCGCGCAAAAGAGCCATTGTTTCGTTAGCTGTGTGGCAAGTGGCACCGTCCTGTTGAAACCACATATCGTCCACATCCACATCTTCAAATTCGGGCCATAAAAAGTTCTTTATCTTCTCATGATAGCGAACACCATTCACAGTAACTGTCTGATCGGCCTCATTTTGGAAAAAATACGGCCCGATGATGCCGCCAGCCCATAAACCGCACCAAACAGTCACTCTTTGTGGGTGCATTTGTTTTTCGATAATCACTCTTGGATTATCATTCGCCCAAATGCGGCAATACTGCTTATTGGCGAATCCAGCGAGGTGAAAATGTGCCTCATCACTGAAGATGATTTTCTTCGAAAATTGATCATCCACTGTTGCCATTTCTTGCCACCATTCTGACCATTGACGACGCTTGAAATGGTCAAGATACTTTAGTTCTTGAGTCAATAGCACCTTGTTGATTTGAACGCCCATTTTCATAATAACCCTGAATAACTTTAACGCGTTGCTCGACTGTGTATCTTTCCATGGTTCAAATTGAGTTAGTCTGAAATTGATAAATGTCAAATGAAATGTAGAAAAAAACTTGACGTTTAGGTGTGGTTCACATTCAACATCGGCCCTTAAAATTTAACCACGTTTTATGATAATAAATTCAAATTACTTTCATCTAATTCTAAATTTTGAAACTGGGGCCAAATTACCGCATCAGTTATCGAGTAATACGTGACTGAATTATGTGAGTTTGGCATTACCGCTTACGTTATCGAGCAATAAATTACTCCAATTTGACATTTTCATTCGATCACTAATGGGACTCACTAACTCGTCACTGAAGCGGTAATTCGGCCCCTGGCTAACGTTTCTTTTTCATGCAGATTTTACATTTAATTTTCGTTGCATAGTTTCAGGCGGTCGATTATTTACTGTCACATTTGCCTGATTGTTGTCTCCGCTTCAGTTCATTTTTTCTCCAATTCTTGCAGACCGTAAAAGCTCTTCATTTGACAGATTGAACCCCGCAAACAATTCGCCGAGTATTACACAGCCGTCAGATCTGTCCTATTATAGCCCCCAGTTGAAACTCCTGCCAGCCACAACCAACCTTTCACCTTTGATTTGTATTTCCTCATCAAAGGGCACGGTAGCGCCCAGCCAAGTTCTGGCGCTACACCCTTTTTACATGAACAAACTCAGGCGATTTTTGCCCCTCCCTATCTTCAGTACCAATGAAGTCAGAAACTTAAAATTCCGAACATAGGCTAAGCTATTCAGGCACAAGTGCCTCACCAAATTTCAATTTTCTAGCATAAGCAATTCCTGAGGTATGAGGCCTCAAAAATCACAAAAACCGTAACTGACTGACTGACAGATCATCAAAATTATGGAGCATTTCCCGACATCGTATAATCTTGTAAGAGTAATTTTGCACAACGGTAGGTCTTGTCATGTAAGCAGAAGAAAAAATTTGTTTTATACCCAATTCGAAAGGTTTTAAAAACTTGACCAGTGAACCCATCAAATTTTAGTCAGTTATCATTAAATAATAAAATTTCTCTATTACATTGTAGCTGTTTCAATATTATTCTACTTTAAATATTCGGAATTAAACCTTTATGAAGTATCAACTTGGCGTACATTTAGATCTCAGTACTTTTCACGACTGACTTGTTACACGAAGGTTTTTGTATAGAACAACTTGGCTCTTTTTTTTTAACATTTATGTTTTTGGTCTGATTTTATTTACAAAAGGCGATCAAAGCCTTTCGTATAGGCAACAATGACTGTTGCAATTTTCGTTTTTCTAATGGAAAGTCTCGGTCAATAAACTTGCCAGAGCCCTTAAGTTGGCTTGAATTTTGTAGCAATTCATACACATAATCTTTCGAGTTCGTTTCCACCAAAACATTGTAAGTTTCGTATTTTGAGGCTAGCATACGCATTGAGTTGATAGAAGTTGGTTCATTTGGAACAAGTGAAGCAAACAACTTTTTAACTTCTGCACGATGGTTGTTTGCGAGGGCGAACGATGATATTTTTTTTATACTGGTTTTCTTAGATACAAAATCTACTTCTCTCTTAAGATATTCGCACTGGTTTTGAACCTCCTCCAGTTTAGTTGTGAGCTCCAAATTCTTTACTCTGAGTTTTTGGATATCCTAATGAATGCATGTGATGTCTTCTTTGGTTGCCGATTTTGCATTTTTTTCGTTTAAAAGATTTCCCATAAACGTCTTCAAATCATCTAGTGACATTTGTCCTACTGCCATGGTTGTTATGATTGATGTTGTTGTTGTTTTTAGTTGTCTTTTGGAAGATGCACTACAATACTCCGGTGAAGTGATCGCAAGAGGTCTTTTTGAAATCCTTTACACCTATATTCAATGAAGTTATGATAACTTTTGTATTTTTATATGAAAAAAAACCCTTCATAGGCATATTACCAGGGTCCCAACAATCTCATATCGTCTCCAATCCTGACTTTCCGTTTCTCACTGTTGGGTTTTCTTAGTTGCCTAAATCAACCTGCTGAGTAGCACTGCAGGAGAATAGGCGTAAGCCCCCCACCGCGACAAGCTGAAACCCGTCGAGGGGGGAGCTGTGTGGTACGTGGCGTACCGTCCTGTTGGAACCGCATGTCAACGCTGTTCATAGAATCCAATTCGAGCGAAAAGAAATAGGTTATCCTTCACCGCCATTGACGCTTATGGCCTCACCAACGTATTTTGCAAAGAAGTATGAACCGATGATACCGTGAGCTCAAAATCCGCACCATACAATGATTTTCTCTGGATGCATTTTAATATAGTGCATCCCGTGATGGTTTGTGAGCATTCCACATTCGACAATTTTGATTGTTAACGAGCCTATTCATACAGACGTGAGTCTCATCGTCGCTGAATATGATTTTCGTATCGAAATTTGGGTCACCTTTCAACTGCTCGACAGCCCAGTTAGCTAGCACACGTCTTTGTTAATATTACTCTCTTTGTTGATTTGGTAAGACAGACTTAATAAACGACAGTCAATTTGACTGATACTACTTTAACAATATGACCACACTCACCCGTCAAACTTCGGAAATTTCTATTGAAAATCCCCATACAATTTAGGTCACTGTGGCGTATGTGGAACATTTTTCCCTCTCTGATTGGCGTATAATTTGGAAACTTTTATCACATTAATCTATTCCAGAGTGATAAATTATTTATTTGAGCTGCCATTCTTTAGTTTTTTGTCATACAACTCAAGCTGAAGACTAAAAGTCAATTCAGAAAATATAGTAGCATGCAGACTGTCATGAAAAGCATCTGATACACAATTTAAAGATTTTCGAAAATTTATTTTAGAAAAATACAATCCATAAATATGTTCCAATATGCTTGTACATTGGACTGCTCTTTATTAATAATAAAATAAAATTTGTTTTATTATAATTTTCTCCATTTGTATATCTACTAGATTGACTTGCTTCACTTAAGATACAACTGCAACTGCAATTCCCTATCTTCATAAAGTGATTGAAAAATTACAGAAATACAGCCAAGAAGGGTGAAAAAAGTGTTAAGATTAATGCAATGACAATCTGGTTCACAAAGTATGGTGCTAAAGCAATTTAGAAAATTGCGTTTTCCACGCTCAGAAGCGTATGGTTGGAAGATAGATTAACTGCCAAAGAAAAGTTAATTTCCATCAAATTGGCTGGAACTTTCTGACAAATTGATTATGGAAGCAAAAGATAGTTTAAATATTTAAGACTCAAGCACAAAGCTATCGCATTTGCTTCTGCTTTTGTTTATGTTTATACAAGAAAGGCGTTGAAAAATATATTTCTTAACATATGGAGAAAGGGTGGGACTTGAACCACGAGATGTTAAACTGTTGATACAAGGACATAATGTGTTTCATTTTTCTTTTTTCGCGTAGGATTAGGATACAATTAATGGTGTTTGTTTTGGAATACTTTTTTCTATTTAATAAGTATTCAAGGGGAGCAGAAATAGAAATTGAAGAAGAGCTTTAAACTTTTGTAACTTACAACGACGAGTTTTTTGAAACATTACCAATTGCTTTCTCAAATTTTAATAAGTGGGACATTTCATAAATCCCACGGTAACTTGAATCAAAAAAAGTTAAAAAAAAGCCGATTAAGCTTATTGAATAGTTGATCAATTTCAAAAGCCGATTTCAAACTAACCTTTTCTTAGTCAAAAACTTAGAAGCAGTGTTGCCATTGTGAATTGTTAACAGTCATATTTGAGTGAATTTAACTACCAGGAGGCCGCGGGCGGCAAAATGTCGCCGGTGAAGCGTTTAGAGTAGAGATCATTTATGTTTCATGACGGTGAGTAAGGCCATAAAAGTGCATTCCGTTATTGTCGCTCGACTTACGAAACTAAAACGGAACGTTCCAAACCTCTCGCGAAACTGAAAGGGAGCGTTCCAAACATATGTGTGCGAAGCCGCTGGCGGGGGCGGTGCAAACAGGCAGACTTTTGACCACGTACATATATATAGGTATAAAATAAGTACAATAGGTAAAGAAGGTAACCGCCAGCGCCGGCAGCGCCGCCAGCGCAGCTGTCTCGCATATCATATGTTTCGGAACGGTCCCTTTCAGTTTCGCGAGTTTCGGAACGTTCCGTTTTAGTTTCGCGAGTCGAGTGTGAGTGTGAGTACGAGTGTGATCTTTCCCATGTATTAGAAGACATCGACAAGGACGAGATTCAGATGAAGCGGAAGCGTCTCCAGCAGTTTGTCACCAGTTCTGAATCAGAGGAAGATATAAGGGGCAAAGGATCACTGGAGCTCCTTCAGTTCATTCAAAAACTGAGTCTGGGGATTTCGGTTCCAAATATAGTCATCTTGGTTCGTATATATTTGACTTTGGCAGTTATAGTGTCACTAGTTGTGAGAGAAGTTTTTCGAAGTTGAAGCTAATCAAAAATTATCTCAGATCCACTATGAGCTCTACTAGACTATCAAACTTGGCTATATTGTGGATTGAACAAATATTGGCTGCAAATATTGATTTTGACAAAGTTATTTCTGACTTCGCTGCTCGTAAGGCCCGTAGAATTCGTTCGTGAAACCGCTGATCCTATTTTACCTTCAATAAAGGATACCTCATTGCCTGTGAAATGATGGGTGGTATGCAGAAAGCTTTATCTCAGTCTCAAATCTCACTTTTTTGAGCAATTGCTAGCTTTCGTATGCAGAATAGTTCTTGTCTTCGAACTATTCGGCATACGAAAGCCAGCAATTGCTCAAAAAAGTGAGATTTGAGACTGAAATAAAGCTTTCTGCATACCACCCGATGTCTCGAAATTTAATTTTAACTAAGTATTGAACGGGGCGGCAAAATGGGTCTCCGGCCCCGGGCGCCGAGATGGCACGCTACGCCACTTCATAAGTCCACAGGTCAAAAGCAATAAATAGTTTAACGTTTTAATTTAAAATTTAAAAAAGAAATATTTTCAAAACATATTTTAAAAATCTCAAAATTTAGAGATGTATTTGTTTGCTGGAAAACTTCGTTCGCTAATCCAAGTTAAGGATCTTTCAGAAAGTCTCTTCCAAAAAAAAGTTCGCCAAATACTCCTTGTAATAGACCGCTCTTGACACGCGGTCGCTATTGGGAAAAGTTTCGTATTGCGCTAAAACACTTTCAATATAAAAGGAAAAAATAAATACGTCAGCAATAACAACAACAAAACTAAAAGCATTATTTAATGCAATAGATAGCGGTGCGTTCTCTCCATCTCCCATTCATCCACTTACTTTCCCTGATTGACCAGTAACTGTCGCTACGCTACCCATTTCATGCCACTTATGAAGCTTAAGGCATAATTCTTGCAGTCGTAAGTCAGGTGACATAAGATCTAAGGAGTGGGCCATCTAGGGTTTTTTTAAATCATAGGTTATTTTGACACTGACTACTGTTTCTCGCTCGAAATCTGGACAAACAGTCTGTAAAATACCTCCGCGGAACGAAATGAGTCCCCCTACGCTTGAACAACCTTAGGAAATATTCAAAACTTATTTCCACAGTGAGTGCTGTATATCTACCTCAAACAGTGCGTTTTTTTGAAAAAGTTTTCGCCGAAATGAAGCACCCATTGCTCCTGCTGTGAAATTTTTTGAGATTGGTATACTAGTGGACAACACTCATGGTCCACGTCATCGAACCGTGCAGACAGAAGAGAATATGTCTGCTATAGCCGAGAGTGTGAGACTCAATTCACGAACATCGACTCGCCATCGATGTCTACAGCTCAACATTTCACGCACTAGCCTGAGGAGAATTCTGCAGAGAAATCTCGGGCTTTTCAGGGTCCAATTTCCTCAGCGATTGAAGGTGCACAAGTATCCGCTTCGTTATCGCTTGGGCCTTAGAGCAGCTTCAATTGGACAACGATTTTGGTCGAAAAATCATCTTTTCTGGCAGGACGCATTTTCATCTCGGCTCTCAGAAAACCCGAACGTTATTTTCCAGAAGCCAATGCATCTAAAGACAGTGACAGTTTGGTGCGGATTATGGAACTGGGAACAACGTTTTGGTCAACGGTGAGCTGTACTGTACAGAGCCATGTTAACCGATTTTTTTTTTACTGAAATTGAAGACATGGATTTGGACGAACTCTGGTTCATATAGGATGGAGCGCCATGCTACAGAGCATATACCACAATCGATCTTTTGTGTACCCAATTCCCAAATCGTATTATCAGCCCTCTAGGGGATGTCAATTGGCTTATTCGGAGCTGCGATTTGATCGCTTTGTACCTTTTATTGTGGGGAACCGTGAAGGGCCGATGTTTTGTCAACAATCCCGAAACTATTCAAGCACTTAAGGCCAATATCATCCAAGCAACCTGTGATCTAATCAATCTGCGAAGCCAGCCAAGGCAGCCACTAATTTGAATGGTTGTTCTCACTTATAAAAAAATAAAAATAAAACAAAAAAATAACTAAACAACGTCACCTGTTCACCAGAACTAGCGCAAACAACCGGTTATGTCAACCAAGTCGAGAAAAAGCAGTGCATCATAGAACCAATGGTCTTTACTGGTACCATGGACGCTTCGGCTCACAGGCAAATGAAGTGCACAGCTGAAAACATTAAAAGAGGCATCTTCAGTTGCTGGTAAGTCTCGTAGCCTCTTTATCACTTTTTAGTTGATAGCGGAACTGCAATTTCAGTTTTAGCTGTCAAACCGTCTAGCAAACTTAAAAAATAGACACCCGTTCTAATTAGAACTTGGGGAACAACAACTATCGAGCTAAATCTAGGCCTACGTCGAGTATTCAGGTGGATTTTTTTCCGAGCAGCTGTACCAGAATCCAGATTAGGAACGGATTAACACACTTCCGCCTACTTTTGGACAAACATGGCCGCCAACTCAATTATATTTTTACACTATCAGAATTGGTCGAAGAAAGCTTATAGCAAGCTCCGTCTTTCTACCAATGGTTTGCCAACACAGAGAACTGTGTTATACCACCGGATCATCATTTAGTGCAGTGTTAGTTGTTAGTAGGCAAACTCTATTATAATTAACACTGACATAAGAAAGCATGAAAAATAAACAAATAATATTACGTAAGAACAAAACAATAACATAACATGAAACAAAGCACATTTAGGAGCGTGGACCACTGGTTTTGAGTAGGTTTTTTAATTTACTTTTATTTATATTAAAATCAAAAATATTTGAATTCCAATTTACAAGTCTACCCATACGTGTACGTGTCAAGGGCTCATGCATGCCATAGTTGGTCATATGTGTTGGGACCTTAATCATATCGAGGCCTCGAAGATTATAACCTCCTCGCCGATAATGAAAATAAACCAAACATAAAAGATCTGTTGCATCTGTGACGCCTGTTATTAATTGGTGGAAAAATACCAAATCATTGTTTGTTCTTCTTTGTTCCAAAGTTTGCATCTGAAGAATAGATAATCGTTGGTCATAAGAGAGAACATACGAAGGATCACTCCATTGAAGTCCTTTCAAGGCAAAACGAGTAAAGTTTCTTTGCACAGATTCTAATCTCTCAATATGAATATCATAAAGAGGAGTCCAAACCTGCGATGCATACTCAAGATGGGGACGCACCAAGGAGTTGTATAAAGCCCGGGTGACATTGGGATCAACAAATTCTTTAGACCAGCGCTTAATAAACCCTAACATTGAATTGGCCTTATTCACGATTTTATTAATATGAGCAGAAAGAACTCCAAGGTCCCCTACGGTCATAACACGAGTTAAAATGTGCCGTGAGATAACATATTCATGTGAGGAAGGAGAACGTTTTTTAGAAAAAGTCATAGTTTGACATTTTGTCGGGTTGAGGTTCAGACTGTTCTTTTCACACTACAAGGCAAAATGGTTAATATCATCTTGCAGTAGATCCCGATCATTTGAAGATACTATATTTTTATAAATCTTCATATCATCAGCAAAGATTAGAATTTCGCTATTGTGAACACACAGGGGAGCATCATTAATAGCCAATGTAAAGAGTAGTGGTCCCAGATGGCTTCCCTGCGGAACACCTGATTTGGCAATAAATTCTCTTGAGTATGAATTTCTGATTTTGACTTGATATAACCTATCTTCAAGATATGAAGACATACACTTGATGAAAGGTGGTGGAAATCCGTATGAGTGAAGTTTAAACTTGATAATCTCATGAGACAGTTGATCAAAAGCTTTAGAGAAGTCAGTGTATACACATACACAATCAACTTCTTGACAACTTTCTAGAGAGTTTAAACATTTATTCAAAAAGACAACAAGATTTGTGACAGTAGAACGTTTTTGCATAAAACCATGTTGTTGGTTGCAGATAACAGTTTCACATACGAGTATAAATGTCAAACTGTCACATACCACTTGTTCGAACAATTTCGGAATGCAAGAAAGTTTGGAAATTGGTCTATAGTTGGTATTATTGGCTTTATCTCACTTTTTAAATACTGGCGTTAAAAATGCTTTCTTCCAAGCTGCAGGGAATTTATCTAATTTCAAGGATAGAACAAAAATATTACGCAGAGGAAGAGCTAAAACAGATTTACATTTCTTCAATAAAGCGGGTGGTATTCCATCGGGTCCAATAGAATAGTCGTCTTTTAAATGTGACAGAAAGTCCAAAATTTTATCATGATCTATTGCAATATTATTAAATGATACCTGAGGACAATTTCGTAAGAATTGAAAATAGTTATCGTCAACACCAACAGGGGAATCAATGAAGGATTGGCTAAAATTATTTGCAAATCTCTCACAGATTTCTGTAGTAGTACGCAAGATTACGTCATTATAAACGAGATTAACAGGATAACCGTCGTCGCTTTTCTTTTTGGAATTTATAAATTTCCAAAAGTTTTTCGGGTCTAATTTCAGGGAAAGCCCCATGGTTTGAAGATAATCATTTTAATATTTATAAGAGAGTTTTTTGAATTCTTCTAAAAGGGAAATGTAAACTACTTGATTCTCTACTGTCATGAACCTTATATATTTTTTCCAAGCCTTATTTCTTTTATTTCGAAGGCATTTGAGTTCTTTTGTGAACCAAGGATGACAAGAAGAATTAGAGGGAATAGATCTTTTTTTAGGGACAGTTTCATTTAAGCATCTCATCAAAATAGAATAGAAGCTTGAGACAGTTTTGTCAAGATCATTAGAAATCGGTAAACATTCTATACCGGAAATAATTAAACTATCTAAATGGGAAGACTATTTGTGTTGAGCAGAAATTACTTCTAATAGCAATAAGTACTCCCCCGCCAACTGAATTTGTAACGTCAACGTGGCGGTCCTTTCGGAAAACTAAGAACTCATTAACAAAAAGTTCCGTGTCTAATATTGTTGCGTTAAGCCAAGTTTCTGTAAGGGCAAAAAGATCGTATGGCAAAACTAGGGAATTTTTGAAAGTCTTAAAAGTTTTAATTATCAGATAAATAACATGTTTACTCCAGCATCACTTATATCCACCGACTATATCATGATTGATTCCATGGATGACGATCAAGAGTACTCTGAAGTGCTTAATCAATCACCTTACCATTTTCTTCCACTCGTCTTCCTTCGCACAATGTTTACCACTATCTTGAGACAACAGGACCACCACTCTCCTGCCGTACTAGGCCTATTCTATGTACTTGCCAAAATTGAATTCCAACGATTACTGAACGCTGGTATCTGTTCACTCACACAGAGCCCATGAGCAAGCGCACTCCACATTGTTGTTAAAAAGAACAGAGACATACGACTACCACGCAGACTACCAGCGCAGCGCCTCAATTCGGTAACACTTCCCGACAGATACCCATTACCGGCCGCTACCACAGTTGTAAGTCTCAAACCCATCTCTCAATGGACCGATAACTCTATTGGCCATACCATCATTCTGAACTTATTCGGAACATTCCCAAGTCACTCCGACTACATAACTCCCGTGCTGGTATTCGATAAAAACTTTTATGTCACCATTCCCTCTAGGTCAGCTTGGGAAGAAGGGGCTTTGATGGAAAATAAATCAGTACATTTTTATACTGATGGATACTAAACCTTAGTCTCTTCTCTTGCCAACCAAACCATTGTAGCGTATTCCAAGCGGAAATTCTGACGATAAAGGAAGTATTGTCTTGCCTTAAAGAAAACGTGATATGTATTTCGGATATTCGCATCTTCTCAGATAGTCAGGCTGCTTTAAAATCCCTCGCACCAGTCTCTGCAAACTCCATTACAGCACAAGACTGTCGATCGTCTCTGATGGAGATGACCAAAACAGTTTAATATTCACCTAATCTGTGTGCCGGGACCCAGGGAAATTCCGGGGAATTCTAAAGCCGACGAACTCGCCAGAATTGGAACGGAAATGCCTATCTTGCCCGATAGGTTAAATAAATATAATTATGCCTATAGCTACTAGTAAGCTTATACTGAAGCGAATTGCTCTGGAACAATCAAATACAAGATGGCTTAACACTACCACTTTTTTGCCGTCCAAACAAATCTGGCCCAAACTGGATCTGAAGCGGTCAACAGCTCCGTAATAGGTGTCATAACTGGACACTGTCTTATAGGTAAACACGCCGCACGACTCGGTGTACTTTAAAATAATTTTGGTAGTAGTTGATTGGACGAGGAGGAAGAGGAAACAATGCCACACCTTCTTTGTACACGCCCTGCTCTCTCTTACAGGCGCAAACTTTGTCTAGGAGACTAGACAAATGAACCAAGCGATCTCATAAATACAGACATTAAAAATCTTCTTCGCTTCATCAGAAGCTCCAAATGGTTTTAACAAGTAGGGAACCTTTGTTCCCTATTAAATCGTGGTATCACAATGGACCTCTACTGGTCTAAGTGGGTCAGATGCTTAAATGACATCCACTTTAACCTAACCTAACCTAACCTACCTGCCACGAATAACAGACTTCCATATAATCATCCAGGGAAAAACAACGATAAGCATGGAAAAGTCAGAGCTTGGCATAATTTCACTGTTATTCCTTGGTTGCCAAGTTGACAGTTCTGATATAAAGGCACCAGATGAAACTGTCCAAGCAATAGCAGAATTTCCATAACCTTCTATAACCTGTGCACTACGCCGCTTTTTGCCGCTTATGTCTTTGTCCTTGAATAGCAATTGCATCGAAGAAGGCGAAAAGCTTTCAGTACTCGGTATGTGTGTCAATTACGATCTTCGTTTGAATGACCACATTATCGAGACTGCCAAAAACGCAGCTAAATGCTCTGTATATCTATATTGCTGTTAAATCTTTTGCATATTCTCTGATCTGGCTATAAATTATAAGGTGCTTATACGTCTAAGATTCGAAAACACCTTGCATTTTTGGACAGATGCATTTACCTGTTTAATTGCTTCTTTCATAAATTTTTCACAACTTCTGATCTCGGTTTAATTGAATGTTTTACCCGGTAGACATTCAAAACCAAAGTGCATCGGTATCCCCTTTTTTTCAATTTTCAATTAGTACAAAACTTTACTTTTAATTTTTTTTTTCAAATTACATCAAAACTTAATTCCGTGTTTAAAATTAAAAATAAATAATTTTTTTCTTCAATTTTATAAATAGTTTTTATTAATAGATTTTTGCACAATTTCTTAAAATTACAATATAAAATTTTCAAAATCCAAAATTTTAAATAAAAATAAAACAGTAAGCAGTAAACTAGTCTTAGATTGAATTTTTGAAAAGTTGCTAGCTAATACCTAACCTTAATTTGTGGCGTAAAATAGTTTTTGTACTCTACTAATATGTCTTACAACTCAGTGTGGACACTCAATTTATCCCAATCTTCACTTATGAACTCAGCTACTCTCTCTCCAATCATTATGGTCGGAACATTGGTATTGCCACTAACAATATTCGGCATTATGCTGGTATCTGCAACTCTCAATCCCTTCACGCCCTTTACTCTTAATCTCCAATCTAAAACAGCACTCGCATCTGTATCGGGGCCCATCTTTACGGTTCCTGCCATATGATAAACTGTGTTTGACATATATTTTATATAGCACTTCCAGTAGTTGTCACTTTTGAATGTAAACTTATCACATTCAGGTAAATCAATTTGTAAAATTTGTGCATTCTGTTCTTTAAACGCGACCGTTTCTTCCATTTTCATTTGGAATTTTATTCCCCTCAGGAGTGTGTCAATGTCTTCGGAATCGTCCAAGTAATTGGCAAACATTTTTGGAGGATCTTTCGGATCAGCACTTCGTAATCGAATGTTTCCAACAGATTTAGGTCGAAGAAGCTTAACGTACACCACTAGTATGTGGTTATACTTGTGCAACTCTCGAATGCTTTGAGCTACGCCATCGGATAGCTGTGTAGCCTGAAACCATGTATCCAAAAACATGGTTCCACCCTGCATGAATAAGTTATGATATAATATATCGGGATATGGACTGCTGGAATTTTCATTGGAATTCAAAAAACCAGTGGTAGGGGTAGTTCCGATAGAAGCCAAGGGCCCTGTTTGATTCACAAGGTAGGCATAGACAGCATCAAGTTGATCCCTCAAAGTTTGGGCTTTGATTTGACTGTCATCTACTTTGAAGAACAATGGAGTCATCAGATGGTCTTGAAGATTATCACCGACATTCAAGTTTCTTATTACAGAAATATCAAGGCTTTGGAGATGCTCTCTTGGACCGATTCCGGAGAGCATTAGAATTTTTGGAGAGTCTATGGCACCAGCAGATAGAATAACCTCTTTACCGATGTTTACTGACATCTTTTGTTCGTCATTATAAACAAATTCTAATCCTGTTACTTGCTTTTGCTGCTTATCAAAATTGATCTTCGTAACTACGGCATTTTTGATTACATGAAGATTTGGTCTGTCTTTGGCTTTTGATAGGTAGCTTCTACCACTACTCCCCCTAATACCATCTTTAATACTTCCTTTTACCGTAGTATATCCGATATTAATACCGTCTTTTGCTATATCAAATTGGGACAGACCCAGTTCTTTGGCTCCTGCAAATAACATCTGCCGAATTTCAGGAAAATGTACCTCGAAATCATTTATATACGCAGAACCCTTTTGATCAGAATCGTCAGTTTTAATGGATTTTTCAAATACTGGAAGAACATCTTTCCAGGCCCAATTTGGATTTCCATTGCGCTCCCAGTTATCGTAATCTTGACTTAATCCTCGAACAGCTAACATGGCATTGATAGCCCCAGTGCCACCAATCATTTTTCCCCTTGGCCAGTAGCAAACTTTATCCTTGTAAGCCAGGCAGCTTTTACCATCCGGTTCAGTATAATAGTTCCAATTATACTTTGAATGCTGAACACTAAAAAATACAGCAGGAATCTGTAAAAATACAAATTTTAATCTAAAATATTTCCAATTTTGTGACTTTGTTAATATTAAAAATATATATGTATATATATGTATATATACATACATACATATGTGTTACAGAAAAATGTACTGGTTACTAGGAAAGAACTCTGACCTATCTATCCAGAACAAACTAATGTTATATAAGCAAGTATTGAAACCCGTTTGGACATATGGCATCCAACTATGGGGCTGTACAAAAAAACAAATGCTGAACCCATCCAAAAATTTCAAAGCAAGGTCCTTCGTGGAATAATAAATGCCCCTTGGTATATAAGAAATAGCGATCTACATCGTGACCTTCAAATTGAAATGGTTACAGAAGTGGTTAAGAAACACGCTGTATCATACAATCAGCGACTGCGAAGTCATACTAACTCCGAAATGGAGACCGTATTAAATGTACGAGACAATGTTCGGAGATTAAGAAGAACCAAGCCTCATGAGCTGATGGTCTAAAAGCTATGGGAAAGTGTTATTTCTTTAAACTTCCCCCAATGCGATTTAAAAAAAAAATTTTAAAATAAAAATCATTTGTCGATCTTTCATAGATTGGTCCTGATTCACCGGTGGTTTTAGTGCGGTAAGAGTCCCACACTACTCGGTACCGATTCTTACCGAGTGTCTTTTGAAGATTTCCATCGGATAAAAAAAAAAAAAAAAAAATACATATGTGTAGTGTATACCTGCCCCTTGTGGGTTCTATGTGAATAAAAATAATTTTTTCTACCGATTTTCTTCAAACTCAAAAATAACGGTACGTGCCATACAACAGTTAATTAAAAGATTGTTTACCCACCCAGCGATATTAATAAAACAAAGTTTGTATGTATGTATGCTTTACATCTTTGTTACAAAATGTTGTAACTGAAACTGTTCCTATCGGTACCTGGCGTGAAATTGTTTTTTTTTTTCGATTATCTTTTCAACAGTTTTTGAATTCGAGGTTTTCCTTCAAAAGTTTTGTCAAGGATATTTAAAAAATTAGTGAGTGATTTTCTTCAAGCACCCAACCTGATACAGAAAATTGAAGACACAGAAATAGTCATTAGGTCTTGGTTCGCTACGAACTCTTGTGCCACCAAATTTATTTATTAATTTTTGTTTCTTATTATAATTCTTATGTGATATAGTAAAGCTTATTTCTTCACCGCGTGGCCGTGGCGCGATGGTTGTGTGCTCGCCTGTCAACTTCAATATCACAGGTTCGATCCCTGCCGTCGTCTATGTCGTCTTTAATTCCATTAAAACCTTCTATAAATTGTCATCAATGGGTTGCTGGTTTACTCATTACATGTTGTTCAGGCATAACACTAACAACATGTGATTGAGTTAAACTAGTATGCCCAACAAGGATGAAAAACGAATAAAATAATGCGAATTATAAGGGACATAGAAATAAGACACGGCAATTCTCCGCTTTAGTTCAGCCGCCATCCCTGGAGATAAAAAATCTGATACAACCACCTTCAGTCTCAGAACATCGTGTCGTGCCACACATCTTTCCTATCCTTCTTTCTCTTCCGTAACTTCACGCCCACGTTGTGTTCAAACATTTAAAAGGGTAATCATAATCCCTTGAGCGTGAGTAGATTATAAAAAAAAAAAAAAAATCTATCCGAAAAATGCAGCAGTTAAGGTAGCTAACAGGTTGTCTGATTTTCTTGCAAACACTAGTGGAGTTGTGGAGTTCCATACGGATCCATTCTGAGACCATTACTTGTTCCCTTTTATGTTTTTTCTCTTCGTCGTTCATACCTACTCATAACATTTACATACAGTTAATACACAGTTGTAAGTACCTCGGATGCGGTAGTGGTCTTATTAAAGATGGTGGTCCCTGCCAAAGGCCTTAAAAAAACTATTGAGCTGGGCACAGATTAATGGACTGACCTTAAATCCTTAATCAAAGTGCAAAATTATTCGAAATAATGTATTAATTCAACTCTATTTGGATTCTTCTCGAAAACTTGGAGTACTTCTTACAAGCTTTTTCCTCTTTCTTCTTTTTCAATCGCATATGGGGCAAGCATACAAAGGCATAAATAGTGAGCAATGTATAAAGAGTTTTCTATAAACTCTGGGCCTCGTTATTTACATCTACAAAGAAGCCTTAAGCCTTATCAACAGGTATGGAAAAGGGTGGTGGAGTTATGATTGCAATAGGTTCCTCCTTACCATGCAAACAGGTAGATTTGTTTTCAAATCAACATTTTTCGGAAACAATTTGTGATATTGATCAGTTAATTATATCGATTTTATTAAATTATAAAACTGAAATATTTATAATGTTAAGTTACATTCCTCCAAAAAGTTCTCTTGAAGTATATAATCTGCATCAAAATAACTGCAAAAACATTTTAGAAAATCTTAATAATTCGCAACATGTTATCTGTATTGGAGACTTTAATCTAGGTAATATTATTTGGAATTTTGAATATTTTATACCTTATAATATAATCTCGGAAATCGAAGTTCAATTTATTGACTATTATACTCAATTTGATATAACTCAAATAAATTATTTTAAAAATAATTTATCAAGAATATTAGATTTAATTTTTGTCGATAAAGAAATTGATATTTGTGTCGATAAATCTGAGTTTCCAATAGTTAATAATTCTATGCATCATGTTGCATTAGAGGGTAGTTTTCATTTTTATGATTATATAAAAAAGAAAAACATAAATAATACATAATGTTCCAAACTTCGTTAGAGCGAACTTTGATGCAATGAATGATTTTTTTTTCTCCTTTAATTGGGATTCTGTTTTATATGGCATCGACATAGCTGGGCATTAACTCGTTAATCTGTTAATCGTTAATTAACGAAGTTAAACTTTTGATTAACGGATTAACTTTTAAGTTAACTTTTAAAAATGTTAACGGACACGTTAAATCCGTTAATCCACGTTAAGTCCGTTAATCGTTAGTCCAATGCCTACTATTTTCCGCGCGGCGCGAAAAACAGGTTCAGACAAGTATGAGACAAGTGCCGTGTGGCGCATGCCGCGGGTGAAACAAAAACAGCTAGGTACGTATTATATTTTGACGGCGCGTGCGAGTGAGAAAACTGCGAAGAGATTCGTTTCGTTTGATCATTTCGTTATGCCGGTCGTCCACTATGTGCGCGATAAGTTCAACCAACTTCGTTCAACTTTTTATTCAAATCTTTCGTTGGATAAACGAATTTACAACCTCTTACAATAGTGCAGCAACTTAAGTAATTCACGTTGAGCAACTAAAGTTGAACAAAATGCGTTTGGAACCTCGTACACATAATTGACCAACTTTCCCATATGTTGATTAACCCCTCATACCTAGTTGATCAACTGTTAAAACTTATTCCAGTGTTGAATAGCTCCGTACACCTAGTTGACCAACTTACTCAAATGATGAATAACCTCGTACACTAGTTGATAAACTTGTTCGATTTTGACAGAAAAAAATTTTTTTCGAGTTGATCAACTGCGTTTTCGATATTGTTGCTCAACCAGTTGATGAACGAGTTGATACTCGTACCTTCGTACACTTAACCAAGGATCACTCGTTGGGGAACGCGTTGAACGCACCACGATAAACAAAAAAACTCAAACGTCAAACCTGAAATAATTTTGACTTCAGTTTGGTACATACATTTATTGTCGACGCACGCCTTCGCTTTAAAATATTCTTAATTTGTTCCGTATGAGTATGATTTCCTCTAAGAAAAAAAAAGTGGCTGCCTCATTAATAATATTAGAAAATGAACGACAAAGGAAAAAAAACAGCCAAGACAATTCTGGGTAGATGATTTTTTCTTGAGTCGCGAAGAAAATTGTTTTTTTCAATGAAATATGTATATGAGAAATTAAAATCGATTGATCCCACCGCGCCCGTGAATTCGAATTCAAAGTTTAGGCAATTGCATTTTCGAGGAAATTTGACACCAAGACTGGCATCTCGATTTTTATAAGAGGGGCTCTTAATGTCCCATATATTGGGCTTTTCCTCAATTGCTGAAATCATTTGCAAAATTAATTTCGTGGTCCACTCTGATTTTGTATCATTTTCCATGACGAAAAACCAAAATAAACTACAGTTTGCAAGTTGCAACAACTGCAAGTTCATGGTAACGCAATAGTTCAACTACGTAGACACATTTCACTGCAGCCAACGCAACGCAACACAATATTCAAATTGTTTTCCGTTCTTAGAATATCTGGGTTATGAATTTTTTTTTCAGTTTTTTTTATTTAAAAAAATAACGGTATGTTCATTTTTTTCCAAATTTATACCAAATCTGTATGGCCTTATAATGAGTACATTAAATTTTATTTGAAATCAATAGCATTATTTTTTCGTGAGATATTTGAAACTAAACAAAATTTTTACTTTTTTTTAAACCGTTATAGTGAAAAAACTACTCACTGAATTTTAAAAAACGCCCTTTCAGCCTCTTTCGAAGTTATTATCTATTAAATAACATTTATTGGAAGTCCATATCTTTACTCGTTCTTGAGATATCGACGACGAAAAATGGTACCAAAACGTAGGGACGTACAAACGTACGAACGTACGCACGTACGTACACACACACGCACAAACATCTCTCTAAAAATGATTGATATAGCCTCTAGGGACCTTGAAACGTCGAGAAATGTCAAAAATTCCAATTTGACAAATCGGACCGATTACAATAACTCCCTATGGGAAGTTAATAATAAAAATAACACTTTTAGTAGTACGTATGTCCGCCAACGATTACTCTTAGTCAATGTTCGAGGCCCAATATCATTCCAACATTTAAGAACTGTTAATGGTGACCTATGTGGCTCTTACAAAGAAGCCTGTCAGCGTTTGCAACTGGTATAAAATGATGCGATCAAACCTTAAATGATTCTGTAATTTCTTCAAAAGCTCACCAAATAAGAAAATTGTTTTTTTTTATAATTATATCAATATGCTTTCCATCAAACACAATTGATTATGGATCAAATACAAAGATAATACGAGTATGTGTGACGATATCTTGCATCAAATGCGCAATAGAACAGGAAATCAAATGTTGATTTCGAGGCGTTGATACGAGTATCAATTGAAGACATGTGCTTAATGATGTCGAACAAAACATTACTCAATCATGCATGGTCGCGCCTAATAGCCGAATGAACGACGGTTTTAATCAAAAGTTGCAACGTAAAAAACTGTTCGATCTCGATTCTTTAAGGGAATCGGTTCGAAAAAATGTTCCGCTGTTGAGCCTACAACAAAAGTAATGTCTTTGATAGACTTATGAAAGTTGTAAATGATGGATTTCATTGATTTTAGCAACAATTCCCTAACAGAATGGAACTGCGCTCGCACTTGCTTCCTCTGGTATTGCAGCTACATTGTTGGAAGGCGGTCGAACAGCCCATTCAGCGCCAAAAATTACCATTGAATATTCAAAGCAATGAAACTCCGACTTGCAACATTTTGAAGAACTCTGCAATTACAATTTACAAAGGTCTTGCAACAATGCAAGTTCATAGTATGGGATGATTTTTTTTTTTTTTTAATTGGAGCAAGAATATACGAAAATGATCGACCTAGAGAAATATTTTCAAAACAAAGAATTGTTATTGGTAATGGTAAAATCCCTGTAGATGTTATGACAGGCTGCATTATTTCCTGTAAAATTTTGTCAGTTTACAGAATCAAAAACTGAGCTTATAGAAAAGGTGTTCCCAAACGTCTCGTCGCTCAAAATTACAGATATCATTGTTGGTTGAGTGAACGAGCTATATTAGCTGCCAAAAACACGGATGTAAACGAAGAGATAAATCTATAGATAAAGTTATTACTCTGAAATATGTTTTATTACTGCGAAGGGCCAACAACTTTTGACAGAACAAAATCTCTCGGGGAGGAACTATTAACATAAAAAATCAATGTTGTGTCGTTTTAGAAAAAATAGGGTAGAACAACGTCTGCCGGGGCAGCTAGTTTAAGAAGAAAAATTTGTAACGCCAAATTTATATTTTACTCTACGAATAAAAATTAAATTTCAAAAAATAAAATATTGACTCGTTTTTCGAGATATCAATTTTCCAAGAAAAATTGATTTTTTTTTTTTTTAAATCAAAAAATATATTTTTTAAATGCTATGTTTTTCAAACTTTTTAGAAGCTTCTCTATGTAAGGGAGAGTGGGGCACATTTGAACACGGGGCACATTTGAACAATGTTTATAAAATTTTACTCTTTAACCTGTCAATACCATATCCATAAACGTCATTGACTTTCCTTGATTTTCTCAGTTGGCTCTCGGACTTAGAGGTGAAAGGTCCTTTTGCTAGTGGAATTGTTTTGTTTTCATTTTTTAGTTGTAAGAGTTTAAAAAATAAAATGCACAACTGGGTCGCACGAACTTGCTCCTACGTAATCGACTAGGAATTTTAAAAACAGATGTTCATAAGGATAAAATGAATTTTTTAAATTCTTTTAGTAGTTAGAGGTAAAACCAGAATTCTATGCAAATATGAATTTATGCAGAAACAAAAATAAGTCGTTGTAGTGGTTCCTTGAAAAAATAAGCTTTTATGTAAAAAATTTTTAAAACATTTTTAAGAAAAAAATTTGGTACGCCAACCTTAAGTTTTTATTATTGTAAGAATAAAAGTCTAATTTTCCAAAAAAATACTAAGCCGTTCTTGAGATATCGAAATTTTCAAAAAAAAAAAAATATTTTTTTTTCTAAAAATTGAAAAAATATTTTTTCTTAAGTTTTTAAATGCAATGTTTTTGAAACTTTTTATAAAAAATTTCGTTAAAATCCGTTATGCCGATAATGAGTATTTCAAAATTCGAAAAAAATCGTTCTATGGTAGGTACAGTCAGTAATATCTAGATTTCAATTTTTTTTTATTAAATTATAGATCGTAAAGATTGATCAAAAGAAAAAAAAATTTAGCGAAAATTCTCGGAACGGTTTTGCAGAAAAATACGATTTCGAAAACCATTTTTTTAAATTTGTATGGAAGGTATCGTTAGTTTTAGATAAAACAAAAATAACAATTTTTTGGGAAATTTTTTTCAACCATTACCTAGTTTTAACCAAATGAAATTTTTCAAATTTTTTTTTTTAAATTCTGTGGGACAGTTTTTGAGAAAAAAAAATATTTATAAAATTTCGAAAAAAAATCGTATGGCAGGTACCGTTATTTCTGGTCTTAAAAAAAAAAAACAGAAAAAAACGTCCGGGGCGAAAAAATTAAAACTCATATCTACCAAGTTTGAAGAAAATCGGCCGAACCGTTTAGGCTGTAGTCGAACCGACAGACAGACAGACAGACAGAATTGCGAGACACACTTTTTTGGTCTTCGCTATCATCGTAATGTCAACTTTGATCAAAATCTCGAGTTCGATTTTTTTTACGAATGCATAACTTGCCTTGTAGTACCTTTAAGTCGCAAGTAAAAATTACTGCGCGATTTTAAAACAGGAACAAATTTTTTTGGAGGAAAAATAAATTTTAAACTTAATAACAGTAAGTTTTTTACTGGATATATTTCAGTTAAATATTTATAATAAATTTTATGTCACTGGAACAGTTGGGGCACGTTTGAACATGTTCAAAACTCCCACGATTAGGTTTTTTAACATATTTAAGACATTTATGAGAAAATTTAATAAGCTTCAAGCGATTAATTAAGCAATTTGTTATCTATTCTAAAGGGCAAGTATTGGTTTCAGATAAAAAATGCTTTTGTCATATCGTCCGTCAATCTCTGCGTCTATACGTTCTCTGCCTCATTTTTGAGCTCTTGAATACTGAAAATAAGACTTAGTTAAAGCTTTCTAGACAGGTCGAACAAATCTTGAAATTCTTGTAGCTTTAACTGAAATATTCTAGTTTAAGCTAATCACACAAATTGAATCTTAGTTTTAGAAAACAAGGTAAAACTAAATGAACTTACCGTTGGCTATTTTAAAATAGCTATTACTAGAAAACATCTTAAGCTAGCTTAAGCCTATTCTTATTCACAAAAAATCCAGCTTTTACTTAAAAATACAAGTTTTAGTTTTTTTTTTTCTTATTAATCTTTGTGGATTTTTGTTTTTGTTTTTTCTACAAATACATGAATATGATACGAGTATAACAAAAGTATTAATTTTGAGTTTTATTGATAAGTTCTTATTAAAAAATTAATATAAAACAAAAATTTAAAAGTTCTTTTATTCAGTAAAAAAATAAAATGCACGACTGGGTCGCACGAACTTGCTCCTATGTAATAGACTATGAATTTTAAAAAGGAATGTTATTAGAGAAAACTGTTCATAAGGATAAAATAAATTTTTTAAATTCTTTTAGAGACAAAAACATGCTATGCAAGTAGGAATTTATGCAAGAACAAAAATTATAATTTCATGTAGTGGTTTCTTAAAAAAAAAGGTTTTGTCTACAAAATTTTGGTATGCTTACTTTAAGTTTTTATTACTGTACGAATGCAAATTAAATTTCCAAAAAAAAATATTGCACCGTTTTTGAATTTGATTTTTTTTTCAAAAATTCAAAAAATCTTTTTTTTTTTTAAGTTTTGAAATGCAATGGATTTTAGACTTTTTAGAAGCATCTCTACAAAAAATTTCATTAAAATCCGTCATGTCGATAATGAGTAATTCAAAATTTAAAAAAAATAGTTATATGGCAGGTACAAGCTGTAATATCTTAATTTCAATTCTTTTATTAAATTAAAGATCGTTAAAATTAATTGTAATAAAAAAATTTTTATCAAAATTCTAGGCTCCGTTTTCGAGAAAAATACGATATTTGAAAGTCATTTTTTGACATTTGTATGGTGGCTACCTTTATTTCTAGGTAAAATAAAACTTTTTGTCATACGTCTTGTAGACTATGTTGATAAACATTTATTTATCAAGTTTGAAAAATATTTAATATAAGTTTTTCGAAATATTGAGTTTTGAAAAAAAATTTTGAAATTTTTTTTAAAAATCCAAAACAAATATTTTTGAAAATTTGAATACATAATTCTATTTAAATTTTTGGGGAGCTTAGCCGTAGAACCGTTTTTGAGAAAATCAAAAACTAAAAAAATGGTTCTTTGGGGGGTACCCTCAATAACCGTTTTTCGGAAAAATTTTTTCATTCAGTACCTAGCTTTTACTAAATACATTTTTTTTATCTTTTTTTTTCAAATCTGTCGTGCAGTTTTTGTGAAAAAAAAATATTTACAAAATTTCGTAAAAAATTCGTATCGCAGGTACCGTTATTTTTGGTCTTAAAAAAAAGAAAAAAACGTGTGGGGGAAAAAATTAAAAATAATATCTACCAATACCAATATCTACCCCCATACATGGGGCACTTTTGAACATAAGACCCTAAATTGGTTGAATATAAAAATTAAATATAAATATTTCGTTAAATGGACCAAATATTTTTCTAAATTGAACGTCAATACCACTGCTCCATGTGAGTAAAATATAAGGCCAATTGCTCCAATATTTTAGGTTTTATCAGTCTAGAAAGCAAAAAGTATTCAAATGTGCCCCACTCTCCCATACAAAATTTCATTGAAATCCATTATGCCGATAGCTAGCGAGAAATTCAAAATTAATTCGAAAAAATGGTTCAATGGTAAGAATACTCAGTAATATCTTAATTAAATTTTTAATTGCGACTTATAGGTACTATAAGGCAAGTTATGCATTCGTAAAAAAATCAAACTCGATATTTTGATCAAAGTTGACATTACGATGACAGCGAAGACTAAAAAAGTGGGTCTGGCAATTCTGTCTGTCTGTCTGTCTGTCTGTTCGATTACAGCTAAACGGCTCGGCCGATTTTCTTCAAACTTGGTAGATATGGGTTTTGATTTTTTACTCCCGGACTGTCTGCCTGTCTGTCTTTTCGAATACCGCTTAAGCGCCTCGGCCGATTTTTTTAAAACTTGGTGGATAGTATATTTAATTTTTTCCCCAACCGGTTTTTTTCTTTTTTTTAAGACCAAAAATAACGGTACCTGCCATACGAATTTTTTTTCGAAATTTTATAAAAAAAAAAATTTCTCTCAAAAACTGTTCGAAAGATTGAAAAAAAGATACAAAAAGAAAATTTATTTAGTTAAAGCTAGATAGCTAATGGTTGAAAAATTGAATTTTCTGAAAGTGGTTATTAATGGTACCCGATTATTAGCGGTAGACCGATTTTATTAATTGTTCTTATGCTAGGGCTTTCCAAAAATTTAAATAGAATTGTGTATCCAAATTTTCAAAAAAAAAATGTAAAAAAATGTTTCAATTTTTTTTTTTCAAAACTCAATATTTCGAAAACCCCATGCTCCATTTTTCTAAACTTAAAAAGTAAAAGTTTCTCTATATTATTTACAAGATGTGAGAAAAAAAATCATTTCACCTAAAAATAACGGTACCCTCCATACAAATGCCAAAAAATTATCTCCATAACGGATTTCAATGAAATTTTTCATAAAGAAGCTTTTAAAAAGTTTGAAAAATATTGCATTTCGAAACGTACAAAAAACTATTTTTTGAATTTTTGATAAAAAAATATCATGTTTTTTTTGGAAAATTCGATATCTCAAAAACTGCTCAATAGTTTTTTTGATAATCTAATTTTTATTCGTACAATAATAAAAACTTTAAGATTTTCTACCAAATTTTTTTCTTAAAATTTTTTTAAAAATTTTGTTTATAAAAGCTTATTTTTTTTAAGACTTACAATTTTTGTTCGCTCAAAAATTCATATTTGCATAGCATTCTGTTTTTATCTCTTACTACTAAAATAAAATGCACGACTGGGTCGCACGAACTTGCTCCTATGTAATCGATTGGGAATTTTAAAAACGAATGTTATTGAGAAAATTGTTCATAAGGATAAAATTAATTTTTAAATTCTTTTAGTAGTAAGACACAAAAACAGAATGCTATGCAAATATGAATTTATGCAAGAACAAAAATTATAAGTCCTTGTAGTGGTTTCTTTAAAAGAAGCTTTTATATACAAACTTTTTAAAAGCCTTTTAAGAAAAAATTTTGGTACGCTAATTTAAAGTTTTTATTATTGTTCGAATAAAAATTAAATTTACGAAAAGAAATATTGACCCGTTTCGGAGATATCAAATTTTCAAAAAAAAGAAAAAAATAGATTTTTTTTTCAAAAATTCAAAAAATATTTATTTTAAAGTTTTGAAATGCAATGTGTTTTAGACTTTTTAGAAGCTTCTCTATAAAAATTTTCATTAAGATCCGTTATGTGGATAATGAGAAATTCAAAATTCGAAAAAATCGTTCTATGGTAGGTACAAGCTGTAATGTCTTAATTTCAATTTTTTTTTTATTAAATTAAAGATCGTAAAAATTAATTGAAAGAAAAAAAATTTTATCAAAATTCTAGGTGCCGTTTTCGAGATAAATACGATTTTTGAAAACCATTTTTTTTAATTTTTTAGCATTCGTATGGTAGGTACCTTAATTTTTAGGTTAAATAAAAAATTTTGTTCCACATCTTGTAGATCATATTAAGAAACTTTTATTTATCAAGTTTAAAAAAACATCTAGCATGGGGTTTTCGAAATATTGAGTTTTGAAAAAAAAAATTTGAAGTTTTTTTTAAAAATCCAAAAAAAAAATTTTTGAAAATTTGAGTACACAATTCTATTTATGTTTTTGGGGAGCTTTAGCAAAAAAAAAAATGATCAAAATCGGTTGAACCGTTTTTGAGAAAATCAAAAACAAAAAAAATGGTTCCATGGGGGGTACCCTCAATAACCATTTTTCGGAAAATTTTTTTCAACCAATACCTAGATTTAATTAAATGAAATTTTTCTGTATCTTTATTTTTAAAATCTGTTGAACAGTTTTTGAGAAAAAAAAATGTTTATAAAATTTCGAAAAAAATTCGTATGGGGGGTACCGTTATTTTTGGTCTTAAAAAAAAAAAGAAAATAACGTGTGGGGGGAAAAAATTAAAAATGATATGTACCAAGTTTAAAGAAAATAGGCCGAGTCGTTTAGCCTGTAGTCGAACAGACAGACAGACAGACAGACAGACAGACAGACAGAATTGCGAGACCCACTTTTTTAGTCTTCGCTATCATCGTAATGTCAACTTTGATCAAAATCTCGAGTTCGATTTTTTTTACGAATGCATAACTTGCCTTATAGTACCTATAAGTCGCAAGTAAAAATTTAAAAAATAAATATTATACTTATTCCTAGTATATTAAAAGTTCGGGCGACCCAGTCGGGCATTTTATTTTTATTGAATTATATATGGTAAAATTTAATATAAAAATATATCCAAATTCAAGTAGGGTGGGTACCTACCCTTATTTTTAGATAAAATAAATTCTGTTTTCTCACATCTTGTAGGTTGTATTAAAATTTTTTTTCAAAAAATTGAGCACGGAGTTTTCGAAATTATTGAGGTTTGAAAAAAATGTTTAATTTTTTTTAAATTTAAACAAAATTTGTTTTAAAATCTGAATACACAATAATATCCAAAGCTTTAGCATATGACCAACAATGGTTGAACCGTTTTAGATAAAAGAAAAGGGGGGGGGGGCGGGTGTTCGATTAATAACCATTCTTCAGATTTTTTTCTTCAATTTTTTGATTTTTTTTTTAAATATGTCAAACAGTTCTTTAGAAATTTTTTTTTAATTTTCAAAAAAATGTATGGCAGGTATATTATTTTTATTATTTTTGGTCTTAAGAAAAAAGGAAAAAAAAAACACGTATGAGGGAGAGGAATTTAAAAATGCTATCCACCAAGTTCGAAGAAAATCGGCCAAGTCTTTTAGGCTGCAGTCGGACAGACAGACAGACAGAATTTGCGGGATCCACTTTTTTCGTCTCCCCTATCCTCTTTATGTTTAGTCTGATCAAAATATCGAGTTTGATTTTTTTTTTAACGAATGTATAACTTGCCTTTACTTATGTGCATATTTATGTGTAGTAAATACAAAATATTATAGTAAATTCGCACGTAGTTTCAATGTTTTCAATCGAAATTGATCTTTTCCTGAAAAAAATTTCAGATTCAAAATTGAATTTCCCCCGAGCACGATCTAGGTGGCAGCTTTCAGTCAACACAACCCAGGAAGATAGCCAAGCTTTCAAATAGCGCGTCCAAAATGTCAAGCTTGGCATGTTCCAAAGTGAGAGGTCAAATAGCAAACACAGGCAACGTTTCTTAAAGGGAGCACTGGTTTTAAATATATGATCACATAGTTCAACACCATACACTTCTGGACAATTTGAATCGTCCCTATTCAATCAATTTAATTTTAAATTAATTTCTTCTCAAGCTTGATTTTGAAGAAGCGTGTAACCGAGTAATTTTAAATAACTTAACTTGTTTTTTTTTTTTTGTATTTTGATTTAATATTTATTGTTGGAACCAACTTGCGACATACCATTGATTCGAGGGGTGGATCTCCCCCTGCTTCCAACACCAACACTTTCCAGTTGGGGTTCTCACTTAACCGACTTGCAACCACAGAACCAGCAGATCCAGCACCAACTACCACAAAGTCATATGTGTCCAAACCCTTTTTTATGTAGGTAGGGCCGTAGTCCTTTGGCCATAGCTCCGGCGGAGATAGAGCACATTGAGCAGCAAGAAGTGTGTGGAGAAGTGTTGAAACTAATGTATTCCCAACGCCCAAACTTTGTTGCATGCAATGACCAGAAATTTCCGACATTGTAGTGTCACACTTCCTCTGGTTGCAATATCTTACTGCACACTAAAACTGAGACGGAATAGTAAATATTGGGTTCTATTTATATGTTCTCTTATCATGACAAGCAATTTCTTATCGAAGAAGTTATAAGCAAATATTTTTACAGTTGTTCACAAAAATTATACTACTATAAATTAAATATAATGTACAACTGGATTGTTCGAATTATTTCTTGAAATTCAATGATCTTAGGTATGTATCTTTCCTTGACTCGAAAAGATATTATTTTATCAATATCAGAAAATAGAAAAAAGTCAAAATGTGTGAACATAAGACGCAATTTTCCCACAATTATTTTGAAAATTACAGACACTTTGTTTAATCGATATTGATTGATCTGTTTTCGATAATACTTTGATAATTTATCCATTTTATCTGGCTAATAAAACATTTAAATCGCTAATACGGCGAGTTACATAAAATGCTTTATATTAAATTGAAAGGAAATTCAATAAACCCTTGCAAACTTTATTTTACTTTTAGTTTGAAAGTGGAATCTTAAATGATTAAAAACATTTATAAACTGAAATTATTATGAAAAATGTTGCAAAATATCCTTTCTCAATCATTTTAATATTTAAAAAATTTAAATTTGTATATCACCTTTTTAATTTTTACTTTGAGTACGAACTATTTCTATCACCAGTATACTCGTAAATGCTTCAAATTTTGAAACTGGTCTGTATTAAAAGTAAATATTAATGATGTATTGAAGTCTGGGAAGCAGGTTAATCAAAATAATTTGTAATCTTAATTAGCGATCAATGAATAGCAAAAATGTATGCCAATCAAAAAAGTATTATGAGGGTAGATTATTTGGGTCTTTAAACTCGGAGGTGATTGCGCACTTTCTAAAACTTTGACAAAAAACAATTTAGATAAATTTTACTTAGAGTAAAATCAAATTAAAATCAGTGAAATGAACAATACGTATTATTTCTTTATTAGTAATTATAGAACCAACGCCCGTTGTTCAAGTGGATGGTAAATTGGACCTTATAAGTGAATAATCCGAGATCTTTGTGCAGAATTCTCCTCAGGCTAGTGCGTGAAATGTTGAGCTGCTGAGATCGATGGCGATGGGGAGTTGATGTTCGTGAAATGAGTGGTATCCACTTGCATACCAGTCTCACAAGCGTGGTGGGTGCTTCGTTTCGGCCAAAAATTCGTTTCAAAAAATGCACTCCTTGGGCTACACAGCACTCACTGTGGAGATAAGTTTTCAATGTTTTCCAAGTCTGTTTAAACGTAAAGCGACCCATTTCGTTTTGCGGAGGTATGGTACTGTCTTTCTGTCAAGATTTCGAGCGGAAAACACCCGTCACTTTCAAAATAACATATGATTTTAAAGGAAACCACTAGATGGCCCACCCTGAACAACGAATCCGTTAATGTTGTCGAGTCTGGTATTGCGGATGTTCTTGTTGCTGTTGATGATGGTGCTTATCTTGTTCCCTCTTTTATCATAATGCGGGGGGGATGAGAACAAAAGTAAATTATTTCTGTATTGCTGCTACTGGTTGCCCATATACTATTATTGCTTGGACTGAAACTTGGTTGAGTGAAAATTTAAACTTATCTAAATTATTCAACTCTGATTTTAAGGCCTTCAGAAGAGATCATTGTGTAATGAAAGACAAGAAACATTGCGACGGTGCTCAAGAGATTCAAATGTTTCTGTTATACTTCTAGCACCTATCATTTTTAAAGCTCTTTTTTGGATTCTATCCAAGAGACTCAAGTGTGTTATTGGAGCACCTGCCCAAATATGGGAATTGTACTCGAGCTTTGGACGAATATAAGCCTTATAGATTACAGCCAGATCAGAAGGGGTAAAAAATTTCTTGCAACGTGGAAGGAAACCTAAACACTTGGCAGCGTTTTTGGCAACGTCGAGTATGTGGTCATTCCACACAAGGTGGTCTGTGATGCACATACCGAGCACAGAGAGTTGTTCAGTTTCCTCAATGCAAGTGCCGCTCATGGATAGCGGCAAAAGGGGAGGATTTCGCTTTAACGATAGAAAACAGCATTGGGTTTTTGAAGCATTAAATTCTACACGGTTTTTTATTCCCCAATGGACAATGCTGTCAAGATCAGAATTTAATGAGCTTATCATACGCTGCCGTTCAAGTTCCACTTCCGAAGAACAAGGAAGTGAATCTTCGAACGAATATGAAAAGCTGAGGGTACTATCATCAGCAAACCAATTTAGTGGATTAGAAGTTTCAGATAAGAGATCGTTGATAAACATGAGGAAGAGAGTCGGAGACAAAACGGAGCCCTGGGGTACACCAGCATTTATTTTATGAGTTTCAGACTTGAGGCCATCCAATACGACTTGTATTGAGCGGCCTGAAAGGTAATTTCTAATCCAACGAAGAAGAGATTCATCAATACCAAATGCACGCATTTTCGATAAGAGAGCTTGATGCCAAACTCTATCAAATGCTTTTGAAATATCAAGTGCAATAATCTTACTTTCTCCAAAACGATGTAAAGATTTGTGCCACTGTTCGGTGAGATATACCATCAGATCACCAGTGGACCTATTGCTACGAAAGCCATACTGCCGGTTATTAAGAAGCTTTCGTTCTTCGAGATATTTCTTGAGCTGATTATTTATCAGTGTTTCCATGACCTTGGAAAGAAGGGACGTAAGTGCAATTGGACGATAGTTAGAGGGGGAAGAAGATCCACCTTTTTTAGGGACAGGCTGGACAAATGCTGTTTTCCATCTACTCGGAAAAAGTCCAGAGGAATAGGATAGATAGAAAAGCTTACGCAGTAGTTTTGCCAGCGTTGAGTTGACACTAAGGTGTTTCCAATGCCCAAACTTTGTTGCGTGCAACGACTAAAAGTTTCCGACATATTATTATTTTTGCTTCCTTCCGCCCAAACTTTTGATTTGTTATGAAATTCATAAGTATCTTCGCGGTACTTATAGAAGTCAACCTTATCAAAAAACAAAATACAAGTGTTCAAAAACAAAACAAACGTTATCAGCAACAGTGGTAAGAAAAATTATTTTACACACCGAACAAAACATAAATACGGACTAAAGGCCAAAAAAGCTATTTTGAATCAATAATTCAACAAGTCCATTAATAGTGCTAAGTCTACTACTTGACTGATTTTTTTCAGTAGTATATAGAATTTGTATTATAAAAACCTTCATATAGAATAAATACGCCAGTTTTATTTTACTTTTTGATCTTTGTCTATTATTTGTGCATTCCAACGACTGCAGAAGCTTCATGGACGGAGAAGAAGATAAATCGCCATCTCTGCTCGATTCCAAAGACGAAGACTACATTTAGGAGAGTTGGGAGCTCCAAGTGGTTTAACGATTAGGAAGAAAATATTTTAGAATGAAAGTGGTATCACAATGATTTAACTTATGGTTGTCATCTCTCTTTTATCTCTGTCGAAGAGACATAAAAAAAAAGCTACAAGGTGGAAGAAAATTAGTCATCCAATTTTGTTTTTGAACTTAGGTTAGGTTAGGTTAAAGTGGCTGTCATTAAAGCGTCTGACACACTTAGACCATTAGAGGTCCATTGTGATACCACGATCTAATAGGGAACAAAAAAGTTTCCTACTAGTTAAAACCATTTGGAGCTTCTGATGAAGCGAAGGAGACTTTTAATGTCTTTATTTATGAGATCGCTTGGTTCATTATAGAAATATTCTCCTAGATGAAGTTTGCGTCTGTAAGAGAGAGCAGGGCATGTACAAAGAAGGTGTGGGATTGTCTCCTCTTCCTCCTCGTCCAAGCAACTCCTGCAAAAATCGTTTGATAGCACACCGAGTCGTGCGGCGTGTCTACCTATGAGACAGTGTCCAGTTATGACACCTATGACGGAGCTGATCTGAGATCTACTGAGGGACAAAAGACATTTTGACCGTTTCGGATCCAGTTTAGGCCAGATTTGTTTGGTCGCCATACAAGTGGTAGTATTAAGCCATCTTGTGTTTGATTGTTCCAGAGCGATTCGTTTCAGCATAAGTTTACTTGTAGCTATGGGCATACCTATATTTGCCTTTTCGGGTAAGATAGGCATTTCCGTTCCAATTCTGGCGAGTTCGTCGGCTTTGCAATTCCCCGGAATGTCCCTGTGACCCGGCACCCAGAATATGTGAATGTTAAACTGTTTGGCCATCTCCATTAGAGACGAACGACAGTCTTGGGCTGTAATGGAGTTTACAGAGACTGATGCGAGGGATTTCAAAGCAGCCTGACTGTCTGAGAAGATACGGATATCCGTGTTAGATACCACGTTTTCTTTAAGCCAGGACAATACTTCCTTTATCGCCAGAATTTCCGCTTGGAATACGCTACAATGGTTTGGTAGGCGGAAGGAGAGACTAAGGTTTAGTCCATCTGAGTACACTCCACCACCCACTCCGTTTTCAGTCTTCGATCCATCTGTAAAAAAGTTTACTGATCTATTATCTGTCAAAGCCCCTTCCTCCCAAGCTGACCTTGAGGGAATGGTGACTTCAAAGTTTTTATCGAAGATCAAAAAGGGAGTGATGTAGTCAGAGTGACTTGGTAGAGTTCCGAATAAATTCAGAATGGTGGTATGGCCAATAGAGCTATTGGTCCATTGAGAGATGGCTTTGAGACGTATGGCTGTGCTCGCGGCCATTTGTTTGCTGTAAATATCTAGGGGTGTCAGGTTGAGTAGTATGTCTAGTGCAGCGGAAGGTGTCGAGCGGAGAGCTCCGCTGATGCACATGCACGCTGAACGTTGAACTCTGCTTAGTTTATCGCGATTAATCGCTTTATCTAAGGCCGTCCACCATACGGTCACCCCGTAAGTAAGTATCGGTCTGATGACCGCAGTGTATAGCCAGTGGTAATTTGTGGAGACAAGCCCCACTTGTTCCCTACGGCTTTTTTACAAGAAAAGAGAGCTACCGTGGCTTTCCTTACTCTTTCCTGTATATTAGGTTTCCAACTTAACTTTTTGTCTAAAATAAGACCCAGGTATTTAGCTTGATCTGAGAAAGTGAGTGGAACGCCTTTAATCGATGGAGGGTCTAGTTGAGGAATTTTGTATTTCCTTGTGAAGAGGACTAGTTCAGTCTTGTGGGGTTTAACACTTAAGCCACAGCGAGCTGTCCATTTTAGTAGCTTGTTGAGAGCGGTTTGTATAAGTTTTGTTAGAATTTGAGGATGCTTTCCTGATACAGTAATGGCAATATCATCAGCGTATGCAATCACTTTTAATCCCTCTTCTTATAGGTCTATTAGCAGATCATTAACTACCATGTTCCATAGAAGTGGGGATAGGACTCCACCTTGTGGGGTTCCTCTACTGACTGACCTTCTTGTAGTAAAGCTACCTAGTTCCGCATGTATAATTCTGCTTTTCAGCATGAATTTTATAAGGTTACTAAGTGAGCTATCCACATTGAGATTCTGCAGTGTCTTCGCTATTGCGGTGCTGTCGACATTGTTGAAGGCGCCTTCTATATCTAGGAATGCAACTAGAGTGTATTCTTTGTGATCTAGGGAGTATTCGATTGCGCGTACCAAGGTATGTAGCGCAGTTTCTACTGATTTTCCCTTGCAGTAAGCGTGTTGTGCCGTAGAAAAAAGGTTTGGTTTTATAGCACTACGCAGATGAATGTCAATCAATCGTTCCAGTGTCTTGAGAAGAAATGACGATAGACTGATAGGTCTTAGGTCCTTGGGCGTAACGTGGGAGCATTTACCAGCTTTGGGTATAAAGACTACTTTGACTTCTCTCCATATAAGGGGAATAGGGACCAGGTTTAGACAACTGTTCCTTATTATCTCTAATGTGGGTAAGATAATGTCCAAAGCAACTTGCAGTTCGGCTGGTATTATGCCGTCTGGTCCTGCCGATTTGTATGGATCGAAGCTGTTAATTGCCCATTTTAGTTTGTCCCTTGTTATTAACCCTTGAATCTTTATACCTTTGTTATCCGACTCTACTGAGTCAATGTTGCAAATGTTTTGCGAGCTACCTGGGAAATGAGTGTCAAGTAGCAAATTGAGTGATTCTTCACATGAATTTGTCCAGGAGCCATTTGACATTTTCAAAGAGCTTGGCATGACTGGATTTGTTGAGAGGATTTTCCTCAATCTGGATGCTTCAGAAGTATCTTCTATTTTATTGCAGAAGTTCCTCCATGAAGATCTTTTGCTTGTCCTCAATTGTTTCTTATAAATCTTTAAGGATTCTTTATATAAGTCCCAATCTGAGGATTGTTTTTGAACTTCTTTTTTACAAAATTGAACAAAAAATGATTTTGAGTGATGACAATCTTCATTTGGAGCCTTAACATTTTGTCTGTAAAATGAAAAAGATGATATCAGTCAAGTGGCTGCCGTCAGTGTGCATTTTCCATGACTCCCCGCAAGGTTTTCGGCGATAACTGTTCGCATTCGTGTCGAAAATTCTTCTTAAGAGATGCAATTGTCTGAGGCTTGTTGGCATTATGCCCGCGATTTAAGTAGACCCATTTCTGCACCTTTTACTACTTGATTCACAAATTAAGCACCTAGTATCTTACAGTGCATTAAGACTATAGGAATCGAACCTTATGGCCACAGACATATTAAGGAGTTGATTCCAATAGAGATCTTTTCGACTCCCACTGACTACTGCACCCCTAAAAGGGGCATCAGTAAAGAATGCAGGATTATGTTCCCATCAAGATAGGATTAGGATGATGACGTCGGGATGAAAGACTTTGACAAAACTATCTTTACTGATGGAGTATAGTGTTGGTTCAGGAATCTTCGATGAGACTATGCATATATCTAGGTCGTCGCCCAACTTTGCTAGTGTTTTTCGAGCTTTATTACTGGCTGTCAGGGAAGCATGCAAGATACTCAAACAAAATCCAAGCCAGAACCGGAGTATGGCATTTCGGAAATGAAGATCAAACACTTGATCTCTTTTCTCAACGTGACGAAATATCTCTAAGACAAACTTTGGTTAGTTCTGTGCCGTGCCCTTCGTTTGACTTCTTAGACCTCTAGCTTGCGTACTGAGGACTTTGCCGGAGGTATCAATTGGATTGGCTACTTTAACAGTACCAGTCAACAAGCTGTCTAGCTTCCCACAGTTTACACGGTGTCGGATGAGTGTGGTGGTCCGCTGAGTGAGGGATCCAATTTTCGGATGATTGTGCGAAACCAAACACACAATAAGAGACATCAAAGCCTACTAGATCCATATTTTTTAACTTAATGTCCACAATTTCCCATATCAACTCCATCCACAGGTTTATATGAGTTATGGTATCAAGATGGCGCACTTCAGCGCTAATTGGGCCACAGGGGCAAACTCCTGATGGTCGCCATTTCTACCTACCTACCTAAGTAGACCCAAAGAAAGAAGCGTGGGATGGTTAAATCAAGCAATCTTTCTGGCCATGCCAAATTGACAAAACACCAGATAACGCTACCAGAAAACGTTTCCTTCACAATATCCATGATGGCTCATGCTGTGTATGCGGTTCCACCGTCTTGTTGAAATGACATGTTCATGTTCACCAAGCCCCGGTCATCCAATTTAGGATGGAAGAAGTCGACTAACATGGAGCTGTAGCGTTCGCCAGTAACAGTGACCGCGTGGTGTAAGCGTAATGTAATGGCGGATTTTCAGTGCCCCAGAAACGAAGATTTTGCTTTTTAACGCAAGTGCTTTAGTGGAAATGCCCCTCAACGGTCATCATGATTTTCGACACAAAATCGTCTTCTTTGTTGTTGAGATTGAGGATGGTTTGACAGTAATTCACACGCAATGGACGGTCACTTTGTGAGGGAACATGAGTAGTCTTTCACTAGAAAGTGCTGTAGTGTCACCGAATGACCAGCCCGGTGGCGGCCACGCCCTGCATGGTCTCCTGTTGTTGCAAGCTTTTCGAGTCGAGTAGCTAAACGCTGAAATGTTTACGCAGTTGGCGCGACAAGATTAGGAAATCGATGTCGAAATTCAAACTGCGCTAACACCAACGACCGATTATTGGTAAAAAAAAATCAAGCCAATTTTTGTGGACTGAAGGCCAAAAAAGCTATTTTGAATCAATAATTCAACAAGTCCATTTAATGCTAAGTTTTCTACTTGGCTGATTTATTTCAGTAGTATACAGAATTTGTATTAAAAAAACCTTCATATAGGTAAAGAAAATCGACAAAATTATTAAACGCTCTTCCGGAGTATCGCAGTAGATATACTGCACCTGTTTTGTTCATGAATGTCAAAAATAATTGCCATTTGCAAAATTATGTAAGACAGGGTGATTACTTTTGCGCCACCTTGTACATGACCGAGTTTAACTGCTTTTGATATCTTTTTATGAACCAGAAAGATCTTCAATTCATTATTTTCGCAAGCACATGCTGAGAGCTTTCAAAACTGGGCCTTGTGTTGTTTTTGTTATACATGTAATTTTGAATAAAGATCCAATCTGGATCAGATCTGCGGGGAAAATAAAACACAGCTAATAACAATCTGAATCTGATTTTTTTATTAAATTAAATCCACGACTGGGTCGCACGAAATTGCTTTTGCGTAAAAGACGAAGAATTTTATAAATGAATTTTATAAGAGAAAACTATTGATAAGCGTACGATTAATTTTTTAAACTCTATTAGTAGTGAGAGATAAAAACATGTAAAAAAATATCATGTGATTTCTTAAGCAAATATGAATTTATGATAGAACAAAAATTATAAGTGATTGTAACGGTTTCTTAAAAAAATAAGCTTTTATACACCTACAAAATTTTTAAAACATTTTTAGGAAACAATTTTGGGAAACCAACTTTAAATTTGTATTATTGTTAAAATAAAGGCTGGTTTTTAAAAATGCAATAAAGTGAACATAATTAAATTTTTTTGATGAGCTATGGCTTTATTGGTAAGAGCAAACATTCCCATTAATTATTCAACACAACGTCGTTAAAGTGGCTGCCTTGGCTGGCTTCCGGATTGTTGGCAGAACATCGGTCCTTTACGGTTCCTCACAATAAAAGTTCAAGGGGCTGAGTGGCAGGCACACCATCCGGCATGAACCAGAGGTCGTCCAATTCCGTGTCTTCGATTTTAGTGTAAAAAAAAAAGTCAATTAACATGCCTCTGTAACGCCGACCGTTGGCCAAAACGTTGTTCCTAGTCTCATTTTCGAAGAAAAATGGTCCAATGATGCCACCACTCCAAAATCTAGACCAAACTCTCACTGTAGATGCGGGTTTTCTGAGCTTCAGATGCGACAATTTTTTTTACGTAGCCACCGAGATGAAAATGCGGCTCGTCAGAAAAGATGATTTTCCGCCCAAAATCGTTGTCCAATTCAAGCTGCTCTAAGGACAAAACTGCCAAGACATAAGGAAGAGGATGCTCGTGCGCCTTAAATTGCTGAGTCAATTGGACCTTTTGAGAGAATAATCCAAGATCTATGTGCAGAATTCTCCTCAGCCTAGTGCGTGAAATTTTGAGCTGTTGAGATCGGTGGCGAGTTTATGTTCGTGAATTGAGTCTTACACACTCGGCTACAGCAGCCACATTCTCGCCTGTGTTCAACGTTCAACGACGGGGACCATGAGTGTTGTCCAGTAGCATACCAGTCTCACGAACTTTTTGCACAAACTTGCGTACAGCAAATTTCGGCCAAAAATTCTTTTAAAAAAAATGCACTCTTTTGGCTACACAGCACTCACTGTGGAAATAAGTTTTCAATATTTCCCAAGCGACCCATTTCGTTTTGCGAAGGTATGTAACTAACTTTCTGTCAAGATTTCGAGCGGGAAACAGCTGCCAGTGTCAAAATAACCTATGTGTGATTTAAAAAGAAACCACTAAGTGGACCACCCTGTACAAATTAAATTTCAAGAGAAATATTGGCCCGTTTTTAAGATATTGAATCATCAAAAAAATTTAATGTTATGCAATGTTTTTTTTTAACATTTATACCATGCCGATAATGAGAAAGTCGAAAATATAAAGAGTGGTTCTTCGGTAAATTCTATCAGCAATTTCAAAAAAAAAGTTTTTTTATTGAAACATTTTGTTCAAATTTTAAGCGCCATTTTCGAGGAAGATACGATTTTCGAAAACATTTAAACATTGGTATAAAAGATACCTTAATTTTTAAATAAAATATCAATTTTTTGTTCACATCTTGTAGTAAAAACTGTTGATTGTTAAGTTTCAAAAATATTGAGTAAGAGATTTGGGAAATAAAGAAATTTGTATGATGTTTCTTAAGTAAAAAAAAATTGGCCGTGGCGCGATGGTTCTGTGCTCGCCTGTCAACCTCAGTATCACAGGTTCGATCCCTGCCGTCGTCTATGTCGTCTTTAATTCCATTAAAACCTTCTAAAAATTGTCATCAATGGGTTGCTAGTTTACTCATTACATGTTGTTTAGGCATAACACTAACAACATGTGATTGAGTTAAACTAGTATGCCCAACAAGGATGAAAAACGAATAAAATAATGCGAATTATAAGGGACATAGAAATAACACACGGAAATTCTCCGCTTAATTCAGCCGCCATCCCTGGAGATAAAAAGTCTGAGACAACCACCTTCAGTCTCAGAACATCGTGCCACACATCTTTCCTATCCTTCTTTCTCTTCCGTAACTTCACGCCCGCGCTGTGTAGAAAAAAACATTTAAAGGGTAATCATATTCCCTTAAGCGTGAGTTAATTATAAAAAAAAAAAAAAAAAAAAAAAAAAAAAAAAAAAAAATACACTATAAACTATTTAAACATTCCAACATCAATCAATTGAACTAGCAGTATTTTAACAAATCTTCATTTTGTATTAGCTAGCGCAACCCACTGTAAACACCTGCAATGGTATGGTTACCTGATTTTCAGTCGCAAGAGAAGAAGTGATCCTTAAACCAAGACTAATCACAGTGCTCACGAACTTAAGTTGTACTTGTAAGAGATACACCGGTGGTAAAAGAAAGGTATTAATCTGGTTCTTAGATATCGCGATAGATTGGGACTTAGATGGGTTAAGGGCTAGGTAGTTGTTAAAGAACCAACCGCAGATTTCTTGAAGGTTCTCATTTATTCTACAACTTGGATCCTCTTCTAAGCCAATTAAACGAGAGATTTGTACATAATCAGCAAGTGAATTTATACATTGGAACAAACATTTAGCAAATCGTTGATAAAAAGGCAAAATAAGATAGGTCCCAAAATAGAGCCTTATGGAACACCCATCTGCAGATTCATATGTACATTCAGAAATCAGTTGATTAATTTTAATCCTCTAGCACGTGTTAGTCAAATAATTTTTAGTAAGATTCAACACTCCGTCATGAAAGCCAAGTGGATCATTAATTTCATGCAGAGAATTTTATGATTAACTCCGTACATTTGAAGAATGTAGCAAGCAGAGAGCAGTCACATTACCCATTGCAGTTAGGCAACTGTGATGAACATGGAATCCAGAAAATTTAAAACAAAAAATGAATTTATGGAAGGTACATATAATATTTGAAAAAAAAAAATGTCAACCATTATTAAGCTATTACTAAATAACATTAGTCAAACAGACAGGCCCCATTTCTTCGTCTTCGCTATCATCATAATTTAAAGCCTATCAGAATCTCGAGTTCGAATTTAACGAATGCATAACTTCCCACATATTACTTATACATTCGCAAGTAAAATGTAAACCAGTGATAGCCAGATTACTAAACACTCCTATTTCCTAAAATAATCACAAATGTTAATATCTAATAATTATTTGCTTGGGCTTTATCAACATAAGATAGCATTTTGTATTTAAGAATTAAAAATAACAATAGATTTCGAGTGATAAGTTTCAACACTTAATTATTGGTAAAACAAATAAAATGACGTGGAAGTAGAGCAATCTTTGTTATCGATTTTGTTAAAAAGTTCTTATCATCAGCCAAAGTACTTATAGAACCTTAAAACCTTTTCAACTGAGAATAAGTACTAAGGGTGAAGTTAAGCATTTTTCGAAAATCGAACTCGAGGTTTTAATTAAATATTATTAATTGGAAATGTTCGGATCTGCATGTCAACGCGTGCACGTCAACTGTTTGTGTTGTGAAAGTGAAAGTCTTAAATTGTCAAAAAAATATTAAAGAAAAGTGCATTTCCCCCCCTTCAATCAATATAATAAAAATAAAAAAAAAAATCAATAACCCAAAAATAAAATCTATAATCACGCCTCAATAAACCAAATCAATAATCCAAATTAGTGCAGCCGCAAAGTGAAAAAAATAAAATGCACGACTGTGTCTCACGAACTTGCTCCTATGTAAAAGACTAAGAATTTCAAAAATGAATGTTATTAGAGAACATGTTCATAAGCATAAAATTCATTTTTTAAATGACTAAAAAAAACTTCTTTAGTAGTTAAAGGTATGAATAGGATGCCATGTCATTCAAGCAAATATAGATATAGATATAAGTCTTTGTAGTGGTTTCTTAAAAAATAAGGTTTTATATAAGAAAATTTTAAAACATTTTTAAGAAAAAATGTTGGTACGCCAATTTGAAGTTTTTATAGTTGTATCGTTGTATGAATAAAAATTAAATTTACAAAAAAAAAGGATTCAGCCGTTTCCGAGATATTGAATTTTCAAAAAACAAAAAATAGATTTTTTTTTCAAAATTCAAAAAAATATTTTTCTTAAAGTTTTGAAATGCAATGTTTTTTAAACTTTTTAGAAGCTTCTTTCTACGAAATTTCATTAAAATCCGTTGTGCTAATAAAGAGAAATTCAAAATTTTAAAAAATCGTTCTATGGTAGGTACAGTCAGTTATATCTTGTTTTCAAAAATTTTTTTATTAAATTACAAATATTAAAAAATAATCGAAAGAAAAAAAATTGAATCAAAATTCTCGGAACCGTTTTCGAGATAAATACGATTTTCGAAAACCATTTTTTAACATTTGTATGGAGGGTACCGTTATTTTTAGGTAAAATGAATTTATTTTTCTCATATATTGTTGATTATTTTTCCAAACTTTTATTTATCAAGTTTTGAAAAAATCGAGCATAAGGTTTTTCAAATATTGAGTTTTCAAAAAAAAAATTTTGAAAGTTTTTTTAAAAATCCAAAAAAAAATTTTTGGAAAATTTGAATACACAATAATATTCAAACTGCTGGGAAGCTTTTGCATAAAAAAATGATCAAAATCGGTGGTACCGTTTTTGAGAAAATCAAAAACAAAAAAAATGGTCCCAAGGGGGGTACCAAAACTACTCATTTTTTTGAAAATTTTTTTCAACCATTACCTAGGTTTAACTAAATTAAATTTTTTGAATTTTTTCTAAGAAAATCGCAGTGACAGTTTTTGAGAACAAAAAATATTTATAAAATTTCGGAAAAAAATCGTATGGCAGGTACCGTTATTTTTGGTCATAAAAAATCAAATCAAAAAACATCCGGGGGTAAAAAATCAAAACCCATATCTACCAAGTTTGAAGAAAATCGGCCGAGACGTTTAGCTGTAATCGAACAGACAGACAGACAGACAGACAGAATTGCCAGACCCACTTTTTTGGTCTTCGCTATCATCGTAATGTCAACTTTGTTCAAAATCTCGAGTTCGATTTTTTTTACGAATACATAACTTGCCTTATAGTACCTATAAGTCGCAAGTAAAAATTAGAAAGAAAAAAAAAATTATTATATAATCACAGTCAGCAAGTGCTAACCCCTCGTCCCACCCTTTCCCTTTCTCAATCAAACAGTTAATCTATAGCCTGATCATCGTGTACACTGTGTGGGTAATCTCACATAGAGTGTACGATGAATCAGGTATAGATAACAACAAATGGATATTTGATAATTGTTAATCTCTTTATTCCAGGGGCGGTTTTGATGCATGTTGCCATTTAGGCATAACACTAATGGCAATGTGTATTGAATAATGCAATTGGTACTGAGATTTATTAATTGTCAAATTAGACTACTCGTTTGTTTTAGTTTTTTCGTTTTGTGAATATTTTCAATGGTAAGTAATTTTAGGGTTGATTTCAGCAACATTCGGGGCTTGCGAATGAATTTCTATGCCACGTACGTCCACACTTTAAACAACAGGCCAGCTGTTTTGGCACTAAGTGAAACTCAGGTAGGTGAAAACACCGATGATTCGGAATTTACTCTGCATGGGTATAGCTTAGTGCCATTATTCTTCCCACATCACGGACTCGCAATTTATATAAGAAACTTCAACTTCAACCCCAATATGGTAAATGTTTAAATACGAACTTCAATTTTATATGGTTAAAATTCACGGTATACAAGCACATCATTCATACCTGTTTCATTTATCGAAATCCAAACCTGGACAGAAATTCAACTTTTAACGAATTTGATGCTCTGTCCGATTCCATCCAAAGAATTGTTTCCCATTATCCTCACACTGAAATCGTCATTGCGGGCGATTTCAATGTACACAATTCTAGTTGGCTTCGGGGAGGTCTTTGCTGAGTTAAACCACTTGACTCAGCTTGTTAATGAGCCAACTCGAATTCCTGACTTGTTTCTTACCTCTGATCCTGATAAATACACCATCAGTGTATTATCTCCTCTAGGCACATCAGACCACTGCGTAAGCTTTTCTATCTATCCTATTCCTCTGGACTTTTTCCGAGTAGATGGAAAACAGCATTTGTCCAGCCTGTCTCTAAAAAAAGGTGGATCTTCTTCCCCCTCTAACTATCGTCCAATTGCACTTACGTCCCTTCTTTCCAAGGTCATGGAAACACTGATAAATAATCAGCTCAAGAAATATCTCGAAGAACGAAAGCTTCTTAATAACCGGCTGTATGGCTTTCGTAGCAATAGGTCCACTGGTGATCTGATGGTATATCTCACCGAACAGTGGCACAAATCTTTACATCGTTTTGGAGAAAGTAAGATTATTGCACTTGATATTTCAAAAGCATTTGATAGAGTTTGGCATCAATCTCTCCCTCTCTTCTTCGTTGGATTAGAAATTACCTTTCAGGCCGCTCAATACAAGTCGTATTGGATGGTCTCAAGTCTGAAACTCATAAAATAAATGCTGGTGTACCCCAGGGCTGCGTTTTGTCTCCGACTCTCTTCTTCATGTTTATCAACGATCTCTTATCTGAAACTTCTAATCCACTAAATTGGTGTGCTGATGATAGTACCCTCAGCTTTTCATATTCGTTCGAAGAATCACTTCCTTGTTCTTCGGAAGTGGAACTTGAACGGCAGCGTATGATAAGCTCATTAAATTCTGATCTTAACAGCATTGTCCATTGGGGAATAAAAAACCGTGTAGAATTTAATGCTTCAAAAACCCAATGCTGTTTTCTATCGTTAAAGCGAAACCCTCCCCTTTTGCCGCTATCCATGAGCGGCACTTGCATTGAGGAAACTGAACAACTCCCTGTGCTCGGTATGTGCATTACAGACCACCTTGTATGGAATGATCACATATTCGACGTGGCAAAAACGCTGCCAAGTGTTTAGGTTTCCTTCGACGTTGCAAGAAATTTTTTACCCCTTCTGATCTGGCTGTAATCTATAAGGCTTATATTCGTCCAAAGCTCGAGTACAATTCCCATATTTGGGCAGGTGCTCCAATAACACACTTGAGTCTCTTGGATAGAATCCAAAAAGGAGCTTTAAAAGTGATAGGTGATAGAAGTATAACAGAAACATTTGAATCTCTCGAGCACCGTCGCAATGTTTCTTGTCTTCCATTATTTTACCGTTACTTCTACAAGCAGTGTTCTAGCGAAATAGCCAGTTGCATTCCTCCCCTTAAACAATTTAACCGTAATACTCGCGCTTTTTGGAATGCTCATCAGTTTACCCTTGAGCCTAATTTCGGACGTACTGTGAAATACGGAGATTCTTTCTTTAGCCGGACTACACGCATGTGGAATGCTCTACGCAGCTCTATTTTTCCTTCCCATTGTAATCTTCAAAAATTTAAAACTAATGTGCATCGGTATCTCCTTTTAAACCCTTCCTTGTTTTCCTAACGCTCGTACTGTGTTAATCATTTTAAGGGTAGTAATAACCCCTTGAGTGCGCACTAATTATAAAAAAAAAATTGGAAATTGGGCTTATCTCTCTTTCTTTGTGCATTCTGTCTAGGGTAAAAGTAAGTGAGTTGGTGTATCTTTGTTGCTATTGTAATATCTTCCAAGTTTATTAAAATTAAATAATCTTAATATACTCGTACTTACATATAAAACAAAGTCGGGTCTGTTCGAACACTTATAACTCGAGAACGACTGGACCGATTTGCATGGTTTTTGATTTATTGTATTGGTCTCCATCTCCATCCGTAATAGCAGAGTAACTACTCGTATTAAAAATATTAGAATACTGACAAAAACATAAAATAAAAGAAAAAATATTTTCCAATACCGACGATGAAATTACGCGCTTTTAAGTCGGTAGATATATGAGGCAATTTGGCGTATATTTTCATTCCCTGTTCACGGACGTCATCCCACTGTTGTACATTTGGCGGTGCTTTACTCGGAGATGCCACGTTATTACACTTGGAATGCTTCATCAAAGAAATTTCTGCGTCGTCGGAGGCAAGGCGATGCGGTTCCTGATCATCTGGATATGCGTTCTACTGATGCTCTTGGTCGTATTTACACAGGTCACCCAAAGAATGATGAATGTTTCTATTTGCGCTTGTTCCTGGTAAATGTACGTGGGCCAACATCATTTGAATCACTACGAACTGTTAATGGTATAGTATGCCCAATATTTAGTGCAGCATGTCAAGAGCTCATTTTGCTTGAAAACGATACTTATTGGGACACGACAATCGCTGAAGCAAATATTTCCGCATCTCCAAGTCAGATACGCACATTATTTGCTATCATCATTTCTATATGCTTCCCATCTAATCCAACCTGTTGAACAAATACAAAGATAACATGTCAGAAGACATTTTACATCGAATTCGTGTAAGCTCAAGAAACCTTGATCTTGAGGCGAATGAGGGTAATGCATAACCAGGCCTTGCTCTTGATCGAAGATATGTGTTACTTCATGTGCGGCAGTTTGTTAGGTAAGTTAGGAATGCCAGCACTAGATCGCGGAATGAATGACTTATTAAATAGAGAATTGGAAGGTGAACGTGAATATGATGGATATGAATTAGACCAATCAGTTCAAACGAAAGTACCCCTATTGAACACAAAACAGAGGGAAGTCTTTGATACATTAGTTAATGCTATTGATGATGGAAGTAGTGGCTTATTTTTCCTGTATGCCCCTCGTTGAACAGGAAAGACATTCCTCATGTCCTTCGTGCGAGATCCAAAATTGCGGTAGCAGTTGCTTCTTCTGGAATAGCGGCCAGGTTGTTAGAAGGATGCCGTACGGCTCATTCAGCGTTGAAATTGCCATTAAATCTTCAAACTACTGAACAACCGACATGTAACATTGCAAAACACTCTGCAATGGCAAAAATTTTAGTAGCCTCAGAAATCATCATATGGGACGAATGCATAAATGCATTGGAAGCTCTTGATCAAACCTTAAAAGATCTGCGCAATAACTCGAGAGCTTTTGGTGGTGCAATGATTTTACTATCTGGCGATTTCCGCCAAACACTGTCTGTCATTCCAGAATTGCTGCCAGATTGCTGCCGATAAAATAAACGCTTGCCTCAAATCATCAAATCTGTGGCGCTATGTGAAGAAACTTCAGCAAAACTGGCAGCAAATATGAGAGTTGCATTGTTGAACGACTGAAGATTTCTCCGAGCAATTGCTTACTATCTTTAATGGCCGTGTTCTTATCGACGAATCGAAGGGATTGATTTCATTTCCTCCGAATTTTTGCAATTTCGTCTCATCGAAAGACGATCTCATCAGCAAAGTATGTATTCCCGAACATCATTGCTAGCCACAAAAATAACAAATGGTTAAGCGAGCGAGCAATTTTGGCGCCTAAGAATTAAGATGTGAATGACTTAAGCTTTAGAATTCAGAATCAAATCGTTGGTATTCGGCATTCATTCAAATCTGCTGAATATGTAACAAACAAAGATGAAGCCACTAATAATTATTATCAAACTGAATTTTTGAGCTCCTTGGATGCGCCTGGTTTACAACTGAAGGCGAACCTCGAAATCTAAACCAACCAAAACTATGCAATGGAACTCGCTTGGTGATAAAAAAAACTGATGAGTAATGTGATTCACGCGACGATACTCAAAGGAAAATTAAAGATGAGTAAGTTCTCATTCAGAGGACTCCAATGATCCCAACGGATATGCCTTTTGAGTTTAAACGAATTCAGCTCCCGATTTGTCTTGCCTTCGTCAAACAAATCACAAAACCAATCCTTGACTGTTTTTGGTTCATGCTTACGTGTCGGCAAATCATCCGCTTTATTTGTTCTTGCAAGTGATAACGCAACATGAATCGAGTGGCACCGAAAGGGGTTATGACTACCCTTTTAATGTTTAGTAGAATGAATGAATGAATATTGAGAGGGGGCTTGCAGTGCGACCTAAAAATCTATTATGCCCCCATTCAGAGCTAGATGAGTTGCTAACCCTACAGCTCTTCCTCCAAGTTAATCTCTTTGATGATTTTGAATATTTGTTGTACCCTCAGAGACGATAAATAACCCTCTACTACCTGGTAGCGTCACAGGTACTTGTTCTTTTGATGCATTAGTGCTTCGCATCCGCTTAGTATGTGTTCCGGCGTTTCGTCATGAGTATTGCAGAATCTGCATGTGGAGATGTTGACCTGGCCAAGAATACTCAAGTGCCTTCTTAGTTTACAGTTTTAGTTATTATTTTGGATCTTTTGGCCTCCTCCTCTATTTTCATTTCGTTTTTAATCCTGATTTCTCTTACTCCGCAGAACTGCTCTGGCTCCGTTGGAGGATTTTTGGGCCTATTTTTGCTAGCCAGTCGGCCTCCTCATTTCAATGCACACCTATATGTCCAGGTACAGAATGGATTGATACATTCTAGTGGATTGACCCATTGTTATGGAAAGTTTGATTTTAGGTTCAAGAACTCCAGCACCAGTCGCTTATGTCGTTTTCGAACCATCCGTGTACCACTTAATGGCGTTGGCTTTGAGTGTAAATAGTTTTCTGATTCGCCAACTTAGTTGCAACTTAACTTTATGTTATGATTCAAAAAAAAATTGAATTTCTTTCATTCCATCCCTAGGAATGTCGATAAGTTTAGATACTGCTGACTTTAAAGAGTCTCTTTCCCTGTGACTTATACAGTTGCTGGACTCATTCCCTTCCTTGGGAAATCTTATGATGGCTCTCTTAACAGCATGTTGTGAGAACAGATGAAGATACATACATCGCTGCTGTAAGACAAGTTCTCATTACCTTCCATGTATATTCTTAATGAGAGTATATTCAGTTTTAACGACTGAAAACAGATTGGAAATTTGAAAGTTTTAGACACCACACCAACAAATATAACGATTTTGTTAATATGGAAGGCAAATGAGCTATAAAGGGTGGTTAAATTTTAAGGGCTGATGTTGAATGTAACCACACCTAAACTTCAAGTTTTTTTCTGCATTTCATTTGACATTTTTATCAATTTCAGACTAACTCAATTTGAACCATGGAAAGATACACAGTCGAGCAACGCGTTAAAGTTATTCAGGGTTATTATGAAAATGGGCGTTCAAATCAAAATACATATCGTGCACTTCGTGATTTTTTCGGTCAATTTAATCGTCCAAATGTGCGTACAATCGGAAAAATGGTGCACAAATTTGAGCAAACCGGGTCTGTATAGGAGATGTGAAAACACCAGTGCATGCTCGTATACAGCTCGTACTGCAGAAAATATTGCTGCTGTTCGCGATAGTGTGGCTGAAGAGCCGTCCACCTCAATTCGTTGTCGCGCCCAACAATTGCACCTCTCACGCTCGCCGTTGATGAACATTATGCATAAAGACTTGCATTTACACGCTTACAAGGTGCAATTGACTCAAGAACTAAAGCCTCTTGACCATTTCAAGCGTCGTCGTCAATGGCCAGAATGGTGGCAACGGCAAGAAATGGCAACAGTGGATGATCAATTTTCGAAGAAAATCATCTTCAGTGATGAAGCACATTTTCACCTCAGTGGATTCGTCAATAAGCAAAATTGCCGCATTTGGGCGAATGATAATCCAAGAGTGATTGTCGAAAAACAAATGCACCCACAAAGAGTGACTGTTTGTTGCGGTTTATGGGCTGGCGGCATCATCGGGCCGTATTTTTTCCAAAATGAGGCCGGTCAAGCAGTTACTGTGAATGGTGTTTGCTATCGTGAGATGATAACGAACTTTTTATGGCCCGAATTGGAAGATATGGATGTGGACGATATGTGGTTTCGACAGGACGGTGCCATTTGCGCGACAAATTCAATGGCCGTGTTATCTCACGTGGTGGCGATGTTAATTGGCCGCAAAGATCATGTGATTTGGCACCGTTGGACTTCTTTCTTTGGGGTTATTTGAAAGAAAAGATACACTCAAAAAATTTCGTGTGTAAATACTACTAATTCATGCGTGCATTCTACGAATTTTATTCATGGTTTTCAGCCACGAATAGTATTCGTAGAATGGACGTTTATTAGTACATTTTACGAATATTTTATTAGTATTCGTAGAAAAACAAACGTAATTGTACGAATACCATTGGTACAATGTACGAATATTATTGTAATATTTACCAATGCCATTCGTATATTGTACGAATATCATTGTAATATTTACTAATGCCCTTGTATTTCATTCGTAAATTATACAGCTCCATTCGTATATTGTACGAATATTATTGTAGAACTTACTACCATTTATGTTCTCTGAAATCTCCTTAAATACCTATTGTAAGAAATAATAACAAAACGTATTTATGTTGTTAGTTAAAAATAGGTTTTTAATTCATTTTATTGTCATATGAATAAAGTTACAAATTAATTAATTTATTATAAATATTATTAACAATCAAATTAATATTTAAAAACTCCTCACTGAAAATAGATTTAACATTTAAAATTGAAAACTTCCGAAAAAAATTGTACTTACATTGAGATTCTTTTAGGAAAAAAATTCCCACATATGTATGCTCTGCTACTTCTGGATGCTGTATTTTAAATATAAAATAAGTTTTAAAGCAAATGTACTTATGTCTAGGTACTTACCTCGTCTTTTCGAAAAAAGCAGATGTTAGTCTGATCCACCACTGCAGCACTTTATAAATAATATCACGTTTCAACGTGTTGACTAATGGAATACATTTAATTTTTAGAACTGAACACAAATTATTTTTTTTACTCATGATTAGTAAATAATACTAATGCACTTCATGAAAATACGAAGTTATTAGTAAATTCTACGCATAATGCGTACGGTCTACCTACGAATGAATTCTGTCTACTAATATTAGTTTTACTTAGTAAATAGTACGAATTTATTAGTAAATACTACGAATGCAGAAGATTAAAGTACGAAGTCATTCGTACGAGAAATTAACGAATGTTATTAGTTATATGTACACAATAATTCGTACAATGTACTCAAACAAATTGTTTACTTCTTGTTTACGAATGAAATTAGTGTATTAAACGAATAGATTCGTGGATAGTACGACAGTTATTAGTAAAATTTTACGAATGCATTCGTAGATATACGACTGTACAAATACGAATATTCGTACAATGCACGAATATTTTCCTTACGAATATCATTCGTAGCCATTTTACTAATAAATTTTTTGAGTGTATACGTCGATAGAAGCCAGCAACAATTTCAGAGCTAAATGATAAGATAATTCGGCACATTAACGGCATAGAACCTCAATTATGCCTCAGCATCATCGAATGTTCCATACATAATTGAATCATACCAATATTATTATAATAAAAAGAAATGACAATAATTTCCTAAATAATTTGTGTTTAATTCAAAATCAAATGTCAGCACAGCCATACTCCGAGCTTTCATTAATAATTTCTGACTTATTTATAATGAAGCAGAAAGTATTTCTCTTCTTCTTTTTCCAGAGATATCGTTACCCTCAAATCGTTCCTGCAGGACTACAATCGTGTGGCTGTGTGGCTCGTAGCACCCCTTTGCTGGAACCTATTGTTGAGTTATGGATAAGGGCTCGGGTTCTTCTGTACACTTACGCGGATCGCAGTAATGTTGACTAATTGATTACCGAACCGATTTCTCAAATTTGGCCACCAAACATCCAAGAGTCGAATGAGAAAGCCACCAAGTATACAGTTGACATTGCGATGATAGCGAAGACGAAAAAAGTGGGTCCGGCTATTCCGTCTGTCTGCCTGAATGTCTATACCTCGATCTACAGCCTAAACTACTGGAGCTAATTTTTTTTCAAACTCGGAATTTAAGGGTCTTCGGTGATTCCCTAGAGGAAAAATTGAAATTTATTTTTCCTCTAAAACTAACAATATCCCCCTTACACCCGTAAGGCAAAATCTTATTTATCTCGAAAACGGCTCCAACGATTTTGATTACAAAAATTAGATGTACTATTATGGATGTGGACTACATTTTGATCCAAAATATTTTTGGGAAAAATGTTATTAACGGTACCTGTCGGAACTGTTTTGTTTTTTTTTTTTATTTTCGACGTCCTCATTAACGGCTCTAACGATTTTAACCAAAATTTTTATACAAGAGATTTAAGAAAATTATGGTCTATAAAACTTTTCAAACAAATATTTGGACCTTATTCGGAATTCCCCCCCCCCCCCACCAAAATCAACTTTTTTTTTAACGAATCGATAAAAAAGTGTTTGCAGTTGATAAAAAACATCAAATTATGGAGGAGAAACACTTTTTTATGGTAAAAAAGTGAAGTATAAGCGGACCACCCACAGTACTATAACTAAAACTACTTTTTTATGAGATATTTGCTTTTTTTTCTTGCTTACGCATTACGACATGCTGCCTCCCTGCAACCCCCCTGCTTAGGCACACTATTGGAATTGGGGTAGGTGCGAGGTTGGGTGTATGCAAGGTTTCTTTTGCATTTACAGAATCTGGATTTAAAGAAACTTTGAATTTACCCTATGGCCTATATTAATTTTTTTTTACTTCACTTTTTTACCATAAAAAAGTGTTTCTCCTCCATAATTTGATGTTTTTTATCAACAGCACAGTATTTTTTATCGATTCATTAAAAAAAAGTGCATTTTGGTGGGGGGGGGGGGGGGGGGGAATTCCGAATAAGGACCAAATATTTTTATATCCCACAAATGAGGTGCCAAAAATCGCGCTTGGCTTTGCGTGACCTTGAAAATGTTAAAGCTTTGATTTTTCTATGGCTGACCAATAGGCCATATATGGAGTGCCAAGATTCCAGATTCCGCCTAAATAGTCATATATGTAAAATAAATTATTTAAATTAAAGTTTCTTAGACGTGTTTTATTTTTTCTTATGATTGATACATAAAAGATGAATTCGAAATAAAATGTAGCTCAACAGCAGTATTCTTTCGCTGAGTCTAGGAGCCATGGCCAGATATATGTCTCATTATACCTACATACCTCACATCTGATTGACAAGTAAAAGTATACCACTAGAATCACACTCCATCCCTGCAGGTTGATTTAATCCTAAGGGAATTAAAGTCACCTCCCTGAAAAACAACATAAACATAGTGCCATTTTATTCTTAAAAGCACTTTTATTTTTGCTGACTTACTGACTTCAATTAGACCAACGTAATCTAAACGAAAAAAAAGAAGGGACATGTAACGACCAAAAACAGGGTCTTTTTTTTTGCTCACGAGTCAATAATGGCAGAGAAGCGGAACGCATAACAAACTTATACTTTATTTTGTCTGGCATCAGATGGTAAATAATGGACTGATAACTATTATATGAATCAGTGTTGTCAAAGAGACTACGAAGGGATTATTCGTCCGACATTTGTATAAATATGTAATCGGACTTGTTTGGTATCGGCTTGTCAATAGTGATGATAGTCTTATAATTTTATTTCTTGAAAGGCAAACAATTTTGAACTTATTTCACTGAATCAGAGATGTCATGGTTTCTGATTTAGTTCAATGCTTCCTCTTATGGCTTTCAACAATGTCCTTACCAAGTCAATACTGGAATCACTCATCGAGTTTGTGGTAGGACAATTCACCAGGGAATGGATTATACCCATGCTCAGAGACAGAAGTATTCTAGGTACGTTAGGTAATAAAAATTTGACAAAGTAACTTTAGTAGAGGAACACCCCAGAAAGATGTTGAGTAAAGGCGTTTGCGTCATCTGCATAACTTGGTACTACTAGTGTCAGGAAAGTCCACTCCTGAGTTAAGTGAAATCACAGAAATGGCTTTAAGGAAAGTTAGTAACTGCGCCACTAGTTGTGGACTAGGTGTTAACCAAAGCAAAACTAAACAGATGCTATTTACTACCAAAATTAAGTTACAGCCCTTCGCTCCACCCCAATTCAACGTCCAAAGACTTTTGCTCTCTTTCAGTGCAAAATATACAGGTGTTATTCTAGACCCCTCGTTGAACTGGAAACTGGATATTGAAGAAAGGGTTAAAAAGGCCTGCATAGCCTTCTACGTAGTAAGAGTTTTGTTTAGAAGTGGAGTCTTCAATCCAAGATGATTTTGTGGACACACACAGTCTATGGTTCGATTGTATGGTTATCCGCTCTTACCAAAGCATATAACATCGATAGACTAAAGAAGCTACAAAGAACTGCTAGCCTTGGTACCACAAGTGCTCTAAGATCTTGCTCAACTGGTACTGATGGCTCAAAGATGAAGTGCTGTGTTGGTTCAGGAATGTTCTCTATAACTTTGGATTTATCTAGCTCGTTTAGGCTACCCGATTTTGATAGTGTTTTTCTAGCTGAATTATTACTGGGTATCAGGGAAGCATGTAAAACACTCCAAACCAGAACCGTAATGCTGCTATTATCTCTGATAGCTAGTCGGTTGTTAAAGCCATTAATTCTTGAACATCATGCTACAAATTGGTCCAGTAATGGCGGGATGAACCTGCTTGACTCAATATTAATCATAATATTAATCTTATCCATATTCCGGGTCAACACTTGATTTGATATGCAGACCCAAGCAAGACATAGCCAGGATAGAATATATCTGCAGCGAACACTGACCAACAGGAGAGCATGCAGCGAAGCTAGGTATTCTTCACAACACTCACTGTCATAGCTGTGAGGACCAGCCGGAAAAGGAAACGGTCCTCCACTATCCACTTACTCTATAAATGCCCTGCTCTAGCCAAATTTAGAGCACAATTATTAGAAGGGCATTTTTCGCCGACATTGACGAACTTTCAGAAATGAAGATCAAAGACTTGATCTGTTTTTTCAACGCCACAAAATGTATCTGTACCGTGCCCTGCGTTTGACTCCTTAGATCCCGAGCTAACAGACTGAGGGCTTTGACGGAGGCTTATGGTGCGGGCGCCAGCGTGGCACAGTGTAAATTGTGGCTGATGAGTGTGGTGAGTGAGTAAGGGATCCATTTTACGGATGATTGTGCAAAATCAAAATCACAATAAGAGATATCGATATCTTCTAGATCCATATTTTTGAACTTAATCCAAGCTTGATGACTCACTGAAAATGTCTGCAATTTTCCAAGAAAAAGTGTTTTATTTTTTTTTCCTATCATGTCCATAATACTGTACGACTTATCATAAGAAATCATTTCTATACTCGTACTAGCCCTATAATACGAAACACTCCGCTCGAAATTTATACTCCTATATGAATTGATTGAATGCCAACCCTGTCGCAAATCGCAATTGTTTTGTCTGAATGATAGAAGCTAATCTCTCACTTAAATTGATTCAATCAATTTCTGAGTTTAGTCTGGCAGTTGTAAAATGTGATTGTGAATTGGGTCCAGCTGTTTTGATGACAGGAATAATGATGAACATGATTGTGTAAATAAAAGTTAAGTGATGTAAAAGAAAGTATTTGTTGATATTTATTCATTTCGTAACTCATGCGTTATCTGTTTTTTTATGAGCTTCTTAGCGTGATGTTGGCAGAAAAGATAACTTAAGTCTATGGGAGAATTGAACTGACCGCTATAACACGAGTCTGTAACTTCAGACTTCAGAAATGTCCTACCACCAAAATGTCATGTACAATTTTTTCGCAGACTTTTTGAGGAAGCATTTTCTTTCAATAATACTGACGTCGATTTGAACTTTCTTCCTCAAATAAAATGTTCCTACCTACACTAGTAAATTAAATTAATCCGTTGAAGGATGATTTTTTCACTAACCCAGATGGTCTTGTAAGGACGATCCACAACCGCTAAACTGGCTAATTTGATTCGAAGACACTGTGTTGCTTAGAAGCTGGCAAGGAAGTAGATGTCATTGCAACAGATTTAAGTAAGGCGTTTGATAAAATGTCTCACAATACCGTTCTTTTTAAGCTACAGACACTGCGCTTTCCTTATTTGTTAATTTTTTGGATTCAGTTTATCGATTGTCAGTATTAGGTACTTCTTCGAGCATGTACTTATGTATTTCTGGAGTACCACAAGGAAGCCATCTGGAACCTCTTGTGTTCATTCCATCTACACTGTGCCAAGGTTGGCAGCAGGGTTGCAAAAGCTTAAGTCACTTTTTAGCTTAAGCTTGGCTTTAATTCACAAGCTAGTGGGTGACTAATGAATTAAGAAAAGTGTAATTCAGCAGCCAGTTAGTGACTTATGAATTAAAAAAAATTAAGTCATGAGCAAGTAAGTGACTTAAGAATAAAAAAAAAATTAATTCAAAAGTTACCTAGTGACTTATGAATTAAAAAAAAATTAATTCATAAGCTAATAGATTAAAAAGATATTATTGGGAAAATTTATAAGCTAGCATGATAGTTTTATGACACACAAAAGCTTGAAATCTACCTTCGTTAATAATTAAATAATTATGTAGTCAAAACAAGCTAAAACGTTTACACTTTACCAACTAGCTTATGAATTAAATTTTTTTTAAATTCATAAGTCACTAGTAGCTTGTGAATTAATTTTTTTTTAATTCATAAGTCACTAACTTGCTCATGACTTAAATTTTTTTTAATTCATAAGTCACTTATAGGTAGTGAATTAATTTTTTTTTTTAATTCATAAGTCACTTATAGGTAGTGAATTATTTTTTTTTAATTCATAAGTTACTTAGTTGCTTACGAATTATTTTATTTTAAATCATAAGTTACTAACTAAGTTATGAATTAAATTTTTTTCATTCACAAATCATCTACAGACTTATGACTTATGATTTTTTTAATTCAAAAATTCGCAACCCTGGTTGGCAGCTTGTTGACCGGTACTGCAAAAGTAGTCAATCTAATTGAGTGATAATGTGGCCCCCCGCACTCTAGGTCTCCGCCAAAGTCCTCAGTCTACTAGCTCGGAATATAAGGAGTCAAATGAAGGGCACGGTAAAGAAGTAATCGAAGTTCGTCTTAGAGCCATTTCGTTGCATTGAAAAAAGAAATAAAGTCTTTGATCTTCATTTCCAAAAGTGCGCCAATTTCTTCAAAAACTGGTTCTTGAAATATTGCAATCCAAAAGTATTCTTCTGATTATTAACACAACGCTAAATCTGATTCTGATTCACTAAATCTAACAAAGAGCTTTCTAGCGGGTTTTTCAATAAGAGCGCTACAAAAGTTTTTTTTAAATAAAACAAAAACGGTTTTGAATATCAATGAAATTCCTTATTCTTGTGAAAGTACGTTTGATGGCATTATGTATGGAACTCGATTTCTTTTGCATGGCCAACCACGGGCACGCTTGCAGAAGTCCAGATGCTGAACCCAATTTTCGACAGCATAAAAATTCGCCACAACGCACAGTGGGACGACCCATAGCAATAAATAAAAAAATCAAATGTTATGGCGGTACTTTTGACTGATTGGTAAGTCATCACAAATATATGTAGGTTCTAACTGCATCAAAATTTTTTGCATTGACCAATTAGTGCAAAAGTTATAGAGCGGCAAACATTGTCAAGTTTATTTTTTTTTTGTGGTGAAAAAATCAAGTGTTTTTAAATTCAATTTTGTTTTTCTCCTAAAATTTTTTGTGCGCTAAAAAATTAACTCAATTATGGATAGTAACACTGTTCAAGGTATAAAAACATCTTTTATTTTTATTGTGTTTTTTTTTTATTCGTGATTTTCCAAGTGAGGGTAGAAGTAAAAAAAAAAAAAAATTGACTTTTAGTAGGCTTTTCTTTTTTAGGCCTAAAAGGCCCTCTGAGGTTTTTATGGTTTTATACTCAGTAAAGTGTCCTTTAAGTGAATCAAGAAAAAAATCTTGCTACAATTTTGCTCCAAGTACTTAAAATCACATTTTTTAGTTTCAACTCCCTGTATTAAAAATGCCGACATTTTTGAAACGTGGCTGGATAGTGATAGAACCAGGAAATTTGAGAATGTTTGTGAAAGAATTCAAAAACTTCTTGGCTTAGAAGAGCGAATGGAAGAGTTGGACAAGCAAATTAAGGAAGTTGCTAAATTTTATTGTCTCAAGGTGAAGCAGAAGTGGGAGCAGTGTTGTAGAAGACTTGATAGGTTCATGAGCGCTAATGAAACATGGCTTAATTCCAATCTGAATTTACCTAAAGCTTTACATGATTGCGTAAGTTATAAAATCCTATTTTAACCAATATTTCTTATAACATTTTACCCGCCTAACCCAAAAAAATTATAGTGTAATCTAAACATGCCAAGTACGAGCAAGGGAAGGCCAAGAAAAAGTTTTGAAACGTGTACTGATCGCACTAAAAAACGTCGTGTTCAAGAACTTGTGTCGCAAACCTCTCCAGAGGAGTTGGAGTATGCGGCAAAGTTGACTGGTCATGCTTCAGGTTCTCCTCGCAAGAATGATAAGACCCTAACTCTTCAACAAACCCTGGCCTTATACTTAGACTTGGGTTTATCAAAAAGAAAATATTCTTTACTTCGTTCCGTTGTAAACAGTTTACATAAAGATTGTTTTCCAAGCTATTATAAGTTGCAAACATATAAGTCAGAAATATTGCCAGAAGTTGCTGTTGTTTCTGAATCCACCGCTGACGTAAATTTGCAATCTTTATTAAATAAAACTTCAAAAAGCATACTCAATATTGTAAAAGAAAATGAAGAGGCATATGAAAATACAAGCCAATCTTTTAATCTTGTTTGTAAGTGGGGCTTTGATGGCAGCTCCGGACACAGCAACTATAAACAAACTTTTGAAAATTCCCGAACCGATACGGATAGCTTTTTATTTGTTACAGCTCTAGTGCCACTTAAATTATTGGATTCTGTAGATGAAAAAGAAATTTGGGTGAATTCTCGTCCAGGCTCAATCCTTTTCTGCAGGCCAATAAAATTAATCTTTGCAAAAGAAAATAGCGCGCTAGTTAGATCTGAGCAAAGTAAAATGGAAAAGGCTATTTCAGAACTTGAAAGCTATGAAACCTCAATTGGTAACAAAAATATTTCGGTTTCCCTTAAAATGTTTTTGACAATGCTCGATGGAAGTGCCATAAATGCATTGAGTGGAGCAAATGCAGCTCAAAACTGTTATATTTGTGGAGCGAAACCCTCTCAAATGAATTTATCTTCAATTGCAGAACGAGCACCAAATGTCCAAAATTACAAATACGGCCTATCATCTCTTCATTCCTGGATAAGATGCTTTGAATGTTTGCTTCACATCGCATACAGATTACCAATTCAAACTTGGGCAGTTCGTGGCCAAGAAAATAAATTAATATTTGATGAGAGGAAAAAGCAGATACAAGAAAATTTCAGGGAAAAAATGGGGCTCCTTGTCGATATTCCAAAGCCCGGTTATGGAACAACCAATGACGGAAATACCGCGAGAAGGTTTTTCTCAAACCCAAGGCTCAGTTCTGAAATTACTGGTGTGAACAAGGACCTGATTTTTAATTTTGGAATTATACTTCGAACAATTGCATCTGGTCGTCAGATAAATATGGACAATTTTGTAAAGCTATTGGAAGAAACAAAAACCATATACTTAACAAAATACAATTGGTATTATATGCCAAGCAGCGTGCACAAGCTCCTTATTCATGGGAAGGACATAATAAGCTTTTTCGAATTACCAATTGGTGTTCTTTCCGAAGAAGCCTTGGAAGCAAGCCATAAGGAAATAAGAAAAGCTAGACTGGATCACACCAGAAAAACAACGAGAAATCATACAATGAGTGATTTAATTAATCATTTACTGATTTCATCTGATCCGCAGCTTTCGCATTTGCGGTCAAAAAATTGCCATATGTCAAATTATGATCAGGATATATGCCCATATTTATTAACAGACGAAACAAATCTTAGTTTTCCCGTTGAATTGAACCCCGAAAACTTAAATTATACATCCGAAACCGACACCGAATTATAAGTTTTTTTCTTTATGATGCTATTTTGTTTTTTGTTTTTGTATTCAAATAATATTGTTATTTATTGTTATATTTGTTATACATAGAAATTATACAAGAAATTTAATTATTTGTTATTAAAAGAAGAAATAAAATTAATAATAAAATGAAAATCCTAAAAAAAAAGTTCGCTGCTCAACTCTTATGATGAAATGAACTTTAATTTCCTTGCTATAACTTTTCCATTTATTTGGTTTTCATGTTTAATTCATAGATATAGGTGTAAAAAGACGTCCCAATGCTACTTTGCGTGATTTCAATAACTTAAACAAAAGATATGAGTTTTGCCGATTTCCCCATACATTCGTCCCACTGTGCAACGATGTCACAGAGATGCCCAACGCTTGAGAACGACGTGTGAGAGACACATTTGGGCTTTCTGCAACTGAAGCCTCAGCGGCAGCAATATTCTCGATACTACAGGCACTTCTTTGTCTCACTGGCACGGGAACATTCTGTACTGTGCCTGTGGATTCAAATTTTTCCACTAGACGCTCAATTGTTGATCTGCAAGGACGATTATGACGACCATAAATTGGACGAAGCGCTCTTAACGTTGAGGCCACTGACTCCGAATTTCGGTAGTAAATTTTAATAATTTCGACTCGTTGTTGGCTCGTATATCTTACCATCATATAATGACAAACCTTACTGAAGAGAAATGTCAAAAGAGCGGCAAGAAATATGGCGTCGTTTGCTGTCCCTGTCGCTCTATTTTGTAGCGTCCCTGTTGAAAACCAGTAAATTCTGTGAAGTCTGGTTTTCGAAAGATTGCAATCCAATGAAAAAGACAAAGGGCATGCGAATGTGTTTTTAAGCCACTACCTGCTGAACAAGTCTCAGCTTGGAAGAAACAAAATGATGAGGCGACTGTAATCATTGGATTATCCGTGGAAGACTCATTCTGAGAAAGAAATCCAGAACAACTCGTAAGTCTTGGCAAGAACTACGCAGTCGTCATGAAAAGAATACGTTAGGAATCAGCGTACGTTTTATGAAGAGGACTTGTGTATTACAGCATATTACATGTGAGCACATTGTGGAAATGACACTGTTGCTCCATCTTCTTTTTCTACGTTGTTGGTGAAAACTACGCAACCTCGTAAGGTTGAAAAATTGGCACTTAATGTTGTTGAAGTTAGCCTGATTGATGAGAACCAACGTCAACCCAATCAATGTTCAGCAAACAATTCTGCCTTGAAATTTTCTGTAAATCCAGAAAAACTTTGTAAAAAGGCTTGTCAGCATTGCAAGGCCAAATGGCAAATTAAGAAGGATTGTTGAAAGCTGAGGAAACTTAGGCAAAATAATCAAGAATGGGGCTCGAGAAAACAATGGGGAACTAAATGATAAATCTTGCTTTTCAATCGATAACGACAAGAGCAGAGCATTTGTGTCGTTGATTTTGGAGCCACCTGTCATATCAGCGCACTTGAGTTAGATTTTGACACAGTAAATAGATCCATTTGTGAAAACGTGACAGTTTAAATGGGCAGTATGTTGTTTTCAGTGGTAAAGAGCTTTGTAGTATACCTGACACTTTTCAACAGTTAAGGCGAAAGAATAATCCTCAATTTTAAGGATGTTTTATGTATCCCTTCTTCTTATATTAAAATCTGCTCTCCGTGACACAAATTAAAAAGATGGGATTCAAACTTCTGTTCTCTGAAATCAGTTGCAGCTTCCAGACCATGACTGGAAGAGAAATCCGAGTTGCTGATGCATCCATTGGGCTGTTTCGACTACGCCAACTTTCCGATCAAAACGCCCAAATTGTGGATAGTGAGTCACAGAACTGTCAGCACTTTTAGCAATACATATTCGGACGCTGTGGTCCCATGCAAATTATGACACCAGCTAACCTTCATTGATGACTATAGCCGTTCCACAGTAGAGTTTTGTAGAAAATTAAAATGGGAATGACATCTTACTATTTTTTTATTGAATGGCATTACTAATCAAGTAAATTGAGAAGAAAAAAAAGTTCCGCTATTTTCTCTTCTGGTGTTTAAAAATCAAAAACAGATTTGTATGTATTGCAAAAGTATAACCGCGCAATGCAAACCTCTCTGAAGCTTCATTCAGTTATGTGCTTTGAAATGACAAACAACAATGCCGCCTGGTACACATTTAAGCGATGCGGAAAAATGTAAAATTCAAGCTTTTCGGTTAAGTGGCCTAAGCTTAAGGGCTATTGGTAGAAAAATTTCAAGATCCGATCCTTTCGTCCGAAATTTTTTCCAAGATCCATAATCTTATGGGATAAAAATAAGACCCGGGCGTCCGCCGAAGCTGCTACGCCGCAATAAGAGGCGTTTAATCAATGCTGCATCCAATTCGATGCATTCTTTGCTGGAAGTTCGTGACGAAGCGTGGTTAAGAGTTTCGGTTTCAACGGTTTTTCGTGCCTTAAAAGCAGTGGAGTAATTGTTCGGGGCAAAATAGTGCCAGCTCCAAATCTGACAACAGCCCTTAAGCAAAAAAGGTTAAAATTAGCCCGTAAAAACATGAACCGGAATTGGAAAACCGTTAATTTACACTTAACTCTTGTTATTCCAAATGGCATAATCCAATGAATGTTTTTTTAGATTATTTTCAGTGACGAAAAAAAAGTTTAATCTTGATGGGCCGGATGGTTTTAACGGATATTAGCATGTCTGAGAAAGGCAAAAAAAGTTTTTTTCCAAGAGGGGCCTTCTGCGACCGTGGTAAGGTTGCACCTCTACAAGGATGAACAGTTCAGCTTACGCCCAGGTGCTTCAGGATAATTTGGTACCCTACTTAAGACGATTTCGTCAAGTTCGCCATGTCTTCCAGCAATATAATGCCTCAATTTACGTTAGTCGTCAAAGTTTGGAGTGTTTCGAATCCAATAACATAAATCTGATGGAGTGGAAGGCACGTTCTCCAGATTGTAACCATATTGAAAACCTTTGGGAAATTTTGACTCGCAAAATGTATGCCCATAATAGGCAAATTGTCAGTGTTGCTGAGGTGCGAGAGGCAATTGTGGAAGAATGGAACTCTATAGTCGATTTCATATTAAAAAACCTTTTCAACAGTATGCCAAAAAGAATTTTTATCTTGGTCGAAAACAGGAGCAGCAAGATCCCTTACTAGTTTTTTCCTAAAAATTTTACTTAAAATAAAGAAGAAATAAAAATAAAAATGCGATTATACTTTGGCAATACAAGAAAATCTGTTTTTAATTTTTAAACACCAGAAGAGAAAATAACTGAACTTTTTTTTTCTCAATTTACTTGATTATTAATGCCATTCAATAAAAAAAATGGTAAGGTGTCATTCTCATTTTAATTTTCTACAAAACGCATTTTTACAGGTGCGGTTATACTTACGCAAGGTACTGTATAAAGTATAACGCAAGTTATGCATTCGTAAAAAAAATTGAACTCGAGATTTTGATCAAAGTTACATTATGATGATAGCGAAGACGAAAAATGTGGGTCTCGAAATTCTGTCTATCTGTCCGTTCGACTACAGCCTAACGGGCTGGGCCGATTTTCGTTAAACTTGATAGATATCGTTTTAAAATTTTCCCCCACATGTTTTTTTTCTTTTTTTTAAGACCAAAAATAACGGTACTTGTCATACAATTTTTTTCGAAAATTTAGAAATATTTTGTTTCTCAAAAACTGTCCCACATATTTTTTTGAAAAAAAAAAAATCAAAAAATTTCATTTAGTTAAGGCTAGGACATGGTTGAAAATTGTTTTCCAAAAAATTTGTTATTTTAACAAATGTTAAAGAATGGTTTGCGAAAATCATATTTTTCTCGAAAATGGTTCCGAGAATTTCACTAACAAATTTTTGTTCCAATAGATTTTACGATCCATAATTTAATAAAAATAAAATGCACGACTGGGTCGCACGAACTTGCTCCTATGTATTAGACTAGGAATTTCAAAAGCGGATATTAATAAAGAAAAATGTTCATAAGGATAAAATGATTTTTTAAATTTTTTTTTTGTAGTAAGAGATAAAAACAGAATGCTATGCAAATATGAATTTATGCAGGAATAAAACTTATAAGTCGTTGTAGTGGTTCCTTAAAAAATACGCTTTTAAGTACAAAATTTTTACAACATTCTTAAGAAAAAATTTTGGTACGCCAACCTTAAGTTTTTTTTTATTGTACGAATAATAGTCTAATTTCCAAAAAAAAATACTAAGCCGCTCTTGAGATATCGAATTTTTCAAACAAAAAAAAATGACTTTTTTCTAAAAATGGAAAAAATATTTTTTTTTTAAGTTGTGAAATGCAATGTTTTTTAAACTTTTTAGGAGCTTCCTTATAAAAAATTTCAATAAAATCCGTTATGCCGATAATGAGAAATTCAAAATTCGAAAAAATCGTTCTATGGTAGGTACAGTCAGTAATATCTAGATTTCAATTTTTTTTTATTTAATTATAGATCGTAAAAATTTATCAAAATAAAAAGAATTTTAGCAAAATTCTCGGAACCATTTTCGATAAAAATACAATTTTCGAAAACCATTTTTTAAAACTTGTATGGAAGGTACCCTTAGTTTTAGATAAAACAAATTTTTTTTTTTAAATCTTGTAGATTATGATAAGAAACTTTTATTTGTCAAGTTTGAAAAAAATCGGTCACGGGGTTTTCGAAATATTGAGTTTCCAAAAAAAACTTTTGAATTTTTTTTTTGAAAATCCAAAAAATTAAAAATTGAAAATTTGAATATGTAATAATATTCAAACTTTGGAGAAGCTTAAGCATAAAAAAAAAAGATTTAAATCGGCTGTACCGTTTTCGAGAAAATCCAAAACAAAAAAATGGGCCCAGGGGGTCTACCAAAAATAACAATTTTTTTGGAAAATTTTTTTTCACCCATTAGCTAGTTTTAACCAAGTGAAATTTTTCAATTTTTTTTTTTAATTCTGTGCGGCAGTTTTTGAGAAAAAAAAAATATTTATAAAATTTCGAAAAAAATCGTATGACAGGTACCGTTATTTTTGGTATTAAAAAAAAAGAAAAAAACGTGTGGGAAAAAAAAATTAAAACCCATATCTACCAAGTTTGAAAAAAAATTGGCCGAGCCGTTTAGGCTATAGTGGAACCGACAGACAGACAGACAGACAGAATTGCGAGACCCACTTTTTTGGTCTTCGCTATCATCGTAATGTCAACTTTGATCAAAATCTCGAGTTCGATTTTTTTTACGAATGCATAACTTGCTTATATGTAGTATATATATTTTTTTTGAATTTTGGAAAAAAAAATTATTTTTTTGGAAAATTCAATATTTCAAAAACGACTCAATATTTTTTCTTGTAAATTTAAGTTTTATTCGAACAATAATAAATTTTGTATATAAAGGCTTATACATATATTCAAGAAGCCACTACAACGAATTATAATTTTTGTTCTTGCATAAACTTAGCTCTAACTACTAAAGGAGTTGTTTTAGTCATTTAAAAAATTAAATATAGCCTTCATAGCGGAAAGATTGAGCGATGAATAGATGTGTTTTTATTCTGCCATGTGTTTTTCAACTAACAGCCATATTTATAAACTCATTATAGATTCAAAAAAGCTTTTTTGGCCTTTAGTCCACCAAAATCGGCGTTTCGTCCGGGTGCTCTCACATGAACTCATCAGTTGACTGTGAGGACCTTGTCAGTACGCAATTTTTGTTAAATTCAGTTCATCTTACATCGATTTTTTGTCAAAAAATGTGTGTTCAAATTTGCCAAAAAATTTTTTTTTGGATTTTTTAAAAAAACTTTCAAATTTTTTTTTTTTTTCAAAACACAATATTTCGAAAACCCCATGCTCGATTTTTTCAAAACTTGATAAATAAAAGTTTGGAAAAATAGTCTACAAGATATGAGAAAAATAAATTCATTTTACCTAAAAATACCGGTACCCTCCATACAAATGTTAAAAAATGGTTTTCGAAAATCGTATTTTTCTCGAAAACGGTTCCGAGAATTTTGCTTAAATTTTGTTTCTTTCTATTATTTTTTAATAACTGTAATTTAATAAAAAAAAATTTGAAAACAAGATATTACTGAATGTACCTACCATAGAACGATTTTTTAAAAATTTGAATTTCTCATTATCAGCACAACGGATTTTAATGAAATTTCGTAGAGAGAAGCTTCTAATAAGTTTAAAAAACATTGCATTTCAAAACTTTAAGAAAAATATTTTTTTACATTTTTCATACAAATATTGTTACAATTGACCCCTTCAATACATTTTACATAGTTATGTTTCTTGCATATATGTATACAGAAGTTTGCATATATACAGAAGTTCTTGCATATATGTATACAGAAGTTTGCATTGGGACACAGGCAGCTTCCTTGTTGATGTTATTGTTAGTGGAAGTGGAAATTTGCTTATAACTGTGGAACGCTTCACGGTTTAAGGCACGCTGCTCTCTCATAAAATAAGACAATACAAAATGTTCTTGTAAGTGGAGGACTTTTTCAAAGCACGTAAAATGCTCATTCAGAAAATTCGAAACTCCACCCCACCCCGGGATGAAAAAGACCCCTGCACAACGATTCAATTTCGAATAATATTGCGAATACCTACCTACCTACAGAGTAGCAAAGTCTTTTCTCGAGCAACTAAAGTGTCCCTCTATAAAACTCTCACCATCCCGGTCCTTTTCAATGGTGCAGAGACATAGACTTTGTCGAAAGTGGATGAGATCGCTTTAGGATGTTCCGAGAGGAAAATTCTTCGTGTGATCTTCAGTCCCGTCTGCATAGACGGGGAGTGAAAGAGAAGATATAACCCAGAACTGTACGGGCTGTACAGCGAAACTGACCTACTCAAATGAATCGAAGTCCAACGACTGATGTGGCAAAGTCATGTAGAGCGAATGGACCCGAATGCTTCAGCCCGGAAAGTCTTCGAATCCAACCCCGAAGGACGACGCAGTAGAGAAAGACAGAAAATCAGGTGGCGCACACAACCACAAGTAGTGGGAGAGGACCTCAAACTGGAGACAGCTAGCTAGGGACTTTAAGTAAGTAACTAAGCGTTCTTTTTCTCACAAATTTTTCGAGTAACTTTTATGGATCAGACATTTTTTTTTATTTAGTAACGAAGAAGGTTTAATAGTTAAATTTTATTTTTTTTAAGCACATAATTTTTGAAAAAAAAAAAAAAATAGTATTCTTGAAAAATCATTGTAAATTCTTCTAGATTGAGGAATTCTAACTCCATACTTATTTTAAAGGCCAGCTTTTCTGTAAATAGGAATGGATATGCTTCTAAACAAAAATGCTCATCATCTGGGTTAGATTACGGGTGTCCGAAATATCTTCACTAAGTTTTCAACTGACCTAAGATTAAAAAAAATATATTTTGCAATTTTATTTCTTATTTTAAAATACTCTTAAATATATAACTTATTATAAAAACTTACTGAAACTCCTTGACCAATGTTTACTCACCTAAATTAAGTACTGTAGCATTTTCAATCTTATGCTTTTAGACATTCCTTTATAACGGCTTGAATGATTTCAATTTCATCTTTTATAAAGTCGAATTGCTTTTCAATTTCATCTTTATTAATAACTGGACTTAGGCCTAGAAAAAAGTTTACTATTTAAGTTTTCATCAATTAGCCAGCCGATGAAATCTCATAAATTCTGATCCATCGAAAATCGACAAAGGATTTCCTCAGGATTTGAGACGAAATTGTCAAATTTCGCTAAAAAACCTGTTCATATTTCTAGGATTGCTGAGATCTCATATTCGTACCTAGTTCGAAACTCCAGGTTAGGGAGGCTCGGATATGGATGATTTTGAGGTTGACGACCTCATCAAACGAAATCAGGACAATGGATTTCGAATCTCAAACACACAATTAGTGGACAACCTGGATAGGCTAAACGTTAATTTAACAGCCCCTTAGGAACCGCGATGGGATGGAGTAGCATACAAAAGATGAAATCGTGTAACACCTACTTCAAAGAGTGATGCAAAAAACAGGGTCAGCGGCACTTTGGTTGTGTTTTTGTAGTAAGCAGAAGACGTAAGGAAGACACAGATGACTTAACCATGAGTTCTACAATCTCCTCTAAAATATGATATGATATGTGCCTGAAGTACGATTTCAAGATTATACTTGGCGATTTCAATGCAAAAAACGCAAAGGAGGGCATCTTTGGTTCGATGGTCGGAGGACACAGCCTGCACGACAAAACTTCCGGTAACGGACTTAGGCTGATTGACTTTGAGGCGGGGCCAAATGTCATCTTTACAAGCACTCCAATCCCACAACTCAATATACACAAAAGGAACCTGGCAGTCTACGGATCAACGAACCGTCCACCAGATTGATGATGTTCCTGACGTCAGGTATGGTTTCAGTATCCTGGATCTCTGAACATGCCGAGCGGCCAACATTGACTAGGACCTTCTATTTGTAGCTTAAGTACGTTTGCGGATACGAGTATATACGCCAGAACACCGGGCAGATGCTGTAAATAAAGGTTTGATGTCGAGAAGTTAAAATCGCAAGAGATCTCCAGGATTTTTGCTGACCAAGTCTCTCTTAACATTTCAGCAAGCCCGCCATCAGCACCAACTGCAACAGACTATTGCAATCACTGCCAACAAGCCATAATCGGTGTGGCCACTGATGTATTGGGTGCGTTGAAGGGAAGATTCTTCGGATGATTTTCGGTCCAGTATCGATCGATTATGAAGGAGAGGAGTCAACAACGAGCTTTGGGTACTTTACAGCAACGTCGATCTAGTCAAAAAGCACGCACCAGCGTCGGCTGATGGTCAGTGCAGTAGAGAAGAACCCCATTTTAGGTAGCACACACAAGTAGAGAACTACCTCAACCAACTTGGAGGACGTAACTGGAGGCAGCTAGCTAGGGACCGAACTGCCTGGAGAGGCTTATTGTTTAAGGTCATAGTCAATCCTGAATTGTAACCGCAATCTAAAGTGAGTAAAGTAAGTTCGAAATAAAACGAAACACTCACCCCTGCGTTTGCATAATAAGCGGTACATAATCGAAATCTCATCAATAATTCTGGTCGCTGTGAATTTATTTTCAATTAAACAATCCTTTGCGCTTCCGATTATATTTTCCAGCTTTAAACATTCAGAACGTGTCTGGGCGTAGACCCTCTCTAGCTCGGAGAGTTCATTGTTGAGACCTAAGACGGTGAGCTTGGCTTCATTGGTTATTTTTATCATTTGAAGTCGCAAGTTTTCGATTTCCTGAAGCTTATTCCTTTGAAGTTCGCTCACTTCAACCTGTGTCATCACTGAAATAATCAAACAATGAAATGAAAATTAGGTGTCACAAAGGTTTATATTCACTTAAAGCATCACAGCTATCCATGCAATCCTTAATTGAGCCCCAATTATCGGCAGAGGCAACAACTTCTTTGATTACAGCCTCATATGGTTCGAATTCCTTAACGACTTTCGTCAGGGCCTCACGAAACTCAGTCAAAACTGCGATATTATGCCTGTATTCATTTATAGACCTCTTTAGCTCAATATGACGTTGCTTCTCTTCAGAAACCTTAGATTCAGCGAATCTTTTTTTATCGTCGCAATCTTTAAAAAAATTATTTGCCTCTACGAAACGTTTTCGAATATGACTTTGCATGTTAAACAACTCAGTTATCCGGTTCGAGTTGATGATGGTTTGTCGTTTGGCGTTGTCAAGCATTTCGTCTTGAAGTTGAAGCATTTTGACGTGCTCCCGTTCATTTTGAAGCGCTAGTAGTTCGATTCCACTTCCAGGCGAATCCCAATTGGGAGGCTTGCTAATTAGAGGAAGTTAGGAATATTTGGATTATGTACACTTGGAAAATCTTTCTTACACAAACAACTTGGTTTGATTAAGCGACTCGATATAGTAATCGGGTGATTTCTCAGGATGTAAGCCAAGGTTTCCAGGAACATCAAGCTTTAAGGTGGGTTTGAAAGGGGGCATGATGTGAAAAAAAAATTAATATATCTAATTCTTTGTTGATTGAATTTTAAATAAGTGTTTCCTGGGATGTTTGTGCTGAAACTTGTGAGGTTTTGGATTTTCTTTAAGCAACTAAATATTTACATACATACTCTCATCACGTTCGCTGTAAAATCAATTTAAATGTAAAATACATTTCGAGAGTGGGATGAACCTGTTTTTTAAAAAAATAATAATTTATTTTTATCTTTTGATATCTTTTGTATAAAAAATGTATTGTTAGTGAAATCTTCCTTCGAAAATAATTTTTTCTTTGAATGAATTATCGTAAAAATTAGGATAGACAGAAAATAAACTATCACAATTCTAGGAGCTGTTTGCAGTTGGTATCGATACTTTTAAATAAAAGAATATTTTTTTCCAACACCTTATAGATAGTATTTGATGTTGGCGCAAGCTGAATTCAAAAGTCGCTCGAACAACTTCAAAAAGTTGATAGATTCACTCAAATTCTGAAGACAAAAAATCGCTAGAAGTTTCCTGTTGGTTAAAATGAAAAGAAACTTTAACTTATATTAAATTCAAGTAACAACTTTATTTAATGAGTTTCAGAAAAGAACTAAACTAATTACATATTGAAAGTAAGAAAGAAAAATTATTGTTCATGTAAGTAGGTATGTAAAGTTGAATTCATATTGTGTGGTGTAGGGTTGCCAGATATTTCAACACCTTCTCTCAAACGTATACCACACATAATGAGTAATCAAGATAATCCTAACATGTTTGAAAATTTAGTGTGTTTACATTTTTGCAAATTTTTTGTTAAAATGTCAGCGGGCATATCATCAGTTGAAACATATTTCAAGTCTATCTGCCGCTTCTGGAATACTTCTCGAACGTAGTGAACTCTGATGTCAATATGTTTGCTTCTGGCGGATTTTTTACCAATTGATGAGAGCTTATGTTGTCGCCGCAAATAAGAGTGGGGCCCTCTATAGTTTTATGAAGATCAAGCTCACCCAATAAACTTCTAAGATAAACAGCTTCCTTTGCTGCCGAAGATAGGGCCATATACTCGGCTTCGGTGGAGCTGAAAGCCACCGAGGTCTGCTTACGCGATTCCCAAACCACCGCCGCTCCAGCAATGTAAAACACATACCCTGTGTAAGAACGCCTGTCATCAGAACCAGCAGCCCAGTCTGCGTCTGCATATCCCTCCAGAGGCTTACCCGTCTTCTTATAAACAATTTTTAGATTCATTGTGTTTCGTAAGTATTTTAGGATATGCTTTGCAGCTGTCTGGTGTTCCATATGAGGATCCATGTTGAACTGTGCAAGCTTGCAAACACTATGCAATAAATCTGGTCTTGTAGATATTGATAGATACATCAACGATCCAATTGAAGATTGATAGGACTTTGAATCTACCTTTACACACTTGTCGCAGCTGGTACATTTTTTTAACTTCAGTCCTGGATCAATTTGAGTGCTACATTTTCTCGATTCCATCATCCCGTATTTTTGTAAAAGGTCGATAATGAATTGTTTTTGAGAAATGCTGATAGTTTTTGAACTAGTATTACGCTCAATTTCCATTCCCAAAAAAAAATCTACTTCACCTTTATCTATCACATCGAACTCCAGTTCGATCTGTCTCTTAATCCACCTAAGAGTTTCGTTGCAAGAGCAAGCTATCAAAATGTCATCGACATACACTGACAATATGTTGATCTCGCCATCTTTCTTTAGTATATATGTGCAGTTGTCGCTTTGTAGCCGCATGAATCCAATTTTCGTAAGCACAGAATGCAATTTCTCATTCCATTCGCGACCTGCCTGCTTAAGGCCATATAATGCCTTCTTAAGTTTGCACACTTTATTCGGAAAATTGGCATCCACGAACCCTTCCGGTTGTTGCATAAAAATTTCTTCCCGTAGATCACCGTTTAAGTACGCAGCAGTGACATCCATCTGGTGAACAATAAGGTCGTACTCGACAGCTAAAGCGAGAATAGTACGTATAGTCGAGTACCTCACAACTGGTGAAAATGTTTCGCTATAATCGACTCCGAGTTTTTGGCTGCAACCTTTGGCCACAAGTCTTGATTTATAGCGCTCTAAAGAACCATTTTTGTCTCGCTTCAGGTTAAAAACCCACTTCGATCGGAAAGCACGACGATTCAGGGGTAAATCTACCAATTCCCAAGTCTGTTTTGACATAAGAGAATCATACTCTGACTTCATTGATTCGAGCCATTCATTTGCATCTTTCCTTTGCAGTGCTTCTTCGACAGTCATCGGATTTTCAACTTCAAAATTATCATTGTTTGACATGAAAATAAAATTTTTTGTATATATACGACCTGACCTTAAAGTTCTTATAGGAACAATACTTCCATTTTCTACTTGCCCATCACAAGCAACATCACCAGAAACACTTCCATCATCGATCTCTTCTGCAGCAAAGCGCCCTCCAACGGCAGTACCGACAGCAGCAGCAGCAGCAACTTCTGTAGAAATAACGTCCTTGTGGTTACCTTCATCAGCATCTACGTCTCCTTCAGCGTCTTGATAATAATCGTCTGCCTCGTCTCTGTCGTCAAGGTCAGGTTTCTTCTCCTCCTTGAAGTCAAAAATCAAATATTTGACTTTCTCACAGCTTTTAGGTAGAGCTTCATCGCGACTTTGGACTATTTCATCACAAGAAAAATCAACGCACTGGTCTGAAATGCGTTCCTTCTCTAAAAACCTGACATCTCTACTCTTATGTACTTTTCGAGTTTTTGGATCGTATAGGCGGTATGCCTTTGACTCTGTCGAATAACCGACCATCACACAAGTTATGCCCTTCGGTTTGAATTTAGATTTGCCGGTTCGTTTGTCTAACATAACCGCCTTACATCCAAAGGTTTTGAAATGACAAACAGAAGGTTTCCTTCCATTCCAAACCTCAAAGGGAGTTACGTTCCGCAAGATTTTGGTTGGCGCTCGGTTTCTCAAATAAACCGCTGTATTTATAGCTTCTGCCCAGAGCGATTCAGGCAGATTTGACCCAAGCAGTAAACATCGCGCCATCTCTACAAGCGTGCGGTTGGCACGCTCCGCCACACCATTCTGCTGTGGAGTGTATTCCACTGTAAGCTGATTTTTTATGCCAGAGTCTGATAGAAGTTTCTTAAACTCGCCACTTAAATACTCACGGCCATTATCAGTCCTCAATGTCTTGATGCGAGTTGACATTTGCGTTTCTACTTCGGCCTTAAAGGTTTTGAATGCACTAAAAACATCGCTTTTCTGTTTAAAAAATAAACAAAAAACATACGGGAGCAATCATCTATGAAAAGTGCAAAGTATTTAGCGCCACCATTCGACATAACCCTCATAGGGCCGCATATGTCACTATGTACGACTTCAAGCAAAGCCTTACTTTGTTGCTCGGGGGTTCTGGTTGGAAACCGTTTTTGACATATTTTAGCTTGTAAACAGATTTCACATTCAATTGGTGCGGTGTTTCGCAATTTTAATCCGTCAACCATATTATTTTTAAAAAGCAATTGCAAACTTTCATTATTAATGTGTCCAAATCGATTGTGCCACATTAAATTTTCATTTTGGTTCAACGCACTGAATAATTGAACTCTTTTTGGCACATATAAAAATAAATCACCATCTCTAACACCCCGCATAACAATTTCATCTTTTTTGTCATATATGGTAATGAAATTATTCTTCATTTGAACCGTACACTCTCGCGCTGCTTTAGTTAGTGACAAAAAATTACATTTTAATTCTGGTACATAAAGAACTCTCTTCAATAAGATCTTACTGTACTCGGTTTCGATCTCTACGTCACCGATTCCCGTTGACCAAATAAAATTCTCACCAGCAAGTTCTATTGTTTCTTTATGTACTTGCAAGTTTGTGAACATTTCGCGGTAGCAACACAAGTGAGACGTAGAGCCGCTATCAAGTACCCATGTACTATCATTTAAATGTAAATTTTTTCGATGGTTGGCATTAAGCAATGCAAATGAGCTGGTTGGTTTGTTTGCTACTGTTGACGAATTATTTCCATCTCTTCTAAAGCGACAACTACTTGATAGATGGCCTCTCTTCTTGCATATGTAACATTTACCTTTGAAAGGCTTATGTACTTGCACTTGTGCTTGCGGTTTTGCTTTTTGTTTGTTGAAGAACGCAGCTTCATTTTGTTCAATTTTTGGCAAGTCATTCTGCCGCCTTTGCGCTTCTTCTATTAATTTTGTCTTAAGAGCACTCATCTCAGGCAATTTATCACGGGACTCTATGGCAACTACAAAGCTTTCATACTCCTGTGACAGACTCGAAAGCATGATGATAACTATGAGTTCGTCCTGCAGTTTAATATCTATCTCAGCTAACTTTTCGATAATTTCTGACATACTATTTGCATGGTCTGCCATAGAGGAATTTTCAGGCATCTTCAGCCTCATAAGTTGTTTAAACAGCGTCACCTTTCTGGCTGGCCCACTAGGTCTATGAATTTCTTCTAATTTGTCCCAGGCTTCTTTTGAGGAGCTACATTTTTTTACGTGAGTTAATTGTGGAGATTTAACACTCAAAATAATTGATGCTAAGGCCTTGTCGTCCTTCTTTTCCCATGGTGGAATCTCGGCTGCCACGGTTGGCTTAGCGCAACTTATGCACTGCCAAAGTTCGCTGTGAATTAGCACAGATTTCATCTGGACTCTCCACCCCTCATAGTTCTCGTTGTCGAGTTTCTCTATTTGGTAGAGTGAAGAACTCATCTTCTCAATACGCAAATTGAATTAATAATCTCTAATACAACTTTATTTTATTAAAAAAAAAACTAACTCTGGGCCCATAACCATTTGTTGGTTAAAATGAAAAGAAACTTTAACTTATATTAAATTCAAGTAACAACTTTATTTAATGAGTTTCAGAAAAGAACTAAACTAATTACATATTGAAAGTAAGAAAGAAAAATTATTGTTCATGTAAGTAGGTATGTAAAGTTGAATTCATATTGTGTGGTGTAGGGTTGCCAGATATTTCAACATTTCCAGAAAAAAAATGGCAGAAGGAGAGAGAGAAAATACTAAAAATTTCAAAAATAAATGTTGTTAGAGAAAAACTTTTCATGTGCATAAAAATCATTTTTTAAACTTTTTTAGTAGTGAGAGATAAAAACAGAATGCCATGTGATTCAAGCAAAAAATATTAGTTTATGCAAGAACAAAAGTTATACTTAATGTGGTTGTAGTAGTTTCTTAAAAAAATAATCTTTTCTATACAAAATTATTAAAACATTTTTAAGAAAAAAATTTACTACGCCAACTTAAAGTTTTTATTATTGTACGAATAAAAAATAAATTTCCAAAAAAAAAAATGAGCCGTTTTTGAGATATTGAATTTTTTATAAAACTAGATTTTTTTTTTTTTCAAAAATTCAAAAAATATTTTTTTTTAAAGTCTTGAAATGCAATGTTCTTAAACATTTTAGAAGCTTATCTATAAGAAATATCATAACAATCCATTATGCCGGATTTTCTATTTTCGAAAAAATGGTTCTATGGTAGGTACAGTCAGTAATAGATATATTAATTTCAAAATTTTTCTTATTAAATTTATAGATCATTGAAATTAAACGAAGGAAAAAAATTTTATCAAAATTCTCGGAACCGTTTTCGAGAAAAATACGTTTTCCGAAAACCATTTTTTAACATTTGTACCAGATAAAAATAACGGTACCCAGTTATTTTTAGGTAAAACAAAATTCTTTTTCTCAAATTTTGTAGATTATACTAAGAAACTTTTATTTACGAAGTTTAAAAAAAAAAATTGAGCATGGGGTTTTCGAAATCAAAAAAAAAAATAAATAAAATTCACGACTGGGTCGCACGAACTTGCTCCTATGTAATAGACTAGGAATTTTAAAAACGAATGTCATTACAGAAAACTGTTCATAAGGATAAAATTATTTTTTTAAATTCTTTTAGTTGTAAGAGACAAAAACAGAATTCTATGCAAAAATGAATTTATGCAAGAACAAAAAATATAAGTTCTTGTAGTGGTTTCTTAAAAAAAGTTTGTATATACAAAATTTTTAAAAGATTTTTAAGAAAAAAATTTGGTATGCTTACTTTAAATTTTGATTTCTTCACGAATGAAAATTATATTTCCAAAAAAAATATTGAGACGTTTTTAAAATATCGAATTTTCAAAAAAAATTATTTTTTTTTTCAAAAATTCAAAAAATACTTATTTATTAAAGTTTTGAAATGTAATGGCTTTTAGACTTTTTAGAAGCATCTCTACAAAAAATTTCATTAAAATCCGATATGTCGATAATAAGTAATTCAAAATTTTAAAAATGCTTTTATGGTAGGTACAAGCTGTAATATCTTAATTTCAAATTTTTACTTTTGACTTATAGGTACTATAAGGCAAGTTATGCATTCGGAAAAATAGAACTCGAGATTTTGATCAAAGAATTTAAAAAAAAAATTTGAAAAATTTCATTTAGTTAAAACTAGGTAATGGTTGAATAGATTTTCCAAAAAAATGTTATTTTTGGTAGCCCCCCTTGGGTCCATTTTGTTTTTGTTTTTGATTTTCTCGAAAATGGTACAGCCAATTTAAACCATTATTTTTATGCTAAAGATCCTCCAAAGTTTAAATATTATTACATATCCAAATTTTCAATTTTTTATTTTTTGGATTTTTAAAAAAATAACTTTAATAACTTTTGTTTTTATAATTCCTAGTCTGTTGCATAGGAGCAAGTTCGTGCGACCCAGTCGTACATTTTATGTTTTATTAGATCGTTAAAATTAATTGAAACAAAAAATTTTTTATTAAAGTTCTAGGCGCCGTTTTCGAAAACAAATACGATATTTAAAAGTCATTTTTTGACATTTGTATGGTGGGTACCTTTATTTTTAGGTAAAATAATTTTTTTTTTCACATCTTGTAGATTATATTGAGAAACTTTTATTTATCAAGTTTAAAAAAAACTAGCATGGGGTTTTTGAAATATTGAGTTTTGAAAAAAAAATTTGAAGTTTTTTTTTTAAATCCAAAACAATTTTTTTTTGAAAATTTGAGTACACAATCCTATTTATATTTTTGGGGAGCTTAAGACAAAAAAATGATCATAATGGGTTGTACCGTTTTTAACAAAATCAAAAATAAACCATTACCTAGCTTTAACTAAATTAAATTTTTTTTGTATTTTTATTTTTAAGATCTGTCAAATAGGTTTTAAAAAAAAATAATATTTATAAAATTTCGAAAAAAAAAATCGTATGGCAGGTACCGTTATTTTTGGTCATAAAAAAAAAAAGAAAAAAACGTGTGGGTGCATAACTTGCCTTATAGTACCTATAAGTCGCAAGTAAAAATACAAAATGTGGAAATTCAAGGTCATTTCTAACGTGAACAAGCAAAACTGCCGTATTTGGAGTGAAGATCAGCCAGAAGCATTGCAAGAGCTACCAATGTATCCAAAAAAAGTCACTGTTTGGTGCGGATTATGGGCTGGCGGAATCATTGGGCCGTATTTCTTTAAAGATGATGTGAATCGCAACTTTGCTCTGAATGGTGAGCAGTACCGTGCGATGATAACAAACTTTTTTTTGCGTCAAATGGAAGAGCTTGACTTGCATGACATGTGGTTTCAACGAGACGGTGCCTCCTGCCCCATGCCACACAGCTCGCGTAACATTGGACCAATTGAGAGGCCTAGATCGTGCGATTTAATGCCTCTAGACTATTTTTGGTGGGGCTATGTTAAGGCTCATGTCTGTAGCGACAAGCCCGCTCCGATTGACGCACTGGAAGCCAACATTATAGCATTTATTCGCGAGATAGCGGCCGAAATGTTAGAAATTGCCAAAATTGGACTAAGCGGATGGAATATTTGAGGCGCAGCCGCGGCCAACATTTGCAAGAAATAATTCTTCAAACATTCACCCCTATTACAGAATTCGCCGAATGATCCAAAGTGACAGTTTCAATTAATTTCCAAACTTTTGTTATTACTGAATCCGACGAAAGAAAGTTGAACGAATGTCGGTAACAATCCCTGCACCACCAACATTTTATTTAACTTATATGGTATTACTGAATTCGCAATCCATTCGCACTCCATACAATTTCTAACATTTTACATTCGCGCCAATTTCGAAACGAATCTGAAGTGAATTTTTAATTAAACGAAAATAACAAAACAAAAGTAAACAATGGAAAGCACAAAAATGTAAGTCAAAAGCTTATCATAATGAATGTTTAAGTGTTTGTTTAACAAATTTTAACAGAAAACAAACAAACAATCTGAAATAATTTAGAGAAAAGGTAAAGTTGCAACCGGGCATAGGCAGAAATCTAACAAAAACAAAGGAAGGCAAACCGGTTGGTATTGAACGGTCCCCCACGCAAGTACTAACCACTCACAACGATGCTTGATTTCACTGATCGATAGCGATGCTATTATCAAAACCTAGCCCGTCTGTAACTGACAGCGTCGGAAGGAAAGTTCAAAGGTTATTTTATAATTCAGTTTTACAGCGGATGCGAAAGGTCAACGGATCAAGTTAACTCACCGGGAGTAAAATTCTGCGAATTCTGCAATCGACATGATTAAATTATATCGACCGTACTATCGATTCAAATAAAGATTTCATGCATTTTATGTTTTTTTTTAATTTCCGATAGCTCTTAAAAAATCACTCGTTAGCTTTCACTGAAATGCATCATTTGAACAAATCAGTGGAATGCTGACTTTTTTTTTGACAAACCAACTATAACAATCATTGTTTCAGTAAATGACCCTGTCAGTGACTGATATCAACCAATTCTAGGTATTTGAGGTTAGAGTTGATCATTGAAAGCAAAACTGACAAATTGCGTTCCAAGTTAAAAATAATAAAAGTGAATTTAAAAAAGTTTGAATCAGAATTTTGTATTTTTTAGAGTACAAAAATTATTCTACTCATAAGCTTCATTTTGGTACCAATTAAAGCCAGAACAGTTTGATTAATCGTCTTAAAAATGGAAATGAATGCATTGCAATGATAGCTACAACTGACCCCTAAGATTTCTTTTAAGCTCACAAAGATTACTTTGCGAACAACAGCTGCGAAAGAACATAATCTTTTAAGCGTTAAAGAACGAAAAATTACCATAAAATTGTGTTGTACAGGTTTCACTGTAATTGAAACTGAGTCCAATAGAATTTACAAACTGCATTGACGAAATTAGTATATAATATCGGATTAACACAAAAATCCGGCCAAAAATATATTGAAATTACTCCGCGAAAACAAAAATGGAAAAAATGGAAGAAATTATGATATTTCACCAACCCTACAAATACCTACCTACAACTGAAATCGTGTCCGAAGCCATGAAAGCATTGTGCCATTTGGATCAAAGGGATGATATGATAACCAACAAAAGTAATCAGATTAAGAATTTACGATAAACTTTCGTGCATTAAAAATTAAAGTACATTTGTCCATGTTAATTTAATTAAAAAATATGTTTACCTGAAACTAAGATCTCAGTTCGAAATTTGTACCTTGAAACGATGGATCGCAATCGAATATCTCTGTTCTCGGCAGTTTTTTATTTATTCGGTATGTCCTCGTACTCAACCAACACTACATGTAACAAATATGTGTACCCTTGGTGCTGTGTTTTCGTGATACTTCTGCAAATTGAAGTCGTTTTATCGTTTATCAATGGCAACGCTTTGGACTTGCAAAAAAATGGAAGTGCTGCATATCTAATATTCATCAGCTTGAAAATAGTTCATCTCATAGTAGCTTGGCAGTCGCTAATCCACCGAAGAAATGAAGCTCGTATTTTTGAAGAACTAACAAATATTGATGACCTTTTCCTTTCTAAGTTCTATCAGTGGATTGATTTTGGCAAATCAAGACGGACAGTGATTTGGAAAACCGTTCCATCACTCATTACCAATATTGTATGTGTTGTTTTAATTTGTATACTAGTGTTCGTTTTAAATATTCAAACTAATGTACCTTGGTTGTGGATTGGTACCAGTCAATTGATTCGCCTCCGATATATACAATACATTTACATAGTTTCAATAGTAGCGGAAAAGCTAAAATTTCTGAGAAACAACTGCTTGCTCATACTATCGAGAAAAATCAAAATTGAAAAAGTGTACGTTTTGAAATGTGTTTTTCATAAAATTGGAAATATTCAAAATGACGTTAATGGTTTGTTTGGACTGTCTATGTTGGTCATGGTTATCACATCACTTGCCCAAGTCGTATGGCTTCTGAATTGGATTGTCCTTGTTTTAGATGACACCGAGTCTAAGGAAAAGCTCATAGTTTTTTTTAAATTTTCCATCATAGTATTTCCAGAAGTAATTTCTCTGGCGAGTGTTTGTAAGGCGTGTCAGGACTGTGAAAATACGGTAAGTAGTATTCTTAATTATATTAAATTATTGAAAATAATAACTTTCTCCTGTGTAATAGTTTCAAATTTTTTAAAAATCTTATTTAAGAAAAATGTTAATAACCATAAAATTAGTTTTTGAAATCCAATACAACTCAACAAAAATTCAAAATCGTTCTAGCGGATTGAAAAAACAACAATGGTTTTTATTACATTTTTAACAAAAAAAAAATTGTACGCCAACTGTAAGTTTTTGATGCTATTGTACAAATAAAATTTAAATTAATTTAAAGAATTTAAATTGCTCCAAAACTAACAGTACCTGCGATACAGGCGTTAAGCAAAATCTTATTCATCTCGAAAACGGCTTTAACGAATTTGATAAAAATAATTAAATTATTAAGGGCATGGACTACATTTTGGTAAAAAAAAATGGAAGAAAATGTTACTAACGGTACCTGTCATAGAACATTTTCTTTGATTTTCGACATCTCATTAACTGCTCTAGCGATTTTTGTGAAATTGGTTTCGGAAATAGCGTCAACCAAAGACATAGTTAGGTAGTTTTGGCTCGAAAATCAATAAAATCACTTTGGACGGGCATATTTCGATAACCAGACAACTCAGAAGATTTTCGTTTGCATCTGTATATAGGAATTGAAAAGACCTTTCATTCGATGTACGTCTCGATGCGATGAGGGAACTTTGAAAATTTGGTGATTTTTTAGACAAGTCCATGATTTTTTCAAAATTCTCAAGAACTCTGTAAAATCACTTTGGTAAGAAATATTTCGAGAACCAGACCTCGCAGAAGCTTCGGGTTTCCACCTCTGGATAGCTGTGGAAAATATAAATAGGGATTTTGGAAACCGCAGCTTCTTACAAGGCTTGGTTTTGGAAATAGCCCCAACCAAAGACATAGTTATTTACTTTTGGCTCGAAAATCCATAAAATCACTTTGGACGGGCATATTTCGATAACCAGACCACTCAGAAGATTTTCGTTTGCATCTGTATATAGGAATTGAAAAGACCTTTCATTCGATGTACGTCTCGATGCGATGAGGGAACTTTGAAAATTTGGTGATTTTTTAGACAAGTCCATGATTTTTTCAAAATTCTCAAGAACTCTGTAAAATCACTTTGGTAAGAAATATTTCGAGAACCAGACCTCGCAGAAGCTTCGGGTTTCCACCTCTGGATAGCTGTGGAAAATATAAATAGGGATTTTGGAAACCGGAGCTTCTTACAAGGCTTGGTTTTGGAAATAGCCCCAACCAAAGACATAGTTATTTACTTTTGGCTCGAAAATCCATAAAATCACTTTGGACGGGCATATTTCGATAACCAGACCACTCAGAAGATTTTCGTTTGCATCTGTATATAGGAATTGAAAAGACCTTTCATTCGATGTACGTCTCGATGCGATGAGGGAACTTTGAAAATTTGGTGATTTTTTAGAGAAGTGGTTAGTCCATAATTTTTTCAAAAATCTCAAGAACTCTGTAAAATCACTTTGGTAAGAAATATTTCGAGAACCAGACCTCGCAGAAGTTTCGAGTTTCCACCTCTGGATAGCTGTGGAAAATATAAATAGGGATTTTGGAAACCGGAGCTTCTTACAAAGCTTGGTTTTGGAAATAGCCCCAACCAAAGACATAGTTAGGTAGTTTTGGCTCGAAAATCCATAAAATCACTTTGGACGGGCATATTTCGATAACCAGACCACTCAGAAGATTTTCGTTTGCATCTGTATATAGGAATTGAAAAGACCTTTCATTCGATGTACGTCTCGATGCGATGATGGAACTTAGAAAATTTGGTGATTTTTTAGACAAGTCCATGATTTTTTCAAAATTCTCAAGAACTCTGTAAAATCACTTTGGTAAGAAATATTTCGAGAACCAGACCTCGCAGAAGCTTCGGGTTTCCACCTCTGGATAGCTGTGGAAAATGTTAATAAGGATTTTGGAAACCGAAGCTTCTTACAATTCTTGGTTTTTGGAAATAGCCCCAACCAAAGACATAGTTAGGTAGTTTTGGCTCGAAAATCCATAAAATCAATTTGGACGGGCATATTTCGATAACCAGACCACTCAGACGATTTTCGTTTGCATCTGTATATAGGAATTGAAAAGACCTTTCATTCGATGTATGTCTCGATGCGATGAGGGGACTTTGAAAATTTGGTGATTTTTTTAGACAAGTGGTTAGTCCATGATTTTTTCAAAATTCTCAAGAACTCTGTAAAATCAATTTGGTAAGAAATATTTCGAGAACCAGACCTCGCACAAGCTTCGGGTTTCCACCTCTGGATAGCTGCGGAAAATGCAAATAAGGATTTTGGAAACCGGAGCTTCTTACAAAGCTTGGTTTTGAAAATAGCCCCAACCAAAGACATAGTTAGGTAGTTTTGGGTCGAAAATCCATAAAATCACTTTGGACGGACATATTTCGATAACCAGACCACTCAGAAGGTTTTCGTTTGCATCTGTATATAGGAATTGAAAAGACCTTTCATTCGATGTACGTCGCGATGCGATGAGGGGACTTCGAAAATTTGGTGATTTTTTAGACAAGTGGTTAGTCCATGATTTTTTCAAAATTCTCAAGAACTCTGTAAAATCACTTTGGACAGGCTTATTTCGAGAACCAGACCTCGCAGAAGTTTCGGGTTTCCACCTCTGGATAGCTCTGGAAAATATAAATAGGGATTTTGGAAACCGGAGCTTCTTACAAGGCTTGGTTTTGGAAATAGCCCCAACCAAAGGACATATATAGGTAGTTTTGGCTCGAAAATCCATAAAAATCACTTTGGACGGGCATATTTCGATAACCAGACCACTCAGAAGATTTTCGTTTGCATCTGTATATAGGAATTTAAAAGACCTTTCATTTGATGTGTGCCTTGATGCGATGAGGGAACTTTGAAAATTTGGTGATTTTTTTTAGACAAGTGGTTAGTCCATGATTTTTTCAAAATTCTCAAGAACTCTGTAAAATCACTTTGGTAAGAAATATTTCAAGAACCAGACCTCGCAGAAGCTTCGGGTTTCCACCTCTGGATAGCTGTGGAAAATATAAATAGGGATTTTGGAAACCGGAGCTTCTTATAGGGCTTGGTTTTGGAAATAGTCCCAACCAAAGACATAGTTAAATAGTTTTGGCTCGAAAATCAATAAAATCGCTTTGGACGGGCATATTTCGATAACCAGACCACTCAGAAGATTTTCGTTTGCATCTGTATATAGGAATTGAAAAGACCTTTCATTCGATGTACGTCTCGATGCGATGAGGGGACTTTGAAAATTTGGTGATTTTTTTAGACAAGTGGTTAGTCCATGATTTTTTCAAAATTCTCAAAAACTCTGTAAAATCACTTTGGACGGGCTTATTTCGAGAACCAGACCTCGCAGAAGCTTCGGGTTTCCACCTCTGGATAGCTGTGGAACATATAATTAAGGATTTTGGAAACCGGAGCTTCTTACAATGCTTGGTTTTGGAAATAGCCCCAACCAAAGACATAGTTAGGTAGTTTTGGCTCGAAAGTCCATAAAATCACTTTGGACGGGAATATTTCGATAACCAGACCACTCAGAAGATTTCCGTTTGCATCTGTATATAGGAATTGAAAAGACCTTTCATTCGATGTATGTCTCGATGCGTGTGGGGAACTTTAAAAATTTGGTGATTTTTTTAGACATGATTTTTTCAAAATTCTCAAAAAATCTGTAAATTACTTTGGTAAGAAATATTTCGAGAACCAGATCTCGCAGAAGCTTCGGGTTTCCACCCGTGGGTATCAAAATGGGGATTTTTTTCGAATTATTTTTGGACCTTTTCTCGTCACCAACAAAATTGTAACAATTTGATTATGTCCGAAAGTGGGCTTTAGGTCAATATTCAATATTGATTTTCATTTGAAAAAAGTCACGAAAATGGGAAACATCAAGTTGCCATTATAAAAATTAAAATAGTAAAAACAAATTCCGAATTTAGTTAGATATATTTTATTTGGCGTAATGGAACGTAGGACTATTGTTTAAAGCCCTTATAGTGATACATATTTCTCTTTGCGACTGTTGGGAAGACGATTCAAAACCATAGCTTCGGAGAAGCTTTTCAAGGGTGCTTTGGTTCAAAAATAAACTTTTAAGGTTGCGTTTTATGCTAAATGGAGAAATCAATAAAAGCTATAAATACTTCTTACAAAACCAATGTTCAGATAAACTTTTATTGACCAAATTACCTTTAACAGTAAGTAACAAGTTTCTGTAAAAAAAGCTTGAGTGCACTTTTATTTTCAAATTCAAAAAACAACAAAAAAAAAAACATTTGAGTATAAGCATTTTTATCCGACTTGTAAGATTTATTTGTCTTCTCTTTGTTCGAGGAAATTCTGGCTAGGTCTGAAATTTACTTAGGGTCGTTGTCCTGTTGAAATACGAATTCTTCACTAATCATTCTTAGTCCAGAGATCAAAGCGTTTTCTTCTAATACCTTTTTATACGGGACTTGTTCAGTTTTACAATAACTCGAGTCAAGTCTCCTATGTCACTTGAAGAGAAACATGCCCAGACAATCACAGAACCACCTCATCATGGTAGGAACTACTCAGTCGGGTAGCATCTTTTGTTCAGCGCTCAAGTCTCTATGCCTTTTTACCAACTCTTACAGTTTTGCCCTGTTTTGTGGGCGAAGAAGGGATTTTTGAACAGCAACTCGACCAAATAGTCCATCATCTATCTCTTAGCCTCCGTGTAGCCGTTTTCAAGGAAAGTGACTTCGTCTGTGTTGTATTTATTTCGGCAAGTTTTTTCGGGTCTTTATTTCGCCTATTTCATTTGCTTGTTACCTTTAGCATTTTATCGTGTTTAGTTGTAGATCTAGGCCGTCCTGGGTTTGGCTTACCTTAAAGAAGTCCGGTTTGAGCGTGCAACTCATTTGCATATTGAACGCAGCTCTTTAATATCTTCAACTGCAAAGGAATGAAAAAAACTCGATTTTTTACAAATTTGTTAAAAAAATGCTTGTAATCACAATTTTGTAAGATGGTGCAATAGGCCCCAGGTCTACAATTTCTCGGTTTTGAAAATTATTTGTATGTACGGAGTCATACAAAGGTACATATCATCAGCCGTATCTATAAGATTTTCTTAAACTGCATCTTAGAGGTTATTTAGTTAAGCATACTTAAATATTTAATTTGGCTTTAAATGACGAAACTTCAATTCGTATCTATAATCGATTTTTCATTGGTACTTAACTAAACAATGATTGTGTCACGTAACGTAAAAGAATGTGAAAATCTGGTACACCCACACCCGCCGCCACAAATAAAAGAAAAAGAAAGGAAACTTTTATTTTAGAATTTGCAATAATACACTACAAAACAGAATTATTTTATACACAGATTGGGCATTTTCCTAAATGCAGTGTTGCAGCGCATCATGAATTTTGATGCTTTTTTTTATTCACTTGCTTCAATAAAATAACGTTATTAAATACGAATTCTAAATTTTAGAGTTTTTTTTTAATGAATTGTAAAATTAAATTTCAGAGTGAAGAAAAAAGTTGCAAGGTCATCAAAATCCACGATGCGCTGCAACACTGCATTTAGGAAAACGCCTATTCTCTTCCAACAACGAGGAAGAAAGTGTCGATGCAAACACTTCAAAGGCTAAGAGGGAAGCGTAGACGAAATTTCTTTACGCGTACACATACTTTAATCAATACAAATTTTATGTTTCTTAAATTGTTGCACTTTATAGTTCTAATATAATATCACAACAAACAATACCTACAAACTCACAATTTGAAACTTCAAAATTTCAAAGATGACAATCGATATGTCAAAATACATTTTAAAATGCCTTTAAGTTACCCTTAAACGGGGTTGATGGCGTTTAAGTTAAGAGGCCTTGAATGAATGAATGAAAAATTGGGGTATAAAAACACTGCGACCTAAAGATCTATTGTGTCCCCCATCTAGAACTGGATGAGGTTGGCTCATTACTACAGTTCTTCCTCCAAATCTGCTCCTCTGAGGAATCGAAGTATTTGGAGTATTTTAAGGGATGATAATTCGCCCTCCTTTATGTGGTGCTTGCCCAGATACCTGTGCCTTTGATGCACGAGTGCATCACATTTCCCCAGTATGTGGTCAGGTGTCTCTTCGTGGGTGTTGCAGAATCTGCAAGTCGCGTTGCTCACTAAGCCAAGGATGTTGAGGTGTCTTCTCAACCTACAGTGGCCTGTGAGAAGCCCCGTGATTTTCCTGAGGTTGTTCCTACTTAAGCTAATGCAGGTTAGAAAACGCTCTCGGTTGTAGTCCCCGAGTAATAGTTTTGCCTGTCTTAGCTTAGGGAGTTCTTTCCAGATCTTTGATCTTTTTGTCTCCTCTTCTGTTTTGATTTTGTTTTTGATCACGTTTTCTCCTATTCCGCAGTAGGGCTCTGGCCCTGTAAGGGGTGTCGATGCACCTATTTTTGCTAAGGAGTCTGCCACTTCGTTGCCCTGGACACCAACGTGGCCTGGTACCCAATGAAGCGTGACAGTGTTATTCTTGCCCAGTTTATTAAGCTTAATCACGCATTCCCAAACAAGTTTGGAGCTGATGGTGTAGGAGCTTAGTGCTTTTAGTGCAGCCTGACTGTCTGACATGATGGCAATGTTTTGGTTTTTATATTTTCTATCGAGGTTTCTTCCAGCACATATGCCTATGGCATTTACTTCTGCCTGGAATATGCTAGTGGACTGTTCCATCGGTAAGGAGAGTTTAGTTCTAGGCCCAAAAACTCCAGCACCAGTCCCTTCAGCCGTCCTCGATCCATCTGTGTACCATTTGATGGTATTTTCTTTAAGACTATAGTTTATTGTTTCGCCTAGCCAGTCTTTTTTGCAACTTAACTCCGTTTTGAAATGTTTTTCGAAGTTATATCTTTTGATCATACCATCTCTTGGGATGTCAATGAGGTTTGTTACTGAGGACCGGATTATCGAATCTTTTTCCCTGTTTCCAATAATTTTACCCATCCCAGTACCCTCCTTGGCAAATCTCATTATGGCTCCCTTAGCAGCATTTTCAATGACCACGTGTAGTGGCGTCAGATGAAGGATGGTTTCCATCGCTGCTGTGGGGCATGTTCTCATTGCTCCTGTTATGCATATACATGCAAGCCTTTGCAATTTGTCTAGTGATTTCCTAGTTGTGTTTAGTTCGGTTCTTTTATGCCATGCAATTGCCCCATAGGTAATGATGGGTCTTACCATCATGGTGTACATCCATCTTATGATGTTTGGTTTGCAGCCCCATGATTTACCTGCAAGTCTCTTGCATATCATGAGGGCCTTTGTGGCTTTCCCGACAGTTATTTCGACATGCTTGTTCCAGAGGAGTTTGCTATCTAGTGTAACTCCTAAATATTTGACCTCCCTCTGGGTGTCGATTACATCTCCCGCCAACCGAATGGGTTTCATGCGAGGTAAAAGTCTTTTCCTGGTAAATGGTACTATCGTTGTTTTGGTAGGGTTGATGTTAAGTCCCACAGATATACACCATTTCTTGGTTATAGACAGTCCTCTCTGGACTATATCACAAAGAGTTTCTTCGTATTTCCCCAGTGCCGTTATAACGATGTCATCAGCAAAGCCAATACATCGAATCCCTTGGGAGGTTAGACTTTCTAGTAATTCATCAACTACAAGACTCCACAGCAAGGGTGATAATACCCCTCCCTGCGGACAGCCTCTTGTTGTGATGACTTTCTGGACGTTTAGTCCTGCGTATGCTTCCGCCGTTCTTGTGCTAAGCATTTTACTTATCCATCTGACTATAGTGCTAGGAACACTCTTCCTTTCTAGAGCCGAATGAACTGCTTCGTGAGAGGTGTTGTCGAAGGCCCCCTCAATATCAAGGAAGGCGCATAATGCCGTTTCTTTAATATCTAAAGCTTTCTGTATTATATTCGTTAGTTCATACAGAGCGGTTTCTGTGGATCTACCCGCTCTGTAAGCATGCTGACGGTGATTTAGGGGCATGTTTACTAATACTTCCGATCTAATGAAGTTATCAATTACCTTTTCCAAAGTTTTCAGTAAGAAGGATGTTAGGCTTATTGGCCTGAATGACTTTGGATGTGTGGTATCTTTTTTCCCCACTTTGGGGATGAAAATTACCTTTGCTCTTCTCCATAGACTTGGTATGTACCCAAGTGCAATACTACTTCGAAGCAGTCTAATAAGATAGGGCATCAGTTCCTCTTTACCTTTCTGCAAGAGCGCAGGAAAGATGCCATCTACGCCCGGTGATTTGAAAGGTTGAAAGGTACTTAACGCCCATTCAATCCTATTGCCTGAACAGATAGTCGCAGCTATCTTCCAGTCTTCCCGGTTAGGCCTTAGAGGTATTCTCTCTATCATATTTCCTACTATTGGTAAGCTGCCTGGAAAATGAGTATTTAGCAGTAGGGTTGACCTTTGCTCCTCGTTTTCAGTGAAGCTACCATCGGCGTAACGAAGTGCCAAAGAGGTTAATGTGTTATCTTTGGCTAGAGCCTTGTGTAATCTTGCTGCTGTAGGTGTCGACGAAATGCCCTCACAGAAATTTGCAAAACTATTTCTCTTAGCTCTCCTTATTTCCCCATTATATTTGGTCAGTTCTGCAGAGTAGTTATGCCACTCTCCAGTACTCTTTGCTTTATTGAAGAGCTTTCTTACCTTGGATCTTAGTTTTGACAGATTATTGTTCCACCATGGAGCATCCTTCTGCCTTTTAATGGGTTTAAGGGGACAACTGAGTTCATAGGCCTCATTTATGGCCCCGCTAAACTCATTAACTAAGTGTTCTAACTCAAGGTTACTATTAGTCGTTTCTTGTGGACCTATTCGTTTAAGACTAGTCTTTAGGACGCTTTTGTACAGGTTCCAGTTTGTTTTCTTAGGATTCCTGCCAGAGGTGTTCTCTGTCAACAGGTTTTCTAAAGTAAACACTATAATTCTATGATCAGACATAGAAGGTTCGTTGGAGACTCTCCAGTCTCTAACTAATCGACTTAAGTTTGGGGTTCCAAACGTTAAGTCCAGAACTTCCTTCCTTACTCTAGTTACAAATGTAGGTGTGTTCCCTACGTTAAATATATCTAGATTTTTCTCGATAATAAAGTCTAAAAGGTACTCACCCCTTTGATTAGTATCGGTACTACCCCACGTTGTATGGTGGGCGTTTGCGTCACATCCAACTATCAGTGGTAGTCCTTTGCTGATGCAGTAGTCCACTAGCTTCTTAACTTCGACTGGTGGTATGTTGGCGTCGTCACCGGCGAAGTAGGCTGATGCTACAACCATCGTGCGGAGGTTGCCCTCGATGTCGATTTGGGCTTGTATTGGTACCAAGTCCCGCGTCATAAATTCTGAAAGACATATAAAATTTATGTTATTTCTTATCTTTATGCATGCTCTGGGCGAGTCAATCCTCGTATCCCATATTAACTTAGAGTCCTTACATGTTAGGCCCCTAACTTGGCCCCCGTAAATCCAGGGTTCTTGGATCAGAACTAGCCCTAGGTTGTCCTCCTCGTCCATGGGAAGCGACTCGTTCAAATCGAATGGGCTAGGAGAGAGGTCAATGCCCTCCATCTCTTCGCTCATCCGACTTGCTTCGTTTGTTGCCAGTGATTCTACCTGGCTTTGGATGACTGCTACGGTGTGGGTGTGGGTTAGTTCGGGGGTATGGGAGGGTTTTGGAGTATAGGAAGTTGAATGGGTTTGTGAAGGTTGGGAGGATTGGATGGGGGCCTTTAAGTAACGTTACTTAAATGTGAAAATTGATTATAGATACCGATTTCATACTTCAGAGCTGCTTAGAGGTATTTTAAAGTTAAGTAACCTTTAAGATTTGTTTATAGATTCGCCTGCATATGTTTAAAGTGTAATAGGTACTTATAAGTTCTACATTTTATTTGAACCTATGCTTATTTTATTTCTTAAAAATATTTATTTTGTAGGTTAAGGAAATTACGCGGACTGTTGCCATGGCGGAAAGTGAGATCTTTGAATATCAGCATTGTCTTGAGGATTTTTCGCTGCAAATAATGCACAATCCAATAAAGTTTTCAGCCAAAGGATTTTTTGCTTTAAACTTAAAAACTTTTGGAGGGGTAAGTACACAGTTCGATCATTTGTATATGCTCTATCCAATTTATATTTTAAGCACAGGCCCTATGACAGAGCTTCATCTAGAGAAATATTAATATTGCTTTTGTAATTTTTTCGAACTTTCGTACATCCTACCATGAACACCCTACCTTCCATCTCATCTAACTTCTTACAGCAGACTAATCGCCATTTCGGCAATTTTCCATTTTTATCAACTCTAAGGCTAGGACCGCACTTGCGATTTCAATCGCACGATTTTTTAGTCGCAAAAATAGAACACATGAGTTTAAATGAGAATGAACGCACTTGCTACCAACAAATCATGACGATTTAAAAGTCGCAATTTGTTTCATTTTTCTTGCGATGCGATTGTCGTAAACTTAAATGAAACACATGTACTCAAATGGATATGCCCACACTTGCGATTTAAATTACTACGACTTAAAAATCGTAGTCGCGAAGAGAAATTGGCATGCACGCACTTGCGATTTTTAATCCACGATTTTTTAGTCGCAAAAAGTAAGACACATGGCCTTAAATGTGAATGCACGCACATGCGACTTAAAAATCGTAGCGATTGTAAAAATGAAACAAGTTCTATTTTTTCAAGCGATTTTTCTGTCGCTACTTATTTGTAGCAAATGCGTGCACTCACATAAGAAGTAGTGTGTTTCATTTTTTGCGATTAAATAATCGCGCGCAAAAAAATCGCAAGTGCGTGCATGACAATAATTTGTAGCGACTACGATTTTTTAATCGCCTCGACGAAAAATCGCAAGTGCGGTCCTAGCCTTAGGCTAGGACCGCACTTGCTATTTTTCGTCGAGACGATTAAAAAGTCGTAGTCGCTACAAATTATCGTCATGCACGCACTTGCGATTTTTTTGCCGCGCGATCATTTAATCGCGAAAAATAAAACACACTACTTTTTATGTGAGTGCACGCATTTGCTACAAATAAATAGCGACAGAAAAATGAAACAATATTTTTGCAACCGCACTTGCGATTTCAATCGCACGATTTTTTAGTCGCAAAAATAGAACACATGAATTTAAATGAGAATAAACACACTTGCTACCAACACATCATGATGATTTAATAGTCGCAATTTGTTTCATAGTCGCAAAGAGAAATTGGTATGCACGCACTTGCGATTTTTAATCCACGATTTCTTAGCCGCAAAAAATAAGACACATGGCCTTAAATATGAATGCACGCACATGCGACTTAAAAATCGTAGCGATTATAAAAATGAAACAAGTTATATTTTTTCAACGATTAAATAATCGCCTAAGGCTAGGACCGCACTTGCGATTTTTTGTCGAGGCGATTAAAAATTGCAGTCGCCACAAATTATGCACTCACTTGAGATTTTTTTTGCCGGGCGATTATTTAATCACAAACAAATATAACAACTTCTTTTAATGTGAGTGCACGCATTTGCTAGTTTATTACAATGGCTGAAAGCCAATTTTCTATCTAATCTGTGCTGAAAATATAAATTTGACAGGGTGTTGATACTTTTTCTTATTTTATTTATACTTTTTAACCCCAGATTTTTCTTCATTTCAGATGATTGTCACTGTTATAACACATTTAATCGTATTGCTACAGTTTTCTATAAATGATTAAAGTTAATTAAAACGTTCAGATGATGAGGGTGCGTTTTATGTTCAAGATCGGTGTTTTCTTCAATCAATTTTAAATGAAATACATTTTTATAATTCATACAGGGTGTGTCAAAAGTGACTTCCTAATTTAAAGTGATAAATTAATAATTTATTTTAGAATCACAAAGTATGATTTATGGAGATTTTTTGGGCTAAGTATGGAATATAATGTCCGTCCCTCGAATGAGCACCAGCTTCATGCTCACAGAAACGGGCTCTTTCTAGAGCGTTTGCCATAACACTTCGTAGAACATCTGTCAAATTCGGAGAGCGTGGAGGCCAATTAAATCCTGAATTTTTGGAAATTATTATTAGGACTATCAGCAATCGCTGGCCTCAAAAAATATTCGCGGCGCATCGTCATCAAAGAAGAAGGGCCTAATAATTTTTTCTGAAGTTACACCACTACAGACCAGACAGTACACTTGAGTAAGCGCAATTCCCGCGTATGTATCAACCTTGGGTTCTCAGTTCCCCTTGTACGGCAATTTTGTTTATTAATGATTACATTTAAGTTGAAATGAGCTTCATTACTCATTATGAAATAATGAATAAAATCATTTTGCTGCCTTGCCATTTCTTGTAAGCGAACTGCATAAACAACACGTTCTTGAGGATCTCCTGGCTTTAATTCTTGCCCAAATAGGATTTTGTATAGAAACAGCTGCAATTCGGTTCTTAGAACTCTTCACAATGAACTGCAGAACACCCCGAGCTGACAAGAGCGCCTTTGTGTGGATGTTTCTGGACTCTCCAGAACACTTGCAAGAATGCATTCCACATCCGCTTCAGTTCGGACAGTGAGAGGTCTTCCGGCTCGAGGAAGATCAGCTCCTTGTTGACGAAATCGTGCTACCGTGCCGTAATCATGTGCGCAGAGGGTCCTATTTCACACAATAAAATGACGCCGATAAGCTCTTTGGGTTAAAATAATCGAGTGATTGTTTTTAAAATAAAATTTAGTTAGTTTGGTCCTCTCTAAAGCGCTGTAGTTTATTTTAGTTAATCTGCCACGTTTTTTTATACCTTAAAAAAGAAAAGATAAACAAATCAAAAACAGAAAAGTTATGATTTTTTTTTCAAATTAGGAAGAAACTTTTGACCCACCCTGTATATGGAATATAATGTACAACAATTTCGTTGCAATTTCAATTTCGTTTTTAATGTTTACCTTAAGTAGTGGTTGGTTTTTTTCATTTACTCCTTTTCCTTCAAGTACCTCCAAAATAAAAAATCGGTAGGCGTCAAATCAGCGGATCGATATCACTATTTTTTGACACTGTTCGGCCGGGAAATTTTTTTACTAAAATTCTCATCATAGCAAAAGCTAGGTATATGTGGTGGGGCACCGGTTGTTGGAATCACATAATCTGCAAGTCTAATTGATATAATTTAAATAAATTGATATACCTCTCTGTCTCTCTGTACGAATGTCCAATGCCAACTGACGAATTTCTTTCAAACACAAATGGCAATCAAATAAAATAGACTTGGAACATAAAACACACCCCGTACCAACTTTATTGTAAGAGTATAAATTTCCCAACAAATAATAATTCACTATCAACATTTTTATAAATGGTTGTAGGTATTGTTTTGAATCCTTTTAATAGCTAATAATTTTTGCATTTACTAATTCTGTGTTTTCAAATAACTCTTATAAGAATGTATGTAAACAGAAAACAGAACTTTTTTTAAGAAAATCAGCAACTTATCTGCTTGAAAGCCGTGACTCTAAGAAATTTTGGAGCAAGGTACGTATTTTAAGTGAACGTAAAAGGTCAGTTGCACCAATTGGAGTGGATACACTTGCATTACATTTCGAAAAACTTCTTTTAGCAGACCCAAGTCAAATGTCTATTAGTTTTGCGATTCCGTTTATATATATAGAAGAACTGGATAAACCGATTTCAATGTTAGAACTGCTTGCTGCACTCAAAAATATGAAGAATAATAAGGCCTCTGGGTCAGATGGTATACCAGCGGAATTTTACAAAAACGCTACTTCACAATTCTTGGAATATATTTTAGTGCTCTTCAACAAAATGTTTAATGAAGAGAATTTTCCGGATTGTTTTTATTCATCGTCCATTTCAGCAGTTTTTAAAAAAGGTGACCCTAATTTCAGTGAAAACTATAGATGGATTTCTGTTCTTATTCTTTTCGAAAACTATTCACTCAAATTCTCTACTTTAGACTTGTGAGTTGGGTTGAAAGGAACAACAAAATAAGCTGCTTCCAGGCTGGATTTCGGGCTAATCTTTCAACAATCGACCAAATATTCACTCTCACAAGTGTTGCTAGGCGTTTCTTAGAGAAAAAACTAATCTGTTCGCATTTTTCGTCGATTTTAAATCAGCGTTTGACACTGTAAATAGAAGATCGCTCCTATTTAAACTCGCAGCTATTGGACTCTCAACTAAATTTATACGAATTTATGAACAACTGCTTTCAAATATGACTGCTGTGGTTTCAAATGGCTGTGAAAAATCAAAACAGTTTAGATCAGATGCGGGTGTACCACAGGGTTGCGTTTTAAGTCCTTAATCTTTTCACTATTTATAAATGAAGATCATATTCCTGGTGGCGTTATTTTTGGAGATCTATTTATCAAAGTCTTGCTTTATGCGGATGATTTAGTTATTTTATCGGATAATGCAGCCACACTTCAGCTTCAAATAAACAAGCTCAAACTTTTTTGTGATATGTGGGACTTGAAAATCAATACAGAGAAGTCTAAAATAATGGTTTTTAGATCCCAAAATCGAAGTGCTAGAAATGACCGTACCTGGACCCTCGAAGGCTCCAATATTGAAGTTGTGAAAGAATTCAAATATCTAGGTTTTACACTAACTCACAATTTAAATTTTGGTGTTCACATAAAAAACAAAGTAAGTGCAGCAAAAGCAGCAATAAACTGTATGTGGTCAAATTTCTTTAATAACAGACATGTAGATCCAGCTTCTAAGTTTAAGGTGTTTGATGCAACCATAAAGGGCTGTCTTTGTTATGGCATTGAAGTTTATGGATACAAGCAACTGGAAAAAATTGAAGCTGTCCAAAGATATTTTTTTAAGCGTGTATTTAGGCTACCATCAAGCACACCGACGTATGCAATACACGTCGAATCGGGACTGCCCCCTATTTTTATAAAGAGTTTAAAGGCAAATGCAGACTATCTCATCAAGATAATGCAAAGATTAAACGATAATCTGCAAAAGAGGATTCTCTTAGTTTCATTAAGGTGTCAGTATACACCTTTCAGGGACTGGTATGAGTTGGCCTCGGTACACAACTTTCCCTTGAGCCTTTCTGTGTATAGCCCAGACCTTTGGAGGAATACTCTCTACGAGTGCATTTCCATCATCGATGAAGAAATGTTCCAGAGCTGTCTTGTTAGGGCAAGGGAGTCTGTGTCGAGGACAATATACAGTAAACTCAACCACAGTTTGAAGGCAGCAAATTACTTTAGGGATGAATTCACAGTAAGGGAGATGAAACTGATTTTTATGGCTCGCACGGAGATGCTGGAGCTCAACTATAGGCCACACAGGACTGATTCTGATCCCCTTTGTACATTGTGCAACCTCAATGAAACTGAAAACATCTTTCATTTCCTGGCGGTATGTCCAATCTTGCAGGAAATTAGACGATTGCATTTTAATAAAAGTTTTCTATCTATAGGAGAATGTCTTAGTGTTCTAAATGGAGAATGTGGCTGGAGGCTACTTATTCGGTTTACCTCACATGCAATTTCATATAGAAATACATATGTCAATTTTCTTTAGTTCATTGTTTGAACTGTATAATTTTGTTTTAGCTAAACTAAAAGCCCAACACCATTGATATTGCAAGTCTTTATTTTACCCCCTTTTTTGTTTTAGCTAAACTAAAAGCTTTAGAAGAGTATATTATAATTATGTTTAGATTATTATGTTAATAATTTTTGTCTATCTTTTCATAATCAACTACATATAAATTATTTCGTTTTAGCTAAACTAAAAGCCAATTATTTTTTTTTTTTTTTTCATTTTGAATTTGTGAAACATATACCTATATAATTATCTCAGAATTCCTGTTCCAATTATTCTATAAACCAAGTAATTCTGGCATTTTCTTTGTCTTTGCTGATTTTTTTTTAAATTTTTTTCGTTTGTTTGTATAACAATTAATCTTTAGCTTTTTTATAGACATAATTCCTAATTTTTGTATTTTTTTTTTTATTTTTCTCTCACAATGTTAATACTAAGTTGAAAACTAACCGGCAGACGGCCTATGAGCCATGCCTGTAATCTTTATGTATGTTCTAAGTTTTTATTATGTACTACCTACTAATAACTCATAAAGAAAAGCTACAAAAGTATGTAAGACACATTTTCTTGCTTGTTATTGCATTTATTTATTCTATTTCTTATTTTTTAAATAATAAAACAAAAATTATACAATGACTTAGTTTTTTTTTTTATTCAAAACTATATACTGTTTTGTCCGTAAGTATAAATTGAATAAAACAAATACCCAAATCTTTACATTCCACAGGAGTTTTTAGTTACTGAATGTCAGAACAAAAATTATAAGTTGTTGTAGCTGTATAAAAAAAAAATTTAGAATAAAATTTTAAAACATTTTTAACCCTTACCTTAACTCATGTGTGGTTCACACAGAATCTTTGCAAGCCCTTTCAAAAACATCATCCTTGATATCTTCGAGGATCTTGCGTGGATCTGCTTGATGAGATAAGCATTCAGGGCACTTATGTCCAATATTCTATACAAAACAGCCATCGACCAATGACGCGTACTGCGACTGCTTGAGTATAGTGAACACGTTTGGTCCACAGAATCAACACCGCCTTTTGTGCTCATCAACATAATTGCCATGATGCATAGTAGACAGGAGAATGACAGACTTGTTCTTCTTTGGAACATAACTTACAATATATTGGCGTATCGTTTAAAAACCCGAACAGTGATGACTCGACAGGTCTATCCCTCCGCGATAAAAATCCATTTCGAATTTCTTTCTTATTTTTCCTGACAGTGCCAACGACTGTTAGACCTTAGACCTCTAGATTTTATGATGTTGAGTAGTCCTATAGGTGTCTACCAGTTGTCTGTCGTGATGTTGCGATTCGAGTTCAAAATTGATTGAAATAATCTCAAGAACGCAAGTACTGGTATCGGATACTTTTTCTTTTCCTCCGTCAAAGTGAGGCCGTCGTCGGTATTTTTTCCACTGTATTAATACATATTTAGTACGTAGTGAGTATTTGAATCTGCAAGACATTCAGCCTTATTCCGTAAGGCGCTGAACGCCAAAAATAAAACGACAGTGTTAACTTGGTATTACGTAAGTCGTTCAGCGCCAAATAAACGTCAATTTGTCGATTCTCTCTTGTGGAACGAGTTCACTATATTTTTTTGGTATTCCGTTAGTCGTTTCCATAAAAAAAAACGTCTGTAAAACTGCCGAAATCTGTCGTGGAGAAATTTGTTGACGACAGAGTCAAAATGTAAGTTTTTTTAAATTTATTTTAGTTTTTATAATTTAAAATTCTTTGTTTAGGGTAAAAATAACAACTCATATGCAAATGCGGCGGCTGGTCGAGCTTATGGAGGAGAATGAACACCTCGCCAAAAATTTTAAAAGAGGTTCGGAGAAAAATTTTGGATGGGAGAATGTTGCTGCTTGTTTGAACGCGAATGAGAAATGGCAAAGAATGGCAGAAAGTGAGTGAATTTCATTTTCAATTTTAAAACACGAAGTTAATTTTTTCCTTTAGGTCTGGTTTGACGCCAAGTTTAAGGTCAAACAAAAACTTTTGTTTAACAAAAAAGAAGATGAAGCTACAGGAGGCGGACCATTCAAGAAAAAAATTTTAAATGACTTGGAAGAAGCCATAGTAAGGCTTCTGTCGTTGGACCTGGTGGTCAATCCAACCGGATATGCCGCGGGCGGCTCATTCCATTTCGCGTCTCGGGGAGCATCAGTCATCGCTTCATCTACCCCACTAAAATCTAGAGATTTGCCATCACCGTTAAAAACAACAACATCAAATGCATTATCTGTTCCAATAATCATTAATAATGAAATTGGAGGTGTGGATTTTAATCTAACACATAGTTCAAGTGATCTTGCAGATCCAGATATGACAGCTAAGGAAAATTTAGAACATTTTTTACCCGAGGTCACATCCTCCAAAATAAAAAAAAAGCAAAAGGAAAATGTTTTCCAAAAAATGCTACAAAAACAGACAGAGGTGCAAGAAAAACTATTTAGTAGCATAAATGAATCATTAACCGAAATTAAAACAAATTTAAAAAAAAAATGTCACTTCAATTAGTGCTATTGCAAGGCATCTGAGTGAATGTGCAAAGAAAGAATTTTTATACTCAGGAAGAGCAGCTTAAGATGCTTAAGCTGCAAATGGAACGTGAAGTGGAGCAAAATTTTAAATCTAATGAAATAAAATTAACCGACTTAGAAAGAGGCAGCTTGACATCGAGGAGCGTAAGTTAGAACTTCTTGACGCAGATAAAAACAAATAGTTTTTGTTTTATGTTTATGAATTTATTTTTGACTTTTTTTTTTAGTTTTATAATATCGTTGAGACTGAATTATTTGAACTTTAAGTTACCTTCTAGCTATAATAATTTATGTATTGCAATACAAAATCTTAAGTTTCCTTTGTGTACATAATTAAAATATATATATTTAATTACATGTTGTTTAAAATTTCATTTCGTATATGGATGGCTGCTTGATCATCGTTGGTATTTGACTGGTCTTCCGAATTTGGTATACTTTCATTCGCAATTTGAACTATATTTTCAGGTGGGTCCAAGTTGTAATGTACACAAATATTGTGCAAAGCTGCGCATACATTTACAATTTGCGTTGCTCTTTCCGGAGTGTAGTGCAATTGCCTTGCACCAAGGAGACATCGGAACCTATTCTGCCTTCTTCTGGAGCTCTAAAAGGAGTTATAAGAAAAGGCTCGAGTGGGTAACCAGCATCTCCTGCAAAAATGTATTTTTATTTTAACTGTTATCAGTCACAATAACATACCCAAAAGCCAAGTATTTCTTTCTCCTCCGTCATAATTCCTTTTCAAAAAACCTCGAAACTCGCTAGCATTCCAAACTAGTGAATCATGGCTAGCTCCAGCGTGTCTGGCATCCACGTATCTTATACGCATTCTATTATCACAAACCTTAAATGTATGTATATAAATATATTAAGCAATAAAGGCAAACTGGAGACCTTTAGCCGCTTTATTTTGCTTACCAGCATAACGTTAACACTAAAAAATCCTTTCCTATTGTAATATCTATGCTGATCTGTTTTCTTAGGTGCGAAAATTTTAACATCGGTTCCATCGACGCACCCAATAACACCTGGAATTCCAGCTCGTTCAAAGAAATGCATTTTAGCTTCACTTTTGTCTTGTTCGGAAAGATCCATCCTGATCCATATCGGGCAGTTTTTCCTCAAGAATGTTCAGCATTTCCTTAAGAATTTTGCTGAAAGTAGGCTGCGCTAGTCCCAAATTGAAGTCGTTCCCAACCCCTTTTTGGTAGCTCCCTTCGGCAAAAAATCTTAGGGTAGCAGCAAGTTTTATAACTATTGGAATTGCCACAGAACGATGCTGAGGAAAACTGTTTTCTATCAAAGTTAACACATATTTAAAGGCCTCTTTGTCCAGACGAAAGAACATTTTGAATCTGTTAATAAATGCGATAAAATAAAGAGTCAGAACCATTGGTATAATCACCAATTAAAAAAAAAAAACAGATTTTTTTTACATTTAATTACATACTTTGTGTCAGGCAAATCAAAAGGATTTACTTTAGATCGAATGTACCTCCTCTGCAGTATCAAATCTTTCTTTTTTTTTTCTTCTTCTTCGTCATCACTGCTGATCCAAGAAAAATAACTTGCTACACTATACATTTTTCGTTTTTTTCTTATGTTTAAAACAAAAACCAAATTTACACAAATATAATTTTCAAAAACCAAACTACTCAATTTGCAAACAATTTGAAATGTCAAATGTCAGCTGCTTTGGAATGTATTGTGGAATGTAAGAGCGAGAGAAGCACTGTCGTTTTAGTTACGGAATACCAAACAAAAAACGACACGACTCCTAAAACGACAGCTGGCGTTTTAAAAAAACGCCTATCGGAATAGGGCTGATTGTATTTGCAATCCGTATTTTTTGGGTTTGCTTGGATTGTACATTTTAAAACCACACCGAATCCGAAAAGTAACCAACATTTCATCGATAGTCCCATCAGCACCAATTGAATAGTTTGCTAGAGAATTACTGTTGAAAATATGTATATAACGAGCGATTTTTTAAGAGCTATCGGAAATTAAAAAAAAAAAAAACATACAATTCACAAAAATGAATGAAATCTTTATTTGAATCGATAGTACGGTCGAATGTTTGAAGATTATTTCATGCAAATGTTCCGCGGCTTCGCCTCAAATAGTCCATCGGCTTAGTCCAATTTTGTCATATTCTTTCTAACATTTCGGCCGGTATCTCACGAATAAATGCTTCAAAAGTGAGTTTTATTATTCACAAATCTATCTGGATCCGGATCTGGATTAAGTTTTAACATGTATTACAAAAACAATTTGGGATCCTGTTTTTTATCTGGATCTATTTCAAAAATCCAAAAATCAGTTATTATACTGGCGAGTAGATGGCTTTTATAGTAAGGTAGTGTAAGCTATAGTGTAAAGAAAAAAGACAAGAAATAATTGAAAATTTACAAACCCAAGGATAACAAGAGACGGACTTATAACACTGCTGTCACTAAGATCCGTATCGTTTTATTTTCAAGGGAAGATCGAGATCCGGATCCAGAAAGATTTGTGAATAATAAAACGCACCTAATGTTGGCTTACAGTGCGTCAATCGAAGCGTGCTGGTCGCTATAGACATATGCCTTAACATAGCCGCACAAAAAGAGTCTAGAGGCGTTAAATCGCACGATCTAGCCGGCCAATTGACCGGCCCCAAACGTGAAATAAAGTGTTCACCGAACTTGCCTCTCAATTGGTCCATTGTTACGCGTGCTGTGTGGCATTGGCATGTGGCACCGTCTTGTTGAAACCACATGTCACGCAAGTCAAGCTCTTCCATTTTTCGCACGGTAGCGCTCACCATTCACGTGCACTAGCTGTATTATGAAAAGCTTCACACATAAATCTTTCAGCCAAATTTTTTTTTCACGTGGTGGAGTAACGGTCATCACTAACACTGGCCGATACAGCTGCGATATTTTCCTCAGTTCGCACTCTACGTAAATATGCGCGTTGGTGATTCAGTAGGTCGAATAAACTGACCATAAAATTGAAGAAGCGGCGATGAACTTTCTTAACAGAGCACGCATTTTGATAATAAAATTCAATAATTTGCATGCCTTGTTTGCTTTTAAAACGATTCATGGTTTAATTATAGACCAAACTGAAGATTTTGACAGTAAAACAAAACACGAAACGTGTGCGAGCTCTTAAAACCAGTGTTGCCAAAAAGAAAAGAGCAACAAAATCATCCATTATAATAGCAGTCACTATGCAACCAAATTCATTGTTCTTCCGTTCGCAGGGAATAAAATCCCAATGAAGACATATGTACTAGTACATTGACGAAAAATTACCCGTCCTGTTCCATAGGTCGCAAATAGTGATATTATGGTTTCGTGGTTCGATTTAAGCACCGCATAGTAAAACAATAGACCTAAAAAAGCCTCGAGTTCTTGCTGGGTAGGTAGGTAGAGATGGTAGTCGCCAGCCAGCTGGGCCCGCGACTCAATTAGCGCTGGGGTGCGCCGTTTTGATACCATTAAACTCGTGTCAACCTAATAAGGATTAAGTACGGAAGAAAATGGCTTTTATATACTTTAGCGGGGCATTACTAAAGCCATTTTGTCGCATTCAGAAAGATAATCAGATCTTTGATTTTCTTCTCCGAAAGTTCGCTGGGGTCATCGAGGAAGGCTTTCCCAAAGGAAGCCATCCTGTAATTTGCTAAGGCTGGGCAATCGCAAAGAAAATGAACCACAGTTTCTTTTTCTTGTGGATCTCCACAACTACGGCAGTGTGGGTTGAAGGGGATGCCTAGCTTTCTTGCATGTTCACCTATGTGCCAGTGCCCGGTGCATATTGCTGTGATCCTGGCTATGTCGCGCCTGGGTCTGCATATTAGATCGTTGGAACGTGAGTTGTTGTAAGTAGGCCATATCTTTCTTGATATGACACAGTTTGTGAGACTGCTCCACCTACGGTTGGATTCATTGAGAAAAATCGAGAAGATTTTTCTCTTCATAGCACCAAGAGGAATATTAACTTTTTCCGCTAGTGAGCTATGTAAGGTCGAGCCTTGCCGAGCTAAAGCGTCAGCCCGTTCATTACCCTCTATGTCACTGTGACCTGGAACCCAGATGAGAGTGACCTGGAGGTCAATGTTCAGACTCGCCAGTTCGTCCCGACATTGCTGGACAAGTACTGAGGTTGATGTAGATGATTTAATGGCCTTAATGGCCGCCTGGCTATCTGAGCAGATAGCTATATTTCTGAATTGGTTTTGGTTAGATTGGAGCAACTTGCATGCCTCCTTGATTGCTAGTATTTCGGCTTGAAATACACTCGCAAAGTCTGGTAGTCTGAGTGACTTGGAGATGTTAAAGGACTCGGAAAAAATTCCTGAACCAACACCGCACTCCATCTTAGATCCATCAGTGTAGATTATCGAATCGAAATCCTTTGTGACAACGTCATTCTTCCAATCCTCTCTGGAGGGAAAAATGGCTTTAAAATCCCCGCTTGGGCCAAGAGGAGGTACGCAGTAGTCGGTGTTCGATAAGAAAATATCCGGAGGAATCAATTTTGTTATGTTTCCATGACCATAGGGTTTGGAGAACCAACAGTTAGATTCTTTAAGTCTTACAGCACTGCATGCCGCTAGGTATTTTATATGAAGGTCGAGTGGTAAAAGGTTCAGGATAACGCTCAGGGCATCTGTTGGGCATGATCTGAGAGCCCCCGTAGTGCCGACGCTAGCCGTTCTTTGAACCCTTTTAAGTTTTCCGACGTTATATTGCTTGCTAAGTGCAGGCCACCAAACAATCGATCCGTAAGACAAAATTGGCCGTACCACTGCAGTGTACGTCCACAAAATCATCTTCGACTGAAGGCCCCACTTCTTACCAAAGGTCTTTCTGCAGGCATAGAAAGCTATACAGGCTTTCTTAACCCGTTCTTCAATATTTACCTTCCAATTCAATTTGGGGTCGAGAATAACTCCAAGGTATTTAGCTTTGGAAGATAAAGAAAGAGTTTGACCGTTAAGTCGAGGTAGGGTGAATGTAGGTATTTTAGTCCTGGTAGTAAAGAGCATCAGTTCCGTCTTACTCTGATTAACTCCTAGTCCACTACTAGTGGCCCAGTTGCTAACTCTTTTCAGAGCCAATTCAGTGATTTCACTAATCACAGTGGTAAACTTACCTGATGCCAATAAAACCAGATCGTCAGCATACGCTACAGTTTTTACACCACTACCTCTGAGCTTGACGAGAATTTTGTCCATGACTAAGAGCCATAGAAGAGGGGAGAGAACACCACCCTGGGGAGTTCCCCTACTAACATGCTTAGTAGCCTACCTCTTGCTGGGTACATACTTGAATTCAGCACCGTCCGAAGACTTATTCTGGAAGCTTCCAATTTTATGTTGGTCTAAGCAAGTATTTTATTTTTGATTTCGGCATCCTTTGGATTTGAAAAATTACAACATGGTAACCGGATGATATTGTGGTTCTTGGTACGAGCATTCCTTGTGCGTGATGTTTTAGCCTATTTGAATTTGTTCTTCCCATAAAAGTATCCAGAACTCACCAAGCTTCATCTTGGTGATTGTCTTCATCTTCAGCAGACAATTCTGAGTCTGAATCTTGATCACTAGTCAATACAAAATCGTCGTCACTGCCGGCAGAGAAATCGTTCTCCGAACATTTTCTGGAATTTTGTTCAATTTCCTCTTTTTCGTTGTTTAATTCAACATTCAGCTGTTGCTCCAACATGTCTTACTTTAATTTGCCATTATAATCTAAAATAATAAAATCAGTTTATTGTAATAAATAAAATAAATAACTGAGAAAAAGTGACGTAAAGAAAGTTGTGGGTCCAGCGGACCCATGCACATGCCAATACACACCTAAGGAGAAGCTAGCGAAATGCGTCCTTCTCACTACAAACACATTGGCTTATTGCAGGAAGGTACTGAGATGTTGAGAGAGCTGCGGTGACTGTGTCGTTTTTTAAACACATTTAAAGATTTCGTATGGGTCCACTGGACCCACGACTTTAGTTACGGCGTAAGACAAAATTTTGGTACACCAACATTAGGTTTTTATTATTGAACGAATAAAAATTAAATTAAAAAAAAAATGTTGACCAGTTTTTGAGATATTGAATTTTCAAAAAAAAAAAAATCCGTTATGTCAATAATGAGAAATCCAAAATTCGAAAAAATGGTTCCATGTTAGGTCAGTCATATCTTAATTTCACATTTTTTTTTTATTGAATTATAAGATCGTAGGAACTCATCGAAAGAAAAAAATTTACTAAGATTCTACGAGCCATTTTCGAGAAAAATACGATTTTCGAAAACGATTGTATTGAGAAACTTATTTATCGAGTTTAAAAACAAATCGAGCATGGTATTTTTGAAATATGGAGTTTTAAGAGAAAAAAAAAATTGGAAAATTTGAATATACAATACTATTTAATCTTTTGGAGAGCTCTAGCATAAGAAAATTATTAGAATATGTTGTACCATTTTTGAAAAAATCAAAAACAAAAAAAAATGGTTCCAAGGGGGGTACCATTAAAAACATGTGGGGGGAAAAAATTAAAAATGATATCTATAAATAAATAAATAAATTTGGTGGTGCAACAGCTAGCTCGAAGTGAAACCGTACCTAGTGACTTACAACTCTCAACCAGTCCTGTGTGCGTGTTGTGTTACCAGGAACGGAGGGGACCTACAATTTTCTGCCGATTCCGAACGGCTAATGAGCAGAACTTTCCATGACAAGAGATATACTCTTAGAGGATTTGTCAATTCCTCGCATGAGGCAGTACACCCCTGAAAAACTTTTCTTGCAGCGGCTGAGAATCGAACTCGAGACCTTCCACATGACAGTCCAACGCAATAACCATTATGCCAAGGGTTCCAAGCTATTTACTGCGTTTAAATCTATCAAGAAAATCGGCCGAGTCGTTTAGGCTGTAGTCGCACAGACACACAGAATTGCGAGATCCACTTTTTTAGCCTTCGCTATCTTCGTGATGTCAACTGTGATAAAAATCTCGAGTTCGATTTTTGTAACGTATGCATAACATGTAGTATAGTATCTCTAATTCGCAAATAAAAAAGATATCATAAAAAGATTAAATTAAAATGTTAAAACACTTACCGTTCCCTTCGACAATTTCGACAATTTCAAAACAATAAAAAAAAAAAACACAAATTTTAAAGCCATATTGAAAATATTTATTTGCACAAAGAGTGTATAAAACATTTCATTTCTCATTTAGCAATTAGCAACATTAAATACACCTATATAAATATTTGATATAATAAATAGTATTGTCAAGCTTTAATTCTTAAATTTATTAATATATTGATTTATGTAATTCAATTTTTTATAATGTACTAAATTACGTTGGTTTTGATATACATAACAGATGTCTATAAACAAATATTTGAAAGATATGTTTTTTTGTTTAATTTTTTTTTAAACACATTAAAATAAAATTTTTTTTTCATTTAATAACGTCATACGTATGTACAAACATATACTCGTATATTTAAGAATTAATTTTTATAAATTTTTATGTTATGTTAAATTTTTAATGGAAGAACATAATTAATGCACATTTCAGACTTTTCAAAAATCGAACAGACACGCTTTTGTGTTTTGTTTTTGTAAGTTTTAATAAGTTTTTCTAAATAATATTATTATAAGTTTTTTTTCCAACTGGAGTATGTACTTCATACAAATGACTAGTTTTCCCTAAACGTTCCCATTCAGATCCTCATTAGAAATATATATTTATGTTAAAAATTTTTATTTGATTGTTTTAAATTTTAAATCTGATATTTGTTGTGTCTATATTCTATAGATTGGGTAAAGAAAAATGGTTAAAAAATATATAACTAATTATTTTAACTAAATTATATTGTGCTAAATTTTATTATTCTTCATGTTTCTTCAAAACATGGTTAGTTAAGTGGTAAGATCAGTTCGTTGGTCTTTTAAATAAAATTGGTTCGGAATAAAAGGGCTCAGAATATTTGTATTGCCGAAATCAGATCAGAAATGTTGGGTTTTCTTTGATTTTATGATGATGCTATATTTTTTTATTTCAATATTTGGTTGCTCAAAGATCGTGGTATCTGTATTCAGAATAAGTGCCTAATTACCACTTTGCGTGAAGCGATATTTACTTAACAATAAATTATCCAATTCTGCTGAGACAGATATTCAAAAGTATAGCTAACGTAATCCATCCGCATAGCCTGTAGTTTCACGAAATGCATGGATCGACAATACAAATGATCTTGTTACTGATAATGTTATCTCAAAAACACACATCAAAACCGATCATTGGTCTTCATTGTTAAATCATCAAAAAATACAAGTATTCAGGGAATCTTGTAACAGAGTTGCTTGGTTGAGTCAATCTTAATGGAGAACAAACAGTTACAGCCCGATTCTCCCCCTTGTGAGGAGTCACAAGTCACAAGCTCTTGTGACTATTCCTTGTGAGGATTGTTGTGATTCGATAACATTTTGGTATTCTCCCCCTAATCGTCACAAGAAAACTCACAACGAAACTCACCACCGCATGGTGAGATTTTTAAGTGTCATTATTTGAACAGCTGATTATTCAAAACGAAGAAAATACAAAACGCAAGTTAACATTATTATATTTTGATATTATTATTATTAAATAAACTGACTATCGTGAGGCTTCAAGCTCTGATATCCCAGCATAAAGTTTTCCGAAAGCGACAAAACTTTATAAATGTATTGTTTTGGAGAACGAATGGTTCATTTGTATCTCTCAAAGTTTTCAAAAGCCGTCGGCGCTGCAAACTTCTTGATACGATTAGTTTCTTAAAAAAAAATTTGTTTATTTAAAAATGTTACTTTTCATTTTCGTGGGAAAGATCAGCAATAATATTCACTAGAGCACTTCCATTTTTGTGTACTCATAATTATTCACAAATCTAGAAAATTTTCTTACAAAATAGGTACTCGTATGCTGAATGACAATCCAAGAAATATTAAACTTTTATGAGTTGTGACCTGTTCTGAAGGAGATCACAGTTTCGATTGTTTTTGTGACTCTCACAAGTTGTGACTGAGCGGCAGAATTCGAAAAAGTCACAAAATCAATTTCACCTCTTCTTGTGACTTGTGAGGCATCACTGACTTTAGGGAGAATCGGGCTGTTAGTCTCCATTTAGTAGTTAAAAAAAAAAGTTGTTTAATTTTCTAGTTCTGGCGCATAACAGGCCAAATCTTTTAATTCATACCATATGCATTTCGTACACTCATATGAGTATCTAATGTGTTGATATTTTATAGATACGAGTAGGTTAGTCCTAAAAAACTCACAAACAATTCAGTGAATAAAAGTCTTTTAAAGTCAAACACCTACATTATGTATAAAAATATGTGCCACCCTAATAAGTGACATCAAACGGAGCAGGAGAATTCGAGCAAAACCACATAGCGGAATTCCACATTAGTGGGGTTCACATTCGCAAATATCTTTGACAAATGGGGTTTGATTGACTCGATTTTGAAAATGTGAACCCTTCATCTAACGGTTTGTCAAATATGCTAAATGGTATTAAAATATTTTAATATTTTGCTGGTTTACAAACATATTTGAGAGTTTGAACGCATTCTTGTCAAACTAGGAGGAAATTTCATTTTCAAATGGCTGTAATCGGAAATTGCGTTTTTTGGAGAGACTTTTTTGAAATATGTATATAAAAGTTTACATGAGACATGGCAGATTAAAAGTGAAGAATATAAAAACAAAACAAAAACACAAAGCATATTTAATCCTTTTGGAAAAATTTAAAGAAATAGATCCAAATGCGAATGTGGACTCATTGAAAAAGAAAATTAATTCAATTCAAACTAGTTTTCGTAGAGAATTAAAATAAAAAAGACAAAGTGAAAGATCTGGTTCAGAACAGAACAGTTATATGTTCGTTCGCTGTGGTACTTCAACGATCTCTTCTTTTTAATGGATCAAGAAGATATCATCGACGGGGTGTCATCAATGGACGACGAAAGTGAAATAAGCCCAAGAACTGAAACCGAAGAAGTAAGTAAAATGCAGTTATGTATTTTTGTTTAAGTTTTTTTTTCTTGTTTCTTTGAAAATAAATGGAATTTTTAGATTATAGTTTTCGAAATGATCATAAAACTTTGTGCTTGTTAAAACACCGCCATCCGAAACTTTTCCATTTGTTCCAACTTCAACCATTGTAAATTCATATTTTGCATTTACGATCCCGCGCAAGTGTACTTTTAATCCGGATTTATCTAAGCATGAAACCTTCTGTACCATTTGTGAAGTCAAAGTTTCAATCGCAAACAAGGGACGTTATGACTTGGAGCAACACATAGGATCCAAAAAACATACAATGCGAGCAGGTGAAACCTCGACTAAAATTACTTCAACATTCATCCCAAAGTTTACAAAACTACATAGATGACAAAGTAGCCGCTGCAGAGGGTGCTCTTGCATTTCATACACTCAAGCACCACTTAAGTTTTCGTTCTACAGATTGCTCGGCAAAATTATTAATGGAAATCTTTAACGATTCCGAAAATTTTCTATTGCAAACTTTTAAAAAAAGCAAATTTAATTTTCTGCGGATAACTGCAATACAAATTTTGGAGGATTAAATAGAGCAGACGTAAATAACGTTTTGTACAAACTCAAATCCTCAATTGGAAAAGAAATGATTGGAATTTGTTGTCCTGTCCATATAATTTCAAACAAAGCTAAATATGGCTTCGACACATTCTCTATTGACATCGAAATAATACTTATAAAAATCTAAATTTATTTATTATTTTGCTGTTTATACAATAAGAAATGAAAACTTAAGACTTTTATGCTTCGCTTGAAGAAGAACACAAAGATTAGCTACGTCATTGTACCACCAGATGGCTGTCTTTGTTTCCAACAGTTAATTTTCGATATAACGAATTGACTCTGGACATTATGTCATTCGTTATACTGGACCAGGTTTCGTCATTCTAAAACAGAAGTGAACGGTTCGGTTGGCTTTATTCCGAAATATTCAGTGTTTTCAAAAAAAAAAAAAAAATTAAGTAACCAATTTAAATCCAGAAGGATTACGAATATTAATTTAAATCTTTTCAGGTGAGCCTAATATACAGTCCACATTTAAATCGGGACAAGCAGAAAATATTTTTGTTATTTATAGTGATTTATTTAGCAGTCAAGCAGGATTTCTCTACATTTGGTTTTTATGAATGTGAGTCGACAACTTAAGGGTAGGTCTACCTCAGAAGCAAACTCAAATCTCATGTAAAAACGTGTACATGTATTGGTGCACAAATATGGCTCTCTTAGTTAAGAATTTTTGTGTTAAGAAAATAAATTTAGCTCGTCTCGACTCTTCAGGATACCTCTTTTTTCTCATCACGCATAGAGATAGAGAAAGATGGAATAGAATATCAAAAAAAAAAAAATAACAGAAAACGGGAACAAGGCACGAGTGGCAAGCTGGCAAGCCGCACAGGCAGCGCAGGCGCACAAGCATTTGATTTTGAATTGACTCGGATTGCGCACAAGATAAATAAAAGTTTTTTTTTCCTTTTGTATTTTGGGTAGAAAAAATAATTTTTCGTGAATCGTGATTGTTTGAGGTTTAGGAAAGGCAAATTGAGTTTTTTGCATTCAGCGCTCACAATTAGACACAATAATAGACGGTTTGTTTTCTGTTTTATTTTTGGCTGCAGGTGAATTGAAACTTTTTGCATTTAGGTAGATAGCGTTTTTATTCTTTGCGTATTTATACAAGGTTAATCTGTTGGTTCTAGGACTTTTACTTTTCAGGATATTTTAAAAAATAAAGAAAAGGGAGCACAGATTTAGACATTAGGAACCCGGGGAATTTGCTCTGATATTTATAATTTATTTTTAACGTAGACAATTAATTTTAGGAAAAAGTTCACAATTCAAAAATTGCTCAACTAAAAAAATTATTAAATTTCCTAACCCAAGTAAATTAATACACTTTCAAAAATAATAATGGTAACTATGTACCTATACCTATAAATGTTCTTTTGAGTCTTTTTCAAAGGGCTGTAATTCTGCGAAAAGTGGTCGTATTGGGATGAAACCAAAAGCGTTTTAAATATTTCTTTTTTTTGTTTCAGAGTTTCTAAAAATAAACAATATCCATAGTTAAACATTTTAAATTTTTATTTTTTAAAGAGCTTCATTGTCTTGAGATTATTTATGAATTAATAAAATTAATAAGTGCAAAAAAATATAGCTTCAGATTAAAAAGTGGTTCCGTCTTTGACTACTAATTTACATGTAAAAATTGACAACATAAAAGGTAAATTGGGCAGTTTTGAAAACATGAATAAATTCGTTATAGATAATGGATTCTTTGAAACAATTTATGGAGATACATAATTGATTTTTTACAATTGACCGTTCATTTAAGAAAAGTGGAGAACTGTTTTTTAAACAAACAGATTATCAATTTTGAAATTGGTTGATCAAACCGTTCGTTTATTATCTATTGTTCCTGAATATTATTTACCTAATCATCAAAATAAAAACAATGATAACAATTTTCATAGTTTTGCATTTGTTACACATCTTAGACTTGAAATCCCTATCAGCGTTACCACTTCCGGAAAAAATTGAAGGAGATTTGAAGAAAAAAGTGAAGTAAATTGGGAAAAATCGAAGTAGATTTTAAAATGACTTTTTACTTGCTTTTAGAAAAATTTTAACTGGGAATTTTCATAAGTTGACATTACAACACAAAAGAGTAATGATTCCGTCTATCTGAAATTGAAATGGTTTGTTTTACTTTAGCTCGGTTCCTTCCACAGCCATTATGAAATATTATAATTATTTTGAAAACGGCTCTCATGCTTTTTTTTTAAAGTATGTATAGATAACTGTACCAACAATGCAGTCCACACTTTGGTAAAAAATAAATGTTATTATCGGTACCTGTCATAGAACCTTCTTTTTATTTTCTACTTTTTCATTTGCGACTCTTCCGATTTCGATCAAAATTTTTGCATCGCAGATTCTTTGATTTTGAAATAATATTGTATACGACAAATGTTTTCATAAAATATATACTTTTAAATACTTAAAATTGTCAATACATTTTTTTTTAATTTTAAAGAAAATTGTGTAAAAAAATTTAATTTAATTTAATTAATAAAACATTCTTTTATAAAAAATAACAATAAAATTACTATATTTAAATATAGTTTAATTTTAAATTAAAAACACATAAACAAGCGAAATTTTCATACATAGGATTCGTGTACACATAAGTGTGTTGAGTTCCTATGCTTTTAAACTTACTTATTTGTGTATTTTTATTGTTTTGATATTCTTTTTTTTTTGTAATTCGATGAATCTCTTCTTCGTTGGATTAGAAATTACCTTTCGGACCGTTTACTAAAAGTAGTTTTGGACGGTTTCAAATCTGATATTGGGCATTCAATCCCTAGAATCACGACGTATTTATTTCGGTGTAATGCTTGTCAGAGATTTAATAAATTATAAAATCAATTGCCCTTACTTGCTTTCGTTGACTGGCTTTCATGTTCCTTTTCGTGAATTACGTAATAAAATAATCGTGTATTTTGTGTACCCTTTCATAGGGTCAATTATGGAATCAATGAACTCTTAACTCACTTTTTAAGACAAGCTAATTCTGTTTGTAATGCTATTGATTTTAATTTATATTTAAGTAGGGACTGTTTTAAAAAAAATTGTTATTAATAATAAAGTTCGGTGGTTAATGTTAATTGTACATTCTATTTTTGTTTTGTTTTATTTATTATTATTTATATAAATTTACTATTGTTCTAAGTAGTCTTTAAGAGCTGCGTCTCTGCTTGATGAATAAATAAATAAATAAATGCTGGTGTGCCCCAGAGGTCCGTTTTGTCTCCGACAGTTTCTGAATATTATTCCGCTTAATTGTTTTGCTGACGACAGTAACCTCAGCTTTTCATATTCGTTTTTAGATTCACATCCTTGTCCTTCGGATGTGGACTACCAACGGCAGCGTATGATAAGCTCATTAAATTCTGATCTTGATAGCATTGTCCAATGGGGAATCAAAAAACGTATAGAATTTCAAGCTTCGAAAACTCAATGCTGTTTGGCACTTGCATTGAGGAAACTGAACAACTCTCTGTGCTCGGTATGTGCATTACAGACCATCTTGTATGGAATGATCACATATTCTACGTGGCCAAAAACGCTGTCAAGTGTTTAGGTTTCTTTCGACGTTGCAAGAAATTTTTTACACCTACTAATCTGGCTGTAATCTATAAGGCCTATATGCGTCCAAAGCTCGAGTGCAATTCCCACTAGGCAGGTGCTCTAAAACCCCTCTTTAGTCTCTTGCACAGAATTCAAAAGAAAGCTCTAAAAATTATAGGCGGCCGTTGTCCAACTGAAAAATTTGAATCTCTCGAGCACCGCCGCAATTTTCATAAACAGTGCTCTAGTGAAGTAGCCAGTTGCGTTCTCCCCCTCAAACAATTCAACCGTAATACCCGTACTTCTAGGACTGCTCATCATTTTCGCCCAATTTCGGACGTACTGTCAAGTACAGTGATTCTTTTTTTAGCCGCACTACACGAATCTGGAATGCTTTACCCGGCTCAATATTTCCCACTCATTGTAATGTGCAGACATTAAAAACCAATGTGTATCGGTATTTCCTTTCTCATCCTATCCTACTTTCCTCATTTCTTGCACTGTGTTTAACATTTTAATTTTATTCATAACCCCTTGACCTTGAGTGCGCGTTTAATATAAAAAAAACACTACCTAGAGTGAAATAGAGAAAAAGAAGTAGATTTGGACTTTTTTTTGTAAAATTGAAGTAGGTTGAAACAGAGATTTTTAAAATGAGGTAGATTTCTGTATTTGGCTGATGGTGCGAAGTAAGAAGTAGATTTTAAATATTTTGAAGAAAAAAAAACTAAATCTAGTATAATTGAAGTAAAATGGTGCCACTCTGGTTCCCATTAGCTGAAACAAATTTTGTAGAAAAAGTTTGTCAATTTTATTTCCAATAACATCATTGCATTTTAATTTTACTTTGTATACTAGTACACTAATTTTAAGATTCTATTTTATTAAGCAAAAACTAAAAATGCATTTTTTATAAAAACTGATCTTATTAAAAAAAAAAACGAATTTCATTAAGTCATTTCGAAATTATTCACAATTTGTCAACTACCAACGTAACAATTGGTGGTCGTAAGTAAAACGTGTTAGAAAAAAATGTTGATGGGCAGATATCTACAGATAACCGGCTAAGCTTTAATAAAAACGAACTTAATATTGGTTTTTCAAACATGTCAAAATCTTCATCGAAAAAAAAAAAAAAAACAAAAAATGTGCTCTTATTTTTATATCATTTTTTAATTTTGATACCAACAACATTATTGGAAAACTAATACTTGTTTTTTTTTTTACAAATTAAAAACTAAGTGATAATAATGAATATATGAACATACATAATGTATATTATATAAAGGTCGTTCTGATTAGAACTAGGCTAGATTTGCCTATTGTCCTTTTTTAAAAATTATCTCATTTCGAAATTTTGAACGAAATTACATCATGTGGCCTAATGAAAACGAAGTAGGTATTACATTATGTATGTATTTTCTATTTGCTTACTTTTTATCAATTTTTTTTGCTTGAGTTTTTTGTTTCCTTTGTTTGTTTTTGGAGGCAGTTGTTGCAAAAAAAGATTTATAGGTATGTACAAAATAATATATAATGTATAAAATAGAAAATAACTGTAACGAGAGTATTATCTATCACCATGACATATTGAAATAAAGGAGACAACTCTTCCTATGTAAAACCAACAGAAATACATAAAAGAAGCGCACTTCCCATATTCTTTCTACATACTTTCACCATTCTTCTACCAGTGGAATACGTCACCACCGAAAACAAAAAGTGATCGAATTTTCCTTCTTAACTTATTTATATAAATATGTACATAGGTATTTAGATTAATAGATACCTGCATAATATTGTACATAATATTTTGGCGCCATCCACTTGCCATATCCCTTGGTTGTTGCGTATTCGCTTACAGTGAAATGCAATTTGCGTTCATTCACAGGATTAACATGTACTAATCTAATATATTTTTGATACATCCATTACCTACCTATACGCAAAATTAAATCAAAACAATCCTTACGATACCAAATCAATACAAGGCGTTGCACCTATGAACCTACCTATCGGAAAAAACAACACAAAATCTATTGTAGACACTTATATGCATAATATGTATCTTATTCTATACACAACATCGCAGATTTCCTTTCTTCCATCATGTACACACCCTTTGGCAAAAAAAAAAATGAAGATCACTATGCATCGCAATTTATTACTATGTGTGTACCTAAAATGACTTTCCATAGAAGAAACAAACAAAAAACCAGTAGAATGATGATAGATCGCAAATAAAAAAATACAATAAAACAAAATTTATGACAGCGAATGTGTGATAACCTACTTATATTCTTTTTTATACATACACAAAGAACATTTTTCCACCCTACCTCCGACAATGTGGAATGGTCATTGCATCATATACCTACTAAAAACAATCATTTCTCACACGTTTTTTTTTTATTTTTTCTGTTCTTGTAATACGAGATGCAAGATGACAAGTCATAAACAAGAATAAAAAACTAAATGAGCCCAGACAAAAAAAAAGAATCAAGAGAGCGGATGGGCGAACAAAATTCTTTTGCACAGAGAATACAAAAACTTCTCTTTCAAAGCGCTGATATTGCAGTGGCATTCTTGTGAACTGAAAACTTACTTGTGTGCGTGTGCAAAGGAACTTTTTGTTAAAAAATGCAAAATAGACCTCTTTTATAAAAATAAAATTAAATAAATATTGAGTGTAAAAACTATTTTGTATTTTTGAATTTAGTAAATAAAATATCAAACAAAAATAAAAAAAATATGTGAGAACTGTATTATTAATACTTTTCTTGCAAATGCATTACAAATACTGTCATATTGAATTGCATTTTTTTTAAACTTTAGATGAGTTTTATTAAATTTTTAAGAACGATACGCTGTTCAGGGAATATAAATCTTTGATTAAAAAATTATTTCCAAAAATTAAAAAATATAACTCTCAATTTCCCAGGGTAGAGAACAAAATATTTGTAAAAAAATGTATATTTTTTGACTTTTGTTAGTAAAAAGTTACTGTAAAAATAAAAAAACAAATAAAAAAAAAATTAACGTAATTGCACATACTTATTGGCTTTGTACAAGAGTGAATTTTACTTCGTTATCTTTTATACTTATGAAGTTTTATCCAGTAGAGCATTCATACCACTATGCGAATTTCCTTCGTTTTTCATAGTTTTATATATTTTTTTTTGAATAAATAATAAAACAGAATAAAAAAAGAAGAACGATACATGATTTGGGAATATGTTGTTTCTATAAAAAAAATATAAAAAAAATAAAAAAGTAATATTTTCGGAATTTCCCTATCATTTGAATAAGGACCTTACTAAAATGTATGATTTTTCCACTTGTGTGGCAGTTTCTGGGCACACAATTTTTTTATATTTTTTTCAAAACTGCAAAAGTATTTTGAATAACATTTTTCTAATCGATGACCGTTTATTTCATTGAAATATTCGTAAAATTGTGAAAGTTATACAGCTTAGCGCAAAAGCCTAACCTATTTTTTCAATGGACACCTACCCTTAAGTGAAGTGTGCATGATTTAATTTATTATTTTTAGTAAATTAATACAAAATGTGAATGAGAGTGATAATTTCCAAGAGCAGGCGTGCTGGATATTTGTTTCTGGAAAAATTAAAAAAAAAAATTTTTTTCAGGTTACTTGTGTTAAGTTTTTTTTTTTTTTTTTGCACATGTGTGCGAGTTGCCAAAACAAGAGAAGGTGTGAAAGAGAAACTTGAGCGCAAATGCACCAGTTTTCGTACATTAAAACATTTTTTTTTTCTTACTATTACTGTGAAGAGTGGAAGCGAATAAATGAGATCTTTACCAAAAAATACGCTACGTGCAGGGAGCTGCTTAGAAATTTTTTTAAGCTGCCATTATTGCAGGGTGCGCTGAAAGCAGGGGAGCTGCAGGAAATGGCCAATACAACATACGAAACGCTTCGGCAATTATCAACACAAGGGATCTCCACCGAAAATTAGGATATGATCATTATTCATGTGCTACACGAGAAGCTGGAAGTGTGCACTTCTGAAGAGCCAACTGCGAAGGAATTTTGTGTCTTCTTAGACAAGCGTGCTGAGGCGTTGGGCGGAGCACTGAGCAGGAGAGTTGAGCAGGCGTCGTGTCTGCAACGAGACGGTCGACTCTAAGCAGGTATGAAAATGTTCGAGCAGGTCGCAACAATGCCCAGAGAGAAGCAACAGGCGGCAAAAGACCATTACTTTGCCATTTGTGCAAATCCTTAAGTCATCCGATGTGGCGTTGTCCGGAGTTTGCGGTATTGAACTTGAAAGCCAAGCAGGATCTCGTGAAGGAGAAGGCACTTTGTTCAAATTGTCTTAAGACTGGGCATATTACTAAGGATTGCTTTCAAGGGCCGTGTATTCGGTATCCGGTGAAAATAATGCACAACAAAGAACTGTGTCCTATGAACGAGTTCAGGAAAGCCGAAGCAACGATCTTCCATGTGCAGGAAAATGAAAGGAAGAGAAGGGGCATGTAAGAAGGCGAAAATAAGCAGAAAGCAGATTGACTAATTGTCCATCCCGAGAAACGCCCCCGGTTGGACAAAAACAGAAGCAGGTACAGCAGGGGCTTCTTTTCTTTTTATTTAGTTTTCTAACTAAGGTTTTCATTTTATAGTTTTCAGCTTATATTATGGATTCTCAAGGTGGCCGGCCGCAACAAAGTTAATAAAATACCAATTGCAAATTAACACAACACAGCCAAAAAAAAACTGAAAATTCATGTTGCAACCAGGCGGAACTCGGCATTCGATATGTGTGGTAGGGTGTCCCGACAAATTTTTGTTTGGAATTTCCGAACAAAAGACCTCTCAAAACATGCGTAATTGGACTTAGATTACAAAAATATATAAAAAAAAATATTAAAATTTGTCTAGGGGCTTGTACCGACCCTCAAAATTTTGACAAATTGATATTTTTATGCTTTTTTTCCCTTCCTTAATTTCGGTTCCTGAGCTACTATTTATTATAAAATATTAACTTTTTGATCTTATTAGGTTTAGAACATATTTGACGTTTTGCTTTGCATGCAACAATACGTTTCCAGCGGTTTCAAATTTATAAGGTTTTAAGCTAAAAATACCCCCAATAGGTGACCAAAATTGAATTTTTTTAATTTTTGGCGCATATTGCTATTATCATCATTTTCCTGGAACTTGAAACCACTGCTCTATAAATCTGACATAATTTGAATTAAAGTTTCTATACCTATCCGATTTTGAAGAAAAATTTGTTTATAAATTTGAGGCCTACCTGCACAAATGACTTAATTTATTGATGTCCTTTAAGGATATGGGTTTTTACCTGTTTCCTACCTGGAAAATACACAACTCAATCCGGTAATAAAGTCGGATTTAAAACTGAAGGCTGTTTTCTACCTGACAAATATCTACACAATTCAATCCGGTAATAAAGTCGGATTTAAAGCGCAAGGATTTGAAAAGTGGGCGTTTTGTGGACAAATATGGGAAAAACCACATATGTGGTTTATTGAGGAAACGTAGAGGTTTTTCATTCACCATTTGTTTATGACTAAATGGGTTGTTGATGAACTCCATAATTTGTAGACCTGATCTTATACAAAAGCCACACTTTGAAGTCCTTAGTATTCATTCGAGATCCTCAACAGGTTGTGTAAAGTGCGTTGTAACAGTTTTAAAAGCAATTTTTGTGATTTTTTTAAAATAATGAGTTCAAGACGTAGTGGGACTACTTGTGCTATATTGGGATCATACAAAAAACTTGACGATCGGCAGCTACCAACTACAAGAGATGTCATTAAATTCATTTTGTTTGTAAGGAACGAACTAAAACTTAAATTCAACGGAAAGGATCCTTCCCATTCAGAAATATATGCGATTGTTTTTGAAGAAATCGACAATATTTGGGCTAAAGCTTCGATTCCAATTGTAACTAAGGAAAGAGTTATTCAATTACTTAAATCCTGTTTCGAAAGGTACAATATTGTGAAGCGATACCCCAAAAGCAAACAAAATGCTAGTTTCGAAAACAAACTGAAGTGTTTTTTAGAGTCATCTGAGAAGCTTTTCGACGTTGCTGCTTGTAAATGCACTTCATTTGAAACTTGTTCGTGTTTAAAACCAAAGAAAGTTCCCATCCATGAGAGAAGTTTTTTGTTGGATCAAAGAAATGAAAGGAAAATGGTTATAAGCGGTGTTGACAAGAAAGAAACAAATATCTTGAAGAAACGACAGCAGAGGCAAATTGAAGAGTCAAAGAGGGAAGCAAAAAAATGGTCTACGCAGGAAACGGATATTGTCTCAGGAAACTGCAATGAAGAGTTGGTGCGTGAATCTTCCCCAGAAACACATTCGGTAACAGAGGCATCCCCAACAAACCCCCCTTTGACAGAGGCACCATCGACTTCAAGAGCTTATCGCAATAGATTGATGTTGCCAACAGTTGCCAAGGTATGTGATCGATACGGTTTATCGACGCGATCTGCTGCTGCTGTCGCTTCTGCTGTTTTGGCTGATGTCGGCTTGGTTTCTTCCAAAGATTCAACTCTTGTTATAGACAAAAATAAGATTTACCGAGCTGTATCGAAATCACGTAAAGAAGCTTTAGAAGATATTGGAGGTATTGCTATAAAAAGCATTTATTTTGATGGAAGAAAGGACAAGACCCTGATAAATGAGAAAATAGGGGCGCGTTATCACCGTAAAGAAATTTTTGAAGAACACATCTCAATTTTGGAAGAACCTGGATCAATTTACTTGGGACACACAACACCAGGTCGTGGCACCGCAAAAGGGATTTTTACTTCCATCACAACCTTTTTAGAGAGTCAAGGTTTGAATTTAAATGACGTGCTTTGCATTGGATGTGACGGAACTGCAACTAACACTGGTTGGAAGGGAGGCGTCATTCAATATTTAGAGGAGTTCTTGAAGAGACCGCTGCAATGGTGTATTTGCATGCTTCACGCCAATGAGTTACCTCTTCGTCATTTATTCTTGACATTAGATGGTTGCACTTCGGGTCCTAGAGAATATTCTGGACCTATTGGGAAACAATTAGCTGATTGCGAAAGTAAAACCACCGTGAGCTTTTGTGCAGTGGCTGGTAATATGCCTGACTTGCCGAAAAATGTGGTTGATGAACTTAGTACGGATCAAAAATATCTTTATCAGATATGTCAAGCTGTATCTACTGGTTTCTGTTCTCCTGAGCTGGCAAACCGTCAACCTGGAAAAATGGCGCACTCGAGATGGCTTACTACAGCTAATCGCATACTGAGACTTTATGTTAGTACTCTTCGTCCATCAGAGAATTTGCTATTGCTTGTCAACTACGTCGTCAAAGTATACACTCCAATTTGGTTCCGAATCAAGCGACAGGCGTCTTTTAAGGATGGAGCCAAACATATTTTCCAATTAATTATGTACTCTCGATATTTACCCGAAAATTTGAGATGTGTTGTGGATTCTGTTATAGAAAGAAATGCTTATTTTGCACATCCAGAAAACCTGCTTATCAGTATGTTGTTTGATGAAAGGGACCACATTCGGGAGCTGGCATTGCGAAGAATAAAAAAAAGCTAGAGAAGCTGAAAATATCAACAAACGCAGGATATATAAACCACCAAAGATCAACTTCTCTGCTAAAGATTATACCGAAATTATTTTGTGGTACGAATGTCAGGTAACATCACCTCCGGTTCTTCGACATATTTCTTTTGAAGACCTTCACATCATGGCAAAAGATAAGAGCTTGGAAATTGTTGACTTTCCCTGTCACACCCAATCTGTGGAAAGATGTGTTAAACTGGTAACAGAGGCATCACAGAGTGTAACTGACCCTACTTCTAGAGATGGCTTTATTAAAAACAAGTTGAAATCTCGTGCAGAAATGCCAATTTTGGACACAAAAATAAGTTTAAATTCTAAGGTTATGTCATTAATTAAAAATTATTTCTTGCTTATTTTGTTTTTATGTGATTTGTTTAAATAATATTAATAATAAAATACGTTTAAAACTTAATTTTTTTTATAGTTTTATTCAAACGGTTAAAGTATGTAAAAACATGAAATTTAAAAATCTTCAAAGCCCGGTACTACCCCCAAGATAACATGTTCTTTCAGTTTATTTGACGTTTTCTTTATCTGTGTAAAATTACGCAAATTTTGATACCCCTTTTGATAGTGTAGCTCGAAAAAAAATTTTTCTCATACATCGACGGGACACCCTAATGTCCATAACAGATCTAATTGATGTTTCGGAGTTTAAGATAATGCAGACACAAGATGTCATTGTAGTTTTAATTAAATACCCAGTTGTTAATAAAAATTGTGAAATATACGAAACAAGAGCGATAGCACAGGAAGATGGAAAATTAATTATAGAAAAAGAAATTGCAAAATGCCAGAATATATTTATTAGTATAAATAACTGTAAAACGGAAATAAACTTTAAATTTTGTAAATTAAGTAAAGAACAAACATGCTTATCAGAACTGTTAAACAAAAGAAAAACCACTTGTAATAAAATAAAAGAGAAACAAGCAAACTTAGAAATAATTAAGGACGGAACAATTTTAGTATCCAATACACACAATGTAAACAATACCATTATAAATGGGACATATTTAATATTATTCGAAGACATAGTTATAATTGATAATAATACATATTATAACCCTACACAAAAAATTATTAATTATATGAAAACACATTCCGTTGATCAATACAATATTGACAACTATTTTGAAAGTACTAATGTTGAACTAAAGTTTAAATTTGAAAATATAAATACTATTGAACATTTAACTAATATCGTAAAAAATACACCAAGTATTCCAATAAGTATAATTTTTATTATTATTACTATTACAATCATATATTATATTGTACTTAAACCAAAACAAATTAAAATAACTAATAATAATATACCATTAGAAGAAGTTAAAACTCCATCAGTAAAGGAAACCATAACTACATCAGAGTCCACTCCAGAGATAAACGAACAATCACCATTAGTAAAAGATAACGCAGACATTGTAGCACGTATGTGTAACGATCTAAAGGAAATGTCACGGGACGTAACATATCTAACAAAGAGGGGAGTTAACATTAGCAACTAATGTCAACTTCATCACAAACCAATGTCAACATCATCGCAACGAAATCTAATTAAATCCTTCAACCAGACATAAACAAAAATTTAATTAAAACGTTTGGTTCACACGACTTATGAACAAAGGAGAATATAACAATATGCGAACGCAATGAATATGAAAGAGAATATCAGGAGGATATAAATAGCACCACAGCGGAAGATGGACCTCACCATAACATCGGCAGTTGATCAGTACAGACCATCAGTTCAGATCATTTAACATTAAATATAATAACTTGTGAATATAATAACTTGTATATTATTTAAGTAAAATAAAGATTTTTTTTACATAAATGTGTAAATAAAAATATAATTCGCGCTAAATATGTTTGACGCACCAAAATCGTTTGTTATTCAAAATACAATATCTGAGGTATTTGAGAAAGGACTTCCTTCTTTTCAAGCTAAAGCTATTGGCATTTATATGTTATCGCTTCGATTTCAGTTTAAAGCATTTTTTGAATTACCAGGAATTTTAAAATTAATACTTCAGAATCAAGAAACATACACTAACCAGCAGTTATTACACAATTTTGTCAATGGAGAAATATTTCAACAAAAAAATTAATGTTTAACCAAAAACTAGTTGTACCATCTTCTTTATATATATAATTCTTCTGTGAGTGTGTATGTCACTGAACTTCTCCACTTAAACGACTGGACCGATTTTGATGAAATTTTTTGTGTGTGTTCAAGGGGATCTGAGAATGGTTTAGATTCACAATTTTGTCGGCTGGACAATGTTTTTTTAATTAATTTTTAATTTATTAGTAGTTGTTGATTTTGGAATGTTTTACATTGGATCCGACAGACGGCGCTACCATCGCAGTGTCAAATATTAAATAATATTCAATTTTAAAAGGTTTTAAAAAATAAAAAAACGATTTTACGCCCCTAGCTCCATCTAGCGGCAAAGTGCTATTGGGAACGCGCACCGTTGCACCTTAAGGGTCTATGGCGCGATGTAAGCTTTCTATAAAAGCGCCATCTAGCAGTTATATGTAACAAGCATCTCAACAACTGCGTGACCAAATTTTATCAAGTCTGTCCCGACAGTTAGCGCTGCGATCAAATTAAAAAAATGTTTTGTTATCATTGTGTTATTGTAGACCATGTGCTGGATCAAATATTAAATTAAAAGGTACTGAGTGTTTTGAGAAGAGTTTTGAAGTGTGCCTAAAAAACTATACATTTTGCGAATTTAGTGCAGAATCGAAGTGAGTATATTTCTTATATTTAAAACCCATGTTTTTCTCACGGCCAATTATATGTTGCGTGTTCCAGAGTTGGAAAACCATCGAATTTATTTATTTATACACCTCAGGGTTTAACCAAAAATATTGTACATCCAATGGCATTACGATAAATTAAGTTTTTGTAAATAAAAAAATATATTTTTTAAATAAAATAGTTGGAGTGTAAGCTTTTTTACCTTTAATTAAAACAAGTTGAAGATTTCATTACACATACTCACACGCTATCGATTAGTCTAATTGTAATAAATTTACATGTAATGACGTTAGATATTGTCTATTGTCATAACATTTGAATAATAATTTTCATCAAAATGGTCCAGAATGTTTTAGCTTATTAAAAAAAGTTTGAAATTTTCAAATTAAAGACGTGTAGACAGGACAACGTCTGTCGGGTCCGCTAGTATACATATATTATATTTTGATGATTTTCAAATAAATAACCCCCTTGGTACACATACATCATCAATCTGTGCGGGCTATTATACCTTTCCAACTCTTCCTCAGTATTTAATATCTAAATTAGATTACTTGTTCCATGCTTCCTTTATCTATTCGAACAATTTGAATAAATGTGGAAATGAATTAACTTTTCATCACTTGATAGAAGAATTACAACATTTAGAAAATGGCATAGACATACAAACAGATGAGGGTAATTTTCGTGTACATTTTGTATTGGGCTTAATTGTCGGTGACAATTTAGGTCTAAATAGCCTTTTTGGGTTTGTTAAATCGTTTACAGCGAAGCGATATTGTCGTGCTTGCACGAGAATCCGTGTCGAAATGAAAGTTGATAACAGAGAAAATTCTTCATTTTTAAGAACCAGGGAAAATTACAAAAAAGATCTTGAAGTAAATAACTATTTAGAAACAGAGATCAAAAGTAAATGTCCTTTTAATAGTTTGCAGAGTTTTCATGTAAGTCAAAATTTTTATTTCGACTTAATGCATGACGTCCTTGAAGGAGTAGCAGTTTATGACATCTGTAACGTTTTAATCGGATTACTTGAAGAGAATGCAATATGCGTAGATATTTTGAATAGTAGAAAGCAGCTTTTCCATTACGGAGAAACTGAAATCGGAAATGTTTCTTCTCCAATAGATATGAAACGTTTAAAATCTTTTAACTTAAAAATGACTGCTAGTGAATTGTCGATTTATTATTTAAACATCACTATTGTGAAGAAGAATTATTAAAATTAAAAAACTTAATCACTGAGCACCATACGCAATATGTGAATTTATATGGACCAACCCTTAAACCTAAACACCACTTCTTGCTACATTACCCTACAGCAATTAAAAAGTGCGGACCCTTAAAATACGTTTGGGTAATGAGGTTTGAAGCAAAACATAAAGAGGGCAAAACATACTTAAATAACATTACCTCTCGACTTAATGCACCCTATTCACTTGCTATAAAAACTTCCCTTCAATTTTCTTACTTCTTAACTAAATATAAAGAAGATAATCATTTCAAAACTGGAGACTTATCAAAAAAAGAATATTTTTCAGAACTTATTTTGCTTGACATTGTTTTGGCCGATATAAAAATATCTGATGTTGTAACGTATAAGGGTATTCTATACAAAAAAAAAACTATTACTTAGAAGTTGCTGAATCTATCTTTAAATTGTTTAAAATACATGATTTTCTTTATGATACAAAAAAATTGTTGATTTGTTGCTACGAAATAGAAATTAAATCGTTCAATCAACACTTTCAAGCATTTGAGATCGGACAAAAAATTGAAAAAATATGTTATAACAACATATGTAGAATTATTTACAAGCCCTCCGCTTCATTTATACCAAATACATAATGGTAAGACTTTTGTACGAAATAAGTATTTGTAACTATAGATATAAGAATTAATAATAAGTTTGGAAAAAAAAAAGTATTTTCTTGAAAAAAAAAATTGTTTTCTTGTTTGTTTTTTTCAGAATTTTCAGTAGAGTTATTTGAAGTAAAGGCGAAATTGTTTTAAATAAAAATGCATTTAAATCAATTATGAACTACTTTAATTTGTCGTCGAAAAACATTTGATTTAAAAGTGAACGTCATTTGAAGTAAAGGCGAAATTCTTTTAAGTAAAAAAATTATGCATTTAAATCAATTATAAACTACCTTAATTTGTCGTCGAAAAACATTTGATTTAAAAGTGAACGTCATTTGAAGTAAAGGCGAAATACTTTTAAATCAAAAAATTATGCATTTTAATCAAATACGAATTATTTTATTTCGACGTGGAAAACTATTTGGTTTGAAATAGGATTCTTATTGATTTAAAGTTAATTTTATTTAAATGAAATGCGAAATCTCTTTCAAAATATTGTGTTACAACTTTGATTTAAAATTGTTTTGAATATGATTTAAAATTATAATAGGAATCGTTTTTTAAAGTTGCACAGCTTTGATTCAATTATTTTCAACTTTAGAGCCAAATCATATTGATTTTACTTTGATTTGAAGTTGTTTTTTTTTTTATTTTACGTTGTTTTTTCTCTGGGTGTACTTATTAGTATTCTCAACTTATATTTATACAATATTTTGTTTCAGATGGCTTTAATTACTCAATCCTGTAATAATATTCTTGTTTCAGTCTTGATTGCTTGTATTTTTATAAACTATCTAACCACAGCTCTTATAGGTTATTATTGCTCGGATAAGGCTACCAATATCACGACTATATCACTCACAGATATTAAACCTTGTCTCGTACCTCAGTCCAACATAACATCCTATGATGTAGTTATTCAGTTGGTACAAATCAAGGACTATTCCAAAGTCGAAACTTATTCTTGTCTGGTCGAATTCCACCATAAAGTTACTTATTGTGGTCTCTTCGTAGAGATGTTTCAAGATATATCAGAGTATACGGAGATTATTCGTATGGATGCAGACCTATGTCGTAATATCATTACTACTGGAAGATATAATCCTTACCCCTCAATTTTTCTTGAAAAACTTCCTATAGGGTTCCCTGCAACGCAAACGTTTGTCACATTTGGATCTCGTGATGATGGATCTTGCACAAGTGGAGGAACATTACACGTAGGCACACTCACTTATCATAAAGCAGTTCGTGAGACAGAGATTAAGGTCTTACTTCATAGAAATAAAGCCCTCGTCGATATTTCTTCTAGTGAAATAAAACTGATAGATGGGCAAGTGTGCAATTTTCTGTACCGATCTTGTTTCACGCCGACATTGGGTTGGAGTTTTTGGAATACTCTAATTGATGGAACCATGTGTGATGAAGCGAAACCTTTCGTCCTCCTATATAGCGGCCCAGCCAAGAAAATTATAGAGGCTAAAACTTCAACACAGATCACGACATACCTTTTCGAGAAGCAACAGTCAGAATTTGCTTTGACAATTAAAACAAAAGAAATATTCTGTGATGTAATCACTGTGGCAAACTGAACACCCAAAACTGCTCATTCTAGAGGAAGACAAAGTGATGAAGTTTAAGCTGAAACATCTAGCATTGTCAAGCCAAGATGTTGACATTATGACTTATACTAATTCAAATTAGTCTATATCATGAGACATACCAAGACCCAAGTAGACAATCTTTATCAAATCATGACTCAGGAGAGATGTGAGCTGGAACAAACACTATTACGGGCCCATTTAACTCTAGCATTGTTGTCACCTGAAGACTTTGCTTATGATTATTTCAGGGGTCCTGGCTATACTGCTGTAATCCGTGGAGAAGTAGCCCATCTAATTCAATGCACTCCTGTGTCTGTAGTCGCGAGTGTTGCCAAACAGACGTGCAGCCAGGAATTAGCAGTTATCCATAATAGCGTAAAGAGGTACTTACGTCCGCGTACAAGAATCCTCGTGGATAATTCACACAACGTAGAGTGTAACCCGATATTACTTGTTCTTTACCAGCTTAGCGATGTATGGTATGTTGTCTCTGGTTTACTACATCGCACTGTTACACCTGGATATATTAGCCCTCTAAACCGCCACTCTTGGGAGTTTCAACAATTGGACAACTTAGTGTCTACGGGGATATATACTGTAGAAGAGCTGTCCCGCTATCAAAAAGCTCTTCTCGTTCCAGATGATGGCAAAGTGATATTGGGAAATATCATCCATGAGTCAATTAAATGGGACAACAACCATGTCCGCGTTAGTCTAGTGGATGCATTTTCTGACGAGGAAATAACTACTCTGAAAACGAAAATAGGCGGCTTTTTTGAAAAGATTTACAACTGGCTAGGTAAATTCGGCTCTGCAGTCTTCTTCCACAAAAATCCATTATGTGTGAAAAACATTTTTATGCCAAGGACATTATTATTAGAGCCACGCGGAAATGTCTTGACCCAAAAGCTTTACCAATTTCTTCAGCATCTATATGCAATTGCACTGAAGATTCTATTGATCGTTCTTGTTTCTGTGTAATGGAGGCATACAAGACTCGGACGCAGCCAACCTCCACGGTTACCTCTGCAATTCTGAGCTCTATGCCTATACTTCCGCCTCGAATTTCACCTCCACTTTCTGCAATATCTTGCAGCCCACCTTTATCTACGATTAATTTAGCTGCAAATTCTAGTGCAACGTATGTGAGAGATTATTCTCTGCCATATGTGCCTACTTCTTCCCACATTTCTCCCTCTCAATTTCCCTCCCCAAAATTGCGTTCTTATAAAAAGTTGCGAAAAATAAATCGGACGAGCGTTATTCCCCGATATATTTTCCGAACACCAAAAAAAATAAAGAAAAATCGTGAATATAGGTTCAAAAGTGATTTGGAAACGCAAATGGAGGATTTTTCAGAAGAGTTGCGCACGTTCGTTTTAGTGCAACTCTTCCACAAGGCGAATGCACAATGGGGACCTAAGGAAAAGGATTTATTTCTTAAATTTTTCAATAAGTCCCCAGCATGTCACAAATAGATTCATGTTAAGTGCAGGCTCTAAGCTGCACTATTTATCGATGGCATTCGGAGATACGACTACCAGCAGGATTTAGTGATACAATGATCAACATGCTGATGGATAAGGCAAAGAGCATGACATCGATGGAAAAGAAGTGCGTACTCCTCTTCGATCAAATGATAATAAAGAGAGAACTGGAATAAAACATCAAGGACGATGTTATTTATGGATTTACGGTATAATATTGTAAATCTCAAAGACCGACACCGTTGACTTGTTTCTTTAGACTCCTCGTCTTCGTGTCAAACAATCGATCGAGAGCCCAAGCACAGCCACGGGAAATCGACACGCGCTGACCATTCAGCACAACTCAATAATTGTTGCGATATTGCATTTTGGTTGACCTAAATTGATATCTGTAAGGTGATTCCTTTCGAATACAATATATGCAATATGATTGCAACCAGAACAATTGAGAATGCATAAGTTCAACGCACTACGACTTCCTCAGATAGGTATGGGAATACAACATCCCTCCCTACCCGGGCAGAATTCGTGAACGATCAGCTGGGTGACACTTGACAAGATCGAACTATATTTTATTGTAACTTTCTCTTAAAAATATTTAACAATTTTAAAATGCATACATGTATAACTAATAATTTTTTTTATATATATTATTGAATTTTTTTTATTTTTTTATATATACATATATTATTTTTTTTTTTTTTTATTATTTCCTTAACATGAAAAAAAAATCTAAATACAGATACATTAATTTTTGTTATATAAGTTAACCACATTTACGCTGGCACATGCCGCGCCGCTTCTCCAGGTTCATAACAATTTATGCTGAGTTGCACTCCCACGGTCAACAGCACTCGAAACGAACTCAAAACTGTTCCTGGAAGCAACATCGTACCAGACAAGCGGCATCAGCAACTTTGGTGGGATACCTATCGCAACAAGTGTAGGTAGCTAAGTTATAAATTGTTTGTTAGGATAGAGTTAAGTTGAGTTATATTCTACAAGCCAATAAAGAACGTTCAATCAAATAAAATTGTTTTTTTTAATTCTCTCCGCGGAAAGAAACCTAACTTATACTTTCATTCATATTTAGTTCAAAAATTCCTTGCAAGCCCGATTCAGACCTTCACAAAGTTGACAAAATAATGAGCCCAAAATGATAATATGTAATAAAATTTGATGAATTGAGATTATTTTACCTAATTAAATTTGAGAAGTTTTACATCGACTTTTTTTTCTCATTATTATGAATGTGGGATGAGTAGCAGACAGGAACATACGACTAACACAGGACCCCTAAGACCGAGCAACGACACACTAACACTTACGCAACAGATATCGAAGGAGAACAGACAAGAACGAACAAACACTAACGAAAGTACATAACGAACATGCAACGAACGAGCCAACGGGACAGTAGTACATAGAACGAACAAAGAACGAAAGACAATGATCGTCCCTCTTTTTTAAATCGAGTAAACTATTAGTCAGTTCAGAGTTAGATTGCATTGAGAGTTGGCCGGTCGTCGCACACAAAATCTTAAAGCTATAGACAAATAAAAGCAAATAGAACGAAAAGTGTTTTTTCCTTGTAGGAAGTAATCCTACAAATTGGGGGCTCAACCGGGATTGAGCTCCGGACAAAACAAAAAAGGGCTTCAACCCAAAGTCGGAAATATTACAAAAAAATAACTAGAATGAAAAACTAAAAAAAAAGAAAAAAACTAAGAACAAGGGCATCAACCCAGTGCAGTGCTAGTGTGATCGTGACAAAGTAAATTTAACTTACCAAGGCAATAAAGAAAAAATTGCAGAAATCGTGCCAGAAACAATATTCACATTTTTCTGTGCCGTGCGTGCGTCGATTAAAAAACGAACAACCGTAGCTAACTGGTGTTCGAGAAAAAAAAAAAGAACAGTGTGCGCATGTGTATATGTGTACGTGGAAGGCGAGTGTCACGACTCACAGCCACTGAATAGAAAGCCGTGTCAAGGCGAGCGAAGAGTGCCGTGTCCAGGCAAACGGAATAAAGCAACGAAGGGGAATAGTGCCGCATCCAGGCAGACGAGCGGAGACAACTGTTGCTGTAACGGAGTAGTTTTTTTTTTGGAAAAATTGTATAAGGGTAAGCGAAGACCGTTGCCAATAATTTTCTTTGTTGAGATATAAATTTGCATAAACTGGTACTTGTTTTTTGAATTTTATTGTTGAGATAAATTGTTAAAGTAAATATAAAATTAACAAATATGGAAAGGGATGAAATATTGTCTTTGACGGTAGAACTGTTGAGGGAAAGGTTGACAGAACTGAACTTACAGGCGACAGGACTGAAACGAACATTACAGGACAGACTGCTCACCCACTTTGGGCTATCACGCGACGATGACGATAGCGATGACGAAAGGAGCGAACATGAAGGGCCGAATAAGACAACGACAGTGGCCGAAAATATGAAACCTTGGAATCCATCATTCGGGGCGAATGAACCGTCAGGATCGCCGATTGTGGGATGAGATATCAGACAGCGACAACGTACGACCTTTTGCGAACAATAACATCAAGACAACTACTAAGACGACACAACGGAACGAACGAAACCCTAGACAATGAGCCGAAGAGAGAAAGAGAATCGTTCCCCTCCATACAACATACCAATTTAGGCAAGTCAAAATAAAATGTAAATGTAAGTTAGTTGTAGAGTTTGCTTGAGTCTGGTCGGTCGCCGCTTACTAATCGTTTGTGAATTTATATTAAATAAAGTAAAATTAATAAATTATCCTACAATTTGGGGGCTCGTCCGGGATCGGGAATTGTGAAAAAAAAAGAAGAAAACAATAGTTAATCGAAACGAAAATTTGATGCAACCTCTAAGTTCATATGTTTTGAGCGATCGGAGTTTTTTTTTTCGTTGATTGCTCAAAAGAACGAATATTTGTTAACATATTCAGTTAATGTTGCTAATTTTTGTTAAGACAAAAGTGTCGTTGAACATTAATAAAGTTTCATTTCGAAACTTATAACAAGGAAAACTGTGTGCAAAGTAACTGCAATATAAAGGGCAAGGCTGGTCGAAGTTGGGAGGGCGCGTAACTTCACTTTAAAGGATATCCAAGACTCGTTAACCCATTTTGATGGTACTGGTTCAGTAGACATCAATCTCTGGATCCAGAAATTTGAAGAAAACGCGATAGCTGTAGATTGGGACGAGATCCAAATGTACATCTACGCGAAGCAATTATTGAAGGGTGCAGCCAAGTTGTTTATGAGAAGTCAGCTGCGTATCAAAAGCTGGGACACTTTGAAGCAAGCTCTCATTAAAGAGTTTGGGACAAAGTTGTCGTCGGCGGAAGTCCACCGCAGGTTGAGGACCAGGCAGAAGAAGTCGACCGAAACGCTACTAGAATATCTCTATGGACTTTTAGAGATAGGGAAGCAAATAGAGCTGGATGATGAGAGTCTCATAGAATATTTCGTCGAGGGAATACCAGATGCAAAACAACACAAACTTATGCTGTACCAAGCAACGACAATAGAAGAGCTGAAGGTGCAGATTAGGGCGTATGAAAGAACGAGAGTTTCCCAGCCGCAGTCATCAAACTCAAGGGGACACTCGCGCTATGCATACACTCCTGGTGGAAGTGCTCTTACCCAGTTACCAGTCAAGGACGAGAAGAAAAAATCGTGTTACCGGTGTGGAGATTCCACACATTTAGCAAGAGAATGCCGAGGAACAACTTCGAAATGCTACAGATGTAACAAACCAAGGCATATGGCTCGTGAGTGCAGAGCTGATTCACGACCAAGTCAGCTGCGAGCCGAGAATCAGTGTGGGCACACTGCAACAACAAGTGCTCACAACAACTCTTTGCCGGAAGCCGAGATGAACTTGGCCATTGGAACAAATCGCATTTTTAAAGACATTTCAGCTGGAGGGTGTAAGTTTACCGCGCTTTTAGATACCGGAAGCGATTTATGTCTCCTGAGGTATGACATTTTAGCTTTGATGGAGTTTGTGGAACTCGGCAGGGAGTAACGAAATTTGCTGGGCATAGGGCAACATAGAGTTACAACAATAGGTAACGTTAGGGTGGAAGTTGAGGTGGATGGAATTCCATTAGAGTTTAATTTCCATGTGGTAAAAGAAGGAGATATGCAGTATTCCGCGATAATTGGGAACGATGTTCTTGAGTTTGTAGATTTAAATATTACAAACGAGGGTGTAGATTTTAGGCGGAAGCAGAATCCAAGCGAAATACCGAATGAGTCGTGGGCTCAGATAAATAATGAGGGTACTGATGGAGGAGTACGTGTTAATGCGGGTGCGATTAAAGAGGCACGAGAGGACGTTAAGGTCGTCGATCATCATGAGAACTATGGACGCAAGGAAAACGATCTGGGATCGAATGTTCTTGAACTGGAGGAGGTATTTGGGGAAATCTGTTTGGCTGCGGAGCAAGGCATGTTCGCCAGGGATCTGGAGTTGAGTCGCCTAGACGTCAACATACGCAAGGTGCTACTTCCGATCATCGAAGGGTACGTTCCCGAGGGAAGAGAGTGTTCACCTGTCACGATGAAACTCGTTTTAAAAGATGATGTGCCTGTGTTTCAACGACCAAGGCGGATGGCGTATGCAGACCAAGTTCTGGTACGCGAGCAGATCAAAGAGTGGCTGGAGCAGAAGATTATACAACCAAGTAAATCCGAATATGCATCACCGATCGTGCTAGTGGCGAAGAAGAATGGGACCAAGAGGTTGTGCTGTGACTATCGGAAATTAAACGAAAAAGTCACTCGAGATAATTTCCCGATGGTTCAGATGGACGAAGTGCTCGAGCGCTTGGAAGGAGCGAAGGTGTTTACGACGTTAGATCTAGCGAATGGGTTTTTCCATGTTCCGATGGATAAGGATTCCAGAAAATATACAGCGTTTGTAACACAAGATGAGCAGTACGAGTTTTTGTACGTCCCTTTTGGAATTTCGAATTCGCCAGCAGTATTTGCAAGATTCATAAATGCGATATACAGGACATTAATCCAATCGCGAGTAGTCGATGCGTACATGGAAGATACAATGTGACGAAGGTTGGTGAACACGAAGGACCAAACAGGACGACGACCATTGCTGAGAATATGAAGCCTTGGAATCCTTCATTCGGGACGAATGATCCGTCAGGATAGCCGATTGTGGGATGAGTAGCAGACAGGAACATACGACTAACACAGGACCCCTAAGACCGAGCAACGACACACTAACACTTACGCAACAGATATCGAAGGAGAACAGACAAGAACGAACAAACACTAACGAAAGTACATAACGAACATGCAACGAACGAGCCAACGGGACAGTAGTACATAGAACGAACAAAGAACGAAAGACAATGATCGTCCCTCTTTTCTAAATCGAGTAAACTATTAGTCAGTTCAGAGTTAGATTGCATTGAGAGTTGGCCGGTCGTCGCACACAAAATCTTAAAGCTATAGACAAATAAAAGCAAATAGAACGAAAAGTGTTTTTTCCTTGTAGGAAGTAATCCTACATGAATTATGATGTGTATCTGTTTAAATTTATGTTGCATACTCTAAGATTTAAGTGTTGTTCCTTTTTCCCTTCTGGATCAGTACAAGTAAGCTGTTTTTTTTTTTTTTTTTAATTTGTTTGAGCGAGAGAACTGTAGTTAAATGGACTTGCTATGTTTGTCTGTTTTTCTCTTTTTCCTAACATACATTATTATGAAGTAATAAAATTAAGATTAAAAGAATGATATTCTTGTCATAACATTGGTGCAGCCGGTTCGTGAAACCAACTATAAATTAAATAAATTATTAAACAAAAATCAATTGTGAAAAAGATATATATGTATGTGTAAAATTTAGCTACGAGTAATCTTTACCTAAATGAATCGTATCTTTTTATGTTCTATAATTCGATATCTACCGGAAAAAACGAAGGAAATAAAAAAAAAAATTGTGTGTGATAGAAAAAAAAATCTTATGCATTGATATGCATAAATAAATAAAAAACAAAACAGTGCAAATATTTGTTTGAGAATAAAATAAGTAACCAAAGCCACAACGCAAAAACAAAAAAAAGAAGCCAGGTGAGTATATGAAGGTATCTATATTACTACTATATATTTATTTATATATTTACAAAATTGAAGCTACCTTTAGACATAGTGTACCCATTTGAGTTTTTTTTACTATTTCGGTTTTCAAAGTTGTTTTTTTTTTTGTTTTGTCGTCTATTTAATTTTTATTGAGGTAGGTTAGATCCGTTTCGAAAAACAAAACGCGATGGAATTTGGAACGACAGCAAACGTACCATATCCATTGGACCATACCAGTTTTATGTACCAAAATCCTACCGACTGCGCCAATGTTATATTGTAAATCTCAAAGACCGACACCGTTGACTTGTTTCTTTAGACTCCTCGTCTTCGTGTCAAACAATCGATCGAGAGCCCAAGCACAGCCATGGGAAATCGACACGTGCTGACCATTCAGCACAACTCAATTGTTGCGATATTGCATTTTGGTTGACCTAAATTGATATCTGTAAGGTGATTCCTTTCGAATACAATATATGCAATATGAGTGCAACCAGAACAATTGAGAATGCATTAAGTTCAACGCACTACGACTTCCTCAGATAGGTATGGGAATACAACAACGGACTTTGGTGAATACGGAAGAAACGACACCATAGCCTCTAAGGTAATGGTATTCACACTTAGAGGATTAATTAAAAATTGGAAACAGTCGGTTGCATACTACGTTGGTTCACCAAACGGAGAGCTTTTATCAGAGATGTTAGTCTCAGTTCTTAAAGGAGTTATAAATTGTGGACTAACACCTGTTGCGACAAGCTGCGATCAAGGTTCCAACAACGTTTCAGCTTACAAAAAGCTTAGACCACCCTTTTTCACTGAAAAGGAACCATATGTGGATATTGAAGAACATAAAGTTTTCTTGCTCTATGGTTATCCACATCTCTTCAAAAGCGTGCGGAACATTTTGCTACAATACCAGATCTTAATAGGAGATGATATTGTGGATTGGCGAAAAATCGAAAAATTTTTTGAAGAAGACAGGAAAGGAAAATTCCCTATGAAAATATGTCTGTTAAATTGGCAACGCAGGTTTTCAGTGCGAAAGTATAGTTTGATGACAAACTTCTTCCAAACGGAGGAAGAAAGGAAAATTGCTGATGCAACTGCAAGGTTTGTGAAAAAAATGAATGATTTGTTTGATAATCTCAACACGAGCCGATTGGATTCCAGAAATCCCAACAGACAAGCTCTATCAGATGCAACGGAAACTCTTCATTCCCTAAAAAAAGCAAGAGAATAGATATCAACGTGGAGATCCACCAGTCCCGTTAGTATACCACCTTGCTTTCAAGGATTAAAGCAAACGCTCCTTTCAATTGTAAGGATGTGGAAACATATAAAAAGCGAAGAGCAAAATTATTTTCAATGGCTTGGCGATTCATTCGGAATTTGAAAATTATTATTTTCCAGCATTTATGCTCTGCTGAAAATTCTGGTTACGAGGATGCTGAACGGAACCACTTCTAGAAGTAGCTAGAATAAGCGGGCAAATGGAAATAGAGCCAAGTGAAGAAATAGATTTCGACTTCGAATACCCGATCGAGGAAAATGTCTAACAATGTGATATAATGGACATAGACTCCACTACAAAGGATGCTCGTAGTAAAAAAAAATTGCAGCAAGGAGGTGTGGGATTTGTGGCTGGCAAGCTAAAAAATAAGTTGAATTGCGAAGTTTGCTCCCAGTATTTGATTGACGAAGTTAACAAAGAAAGGGAACAAACTTTGTTAATTCAACTTATAGCATACAAGACTATAACCACGTCTTCTGAATTTGGAAAATAAACAGTTCCGTCGATTCTTCTCGAAGAAACTGTTAATAATTTCCAAAGTGTTTTTGATACTGATTACCCAGAACGACAAGACGGAGAAAAGATAGTGAAGACATGGTCGGATGTATTCATGGAGAAAAATGAAACACCACATAGAGAAGTCATCGCCAGGTTTGTACTAATTGGACTGTCTGATTCTATCTTCTCACCGTTAAACAAGTGTGTTTTCAATCTCTCATAAAGAGGACTCATGGAAATAAATTGCATTTAAAATATGCATATATCGCGTGCCGATTTAATTATTTGTTCTTTTTTATATTTCTAATTGGATTCGTTTAGTACTCAGACGCGATTTCTGCAGTAATCGATATCATAAACTTCAAAAAAGAAAATCTTCCTAAATTCGGTAAAAATATTGCAACAAATTGACGTCCATACGTGTTTTTATCACCGAAAAACATCGGAAAGATACTGTTCTTGTAGAAAAGTTCGGAATTTCGAAGTGTTTGTTTAGTCTTCCTTGTGAATGAAATCAATTGTTCCATTTTTAACATTCTTCTTGATTCTTTTACTCTTTGTTTGTATCCCTTAGTTTATCTAAAGTGAAGTGGAAAATTTTATATCGGAAAGCAACAATAATTTTGCGACAGCTGCGTTCCAGACTTTTGTTATTGGTGTGGCTTGAAGAGTGTGCAGGAAGTACCAAAGCAAATTTAAAAGTGTATGGTTTTTTTATTGATTTATATTAATTTAATTTTTATTAATATATTTTATTTGATTTGATATTCAGGCTTATTTTTTTTTATTATTTTGAATTCAGTTCAGAAAACTGTTCTTAGTGGACTGCAGGGTGTAAAGTGTTTCGTTTATTCAGACGACATAGTTATCTATGGAAAAACTCATCACGAGCATATTAAAAAAATAATAGAAGATTTTGAACAATGACGTCGATCAAATTTAAAACTTCAAATGAATAAATGTGAATTTCAAAAAGGATGTTGCATATTTAGGTCTTGTTATTATAGAAGAAGGGGTTAAGCCAGATCCACAAAATCTAGAAGCACAAGAAAAATTAAAGCCTCCATGCAACCGAAAAAGAAATAAAATCAAAGAATACTGTATCGAACTGCATGAGGATGGTAACTCTGCATTCGATGTATTTAGTTTAACCTTCGTAAAACTTAACGAAGGAACGAGAATGTTCTGAGAATTTTATAAACGAGAGTCAGTCGTCTTCTAGCAGGTAACAGAGCAGCATATGTTTACTAAAAAGTGGTTTTTATATTTTTTCCACTATAATTGTTGTGTTTTATTTGTCCTGACGGTCGTAATTTCACCCCGTGTGATTATTTCTATTTTTTCCTTATAATTGTTTCCCTGAGCTTACACACATTTGGTCCGTGTCGAGCCGGATATTGTGCCAGTGATCGGATTGTGCAAGTTTTCTTAAAATATATGTATAATAAGTGTGTTGTGATGAAGCAGGGTTTCGTTTTATTACGAACGCAAATTGTGATCTTGAAAGTTGCTACGATGAAAATCACCAGCAGGCAGTTACAAAAAACGGCACTAAATTCCATACATAGTGATTATGTACCTAACAGCATGTATATAAGTAGGCGAATACATACTATTTTTTGTTTTCTCCTTTACAAATTCTGCATCAAGAATTATGAGCAAAAGCAGGTATGAGCAAGAGTTGTATTTCCGTCCCATGGCGAAAAATACACACTCACGGGCAGCGCACATATACACACAAAATAGCCAGCTGTGCATTTGCAGCAGCTACGAAAAGGAGAAGGTTTTGTCATTCTAAAAGTAAAACAGAAGTGAACGGTTCGGTTGGCTTTATTCGGAAATATTCAGTTTAAAAAAAAAAAAAAAAAAAAAAAAAAAACAATTAAAATCCAGAAGGATCACGAATATTAATTTAAATCTTTTCAGGTGAGTTACATCTTCTCAAATTACATCTCCTCACCCCAATCAACCACACAACGCAGATGATTATAATAAACCACTTGAGACCGAAACAACGACGACGCTCAAATTCGGACATCAGTTAAAGTAAACATTCCCACATTCCTGAGAGATAATATCAACATTGGATAATCTTCGATGGAATAAACAACCACCACTTCACATGGGCCAACAAAAGATTTAACGATCTTCGATGCGACGAAGATCACCATCTGAAACTCGAGCCGAGCAAACACACGACACTTTCATTCTTGCAACCAACGTGTACGGTCTACTTTCTTACACCATTTTTTTCTAATTATCTTTTTTTCTTAATAAAGTTATTTATATTTTTTAAAAAGTCTTTTGTTTAAACACAAAACTTATTTTGAGCCTAATATACAGTCCACATTTAAATCGGGACAAGCAGAAAATATTTTTGTTATTTATTGTGATTTATTTAGCAGTCAAGCAGGGGTGGAATCGCGTAAGATGATAGTTGATTATCAATTTGTTGATTGTCGTTTTGACCATCGCTCTCTCTATAATTCTTAATTGATATGATAGAGACAGCTATAGTCAAAAACGACAATCAACGAATTGATAGTCAACTATCACCTTACGCGATTCCACCCCAGGATTTCTCTACATTTGGTTTTTATGAATGTGCGTCGACAACTTAAGTGAAGTGTGCATGATTTAATTTATTATTTTCAGTAAATTAATACAAAATGTGAATGATAGTGATAATTTCCAAGAGCAGGCGTGCTGGATATTTGTTTCTGAAAAAAAAAATTTTTTCAGGTTACTTGTGTTAAGTATTGTTTTTTTTTTTTTTGTGTCACCTTTTTTTTTGCACATGTGCGCGAGTTGCCAAAACAAGAGAAGGTGTGAAAGAGAAACTTGAGCGCAAATGCACCAGTTTTCGTACATTAAAACATTTTTTTTTTCTCTTACTATTACTGTGAAGAGTGGAAGCGTATAAATGAGATCTTTACCAAAAAATACGCTACGTGCAGGGAGCTGCTAAGGATCGAGCTGAATCAGTTTAGGTGTTATTTGGCATATGGCTTGACTTGGACAAGATTCGATTCTCCTGGTTAACAAAGATGGGTCGGGTCGGAGTCGCGGTCGGGGCATTTATATCTGTTTTTTTTTTGTTTTGTTGTTTGTTTGAAATCAATTTGTTTCAGTTCTCCTGGTGGTCTTGTTTTTTTTTTCAGATAATATTATTTTTACTTAAAATTAAAGTCAATTATCTTTTGTGTACTTTAAGCAAACGGAAAGAAAAAATTTGGAAAGATGGAAAGACAGGACCCCAACTGCAAATATTCGTTTCGAGCGGCCGTTCATGCTATCCGGAGGATGGTCGTGTTTACGAACAGCCCGAAGTTAGAAGAAACACCACTCGAGGGAATAGAGGTCAGGCTTGAGGCCTTGGCTGATGCCTGGGCGCAGGTCAAGGCAGCCGAAAGAAGCTTAGTCATGACCAGCGATCGGACGAAAATTGCCACGGTCGAATGGAAGATGGAGGAGGTCGAAGAGAATTATTTCACCGCTTCTGCCATCCTCCAGCGAAAGAGGACAGAATTGACACCAACAGTGTCACCGAAGGAAGCACCACAAATTGCCGTCCAGGTGTCCATGCCTTTCTCCCAACACGACGTTAGCAACACATGGGGAGAATTTGATGGCACCATAACGAAATGGCAGGGCTTTCGCGACCGCTTCATGGCGGCCGTACATGAGAACGATCGCATCTCCCTGGCATACAAGTTCGCGTACCTGAAAAGGTCGCTTATTGGAAAGGCGGCGCGTACCCTGGGGGAATGGCAGCTGACAGAAGCCAACTACGTCGAGGCATGGCAGCGAATGAACGACGTCTTCAGCCGCCAATATGCCACCTGCCGCGAACTCCTCCGGCGCTTTTTCAACCTGCCCGCTCTCCAGGGACCGCCGAAGGCAAGCGATCAGGAAAGAATGTCAAACGTCACACACGAGGCATAGAGACAGTTAAAGGCACAAGATGTTCCCGCTGACGGATGGGACATGATGGTGGTGCATGTGCTCCACGACAAGATGGATTCTGAAACAGCCTGTAAATGGGAAGAGAATCGCAAATCCGAACAGCCAACCATCAAGGAAATATGTGAGTTCCTGGAAAAACGTGCCATCATTTTGGAAAGTGCACAGGACTGTCGCAGGAGGGAGGAACTTCCAACCACATCCCTTCAGGTACGTGGAAGAATGGAAAGATCACATCCAGCAACAAGCCAGGAAAGACAGCGACCCGTGGTTCGTCAGGAAAGAACGCCCGGACGAATGAAGATGCCATGCCAATCATGCTTTTCGATGGCGCATCCGGTGTGGGATTGCCCGGAGTTCCAAGCTCTAAATCTCATGGCACGCCAGGAATTGGTTCGACAAAAGGGGCTTTGTGAGAACTGCCTCAAGAATGGGCATAGGCCGAAAGATTGTTTCAAGGGACCGTGCACCCGTTGCCCTGGATGCCAACTACATAATAGCGCCCTGTGTCCAATTAAGGAATTGCAGAAGGCGGAGGTGACAGTGCTCAGAGTCCAAGAGCACAGACAAGAGAAATATACAGATGTAGAATCGTAGAACAAAACCATGTTCAAAAAAAGTTTCAAAGTTAGCATACCAAAATCGAAACCTAGCATACCTCATACTAAAACATGCCTGAGAAATTGACATCCTGCAAAAAAACTAAACATACCATCACGATTACACAAAAAACCAGTTCCTTCGAACTTCGAACCACAGCACAGTGACGGTCCACCGTCCACGGCAACGGCACGTTCACGAAGACGAAGACGAACCATGATCAACGCAACACAAGAACACCATTGCTTGTGCGTTTGGGGGTTGATTGGAATTTTAAGAAGTAGAAGTAGAAGTAGTAGTAGTCAAATTGCCAAAGGGAATGGTTGTGTATGTCTATGGAAATTTTTATAGCTTATGGTTCAGGAATGGTTGTCTACGGATAGTTTTTTTTTTTCAGCATATATTATTATGTACGTAGTCGTGCCATAAATACTGTTACAACTATTTGAACCTGTATAATTTGACATTCAGCTGCATATAACAAGTCACATTAATTGTTTTTAATAACTACTGTTATATAGGTTTAAAATAAAGTATAGTCTTAGTTCTACTTTACAAGTGCAAAGATGGAGTACACAAAAGAAGAAAAGAGAATTGCAGTTGTTGCGCTACATAAAGCTGGAAAATCCAATTCTTTTATTTGCAAGTCGTTAAAAAACCTCGGTATTAATCGAATGTTTGTGTGGCGTACAATTAAACGTTATATGGATACCTTAAGCGTAAAAGACAAGCCTCGGCCCGGTTGTCCACGAAGTGTGAGGACAAAAAATACCGTTCGCGTAGTGGCAGCTCGAATTTGCCGAAATCCCCTTCGTAAGCAGAAAATCATGTCACGAGAGATGGATATTTCAAGAAGAACTATGTCGCGGCTAATTAAAAATGACCTTGGGATGGGTGCCTACCGCCGAGTGACTGGGCAGAGATTAAACAATGCCTTGAAAAAAATTAGGCTGGAAAGAGCAAAAGCATTGCTCAGACGTTACGGTGATGGAAGGTATCGTAAAATCATGTTTTCAGATGAGAAAATTTTCACCATTGAAGAAAAATACAATCGCCAAAATGACAAGGTCTATGCTCGGAGTTCACAGGAGGCAAAAGATAAAATTGGTAGAGTAGAAAGGGGCCATCATCCTAGTTCGGTCATGGCTTGGTGGGGAGTGAGTTACGAAGGCACCACAAAGTTGCATTTTTGTGAACAAGGTGTAAAAACAAAAGCAAAAAACTACCAAGAAGACGTTTTAGAGAAAGTGGTGAAACCACTCAACAATACTCTATTCAATAAAAAGCATTGGGTGTTCCAGCAGGACTCAGCTCCAGCCCACAAAGCCAAATCGACCCAATTGTGGCTGGAAAAGAATGTTCCTGAGTTCATCAAGGCATCAGATTGGCCCTCAGGCAGTCCCGATCTCAATCCTCTGGATTATTCTTTTTGGACAGAGCTAGAGCTGATGGCTTGCCACAGAGGACATCCGAATTTGAAAAGTCTGGAATCAAGTCTTGTCCGAGCAGTGGCGAATTTTCCTGAGGAAAAGGTGCGTGCTGCCATAGACGATTGGCCGAAGCGAATCAAGGCCTGTGTTAAGGCTAAGGGTGGCCACTTTGAGTAGCAAGTCAATAATATTATTTTTAATACTATTTTATATCATACTTAATAAAATTTATAACGTATTTGATATTTGTCTTCTTTATTTTCAAAGAAAAATGCGTAACAGTATTTATGGCACGACTACGTATGTATCTTTTATCCTGCCTTACTTTTTTTACTGATTTTGATTACAAGGTATAGTTTGGTTTTTAAGAACAAGGTATTGTTCTGCATCTCTATCTCTTATGCATTTCATTTTTGTAAATAGGTATAAAGTAGGTATTATCTGTTTAGATTTTTAAGGACAAAATAAAGCTTTTCTGCAGCTTTATTTTTAATATTAAAAATGTTTTCAACTGATACTAGTAAGCACAGGTACGTATACCGTGTAAAATGTTGTATTTCCTCTTGTGGAGCTAAGAGGCAGGAGAATCGATCCACAAAATTTTTCAAATTTCCAGCTCGGGAGAAGAACGAAGTTCTTTTCAGAAAGTGGCATGATGCCTGCAATTTAAAAGATGTCCTCCATAAAAATCTTTATTTATGTGAAAGACACTTTGAAAAAAATTTAATATTAAAAAAAAAATCTTAAAAAAGAGCCTGTCCCCAGCTTATATCTTAAAAATATTTTAAATTCGTTCGGTTCAAATATCGCAACCTATTTGAAACCAACTTTTAATACTGCTCTTTATAACTTTATGAGGGAAACTCTTGAATTCCACCTTCCTCATCCCACTTCTTTATACAAGTGGATGGATATAAAACATCTTTCGCCAGGCTTCCACGAAGAAGTTTTATCAAAAATAAAGGAAAAAGTTGATGAATTACCTGAAATGAGTAAAAATGTAGTACTTATTTTTGATAAAATATCGATCGAGGAAAATGTAACGTAACTATAATAAGTTTAAGGATAGAATTGACGGGCTTGTTGACTATGGTGATGGGAAAAGAGAACCAATCAGAGGAAAAACTATTTGCGTTTTCATGATAAGGGGACTCTGCTCCAATTTCAAATATATTCTTAACTATGTTGTTACAGCGACATCTTGTCCCGTGTTAGAATTAAAACAACAAATTTTTAAATGCTTGCATATTTGTGCGAACCTGGGAATATTTGTACGGGCGCTTAAATGCGACCAAGGATCAACAAACCGAAGTCTATTTTTACAACTTAGAAACAAAGAAGGAATACATAAAAACATCGATAACAATTGGTTTGTTTATGGAGGAAAAAAGATATACCTTTGTTTTGATGTACCTCATCTAGTAAAGTCCATCAGAACAAATCTTATAACTTCAGACTTTTGCTTTCCTAATGGAGATGTTATAAGCTGGGACGTTTTAAGAGAATTATATGCTATTGACTCTCAAAATCTTGTAAGAGCTTGTCCGAAAATCACACAAGCACACGTGGATCCTACAAATTTTCAAAAGATGTCAGTTAGCTTGGCTACTCAAGTATTTTCACACAGCGTATCATCGGCAATCTTAGCAATGCTGGAAGTTTCGGGTTTTTCTAAGACCGTTGAGGGTAAGGCCAAAGCCACGTCAATTTTTTTCAAAAAAATTGATAAAATGTTTGATATTTTAAATGGACACCCACCGTTAGTTAAAAACAGCATTAATATAGAATTCTTAAATGAAGTGAAAGATTTATTAGCGTCATTACAACTTACTAAAAACACAACCGTTCATTGCTTTAAGGGAATGGTTTTAACTATTACATCTTTTTTTTCATTGGCCGATGACTTATTTACCGATTATCCCGATTTTTCTTATTTTTATTTGAACAAAATGAACCAGGATCCACTGGAAAATTTCTTTTCACATGTTCGTGCCCGAAACGCAAACAAAAGAAATCCAAACGTTTTTGAATTTCAATCAATTATAGCCAAAATTATTTCTTTGAATCTACTATTTGCATCTAAATTCTCCAACTGCGAAAAAGATTCAGATGAAATTCTTGATGTTGACTGGTCTGCAGTTGTAAATACAACATTTGAAAAGCCAATTTTGGATATCAATACAGCCAAAACAGAAGCAAAATTAAGTCCTGACTTTGACATGATCATTTGTTTTGATTCAGATGAACGACCATCTGTCTCAAACACTATCAAAAGCATGTCCATTCGATACTTTGCAGGATACTGTATTTATAAGCCGTTTAAATCGATGAAAGAGCCATGTCGGAATTGTTCTCAAACATTACTTAAAACGGATAAAACACTAACCGAAAATTCTGAATTTCTTATGCACCACAAAGTATACTCAAATTCAGAATCAGACTGGTAAACTTTTTCCCCCGTCCAATATATTTTTTGAAATTTGTAAGCTACAAATAAATGTTTTTGAAAATATATACATCAAAAGTCCAGAAATCATCAATATAAAATCCAAAATAATATCTTTATGTATTACAAAAACAGATAGCTTTAATCCTGAGTGGTTTAAAGATCCCATTTGTAGTAAGCACCGTTTAGATGCCCTTTCATTTATGATACTAGTTTTGCTGAGAAAAAATTGTATTTGGACGAGCAAAAACACAAAAAAATCGGGGCAAAAGGGAAAAACACTACTACTACTACTTCTACTTCTACTTCTTAAAATTCCAATCAACCCCCAAACGCACAGGCAATTGTGTTCTTGTGTTTCGTTGATCATGGTTCGTGGACAGTGGTGGTAGTGGGGTGTGTGGAGTCACAGTGGTTCGAAGTTCGAAGGAACTGGTTTTTTTCTATGGAGGTATCTTAATCGTAATGGTATGTTTAATGTTTTCGAAGGATGTCAATTTCTCAGACTTGTTTGAGTATGAGTCATGGTAAATTTAGATTTTGTATGCTAGCTTTCAAAGAAAAAGGAAGTTTGATCATCTTATTAAACTTCTATTATCATACCGCAAGCGAAAAATAGTGTAACTGGTGCCATCTACATTAAGGAACTGAACTAAACTCGATGTAGCCCATATTCTACATCTGTATATTTCTCTTGTCTGTGCCAAGAGCAAGGAAGAAAGAGGCCCGTATCAAAAGAGGCAGGAAAGTAGCAGAAATCCGATTGACTAGGAGCCGAGCTAGCCAAACGTCGACGACTTGAGGCAGACAAAATTAGAAGGAAAGACAATGGCAAGATTAAATTTACAAAAGAAGGAAAGATCAGAAAGGGTACAAGGAAAGACGGTAACGAGTCAGAGGACACGAGCAGCAAGACTTCATGGCAAGACTTCAAAAGAAATCCAAACATTAACAAATTTCACAATAAAGATTTAGAGTTGAAAAATTATTCAAAGAATTTTATTTGTAGGGAAAGAGAGGGTTATACCCTTATGCCAACGGCACAGGTAATAATTTGGAAAGATGGGAAAGATTATGGTCCAATCCGAGCTCTGCTGGATACTGGATCTCAAGCCAACTTGGTGAGCAGCCAGTTGGTGGAAAGATTGTCACTGCCCAGGGGGCAGGGATGTTTTCGTCTGTCTTAAGACTAGAGCGATACATATCGACCTGGTGTCCAACCTAACATCGACAGCATTCATCGCTTGTTACGAAAGATTTGTTGCACGTAGAGGAAGATGCGAAAGAATTTACAGCGACAATGGCACAGCATTCGTCGCAGCTGCGAAAGAGTTACATAAGGCGAAAGAAGAGAGTAATAGGAGCCAAGGTGTTGACATACGAACAACTGTTAACATTGCTCACTGGGATAGAGGCAATCCTGAATTCAAGACCGCTGCAGGCACTCAGCGACGATCCGAATGATCTACAGGCGTTAACGCCGGGACATTTTCTGGTAGGTGAGCCACTGGTGCTCCCACTACACTACCATTTATTACTGGGGAGCTGCCAGATACTCATGGTTTGAGATTATGGAAAGAACGAAAGACAATGTTTGCCCATTTTTGGGCGAGATATAAAGAGGAGTATCTGGTGACTCTATTAGAGCGAAAGAAATGGCGGAGAGAGAAACACAATGTGAAAGGTCAGTTATGCATAATTAAGAGCGATAATTTTCCACCATCAGCATGGGCGATGGGAAGGATTGTAAAGGTAATACCAGGGAGAGATAAGCTGATCCGGAACGTGGTGATACAGACTGCAACCAATCAGCTAACAAGGCCGGTTCAGAAAATATGTATTCTGCCAATAGAAAATTGAATTTTGTATATTTGTTGTAACAAAGGGAAAAGAGAGATTATTAATAAAATGCGAAAGGGTGGAAAACCGTAGGTTTTCGCCGGGACTGTATCGAACGGAGAGTTTATCAACTCTGATTCGATGGTTTTTACCGAATGGAGAGTTGATAAACTCTCAGTCGATGGTTTTCATAAAAGCTCTCTCCTTCCTTTTGGACAGAAATAGCTTACATTAAGTCAGTCGTCAACAGACTCTAGAAACCGAAAGATCATATCCGGAAAGGCGGAAAGATAAGCGAAAAAAAATCGATTGTGTTTTCTTTCATTATGCTCATAGTATCTCTATTTACAGATTTTGGTGCTACAGCAATGTTGCGCCAAAACAAACATATTCTAGTCTGTATTTCCATTAATCTACTAAAGGAAAACATTTATTATCTATTTCTTTCCGTTTCTTTATTATTAATCCTTTTCCCATCTTCTTCATTTCCAAAACCGACGGAATAATATTTATTAATGAAATCATTCAAATTTACCATAATGGAGAGAGTTTTATGACTGTATGTCTTTCCCTCCTCGACTACTTGAAAACTTCGTTATGGATTATAACTCTTACCCCCAATGTATTACTCTTCATAACACGGAAGATGAACTTATCAGTGATTACTATCAACTTCCTTTTAAACGAATGAACAATACGATGACATCCACCGGAGTAATATTCGGTTCATTCTCCGATAATGACAGCTGCACTGGAACATTTTATCGCCACAATGGTAGAACATATAAGAATGTCGCCGTCACAACGGAGATATCCGTCAGTCTAGACTCATTTCCAACTAGAGTCAGCGTTACAACTGAGACCTTTATCGATGAAAAATTGGCCATTTGTCGGTTTCGAGACTTTGAATGTCGGATCAATCGTACTTTATACTACTGGCAGGATAATCTCCCCCGACTATGGGCGATTGTGGCAATATTAATGGGTTGTGTCATTGTCCTTCTTTGCTATTACTATTACCTACGTTCACAGCGGATAAAACTTGAAAAGAACTTGTATATAACACAAAATACTGTCCCTGGATTATTTTTAGGGCAGTTGGCTAGAATACCTATGTATGACCCGTGACTAACCATAAGAAAAATCGTGAGAGAAGTCAATATATATATTTTCTACTTATTAGTATTCTCAACTTCTATTTATGTTTAAGATGGCTTCAATTACTCAATCCTGTAATAATTTCTTGTTTCAGTCTTGATTTCTTGTATTTTTATAAACTATCTAACCACAGCTCTTATAGGTTATTATTGCTCGGAAAAGGCTACGAATATCACGACTATATCACTCACAGATATTAAACCTTGTCTCGTACCTCAGTCCAACATAACATCCTATGATGTAGTTATTCAGTTGGTACAAATCAAAGACTATTCCAAAGTCGAAACTTATTCTTGTCTGGTCGAATTCCACCATAAAGTTACTTATTGTGGTCTCTTCGTAGAGAAGTTTCAAGATATATCAGAGTATACGGAGATTATTCGTATGGATGCAGACCTATGTCGTAATATCATTACTACTGGAATATATAATCCTTACCCCTCAATTTTTCTTGAAAAACTTCCTATAGGGTTCCCTGCAACGCAAATGTTTGTCACATTTGGATCTCGTGATGATGGATCTTGCACAAGTGGAGGAGCATTACACGTAGGCACACTCACTTATCATAAAGCAGTTCGTGAGACAGAGATTAAGGTCTTACTTCATAGAAATAAAGCCCTCGTCGATATTTCTTCTAGTGAAATAAAACTGATAGATGGGCAAGTGTGCAATTTTCTGGACCGATCTTGTTTCACTCCGACATTGGGTTGGAGTTTTTGGAATACTCTAATTGATGGAACCATGTGTGATGAAGCGAAACCTTTCGTTCTCCTATATAGCGGCCCAGGCAAGAAAATTATAGAGGCTAAAACTTCAACACAGATCACGACATACCTTTTCGAGAAGCAACAGTCAGAATTTGCTTTGACAATTAAAACAAAAGAAGTATTCTGTGATTACATCATACTGTGGCAAACTGAACACCCAAAACTGCTCATTCCAGAGGAAGACAAAGTGATGAAGTTTAAGCTGAAACATCTAGCATTGTCAAGCCAAGATGTTGACATTATGACTTATACTAATTCAAAATTAGTCTATATCATGAGACATACCAAGATCCAAGTAGACAATCTTTATCAAATCATGACTCAGGAGAGATGTGAGCTGGAACAAACACTATTACCTAGGGTGCAATCTCTTTTGTTCGATGGCAACGTCATAATAAAATCCACCATGAATGACCACAGCCATGCCCCAATGGCTTTAAAGAAGGAGGTCGCCAAGGCAAACGCTCACCTTAAGGAAAAAGCCAAAGAGGCAATGCCTCCATCGACGATCATAAGGGACACTATTGTCAGGGTGGAGCCTGTGTGCCGTCCCAGCCTGCCATCAAAAGCCGCCCAAAAGATGAAGATTCATCGGGTGCGAGCCAGCCAGGTTAAGGAGCCCGAAAGTATGGAGGAGATATGTGTCCCCGAATATATCCGCTACGTCGACGGCGAATTATTCGTCCTTTCGCAAGCGGAATATTCGGGTGGAGTCAACATATTGCTGGGCACCAGGACATCTGTCCAACTCCTTTCGGAGGCCAAGTGCTGGCTTGTGGACGGCACATTTGCAGTTGTCCGGACCATCATGGGACAACTCTTCTCCGTCCATGGCTACCTTGACGGCATAGTCGTCCCTTTAGTGTATTGCCTGATGGCAAGGAAACCGATGGAGGCCTACAACGAGTTCTGGTTGCAGCTATTGCAGTTTGCCTGCAACAACCACATCAAGCTGTGCCCAGAAGTGCTTGTGTCAGACTTTGAACAGTCCATAGCATCCTCAGCAAAGGAGTTCTTCAAGGATGTAGAGCCAAAGGGATGCCTCCTCCATTTCGGCCAAATTATTTGGCGGAAAATCCAAGGCCTTGGTTTTGCGACCAAATATGGCCAGGAGGAAGGCTTCGCCAAGGAAGTCAGAATGCTGAAAGCACTGGCTTTTGTGCCGCCTGGAGAAGTTGTCAGCTATTTCGAGGCTCTGTACTCTTCGCTGCAACACGCGGAGACCAAAATGCTGGCCACATGGTTCAAAAAGAACTATGTTGGTACTGGATCTTCACCACCGCGGTACAGGCCAGAGTTTTGGACCACTGGGGCCTCATCTAGTGAAACCCACTTTCCCAGGACACAAAACAGTGTGGGGGCATGGCACAGACGCCTGAAGGTTGTTGTAAGACAACATCATGCTGGACTGTACAGGTTGATTGTCGACCTCGCAAAAGAGTGGAGCGTGGCGAAGATGGCTGTCGACAAAGTTCGCGGAGGGGATGTGCCGCCAATCACTCGGGCGATGAAACAAAATGAAAAGCTGCAGGTAGTGTTAAGGAGGAGGCAACAGACCGACAAAGTGCAATTCTTATCTTACATTGCCCAGATTTCCACCTGCCTAAGGCAACAACAGATTGAACCGACAACATAATCAATCCGTCCTTTCCAGGACGACAAAAAATCAAAAAGAGATAGTTTCATAGATGAATAGTTTGGCCAGAAATCACGTCGTCGTTTTTCGGACCACACAAAATTGAAAGAATAAAAATTTATTTTTAAAATAAAAAAAAATTCAATTTTAAAAAAAAAAAAATGTAAAAAAAAGTTTTTTAAAAAAAATTGTAAGGTGGCACTCTTACTCTTTACTTTATAGAAAACATATTCTTGATAAAAGGAAACATTACAAAAGGAGAGTTTAAATGGAAAAACAGATACATAATGGAAGGAGTTCCAACTTCTGAAAGGAAGGGAGTTGCACATGCTGCACAAATAATTTTGTTAAAACTAATGGAAATGGACTTAGCCCTTTCAATGTTGGCTATTCTTTTCTGTTTTTCTGGAGAAAGAATATAAGCAATGCCTGAATCAAGCAATGTTTATCACTTTACTTGGTTCACAAATTTTAAGATTTCTTTTGGATTTCATGAGGGAGATATTGTTTAAAAAGAAGATGGTCTTTATGTTTTCGGTGTAAAATTCAAGATGGTAAAATCAGACGAAGTTGACAAATACTCACCATGTTTTCTTCCTGGTTATGTTTTTGAGCCTTGTGAAGAAGAAAACCTTCCTTATAAATCAATAACTTATTTGAGAAACAAAGAATCTTCAATTCCAATGGGTACCAGATACAACTTGTCTGTTTTTGGTAAAACTTTTGCACTGAGAAGAGATGGGAATGCAAACTTTGCTCTTAACAAAACTATCATGAGTAACATGGCAAGCGTTTCTACTCAGGGTGTTCTTGAAAATCTTTTGAGGTTGTCAAATTCTGTGAAAAGAGACTTCGTTGGTATTGATGAAGCCAGTTCTGCCAAGAGAGTGAAACTTGGTGATGATGTTGATGATGGTGTCATGTTGGTCGAATTCGGTGATGAGGAGTTCGGAGATTTATTCAAACAGTCAGGCGGTTGTAAAGGTTATGTTTGTTATTTTCGGAGGGGGAAGGCACAACCATTTTAGGGCTTAAATGGTTGATAGAGGAGGACAAATTCACTTTTATGGTAAGGAACCCTAAATTGTATGGAGTAAAAGTAAAATAGTAAGCCATGTAGCACAACTATACGATCCCAATGGATTTATATCTGCAGTTACAATTATTGGTAAGATTTTAATTCAGGAATTATGGAAATTAATGATCGCTTGGGATGAAAGACCACCGATTGACTTGGAGAATAGGTGGATCAAATTTTGGAACTTGATTATTCATTTGAAAAATTTCCAAATAGACAGATGGATAGGGACAGGTAAAAATCCATAAACACCATTGTTTTTTATGTTGCAATAGGGTAGAGGTATAGATACAGTGCAGAAATGTTATACTACGCAGAAGAAAAACCAGTATTTTATGAGACCATTTTTTTTAGACCGAAAAAGAAAAGGCTAAGTACAATTATTGCAAGGAAGTGATATGGGAATTTAAGCAGGCATCTTAATAGGAAGCACGCTGGAATTTATATTAGACCATTAGAGCGCTGTGATAATACCGAGCGCATCGGCACTACCGGAAACAGCCTTGGCACCACCGAATCCAGGGATCGTAACTGTTGACAACGAAACCAGTGTTTCTCATTCTGTGCCTCAATCTCAGTCTCACTTGCACTCCCGATCAATCCAGCAAAAATGGATTCATTTACTGAAAGACCTCTTTCGTAACAAAAACAACAAAAAATGTACCAACAATTTATTACTATGATAGCAAAAGAATACCACTCATTGCGGTTAGTTAAAACAATGAAGATTGGGATATTGTAGAAAGAATTGTTTTAATTTTAAAAATATTTTTGGACATAACGGTCGAGATATCCTCCGAAAAAAATGTAAGCCTTCCGAAGGTCATTGTTTACTAAAGACTGTTAAAATTGAAAATAAACCATTTTACAGAAAATATCCACATTCCAGAATGTGTCCGGGAATTTGTGAAGAAAATTCAAGAAGTTCAAAGCCGTTTTAACAGTTCGGAAAAGAATTTTCTTTACGCCGCGCCGTCGAGGCTACTATATTTGACCCGAGATTTAAAAACAAAGGTTTCCCAGATCACTTGAATTTAAGATCATCCATTGACCAATCAAAGCAGAAAGTAAGCATCTCAACTGCATCTTCTACTTCTCCTGTTGAGAACGTTTTTGCAGTTGCATCGACTTCATCATCATCAGCAAATGCATCTATTTGGGATGCTTTTGATAAGGAAATTTAAATTTTGGTACCGGAAAACACAGTAGCTGCTGGTATAATCGAAAAATCGAAAATAAATGAACCACATGACAGAAAACCCTTTAATTTGGTGGAATGCCAGAAAATGTGTTTACCCAATTTTTTAAGGGTATATGCGCTCAAAAGACTTAAGACTTGATAGCAACATCTGTTCCCTGTGAATTAATTTTTTTTAATCCCGGATTGATCGTAACCCATAAACGTATTCGTTTATCGAATTCAAATAGGGTCAAGAGGAAAGTTAAAAGTTGTGCATAATGATCGACTGCACCGGTACAGTGGCGAAGCTTGAGATAGAATTGTTCGAGATGAACAATCTTAAGAAATGGGCAATGTTACGCACACCACACAACGTCGACAAAGAGCTTAATACTCCTACAGCGCCATCTGATAGAAAAATTGCATATCTACTTTATGGAAGGAACAAAAAGCTCTTTTCCAATATCATATGCATTTCCCCTTATTCCACCCAACTAGGACATTCTAAAACGAGAACCTTCGCGATTTAGTTTCGAGAACAACCGATTTGAGTATATAAGGGAGTGTTCACGGTGAGCACAGGACAGTTCATTTTTGATTATGAAAGCGTGCAAAAACTTTTTCTTATTGGATTGTGGGAAGTGTTATTAAACAAGTGTGATTTAAATTTGAATAAAAGTGTTTGGGTTGATTATAAATTGAGATTTATTGTTTTGATTTGGAAAGTGTAAATAGAGAAGAAATACTAAAAAGAGTAATAAATTTTATTTAATGGGAGGTTCTCCTTTTTCGGAGAATTTTTTTTTCCATTTTTTTCTAGTAAAATATGTGTAGAATATGTAGCTAAAACCGTTTGTCCCAATACTTTTTTTTTATTTAAAGAACAAAAACGAGACCTACCTTTTTGTCTAAAACATTTAGCGGTACTTTGAGCTTAGCATGTTTTACATAAATATTTTTGAATTTGGCGCCTATATATCCATACCATGGTAAGCAGAGGTACCATATGGGCCACCAGGTGTCCACACATGTCGAAATTTAGACACATGAGATATAAACCACCAGGTGTCGACACATGATCTATGACTCGAGTAAAACTTCGGAAATGCGTCTATATACATGTATAAGTAATGCTAACGGTTACAACGTTTGCTCGACGGTTAGTTTACTACATGCTTTGTTTGTTGTGCGCAATAACTTAGAAAATGCCTAACTTAGTGAAAAAAAGAAGTAATTACGCTCAGGGCCATCCTGGCCGAAATAAGAAGAGACGTGTTTCTAGTAATCAGTTCGTCATCGTAAAAACATATGTATTTTTATTATAAATTTAATCAGAGCCAAACAATCTTGAATAACAAAGAATGGCAAACTACTTTTTTGTTGCAACTTTAATATTATTGTATTTTGGTTCCACGTCATCATACACAATAAAACCCAAGAGATGTTTTTTCCGTAACAACCCATTATGTCCGATGCCAAACAAATATTTAAAAATTGAAAGCTGTCAAAAAACAGTTGTGGACATAGACAAACCTGGTGCGATTTGTTCTGAACTTAGAAAGTGTAATAAACCGATAAAAAATTGGACATGCGACAATGGAAACAATACGATAGACTGTAGAAGATGCATTAATTTCACATTCAAAAAATTACATTTATCAGAGAATAAAAAAGAATATGGACAAGATTTAATTTATCATATATTCACCCCATACAAGATAATTGGAATAACTGTGAAAATATTACTCATAATGTATTCTTTGTATTTATTATATGTGATGTTATTTAAAAAAAGTAAAAAAGTGGAGTTTATTCGAAGCTCTTATTTTCTACTTGCAAATATAGTTCTTACTGTGACTGAAATTAGTGATATCTATTTACTTTACAATCATTATTCTTAATTACCAGGTCTTTCCCTGTTGATTCTTTGATTTATAATTATTTTTATTGGACTAAAAGACTTAAGCTTCATCTCATTTGTTATATATTAGATTCAATTCATCTTTTAAATAATCATCATTAAAAATTAAATTTTATTTTGTTTACCCAGTTTTTTTTTTATATTAAGTAATCAATATACTGGTGCGATACGGAGCATGTAAGCGCTTCGGCAAAAAAATTGAAGGACGTTGAGTATGACTCCGTGCCTGTTGATGCTTCAGCAAATTATCTGCACAAAATACAAATAAAGTCCTCGATGTCTGCGTGAAATCATCTTTCTGCCAAGCTTGTGTTTTTTTGGAGAAGTAAAAAGGACACTCTTGAATAAGAATTATGCAAATAGAGTGACAATGAGAATTGTTCTATAAACCACCAAGGTAGTGCCGGGAAAATGGAAGTGGATGCGATAGAAGAAATGTTCTCTCGTTCGGTAGAATGGTGATAGAAAAACATTCAAAGCCATAATAGACATGAATCCCAACGATGATCTTGTAGTACAAAAAAAGAGTGCGTAGGCCATGTACAAAAACGGATGGGCACCCGTCTCAGGGCTCTTAAAAAACAAACAAAAGGCCTTGGAGGTAGAAGTTCCGGCTAACTCACCGATAAAGTCATTTCTGATTTGACAATGTATTACGGATTGGCCATTCGAAGACATCCAGATTCTGCCAAAGATATGAAGAACGACGTGTGGGCTGTTTTTTATCACAACATCTCTACGGATGAAAAACCACAACATGTTTATTGTCCGCATCGAAAGGAGAGTTGGTGTAAGTGGCGTCTTGCTGAAGCCCACGGCAATCTCAAGAAATTTAAGCATAAACGACCTCTTGTAGAAAATGTGCAAGCAGCAACGTTGTACTGGTGGCAACACACAAAACTCCAACGAGTCTGTGAACTCATGCGTCTGGAAGCTTGCTCCGAAACATCTTCACTGCGGTGCCAAAATCGCTGAAATTGAAACTTATACGGCTACTAGTATTTTCAATGAAGGCTATATAGCATTATTAAAGATTATGGACGTTTTGGAGATCGCCGTTGGGCTTGAAGCAAATAACTTTGCTCGCCGAACTGACTGGAAACGCGTTACTGCAGCTGAGAGCTGAATGTCAGTAGGCGCGAGAGCAACTGCACTTCAAAAAAAAAAGATATGCAAAGTCTGCAGGAGCTGTATGAGCAGGAGGAAGGACTGTTGTATGGCGCTGGAATCGCTGATTAGCCATAAGGTACATTATTTTGATATTAACACAAATTAATCGCAAAACTTAAAAAAAAAAATTTAAACGCGTTTTCCAGAAAAAAACACGTTTTTCAGAAAAACCACATTTTCCCAACCGTTGGCCACGATTACTTTATAACTACTTGACGGATCATCATAATTTTTGTTTGTTTTAAAGCTTATTATTGGAGTCTGGACCAAAATCAGGCTTATATATCAAAAACTTTTTTTTGGACGCTCAGAAGAGCAAAAAAAAAAAGTGGAAAAAACGAACACTAATATTCGTTCCGCGGAGCATTGTAACGGTCCGGTATTTTTTGAGGAAAAAATTATTTTTTTTTACTTAATATGATAATAAACAAGTACAAAAAATTTGAATTGATTATATTATTCCTTCCATGAAAAAAAAAATTCATGAAAGTGTCATTTTTGACACTGAAAAAGGAGAACCTCCCCTTAACGAACATAGTAAAAATATTACATTGGTGTCAGAAGTGGGATTAATCACGTCTTCTTTAATGACAGTCCTTAGAGTTGTTGTTCCTTCGTGTCCATAGATCGTTGGAATCTCTATATTCCGGTATTTGTGTAACTGGTTGCCAATATCCAAAACTACTCGATGTTCCTTTATGAAGTTCATTCCGATGATGCACTCGTCACATAATCTGCCACCAACAATTTACTGCTTCTCCTGTGGCAGTTCTTAGACGGTAGTTATTGGTGTTGTGTAGCCAATTCAGGTGCATTAGGTGTTTACGCACAATGAATGCCACAGCCGATGGTGACCACACGTTTGTTGCCATTTAAAGTTGTCTCGACAGTCAGACTTTTACTGTCTCGTTTAGTCTGAGAAACCTGGATGGTGTTTCTGGGCCCATCGATACCAGAAACCAGCTTCTGCCCCTAGAAGTTGGTTCTTACTCGTTTCCCTGTTGGGAAACTTTTCGGGAAGTATCATTGGTGTTATTGTTGCCTTGTTCTGAGTTTGAAAGTCCGTGTCTACAATGTTGATAAGCTTTTCTTGGTGGTAATCGGCATTGACGCTGTAAATGTCCGGTCTTGTTGTAATTCCAGCACTTTGCAGGTCCGTTTCGTTGGTTCCTTTGGACATCAGTTCTTCGGCATGAGCATTCTCCGACAATGGCTTCTCTAAGTCGATATACTCCATGAGTAGCTTGCTCTGCTGCTTCCATTGTCAAGGCAAACGCTAATGTTTCAGAAAGCGTTCGTTTTCCAGCAGTTCGCACGATCCTTCGAAGATGTATGTCGGAAATGGCGCCAACAAATACCTCAACTGCAAACTGGTTACAGATTTCCTCTCCTGGATATGCAAGATGAACAAGCCTTTCAATGTCCGCTTGGAGCTATTGTAGAGTTTCGCCTCTCTTCTGAACTCTGGAATTGAGTTGTACTTTGAAGACTTCTTTCATATGGCTATTGCCAAAGCGTTTGTCTATGGGCTCAACCAAGAAATTAAAGTCGCCGCTCTTATCTGCTGGTATGGTTTGCAATAACTCAGCAGCTGCTCCTCTAAGAGCAAGGGTTAAAGCTATATACTTGTCAGCCTCATCCCAGCCATTTGTTGTGGAAGCTGGCTCGAATTGCTTCTTGTATATTGACCAAGAAGTTTATCCATCAAAGGAAGGAGGTTGCATCTTTTTTTTTTAAGTTTCCCCAGAACTTTCCCGAATCTTTATATTTCGAATACGGTCTAGCTCTTTTGAAAACGTCTCCATTTTGTTGTCGACTTGATTCTCCAACAATGAAACACGTTCATCAAGTGCAGATACATTATTCTCGATGTTAACAAGCTTGCATGTTCCTCTGCTCTTCGTGAAGGTCTTTTTGTTCGCTATGCTGTTTCTCAAGACGTTCCAGAATATTCTTTTGTTCGTTTTTCTGTTCATCAAAACGTTCGAGAACATTCTTCTGTTCTTTCTTTTTTTTATTTCGTTGCTCTTCGAGACGTTCGAGACCATTTTTTTGTTGTTGAAGCGGAAGACTAATCATACTAGAAATATCTACATTTTTACATACGTCTACTTCCTCAGCGTCAGCTTCAAAGACAAAAATGTACGGGTCTTCATTTTGTTGTTTCAAATATTCGGCCAAACGCAGAACAAGCTCATTTTTCGATCCTGCTCTAAAAAGTTCTCGCTTGCCTAATTTATAATCAACTCAAACACTTTTATTCAAATTTAAATCACACTTGTTTAATAACTCTTTCCACTTGTTCCTTCTATAAATTAGATATGCAATTTTTTCAACAGATGGCCCTGTTCTCTGTTTCGGTGTTGTGTGGTGTGCGTAACAATATGAATACTTGTAGGAAACGATCACAGAATTTATTTTATACAAGTCAATAAAATATCTAAGATGGCAAATCGCCATCCTCTTGTCTCGTGTCGCATCGTAGCTCGGTCAATATAAAATTAAAATTCTTTTCCTTCTAAGTCGTCGGCCGAAGCAGATAGAAAGACAAAGAAAATGTCATTTTCGAAGATATTTAGAGATAATAGGAATGGAAAACGATATACGAATTATACCGTCTTCAAAGCTTTACTTTTACTACCATACCGATGAATGGAAATGCTAAGAGAACCAATTATTTTTATTGTTTATAATCGGGATTATCGTAACGAAAATTATATTTGGAATAAAAAACAAAAAAAAAATCGATCTTTTTCATTTGAAGATTTTTTAGGGACTCGTTTAAATGCCATGCGTAATGGAGCTAAATGTATTTCTTTTAATGCATAGAGAATTTATTTCTAATGGAAATTTTCTTTTAAAGTTTTTTTTTCAGTGAGAAAAATGAAGTAAAAGTGGAAAATCATTCACTTTCCCCCTTTAAGTGAGGGCTGTTACAATTTTTGTTATATTGGAACACTAGTAATAGCGTTGGAGTATTTCGGAGAAATAATCTTCGAGACACTAAAAAGGAAGGGTTGTGAATTAGCTCCGGGAGCACTACAACCTATTAAGCCCTAACCTAAGTATGTAGTCTAAGAGAAAGACAAATAAAAAGTGTAAACGGTAATTAAAATTCGGGTCTCTTCTAGTTTAAAGATGGAGATCATTCAATAGAACAACAACTCAGATTTAGGCCTGAAAAAGGTAACACCATCCTTTAGCGCGTAACAATATACCCCCATCTAATAGCTAAGCATGGCGACTATAAGGCCTTCAATTAGAGGCGCTGTTGCGAGGCAAGAGGAGAGGAGGAGTGTCGGTATTGGGGTTAGGTAGGAAAAAGGAAAGGTTAGGAAACTGGAATAGGAATAGGTTAGAAAAGGGTAGGAATGCTAAGTTTCGGAGGACGCGGCCTGCTTGCTGTGCACGGCGTTAGCTCGTCGGACGGGGGGGATCTTGCCCCCGAAACTTAACCTCGCCTGCAGACAAATACATAAATCAGGCCAGGTAAACAACACAGGAAAATTTCGGACTAGAAAGAGACGGACGGACTATCGACACACCAAGGGCACTGCGGATGTTGTTGCAATAAGGCCATTACCCACCCTACCTTAGGAATCTTCGGCCATTTTTAGATTCCCCCGAGATGGTGGATGATCGGCTTCGGATCACGCCATCTTTCGATTTCTCGAAACACAAAAACACATTTAAACTTTCGTTAAAACCGGCGTATTGAAGTTTTATTTAACTCAAAAAAAAAAACCAAGTATACTAAAATTAATCTATCAAACAAAAAAACATCAATGAAACAAGAAAGAACAGGGTGTCTAAGAAATGTTCCCCTATTTGAAGAATAACTGTACCCTTTTTGGCAACATCAACGTAGCTAATCATATCTCCATACAAAACAAATTCCCTACCTACAAGGAGCTCTTTGAAGGTGGTCCGAAAATTATTCAATAATATCGTATTTCAATTATATACTTTAAAGAGAACCCGAGGGAAACACCACTTCACAGAATTGACAGTTACAAATAAAAATGTTGTCTTGTTGACCAAAAAAAGATGGCTTTAAAACAAAGAAAAAAAACTTTAACTTCGTCGCCGTATGAATATATCTAGCACACAAAAAAAATGAAATTCTTAATAAATGACAAACACAAACACATATTTCCGGACGGATAATTTAGGATTAAATTTATTTAATAGCGCTATAGGCTTTTCTGTCTTTGTCGACTCTTCTTCTTTTTCTGTTTTTTTTATAATGACTCACTGTTGCAGATTCTTTGAGACCTGGATATCTGACTTTGGTCTGGGGTGCTCCAACGGGAGTGAACTCCGATTCAAAATTGTCACCCCTCGGCGACTTAAAAGCGCAGCCTAGCTTGGCAAATTTTACTCCGGCGGCGCAACCCACAAGGGAAATTATGATGCGGCGGCCCAGTACTCGGTTGGTTATCTGGGGCCGCCGAGAATTCACCACTTGTTATTAAAAAAAAAAAATTTGTTTATATATAAAAGTTATGAGGCGACACCAATGTTCCCTATTTAAATTAAATCCAAGTATCAAATTTCGCTTCAGGTAATTCAACTTAAACTATTTGTTATTATCCGGCCTTTGGGTATGAAAGTCAAATTAACATTGATTACCCACCAGAATACTTCACCCGCACGACCACAAGTCCCACACTCAAAAAATTTATTAGTAAAATGGCTACGAATGATATTCGTAAAGAAAATATTCGTGCATTGTACGAATATTCGTAAGATGTACGAAGTATTTGTACAGTCGTATATCTACTAATGCATTCGTAAAATTTTACTAATAACTGTCGTACTATCTACGAATCTATTCGTTTAATACACTAATTTCATTCGTAAACAAGAAGTAAACAATTTGTTTGAGTACATTGTACGAATTATTGTGTACATATAACTAATAACATTCGTTAATTTCTCGTACGAATGACTTCGTACTTTAACCTTTTGCATTCGTAGTATTTACTAATAAATTCGTACTATTTACTAAGTAAAACTAATATTAGTAGACAGAATTCATTCGTAGGTAGACCGTACGCATTATGCGTAGAATGTACTAATAACTTCGTATTTTCATGAAGTGCATTAGTAAAAAAAATAATATGTGTTCAGTTCTAAAAATTAAATGTATTCCATTAGTCAACACGTTGAAACGTGATATTATTTATAAAGTGCTGCAGTGGTGGATCAGACTAACATCTGCTTTTTTCGAAAAGACGAGGTAAGTACCTAGACATATTATGTACATACATATGCTTTAAAGCTTATTCTATATTTAAAATACAGCATCCAGAAGTAGCAGAGCATACATATGTGGGAATTTTTTTCCTGAAAGAATCTCAATGTACTCGTAAGTACAATTTTTTTTCGGAAGTTTTCAATTTTAAATGTTAAATCTATTTTCAGTGGCCCTAAGTACATAAAATGAGGAGTTTTTAAATATTAATTTAATTGTTAATTATATTTATAATGAATTAATTATTTTTTAACTTTATTCATATATATGACAATAAAATGAATTAAAAAACTATTTTTAACTTACAACATAAATACCTTTTGTTATTATTTCTTACAATAGGTATTTAAGGAAATTTCAGAGAACATAAATGGTAGTAAGTTCTACAATAATATTCGTACAATATACGAATGGAGCTGTATAATTTACGAATGAAATACAAGGGCATATTACAATGATATTCGTACAATATACGAATGGCATTGGTAAATATTACAATAATATTCGTACATTGTACCAATGGTATTCGTACAATATACGTTTTTTTTCTACGAATATTCGTAAAATGTACTAATAAACGTCCATTCTACGAATACTATTCGTGGCTGAAAACCACGAATAAAATTCGTAGAATGCACGCATGAATTAGTAGTATTTACACACGAAATTTTTTGAGTGCACTCTCTCCCTTAACAGTCCAAACAACATCCGACCATCATACCCATTTGTAAATGGATCGTGCGATACGTCCACGTATGTGTGAGTTATTAATTACTCTCCGATAGTCTGGCTTTTCCATGGGCCTGTTCAAGCTCAACGTTCGGACTTTCAAACCGAACTTGAGTCCTATCTTGAAGACATACAATTTACACGACAGGTCATAACGTGGATTTAATTTCCAAACCAAACGAAAACGAAATATAACACCTTAGAACATCAAAACCGGGAAAAACATGTCAGAAAACAGAAATTGACAAACATGAACACGAAACGAAAACGAAAAAAAAAGATAAAATAGTGTAATATCATGAATTGAAATAATTATCTCCAAACTCTCCACGATTCGCCTATCCAAAATTTCCCATAAAATCTCGCTTCGTTGAACACGCCCAACTTGGAAATTCTGCCGTCTCGTATATATAATTTTTGGCAAATATACGAAGATGGACTCAAACAACAACAACATCAAGAGAATTTTATTTGTAAACAACAAACGGAGGCAACCACCAAGACGGACATTTCCTTTGGTAAGTAACAAAAATAAATTTATTTTATTTTGGAGTGAGTTGTTTGCATTTTCTTCAATATTGAAAATATTTTTCTTTTCCTTTTCCATTTCCTAGGTGGTGGCTACATGGGTTTTTGGACTCGCCGCGGGACAATTGACGGCCTAATCAGGCGTCCGTAACAAAATTTGTTTATTATTTGGATAAATTCCGAATAATAAGCAAAAAAAAATAAAACTACGGTCGCCTGTAAAAAGTGCACCTAGCTAGAAATTAACCGACGCCAAGCCAACCAAATTTTAACGGGAACAAGCAAAACAAAAGCCTCAATTCCAATAGTACGCCTGTATAGTATACGTTTTTTTCTAACCTTTTTACTGACGATAGTCTTTTTCAGATTTTTCAATTGGCTATGAACAATAATATTCACTGTGGGGAGCAACCCACGATTTGAGCGGTGCAGGGAAATAAGTCCACGGGAACTAAGTCCACTGAGGGACTCTATTCTCACTTAATGGGAACGAAATCCACTTTACTAAAGTGGTCTTTGTTCCCATGCAAAGTGGGAAATTCGTTACAAAAAATTGTGGGTTTTAGTTCCCTTTGAATTTGAAATAAATTCCCATGTTAAGCCATGGGAACGACACGTGCCCTGCTTGGGCACACTATAGGATTTGGGGTAGGTGCGAGGTTGGGTGTATGCAAAGTTTCTTTAGCATTTAAAGAATCTGGAAAATAACCAACATAAAATCAATAAGTTTTTGCTGTTGGAAATTCATTTCCACTTTATACTTTCGAGTGCACCGATTTAAGCCGGGCTAAAATAGGAAGCTGCCCCAACTATATTTTAATAAAACCCCCGACGCGACGACGCATCCGTACAGGTTAGTACCGATTATGTAAAGTCTGTACTTTAATAATTTGTCTATGACATTCTAGATTGTCTACGTATAAACATAAAGGTCAACGAACCCAGGATTAAATTAAAAGCATCACGATCGCCGCTGGAACATATTGCACCGCGCTAGTAGCTTCTAGGTCAGCTTTAATTCTATATGGGTGAGCTTTTATTAAGGAAATGCCTGGTAAAGGCAGAAAGATTACATCACTTTCTTTAAAACAAAAACTTCAAGTTCTAAACCTGGTTGAAAGCAAAACTATTCCCAGAAAAGAAATTGCAAAGCAATTCAAGTGTGATGTGTCGACTATAAATCGCGTTGCCAGAAATAAAAAACAATTGGAAGAAGCTGCGCACACAAATAAAAATTCCAAAAAAAAAACGTTTGCGAAAATGTTCCAACGAGAAAGTCGAAAAAGCTCTTATCAAATGGTTTGACCAAATGCGGTCCCAAAATGCCATTATTAGTGGGATTCTGCTTATGAACAAAGCAAGAGTTTGCCGCTAAATTTAATGAAGACTTCGAACCAACCAGTGGCTGGCTATGGCGTTGACAGCGAAGGCAAAACACCAGATCAATTAAAATTCAGGGTGAAATAGCTGACGCTGATGCTTCAGAAGCGGGGGTTTATTGCCAAGAAGTTTTGCCAAAATTGATTGGGGAGTACGACCAATGCAACATCTTCAATGCCGACGAAAGTGGACTTTTCTATAAAGCCTTGCCAAATAGCACCTTGGCCAGAAAAAACAAAATAACAACAGGTGGGAAAATTGATAAGGCCCGTCTCATCCTTCTTTTTCTTACAAACGCTGATGGGACTTACAACAAAACCTTTCACAATAGGAAAACCCAAGAATCCAAGCTGCTTCAAAGGAAAATCTATACCACTTCCTTATTATTCCCAACATAAAGCTTGGATGAGGTCTTCTTTGTGGTTTCAGTTGATAAAAGAATTTAACAATGAAATGAAGGATCAAAATCGAAAAGTGTTATTGTTTATCGACAATGCAGCATGCCACAAAGTTGAAAATCTGGACATCGAAAACGTTAAAATAGAGTTCTTGCCAGCAAACACGACATCGATTTTACAACCTCTCGATCAAGGCATAATTTCCTGCTTTAAAGCTTATTATCGTCAAATTATAGTCAGAAAACAATTGCTTGCCATCGAGAATGGGTTAACAATTAAGGATTTTTCCAAATCAATTACAATTCTGAACGCCCTCGCATATGTGAAACGAGCTTGTTGGCTTGTGAAACGTGATTTAATTAAACATTGTTTTTGGAAGGTATGTATTTTCGTTGCTTGTTGTGTTGTTGGAATCTTGTATTTTTTTTTTTTGTACATGGTAGGACGGATTCGTCTCTTTTTCTGAAGATATTTCTGGTGAAAACATAGAAGAAATTTTGGACATTTTTGAAGAATATGTACAATGCGATAGCAATGCTCAATGCTATGGAATGTTATCAGCAGACGACATAATAGCGGAAATACATACAGAACCCAATGATGACCAAGAAGATGAGGAAGAGGGTGGCGAAATTGAAGAAGTGTCAGCACAACCACCAAGTTTCGCTGAGACTTTAAAAGCGCATTCAATTTTAAGACTGTTCATAGAACATAATAACATTGATGATACTGAAGTCGAAATACTCGAAGACAAATTTTTACAACTCAAGTTTCGAAATGTTACACAAACAAAAATAACAGACTATTTTTCTATTTAAGTATGTATACATTATGTCCATGTATGGTCAATTTTTTTTTTAAAGAACCGATACATTAATGTACATATAATTGTTTAATTGTAAGTATGGTCTCGTAATAATTATACGTTACAGATGGCGCCCAACGTGGGGCCCGAAAAGCTTGTAATGAAGTTCAGATTTCATTTGGAATTTTTTTAGCTACTCCGTTGACCGTAACCATCTGGTAACTGTTTAATCATATTTAACGTTACAGATCGCGCCCAACGTGGGGCCCGAAGTTCTGCAAATTAAACTTAGGTTTGGTTAGTGCCGAACGGCGGCGTGTGAAAAGGCTTTTAGGATAGGTTTCGCGATTTTTTAAATCAGGTTGTTCGTTTGTTTTTATATTTTTCTAGTAATTCATTAAAAAAAGGTTTTCGGTAGAAAGTGTTTGATGGATAATTATTTTATTAGGGGTTGAAAATCTGGAAAACTGATTTTGGTGTGGTGCGTTGCGTCATCTGTTTATGAGTATAACGCCATTGGTTATTGATCTTTTTCTAAGCACAGGTCAATTAGGAAGAAAAACAAGTTGTTTGTTGTCGGTAAGTGTTTTGTAGGATACGATCTCACCGAGGAATATGAATAATAATACTGCAAAAAGTGCACTCAATTGCAGGTTTTAGTTCGGGTTTTTACACATCATAAAAATTAAAGTTCATTTCCAATAACTACAATGGTTATGCACAACGTCCTGAGACAATGATTTTTATTGCAAGTATAGTGTTTTTGTTTTTCAAGAAAAATAGAAGATAAAAACGCCCGCCGGAACGCTGGCGCTGGCTTTGTTTCAATTACACGATCCTGTCCATTTTGTAAATATTTTGTCGGTTTGTTCTCAACAATGAACAAATCCAAAAAAATCTACGAGTACCCGGGTACCCGGGTTAGTATTTTGATATTTTTCAATAACAATTCCACATCGATTCATATATTTAATTTTAATTTGTTGTACAGTTTCAATACTGTAGTGATATTTACAATATCGATTGGAAATGGTTTAAGCTTTGAATTTTATGAATAACTAGCGGTACCCGGCCCCTGTTACTGCGCCACCCAGGGTCCGCACCGAAAAAATATGTTATGTAGCATACCTTTTTAGAAAGTTGAAAAACAAAGAAAATTTTTGAAATAAAAAACCAACATCAAGTTATACAAATGTTTGTCAGCATACTGCTTTAGTGATTGAAGTGCAAAAATGAGTTTGATTTAAATCGCTTAGTGATATTTAATTTTTAGCAAAATGGCAACGCCCATCAATATTTTTTTACTAAAAATTAATTGCCCCCACATTTGGTTATTTTAAAATGCCAAAAACAAACACTAAAAACAAATATCATTTGTGGACAGTGTGAGTGAAAAACCGACTTAAAGTTAATGTTTTTCAAAACTTCATTAAAACAGCAGTTACGCGAAAACCGTTATCATTCGGAATAAACAAGTTACCAAATTCTGAAAGGTCATGACCTGGCATATAACAAGACACCCTGTATATGGAAAAAGGTTTCAGTTCGATAGGCTTATCAGAAGTAGGCTAAAATTGATTTTGGGTGTTTCGACGACCTAATGCTCCTCCCTTCACGATCAGCACCAAACCTTCACAGGAACCATTTTAGGACTTAACTTTATCTACCATGAATATTTCAGTCAAAGCCATTGGTCAGTTTAGGAGTATATATCGGACATACATACAAAGATACATCCATTTTTATATACATAGTAGATATCAGATTGATATCTTTCATACAAATTTTATATTTTCCATATCAATTTGATATTACATACATACATACCTATTTATTTATGTCAAAATGATATTTCTCATATCAATTTTAAATGGTTGTTGTTTAAGTAACGGTTTCAATAGTTATTTGATATTAATAATATCAATTTGATGATATTCATATATCTACATAAACAACATCATCAAGAATAAATCCTTACTTAAATAATCTGATTCTCTGTTCTCCCATCATATATTCATTTATCATTATTGTTAAGAATTTTATGTTCCTCATAATCATCATATCCATTATTGTACTAGGATTGATTATTAATTATATCATGTCTAACACCACCTTGAACATTGATCCCTCCATTGCTAAAGAGATTAGGGAGAAAGTGGACAAGACAGAACTTCAAAATTTGAAGAGCAGGCTATCTGGCTTAGAAGACAGTGATCAGCCTGAGGAGTTCCTTTCTTTGAAAAATATGGATATACAGCCTCAGATATCACCACCAGAGCCTGGACCGAAAATAATGAGTTCTCAAGCCCTACTAGCTACAGGGATATCTGAGTCCACCAAAAAGCCCAAGATCTCCAAACCAAAACCCATCATTCCTGAGACCACCAAGGGTCATCAAAGCAATGAGGATGTCCGAGCACAAAGCAGCAGTAAACCAATTGTGGTTGATTCCGACTCAGACCTAGAATTGTTGTTAAGTCTTTGGAGAAAATCCAACAAAAATAGCGAATTCTTAGCCATTTATGAAGCACACAAATTGGCTCTTGCCCCCTCCACCCTGACCATGATGACTCACAGGATGTGTGGTTATATCAACAATCGGTCGACAGACAAGGGAGACTTATATTTGGCTGGTTATCTACAAGGGGCACTTGATCTAAGTGTATCTCAATACAAGCAGCTCATAGACTCCACCATATCCAATATCACCAACCTAGTGGCAGGGCATGCGGAAACTCTCAAGACAAGCCAGCAGGTCTTGGCCACTAATTCACAGAATGTAGGCGTACTACAACAAAACATCGGTGGACTAATCAACAAGATAACAGTGTCCAAAAAGGAGGTTGATGAGATCACAAAGGCAGCAAAGTCTAAGGGAAAGTCTTCCACTCCCACTCCTACTTTGTTAGTACCTCCGACACCTTCATCCATCGAACCGCCTACATTGTCTCTTATATGTAAGGATAACCCTGTGAAAATAGTGTTCACTAAGCCTAAGAATAAACTCTTCATGAACACTAAAACTAAAGAGATCATAATTGCTAAGAAAGGACTTTTGACTGCTCTCAAACTCTCTAATTATAGAGGACTCGTAGATCTCATCAATTATGATTTGATGGATGGAGTCGAGTCTAGGTATAATGATAAGGATATCCCTGTTGATGCATTTAAATTTGAGGAATAAATCTTCATTTCTCTTGTAATTTGAAATGATTTACATATCAGATTGATTTTTGCATATCAATTTGATAATAAATTATTCATATTAAAATGATATTTCTAATATCACAAAGATATTTTTCATATCATTTTGATATGTTTAAATGTTGTTTTGTGTTAGAGAACCACAGGCAGCAGGATGCCTTAACATTACGAGCGACTTTTTATGTGCATGAGCATGCGACCATGGAGGCAACCTAAGGCTACTTATGAGCAGCAACCCATCCTGAGCAACGAAGTAGCGGTGCCATCCATTGTGTAACTCAGACCATCGTCGCCACCAAGTAAACCATCGACCAGCAGATGTTTTTGGGAGCGACCACAATAACAATGCACTGGAGCCCATCGACGAGATTGTGCGCCGGTGCCGACGGCAATCAATTCGCAGTGCATGCGCATATGACACACCCCTTTTCATATTGTGTCGATGAGCGGTGGTTGCGACCGAGCACACTCAAGATGTGCACGAGCTGATGGTGCGACATAGGGCGAAATAGAGCACACCCCTTTTCATAGTGTCGCGATGAGCGGTACTTGCGACCGAGAGCCACGTCAACGAAGAAGAATACCCACGGGCTAGCTAGAGCAGCAGCCACACCAAGGAGCAACAACAACATCATTTGTGGACCGAGAAGTCATCGTGTGCAATGCACAGCAGAAGGAGCTATAAAAGGGCACTTGAGCATTTACTTTTTTGCTTTTTCTTTTTTTTCCTCATGGTGCTTTTGATTTCTTCGTGCAGTCTCATTGTATAGTCATTAGTCAGTTTATGTTTTGTCTCTCGTGCCGAGCAGAGCTAAAGTATACAGTCCATTTGAAGAATAAAAATTTAATCATTTTCTATAAAAGATTTTGTTTCTCTTTAATTTATTAAGCTAAACATTTTGATATTTTTCATATCAAACTGATATTTTTTGTTAGTATTTTGATATTTTTCAACATCATTTTTTTAAAGCATATGGTTCACATTTTTTGTCTCGTTCTGTACCGAAGGAAATTTCAGTCATTCGTGTTGGTTATTTCAGAGAGGAAAGGTCTAGTTAACATCGTGCTCCGTGTTTTATTTAAAGTGAACACAAATTTAAATTAACAGAAAATATCCATGTTAATTGTTTCATAAAATAAATGCTTTGTTCATTGTGCTCCGCGTTTTTAAGTGAGGACAAAATTTGAACAATAACAAATGGAAAGTGCAGAAGACATTGTTTTAAATTATAATGATTGTGTAGTACTTACATCAAAATTATAGCCATTGTTCCTAAAAAGTACTGCCGGCAGGACATCGATGGACAGTAAAGTTAAAAAGTTTGGTTGAAATATATTGATTTCTTTTACATTTATCAGAGCCCACTTGTGCGCCCCCACAAAAACTTGACTTTCAATTTCAATAAGTTTAAAAGATAAGAAGATGATGCGATCATAACTGAGTGTAGCATAAAATTGCATATCAACACTTTTTGAATTCAGCAGCTTGTGTGATACATAAACACATTTTAACAAAGAATAAATTCAATCATCGCATCACCCGCAGTCAAACAAAGATTTGTTGCGTTAGCATTTAATTATTATAAAAAGGGATCATTCTTCTCATTTGTATTCTTCATTCTTAAGTTAGTCTTCAAACATTGTACAACGTATAGCCTAAGATTTCCCCCCGCCAGTGGTAACGGATCTGAAGATCAAAATAATAATTGAAAAATAAAGATTTTTAATTAAACAAACGGAAATTAATTTTTTCTATTAAATCTTTAAAGCTCAATTTAAAATGGCGCAGTCGGTAGGATACCAGTCAGAGATAAACAAAAATTATTGAGATATGGTAATCCAGTGATCGAACCGTAAATAAATTTCGCGATCAAAAATTTTTTTTTCTTGTGAAAACTAATTAATACAGTGTGTTTTAGTGAATAAAAAAAATTCAATGCAAAAAATAAAAAAATTCAAAGAAATAAGTGGAGCGTAAATCGGGTGTTAAATTAACATAAATTCAGTGCAAAAAATGTTCGAGTGAAAATCGAATACAAAAAAATTCGAACTAAAATCGAAAAAATAATAAATTAATTAGTAGCTTACTCCAATTAAAATGGTAATGCTACAAAACTCCATAGAGGAGAATTAATTTAACAGGCCTAACTTATTTTACTAGTGTAAGCGAAAAAGAGTTCCCCTTAAAATAGGAGAGAACAGAAGAGAGAAAAGAATAAAACAAATACATCTGTAAAGGGTTGCCGGTAGGTAAGCAGAAAAGATACATGCCAGCAGGCAGTTTGTATTCAGGAGTTCAAACCGATCGGTTGTTAGTTTATAGTTACATTGTTAATAAAGAAAAATAAGAAAAAAGCAAACGAAAAGTCTTTGATTTGTTATTTAATTTTGAAAAGTATACAGTTTAAAGTAATAATAAAGTAAGTTTAAAATTCAGAAGTGGGATAGAGTATCCACCGCGCGATATAAAAGAAAGAAAAGTATACCCCTCGCGAAAAAAAAACAAAATCAATAAATCATAACGACGACGCCGTACCCAACCGCCGTTGAAATTCAAATTTCAGTCACACACATCTACGAATACTTCGTGTTCTATAAACTACGAGATGGAGAACGAGTCAAACATTGAGTCGTATAAAAGATATACAGCCGTTCAGTGGTAATCCCAGAGACGGATAGCGATTGTTCCGATGACGAACCCGAACCAATTCAACCGAAGACGACAAAATCCAAATCGAAGAAAATAAAGCCTGATAAAGTTAAATGGGTAACACAACACTTAGACCCCTTAGACGGAGAACATTTTAAGCTTACAGGATTAACGCAGCTACCAGAGTTTATTAAAAAATTGGAATCACCTGCAGAATTTTTTTTATTCCTTTTTTTCAAATGGGCTTATATAAGTTAACGATGACGACGCCGAAGCTGCAGGCGAACAGTATTGCACGAGCCGAATATGAGAAAGAGGAATGAAGGTGTCAGCGTCTAGCGCTTTAATGAGAAAAATAATGAAATCTAAATACCTGGATATCTGTGGGAATGAGTTGGCTTGGTAATGTGCAAAAATTAGTATTTAAGCTTGAATATTTTAAGTAACATTGTCATTCTTGTGTTCATAGGCAGAAACGCTGCCCGTTTGAAATAAATCTTTTTTAAAAAGTAAGAAAAACTTAATAAAGTTTAATTTATACAACATAGTAGAGCAATCAAATCTTAAAGCTGTACAGGATAACATGGAAATCCAGGACACGACAAGCTTTTTATTCATTATAAAAATAGATCATTCGATCACGCGAAAAAGCATTCTTCTCATTCTTCTTCTTCATTCTTGAGTTATTCTCAAACATGGTACAACGTATAGCCTAAGATTTCCTCCCATCAGTGGTAAGGGATCTGAAGCTCAAAATAATAATTGAAAAATAAAGATTTTTTATTAAATCTTTAAAGCTCAATTAAAAATTATATGTACGAGTATTACAAACACTGTCACCCTCTAGTCACACATGTAAATATACTATAGCTTTAATATAAGTTCCCCCTAGCACCTAAGAAACCACGACATGTATAAATCCCCTTAGTTTTTAAGAAAGAAGAATACAGAAAAAGAATAAAGTTTTTGGAAGTTGGTATCATATGAGCGCAACGGCTTGCATCAAAATTGAGTAAATTGCCCGATGATGGAGGTACACTCCGAAAAGCGTCGCTACACCAATTAATATATATAAAAAAGTTGTGAAAATGTTTGGTTTTTTAAATTATAAATAAAAATATCTAGTGCACAATTTTGTATTTTATTTGTATATTTTTATTTTTTCATTTAATCACTCGGAAACAAAATAAAAAAAAAAAAAAAAATTAACGCATCAGCAAGATACCACCAGAGAAACGAGGGGAAAAATCCAAAAAAAAATTGAGGCAACAAAAACTTCAAACGAGGGAAAAAACTACAACGATGAGCAACAAAATGATGAACAACAAGGTAACGACGAAGATGAAAACGGAGAAAATGACGACGACAACATCGATGAAGGGGTAAATACAAACCAGAGTGATATTGGTGTGCTCACACAGGCAACAACGATTAAAGAAAACGAGTTGTTGAAGAGGGAGATAGACTTGTTACGACGTGAAAGAGAATTACTGGTCAGAGAAAACGAATTGATGATACAAATGATAGAAATGGGCAAAAAACAAACGATTGACAAAGGAACGAGCAAACAGCAAAGAAACATATGCATATGGGTGTGAATATCACTTCTATTGTTGCATTCTTTAACATTTTGCTTCCAATCAAACGTTTTACAAATCAAATAATTCTAATAATTATTTTTCCAAGCGAAAATGTCTCAAGACATATCACATGATAATGTGACATTTATTTGAATATGAAGAATGCAAGCAAAATGCTGTATTTACCGAGAATTAGTGGTTTTTAGAATAAAATATAAAGGTCATAAATAAGGAAATTAAGTTTCGTCGTTTTAATTGGAATATCACTTCTATTGTTGCATACTTTAATCTTTTCGGGACGCAGGGTATATACCTACATACGTACGAGCATATACATATATATAGACAGTTCACATCACATCACACAAGTTTTACTGGAAACAAAAATTACATTCATTTCTTCAATCTTGGGAACTATCTGAACTAGAAGATTATTTTATTGGTAAGTGTTACTAGTCTCGGTAAAGTTAATGAAACATCAAAAATCACGGAGCCAGTGATGTAAAATATCATTCTGAAAAGACCAATTTTTAAAAAATCTTTGGGTTTAGTTTGTCACTGGCTTTCAGAATCTTAGAATCGTAAAAAACACAATTTAATTCTCGATTCATTTACGAGTACTTCCTTGTTCGAGCTCATGATCACTTTTTAAATTACTTTCTTTCAATAGAGCAACAAATCTTCGTTCGCATCTTGAAAATAACAAAAACAGAAGATGTTGAGAAACCTCTTGGTACTCAAGTACTTCTTAAAGACTGCTTAAAAAGATGGGGGAGTCTATCGGTCGTCCCCTACCATCTTCTCATTGCAAAGAGCTTTTGCATTACAGCGAGAGCCTCCTCTCCTCGACGGATGTTTACGGTTACATCAAAATAATTCATTATCAATATCATCATTGGTCATGATGAAAACTACCGTTTATCTCTAAGAATTGAATTTGTAATTAATTTTTAACCTGAACCTAAATGGACAAATTGGTTGCTAAATAAATAATAAAATGGATTGAGTCTTTTTTTAAAAGACCTAAAAATCACAAAAATTATTAATTTACATAGTATTAGATAATTAGAATATGCAATAAACATGTTCAAAAATGTGTTAAGTTCCTAAGTTAGCGGCCTAAAATTTGTTGAAATACCAGAATGTTTACAAATTTTATCCACATTGGAAGGGAAAATGGTTTCTCTATTTATAAACTTTATACAAATTAGAGCATTATAGCCTTCCGCACATAATCCCCAACTATCAATGAAAGGAAGTTTGGTTAACAAAAAAAGTGGAAGTGAGCGATATGTTAGGATTTGTACCTCAAAGTTTTAACAACATTCTTACACAGACCACACAACACCGACACAGAGCTTTATACTCCTGTAGTGTGCGAAAAGAAGTGAATACAAATGAGCAACTTACTGAAAGAACTCAACTGTAATGAACTGAAAAGTGAATAAGGCAAGCGAGAACTTTCTAGAGCAGGATGGCCTTATATTTGAAACAACAAAATGAAGACCCAGACATTTTCGTCTTTGAAGCTGACGCTGAGGAAGTAGACGTAAGTAAAATGTAGATGTTTCAAGTGTGATTAGTCTTCTGCTACAACAACAAAAAAATGTTCTCGAACGTCTCGAAGAGCAACGAAATAAACAAAAGAAAGAACAGAAGAATGTTCTCGAACGTTTCGATGAACAGAAAAACGAACAAAAGAATATTCTCGAATGCCTTGAGAAACAGTATAGCGAACAAAAAGACCTTCTCGAAGAGCAGAAAAACATGCTAGAAGGCAAGCTTGTTAACATCGAGAATAATGTATCTGCACTTGATGAACGTGTTTCGTTGCTGGAGAATCAATTTGACAACAAAATGGAGACGTTTTCAAAAGAGCTAGACTGTATTCGAAATATAAAGATTCGGGAAAGTTCTGGGGAAACTTAAAAAAAAAAAAAGAGATGCAACCTCCTTCCTTTGATGGATAAACTTCTTGGTCAATATACAAGAAGCAATTCGAGGCAGCTTCTACAACAAATGTCTGGGATGAGGCTGACAGCTGCTGAGTTATTGCAAACCATACCAGCAGATAAGAGCGGAGACTTTAATTTCTTGGTTGAGGCTATAGACAAAGGCTTTGGCAATAGCCATAAGAAAGAAGTCTTCAAAGTACAACTCAATTCCAGAGTTCAGAAGAGGGGCGAAACTCTAGAATAGCTCCAAGCGGACATTGAAAAACTTGTTCATCTTGCATATCCAGATGTTGGAGAGGAAATCTGTAACCAGTTTGCAGTTGAGACATTTGTTCGCGCCATTTCCGACATACATCTTCGAAGGGTCGTGCGAACTGCTGGAAAACGAACGCTTTCTGAAACATTAGCGTTTGCCTTGACAATGGAAGCAGCAGAGCATGGAGTATATCTACTTAGAGAAGCCATTGTCGGAGAATGCTCATGCCGAAGAACTGATGTCCAAAGGAACCAACGAAACGGACCTGCAAAGTGCTGGAATTGCAACAAGACAGGACATTTACAGCGTCAATGCCGATTACCACCAAGAAAAGCTTGTCAACATTGTGGACACAGAGTTTCAAACTCAGAACAAGGTAACAATAACACCAGTGTTACTTCCCGAACAGTTTCCTAACAGGGAAACGAGTAAGAACCAACTTCGAGGGGCAGAAGCTGGTTTCTGGTATCGATGGCCCCAGAAACACCATCCATGTTTCTCAGACTAAACGAGACAATAGACAACTTTAAATGGCAACAAACGTGGGATCACCATTGACACCGGTGCCACAGCCTTCATTGTGCGTAAACACCTAATGCACCTGAATTGGCTACACAACACCAATAGCTACCATCTAAGAACTGCCACAAGAGAAGCAGTAAATTTTTGGTGTCAGATTATGTGACGAGTGCATCATCAGAATGAACTTTATGAAAGAACATCGAGTAGTTTTGGATATCGGCAACCAGTTACTCAAATACCGGAATACAGAGATTGCAATGATCTATGGACACAAAGGAACAACAACTCTAAGGACTGTCATCAAAGATGACGTGATTATTCCTACTTCTTCTGAGGTATTTGTTTGGACAAAATTAGAAGAAGTGTGTGGACGCCATCGATACCTAATGGTGGAACCAGGCCCAGATTGTTCTTCCCAAAACGTCGTCATTGGAAGACACTTGAGGCTCCGAAAAACAATATGGTCCCCCTACGGATAATTAACACCAATCAATGATGTCGTTTATCGAATTCAAAGAGGGTCAAGAGGAAAGTTAAAAGCAAAGTTACACACACCACACAAGACCGACACAGAGCTTAATACTCCTACAGCGCCATCTGATGGAAAAATTGCATATCTACTTTATAGAAGGAACAAAAAGCTCTTTTCCAATATCATATGCATTTCCCCTTATTCCAACCAACTAGGACATTCTAAGACGAGAATCTTGGCGATTTAGTTTCGAGAACAACCGATTGGAGTATATAAGGGAGTGTTCACGGTGAGCACAGGACAGTTCATTTTTGATTATGAAAGCGTGCAAAAACTTTTTCTTATTGGATTGTGGGAAGTGTTATTAAACAAGTGTGATTTAAATTTGAATAAAAGTGTTTGGGTTGATTATAAATTGAGATTTATTGTTTTGATTTGGAAAGTGTAAATAGAGAAGAAATACTAAAAAGAGTAACAAGTTTTATTTAATGGGAGGTTCTCCTTTTTCGGAGAATTTTTTTTCTAGTAAAATATGTGTAGAATATGTAGCTAAAACCGTTTGTCCCAATACTTTTTTTTTTATTTAAAGAACAAAAACGAGACCTACCTTTTTGTCTAAAACATTTAGCGGTACTTTGAGCGTAGCATGTTTTACATAAATATTTTTGAATTTGGTGCCTATATATCAATACCATGGTAAGCATATGGGCCACCAGGTGTCGACACATGTCGACATTTAGACACATGAGATATAAACCACCAGGTGTCGACACATGATCTATGACTCGAGTAAAACTTCGGAAATGCGTCTATATACATGTATAAGTAATGCTAACGGTTACAACGTGTGCTCGACGGTTAGTTTACCACATGCTTTGTTTGTTGTGCGCATTAACTTAGAAAATGCCTAACTTAGTGAAAAAAAAGAAGTAATTACGCTCAGGGCCATCCTGGCCGAAATAAGAAGAGACGTGTTTTCTAGTAATCAGTTCGTCATCGTAAAAACATATGTATTTTTATTATAAATTTAATCAGAGTCAAACAATCTTGAATAACAAAGAATGGCAAACTACTTTTTTGTTGCAACTTAAATATTATTGTATTTTGGTTCCACGTCATCATACACAATAAAACCCAAGAGATGTTTTTTTTCCGTAACAACCCATTATGACCGATGCCAAACAAATATTTAAAAATTGAAAGCAGTCAAAAAACAGTTCTGGACATAGACAAACCTGGTGCGATTTGTTCTGAACTTAGAAAGTGTAATAAACCGATAAAAAATTGGACATGCGACAATGGAAACAATACGATAGACTGTAGAAGATGCATTAATTTCACATTCAAAAAATTACATTTATCAGAGAATAAAAAAGAATATGGACAAGATTTAATTTATCATATATTCACCCCATACAAGATAATTGGAATAACTGTGAAAATATTACTCATAATGTATTCTCTGTATTTATTATATGTGATGTTATTTAAATAAGTGGAGTTTATTAGAAGCTCTTATTTTCTACTTGCAAATACATTTCTTACTGTGACTGAAATTAGTGATATCTATTTACTTTACACTCATCATTCTTAATTACCAGGTCATTCCCTGTTGATTCTTTGATTTATAATTAATTTTATTGGACTAAAAGACTTTTAAGCTTCGGGTTGGCTACGAAATCCCGAGTCACAAAATCCCGCGTAACGAAATCCCGTGTAACGAAATCCCGCAGAACAAAATCCCGCATAACAGAATCCCGTACAACAGAATCCCGTAGCACAAAATCCCGTGTAACGAAATCCCGCCATATAGCACTTTTGTATAATTTAGTATGATTTAGTATGACAGCGCTGTATTCATTTTAAAATTCCCATAGTGATTTTGGGGTATTCATCAATGAGAATCAACGAGAACGAAGTTTTGCTACTATTTGGAAACGGCACTGCTTCCTCATTTCGCAAGCCAACCAATGAGCATGATGTGTGGCCATGTTCGTAGCTGTTAAGTATACGGAAGACTTCATTGTAGTTTTAACATCAATACTTTTCATCAATTGACCAATGAGAAACACGGAGGACCGCACTGTACTCATCATCGCAAACGTCAAAGTGATTAGCCAATCAGAATCAAGAACAAGGATAAAATCGTGAGAATCAACGAGGACGCACCTATACCCAAATAAGTTGGACAATAAAAAGCATAAAAGCGGGAGTGATTTCGGAATATTTTTCAGTTTCGATTCGAATTCCGTGGCGGTGACACAACGTCGGTCGTCGTAATAAAGTGTGAATTAAAAAAGATTATTCAAAGGGATATTATTCTTGATTATATTTTGGTTGGTAGTGCAAAGACGCGACGCTTAAGTGAGTTTTTTGAAAATTCTAGGGGATAATTGAAGGGATAGTTTGCTGAGTTCTTTTTAGAACCACAAAAAGAAAGATGATTATTAAAAGGGGTATTATTCTTGTTTTGGTTGGACGCTTTAGTGAGTTTTAAGCGTTGAAGGAATTTTCCTTTAACGCTTAAAAATCATTTTAAGCGATTGCAGACTCAAGGGAGAGTTGCTGTTTAAGCAAAATTTATTTTTTTTTGGAAATTCTAGGGGAGTTCTTTTTAGAACCACAAAAAATTGGAAAAATAAAAATGTATTTTTAAAATAAAAACAAATTCAAATTTTTCAAAAAAATTGTAGAAAAAAGTTTTTTAAAAAAAATTGAAAGGTGACACTCCCTAGATCACGAATATGCAATTTTTAACTCGCTAAGATGCCTAGTTTAGCTAGAAATCACGTTTGAAATGTCAACTTTGGGGGGTCTACGAGGCTCCGTTTAGCCACAAATCGCGTTTAAAGATAAAAAATATTTTTTCATGCATTTTAATAGGCAGGGTGATGCAGTAACAGTTTTCTTGGGCAACAGTACCTTGGGTGGTGAAGGAATTTTCCTTCAACGCTTTATAAGGAATTTTCCTTAAACGCTTAAAAATAATTTTGAGCGTTTTGGGAGTTCTTACGGACTTCTGAAACCGCTTTAAATGCTTTTTAAGCTTAAATTTTTTTTAATTTTTTTTAAATTTCAGTCTTGTTTTCGCCTCTGAGGTACGAAGTTTTTACAATTTCTGAATTGTGTTGCTTATGAGAATGTTAAGACCCCGTCAAATAAAAAATTTAATTATTTTGTGGTAAATTGTAATAATTAAATTTCCTGTTTTTAAAAGTTGTTTTTTGGCCGAAAAATGACCCAATTACCAACAAATTTTATGGTTCGTTATTGTTGATTCTCATGAGTCCACCTTATCAGAAAATAATCGAAGTAAATTACAAAAAGTGAATTGTGAAAAATTTAAAAAGTGAACAAGTGAAAAAGTTGAAACGTATAAAACTGAACTGAGACCTATAAAACTGAAAACGAGAAAATTCAAGAAAATCGATATTGCCCAGGTAAGATAGTTTACAAAAAACCTATCAGTGTGTGAAATAATACAGTTCGTTCTTTTTTTACTTCCCCCCACCAGAGGTAAGGGGTCTCTAATTAGCGAATTGTCGAATTAACAGTCTTATTTTTTTTATTTTTCTCAACTCTCGACTTGTTTTTTTTTTATATTTTTAAACGTGTTTTTAATTTTTCTTATCGGGTTTCGAAAGTGTTAAATTAAATGGCCCTGGCCCTAGGGGACTATATACCCAGGCCTTACAAGTTTCGAGAGTTTCTTAACTTGTTTTTTTTTCAGTTTTTTTGAACGTGTTTTTTTTTATTTTTCTTATATTGGATTTGTATTTCTTTATTCGAAAGTGTTAAATTAGATGGTCCTGGCCCTAGAGGACTATGTACCTAAATTTCACAACTTTTGAGACTTTCTCAACTTTTTTTTTTCAATCTTTTTGAACGTGTTTTTTTTTTTCTTATCGGATTTGTATTTCTGTTTTTTTTTTTTTTTGTATTTTCCTCGACTTCTTTTTTTTTTTTAATTTTTTTGAACGTGTTTTTTTAATTTTCTTATTGTATTTGTATTTTTTTATTTCAGATTGTAAAATCAAACAAAGGTGGGGAAAAGCTGGTCCACAAAGTCTTTTTGTTCCATTTGGAAAAAAGGAAAGAGGACAAGACGTTTTGGGTGTGCGCTGAGCGCAAGAACTTGCGCTGCAAAACCAGGGTGCAATCTGTGTTGTTTGACGGCAAGGTCATAATAAAATCCACCATGAATGACCACAGCCATGCCCCAATGGCTATCCAGAAGGAGGTCGCCAAGGCAAACGCTCACCTTAAGGAAAAAGCCAAAGAGGCAATGCCTCCATCGACGATCATAAGGGACACTATTGTCAGGGTGGAGCCTGTGTGCCGTCCCAGCCTGGCATCAAAAGCCGCCCAAACGATGAAGATTCATCGGGTGCGAGCCAGCCAGGTTAAGGAGCCCGAAAGTATGGAGGAGATATGTGTCCCCGAATATATCCGCTACGTCGACGGCGAATTATTCGTCCTTTCGCAAGCGGAATATTCGGGTGGAGTCAACATATTGCTGGGCACCAGGACATCTGTCCAACTCCTTTCGGAGGCCAAGTGCTGGCTCGTGGACGGCACATTCGCAGTTGTCCCGTCCATCATGGGACAACTCTTCTCCGTCCATGGCTACCTTGACGGCATAGTCGTCCCTTTAGTCTATTGCCTGATGGCAAGGAAATCGATGGAGGCCTACAACGAGTTCTGGTTGCAGCTATTGCACTTTGCCTGCAACAACCACATCAACCTGTGCCCAGAAGTGCTTGTGTCAGACTTCGAACCGGCCATAGCATCCTCAGCCAGGGAGTTCTTCCAAGATCTAGAGCCCAAGGGATGCCTCTTCCATTTCGGCCAGATTTGGAGGAAAGTTCAAGGCCTTGATTTTGCGACCAAATATGGCCAGGAGGAAGGCTTCGCCAAGGAAGTCAGAATGCTCAAAGCACTGGCTTTTGTGCCGCCTGGGGAAGTGGTCAGCTATTTCGATGCTCTGTACTTTTCGCTGCAACACGCGGAGACCAAAATGCTCGCCACATGGTTCAAAAAGAACTATGTTGGTACTGGATCGTCACCACCGCGGTACAGGCCAGAGTTTTGGACCACCGGGGCCTCATCTAGTGAAACCCACTTTCCCAGGACACAAAACAGTGTGGAGGCATGGGACAGGCGCCTGAAGGTTGTTGTAGGACAACACCATGCTGGACTCTACAAGTTGATTGGCGACCTCGCAAAAGAGTGGAGCGTGGCGAAGATGGCTGTCGACAAAATTCGTGGAGGGGATGTGCCGCCAATCACTCGGGCGATGAAACAAAACGAAAAGCTGCAGGTAGTGTTGAGGAGGAGGCAACAGACCGACAAAGTGGAATTCCTATCTTGCATTGCCCAAAATTCCACCATTGCCTAAGGTCAAAAGCTCAATAGATTGTACCGACAAAAACATCAATCCGTCCTTTCCAGGACGACAAAAAATCAAAAAGAGATAGTTTCATAAGATGAATAGTTTGGCCAGAAATCACGTCGTCGTTTTTCGGTCCACAAAAAATTGAAATAGTAAAAATTTATTAAAAAAAAAAAGTTAAAATTTTTCAAAAAAATTGTGGAAAAAAGTTGTTTAACAAAATTGAAAGGTGGCACTCCCTAGATCACGAAAATTTTTAACTCGTTAAGATGCCTAGTTTAGCTAGAAATCACGTTTGAACATGTCAACTTTGGGGGGTCTACGAGGCTCCGTTTAGCCACAAATCGCGTTCAAAGATAAAAAATATTTTTTCATACATTTTAATAGGCAAGGTGATGTAGTAACAGTTTTCTTGGGCAATAGTACCTTGGGTGGCCCGCTGCGCGGGTTTTCAGGATTTTAACTCCCTTTTTCGGAGACACACCCGCTCACGCAACTCCGTTGCTCCGCTTAGGGTATGTAAAGTCGCCAGGCAGGTGCCTGCAGCAACAGTTTTCTTGAGCAACAGTACCTTGGGTGGCCCGCTGCGCGGGTTTTCAGGATTTTAACTCCCTTTTTCGGAGACACACCCGCTCATGCAACTCCGTTGCTCCGCTTAGGGTATGTAAAGTCGCCAGGCAGGCGCCTGTAGCAACAGTTTTCTTAATCAAAATACCTGCTGTTCAAGAAAATTATTTCTATTTACCATTTTCAATGTTTTTTATCTCTTAAAATAACTTTTTCTAGCTCAAAATCATTTGAGCAGCGTTTAGAGCTAATCGGCAAGGAATATCTCAACACATATTCTTCGTATTCGCTATCATCGGCATCAAAATCAGGCCGCACCGTGCGTCGTGACTACTGCACTGTTTTCATAATTAATTAAAACAATTTCTCATACATAAATCTGAGAATCACGGAGAACGAATGGCCAAATAAGTTGAACAATAAAAAGTATAAATACGGGAGTGATTTGGAAATATTCTTCAGTTCTTATCAGAACTCCATAGAGGTAAGACCTCGAGATAAAACAATTATCCAAAGGGATATTTAGCTTGGTTCACTTTGGTTGGTTGGGCGACGTTGTTATTTTGAGCGTTTTGGAAGTTCTTAGATACGGACTTCTAAAAACGCTTAAAATACAATTTAAGCTTAAAATTCAAATTTTTTCGTACGATTTGAGGAGCTTTTTCCTTCAAAAATATTTATTTTTTTTCACGCTTAAAATACATTTTGAGCGTTTTGGCATTTTTTTTTTCTCTAAGTAGTCCATTCTATATTTTTTTTCAAGCTAAAAATTCGTTTTTGGTGTCATTTTGAACTCCATTTACGAATGAAATTTTCTATGAAGAAGCTAAAAATTCATTTGATTTGAGGAGCGTTTTCATGGTTTTTCTTTAAAAAAATAATTTTTTTCACGCTTAAAATACATTTTGAGCGTTTTGGCAAAATTCTTTTTTTTCTAAGCGAAAAATATTTTTTTCAAGCAAAAAATTAATTTTCATAGTAAAGGGTTTTCCAATAAGAGGTGTTATTTTGATATTCAAAAAAAAATGGCATTTTTGGAGATAAATGATCGGATGTTTATTTCATTATAAAGAGGAAGGTATGCCGTTAATAATGGAACACAACATCAGCCAAATGGCCGCCAAGACCACGCTTACAGGACCATATCCTTTTCATGAAATTTTTCATAACCAAATCGCAAAGTGGCTGCCCTATGTCCTCGATAGCCTCACGAATTTCATCTTTGAGGTCTTGAATCGACGCTGGGCTGTTGGCGTAGACCTTATCTTTCACGTGGCCCCAAAGGAAGAAGTCGCAACGTGTTAAATCACAAGATCTCGGTGGCCAATTGTGATCACCTCTTCGAGAGATAACACGGTCCGGAAACTTTTCCCGTAAAAGATCGATGGTTTCATTGCTTGTGTGGCACGTAGCGCCGTCTTGTTGAAAGTAAACGTTGTCCAGATCAATACCATCCAATTCAGGCCATAAAAAATCATTAATCATCTCTCGATAGCGCAATCCATTGACCGTAACTGTTGCTCCAGCCTCATTTTCGAAAAAGTAAGGTCTAATGACCCCGCGGGACCATAAACCGCACCAAACAGTCACGCGTTGAGGATGGAGAGGCTTTTCAACAATAACTCTTGGGTTTTCCGAGCCCCAGATGCGACAGTTTTGCTTGTTGACGTAGCCTCCGAGGTGGAAATGGGCCTCATCGGTCAAGATGATTTTTCGATGAAATTCCGGTTCATTTTCATGCATTTCAAGGACCCAATCAGCAAAGACACGACGTTGTTGATGATCAGCCGGCTTGAGTTTTTATTAATAGCGTAGTTTCTACTTGTCAAATGTCAAAAAATGACAGCTTCAAAAGTGACAGCTACCGAAATAGCGGGCTATTCAAAATAACACCTCTTATTGGAAAACCCTTTATAATATTCTATGACGACATAAGCTTATATATTATTAATTCCAAGCTACTACCAATCCAAAATACCAATATCTTTTATTAAGGAGCGTAAATCCTGCTAAATCGGAGCATAAAAATCTCGCGGGATTTCGTTACCAGAGAAGTTTCTGTTATTAAAAGATCCAACAAAACAAAATGTTAAACGGCGGGATTTCGTTACGCGGGATTTTGTGTTGCGGGATTTCCTTATGATCCCTTAAGCTTCATCTCATTTGTTATATATTAGATTCAATTCATTGTTGTATACACAACATTCATTGACGCAATGTACTATTTCGATTCCACATCTTAATAATATAATATAATATAATGTAATATGTGAACATAATAGAATATAATATATGAAGATCTGTCACCTACGACACTTCACTTATCTTTTGTACCTAGTCTTAAGTTAGTCTTATTAATCACGCGATGCAATAAAGAACATATTTGAGAGAGACGTGTTGTTGTATTTCAATAAGTAAACTGAATAACAATTGGCGACGAGGATGGGATTGCTCGCGTAAAAGTAATCCAAAATCATCAACATCAAATAAGTTCAATCGTGCTTGGTTATAAAATAATTTAAAAGCTTATAAAATAAGCTGTATGTCGAATGTCGACGGTAAGGAAGTCAAATTAGAAAACGAGCACGAGGTCCCTGCAATCGCAGTCATAGGAAGCATGGGTTTAATCGGTAACTTGGAAGTCTTTTTACCCGGAGATGATTTTACTGTATATGAAAAAAGATTTTCGCAAATCATCAAAATTAATAAAATTGCTGAAGATAATAAGGTTCCCTTGTTCATGACACTGGCGGGAGGTGAGGTATGTAAAACACTAAAAAACATCACGTATCCTGATGAGCCAGATAGCAAGCAGCTTGAAGAAATCTTAACAGTCTTACGAAATCATTACGCCCCAAAACTGCATAAGCGATCGGAACGAGTAAAATTTTACATGGCTAATCAGCAACAAGGCGAATCAATTGCCGATTATATCGTCCTTCTAAAAGAGTTATCACTTAATTGCAAATTCGATGCATATCTCGATGAGGCATTATGTGATAAATTCATAACTGGTGTAAGAGATGATCTTCTTAAACAAAAAATGTTAGTGGAAGCTGATACGAACAAATTTGCAGACTACTGTCAGCTAGCTAAAAATTATGAAATGGCAGAGAATAATTGCAAGATAGCGGTCGGGTCTAATCAAATAAATGCTGTGAAGAACTCAAATGCCACATTCTCTGGTAAAAAATTTTTCGAAAAAAATTACGCACATAAAAGAAACCGTGGAAGTAATCAACAACCAACTCAACTCTCCGAGAGAAGTCATGCGAATACAACATGCGGTCGTTGTAAAAAATATCATGTTGGACAGTGCCCTGCTTTGAATTGGTTCTGTCATCGGTGTAAGCGCAAGGGTCACACACGAGCAGCGTGCTTAGCGAAAATCAACAACATCACTTGCACGGAGTCATCATTACCAGCTGGTTGCGTCTTAAATATCGAGGGCGAGGAAATTCTTTTCGAGGTAGACACAGGGTCTTTTGTAACAATTATTGGCGAAAACATTTATAATCGTTATTTTAATAATAAGAAATTAGAGCCTTGTAGTCAAACAATTTTTTCTTTACAGGAGATGAGATTGGAATAGTAGGAAAATTTTTAGCGGGTGTGCAATATGATGGTCAGTTGTATGAATTGATTTTGACGGTAGCCAAGATAGAGGTTAAGTCCACATGTTTGATCGGAAGAGAGTTCTTCAACCACAATGGAGATCCATGTTATTGAAGAGTCCAGTGAAGTTCAAAGAAGGTAATTTAAAGAAAATTAATTGTGGAAAAAGTGAGTTATTAAAATCAGAAACTCTTTTAAACACGATAAAAGAAAAGTTCCCTTATATAGTGAATAAAAATTTAAATACTCCCATCAATGGATTTGAGGTAGATATTAATTTATCAAAAATGCATGCTGATGCACGCCCTATATTTTGCAAAGCGTATAACATTCCATATAAATTCCGTGATAAATATAATGAAGAGATTGATAAGCTTGTAAGCCAAGATATATTAGTGCCTGTGGAAAATTCCCGTTGGGCATCCCCATTATTTGCAGTACCGAAAGTTAACGGAGAGATTCGATTATGTGTAGACCTAAAGAAAACTATTAATAAATACATCGATACCGCACAGTATCCGATGCCGTTACCGGAAGATTTCTTTGCTAGTTTAGCTGGCTATAAATATTATTGCGTCATAGACTGCGTAGGTGCGTACTTACAGGTGCTAGTGGACAAAAAATCTCGAGAATTTCTAACTGTAAATACTTCTAGAGGGTTATATCAGTTTACGCGTCTCGTTTTTGGCTTAAGTAGTAGCGCTGCAATTTGGCAGTCAATAATAGACAGAATACTACTTGGCACGAAAGGAAAACCTTATGTTGACGATATTCTTGTGGGAGGTAATAGTTATGAAGAGTGTTATGAAAGGTTGTTCGAGATTTTAGAAAGTCTTAATAAACACAATGTCCGAATAAATTTGGAGAAGTGTAAGTTTTTAGTCACAGAAGTCCAATATCTTGGACACATGCTTAGTGATGGTAAGATTCGTCCTCTTCCAGATAAGATAGAAGCCATAGAGAAAGCTCCAACCCCCAAAAATGTGACTGAGTTGCAAGCATACTTGGGATTACTAAATTATTATTCGCAATTTTTGCCAAACGTTTCAAGCCACTTAAGGCATTTATATGATCTTCTTAGAAAGAATCAAACATTTAAGTGGACTTCGTTACAGCAGCAAGCCTTTGAAGAGAGCAAACGGCTTTTACGAAACAATTGTGTCTTGGAACTTTACGATCCACGTAAGCCAATAATTATCGCAACTGATGCTAGTCCCTATGGCATCGGAGCTGTTATGAGTCATTTGGTGGCTGGTCTTGAAAAACCTATCCGTTTTGTGTCTCGCTCGTTAACTCCATCTCAAAAGAATTGGAGTCAGCTCCATAGAGAAGCTTTCGCGATTGTTTTCGCCTTGGAACATTTCCATAAGTATATTTACGGACACCAATTTATATTATATACAGATAACCAGGCTTTATCAGAAATTTTTAGTCCCTCGAAAAGTACAACTGGAGTTGCAGCCGCAAGGTTGCAAAGATATGCTGTCAAACTTAGTATGTACCAATACCAAATTATTCATAAAAAGTCGTCAGCCATGGCACACGTAGACGCTCTGTCCCGTCTCCCCTTACCTAAAGTAGAAAGCGAGGTAGAAGAAAATTGTGTCAAATTTTTATCATTAAGCTCTGAACTACCTGTCAACATGGACTTGATTAAAGAAAAAACTAACTGTGACAAAGAACTAGAAAAAGTAAAAGAGTATTTACTAATGGGAGGCAATACACATTTAAAGAATGATAAAGATTTAGAAAATTATACTAAGGTGGCCAAATATAAATACATGCATAGAAGATTTTGTAAAATCTTGCTTGCCATGTCAGCAGCTACAAAATTATTCAAAAGTAATAACCTCTCATTGGCCAGTTAGTAAAATCCCTTTTGAGCGCGTCCACTTAGATTTTTTCTTCTTTGGCAAGAATACATTTATGATATTAGTAGACTCTCATAGTCGATATGTTCACATCGAGATGATGCAGAAAACTAACGTATTTGCAGTTATGGACAAGCTTGAGGAATTTTTCGCTGTTTTTGGGCTATGCTCAGTAATAGTTACTGATAATGGCCCGCCCTTTAATTCAAATCTTTTTTATAATTTTGGTAAGAAGTATGGAATTCAAATCATTAAATCGCCTCCATATCACCCTCAATCCAATGGTGTAGCGGAAAGAAATGTACAGACCGTAAAAAAGTGTTTAAAAAAGTTTCTGATAGATAATTCCAATAAAAACATACCAATCAAAAAATTAATAAATAAATTTCTATTTATGCAACGAAACACCGCTACAGCTACAACATCTTGCACACCTGTTGAAAGTATTTTTAAATATAAACCAAAAATTTTATTAGATTCCATACTATGTAGAAATAAATCGTCAGAAAATCTAAATTTAAAGTTAATAAATAAAAGTAATTATAAACCATTGCCAAAGCTTGCAAATAATTACAAAAATAAAAATAATCTTAGGAAAATTAAATGTAAAAACATATTTGAACCTAATGAATTGATATTCTATAAAAATGTTTTTGGAAATAACGTAAAATGGATTCCTGGAAAAATCATAAGAAAAACAAGTAAATTTATTTATGAAATACTGTTAAACAATGCTGTTGTCAAAACAGCTCATGCAAATCAAATAAAACACCAATATTCTAGAACTAAACATTTTATCAAAAACGATTATAACGAGTTCATCAATTATTCAAAAAAAAATGAAATTCTTAAAGATAATAACAATTTTGAATTGAGAAAAAGGAAGAGAAGTGAAAATGAAATAGAACGTTGTGCAAATGAATGGAACAACAGACCAAAAAGAGTTATAACAAAACCTAAACGCTTTGGTTATACATAAGTTTTTTGTTAAAAAAGGGGAAGCTGTTGTATACACAACATTCATTGACGCAATGTACTATTTCGATTCCACATCTTAATAATATAATATAATATAATGTAATATGTGAACATAATAGAATATAATATATGAAGATCTGTCACCTACGACACTTCACTTATCTTTTGTACCTAGTCTTAAGTTAGTCTTATTAATCACGCGATGCAATAAAGAACATATTTGAGAGAGACGTGTTGTTGTATTTCAATAAGTAAACTGAATAACATTCATCTTTTAAATAATCATCATTACAAATTAAATTTTATTTTGTTTACCCAGTTTTTTTTTTTATATAAAGTAATCAATATACTGGTGCGATACGGAGCATGTAAGCGCTTCGGCAAAAAAATTGAAAGACGTTGAGTATGACTCCGTGCCTGTTGATGCTTCAGCAAATTACCTGCTCCTGCATTTCCTATACAAAATAAAAAATACAAAATTTAATCGCCGTTAAAGATCCTCTTCTTGCAACCGTGTCAGGTGACGGGTTGTGGAAGAAACGAGCTTTCTCATCCTTACGGACGAAAAACCACAACATGTTTATTGTCCGTCTTGAAAGGAGAGTTGGTGTAAGTGGCGTCTTGCTGAAGCCCACGGCAATCTCAAGAAGTTTAAGCATAAACGACCTCTTGTAGAAAATGTGCAAGCAGCAATAAAACCAGTATTCGAGGCTTTGTCGACAGATGATTTAATGAACGTTGTACTGGTGGCAACACACAAAACTCCAACGAGTCTGTGAACTCATGCTTGCTCCGATACATCTTCACTGCGGTGCCAAGGTGGTTGAAATTGAAACTTATACGGCTACTAGTATTTTCAATGAAGGCTATATAGCATTATTAAAGATTATGGACGTTTTGGAGATCGCCATTGGGCTTGAATCAAATAACTTTGCTCGCCGAACTGACTGAAAACGCGTTACTGCAGCTGAGAGTTCAATATCAGTAGGCGCGAGAGCAGCTGCACTTCAAAAAAAAAGAAATGCAAAGTCTGCAGGAGCTGTATGAGCAGCAGGAAGGACTGTTGTATGGCCCTGGAATCGCTGATTAGCCATAAGGTACATTATTTTGATATTAACACAAATTAATCGCAAAACTTAAAAAAAAGGCTTTAAACGCGTTTTTCTCGAAACCACGTTTTTCCAACTGTTGGCCACGATTACTTTATAACTACATGACGGATCATCATAATTTTTTGTTTGTTTTAAAGCTTATTATTGGAGTCTGAACTAAAATCAGGCTCAGAAGAGCGAAAAAAAGTGGAAAAAACGAAAACTAATATTCGTTCCGCGGCGCATTGTTTTTTAACGGTCCGGTATTTTATTATTTATTAATTTTTTTACTTAATATGATAATAAACAAGTACAAAAAAAATTGAATTGATTATATCATTCCTTCCATGAAAAAAAAATTCATGAAAAAGTGTTATTTTTGACACTGAAAAAGGAGAACCTCCCCTTAACGAACATAGTAAAAATATTACATTGGTGTCAGAAGTGGGATTAATCACGTCTTCTTTGATGACAGTCCTTAGAGTTGTTGTTCCTTCGTGTCCATAGATCATTGCAATCTCTTTATTCCGGTATTTGAGTAACTGGTTGCCGATATCCAAAACTACTCGATGTTCTTACATGAAGTTCATTCTGATGATGCACTCGTCACATATATCTGCCACCAAAAATTTACTGCTTCTCCTGTGGCAGTTCTTAGACGGTAGCTATTGGTGTTGTGTAGCCAATTCAGGTGCATTAGGTGTTTACGCACAATGAAGGCTGTGGCACCGGTGTCGATGGTGACCACACGTTTGTTGCCATTTAAAGTTGTCTCGACAGTCAGACTTTTGTTGTCTCGTTTAGTCTGAGAAACCTGGATGGTGTTTCTGGGGCAATCGATACCAGAAACCAGCTTCTGCCCCATCGAAGTTGGTTCGTACTCGTTTCCCTGTTAGGAAACTGTTCGGGAAGTAACACTGGTGTTATTGTTACCTTGTTCTGAGTTTGAAACTCCGTGTCCACAATGTTGACAAGCTTTTCTTGGTGGTAATCGGCATTGACGCTGTAAATGTCCGGTCTTGTTGCAATTCCAGCACTTTGCAGGTCCGTTTCGTTGGTTCCTTTGGACATCAGTTCTTCGGCATGAGCATTCTCCGACAATGGCTTCTCTAAGTCGATGTACTCCATGAGTAGCTTGCTCTGCTGCTTCCATTGTCAAGGCAAACGCTAATGTTTCAGAAAGCGTTCGTTTTCCAGCAGTTCGCACGACCTTTTGAATATGTATGTCGGAAATGGCGCGAACAAATGCCTCAACTGCAAACTGGTTACAGATTTCCTCTCCAACATCTGGATATGCAAGATGAACAAGCCTTTCAATGTCCGCTTGCAGTTGTTGTAGAGTTTCGCCCCTCTTCTGAACTCTGGAATTGAGTTGTACTTTGAAGACTTCTTTCATATGGCTATTGCCAAAGCGTTGTCTATAGCCTCAACCAAGAAATTAAAGTCGCCGCTCTTATCTGCTGGTATGGTTTGCAATAACTCAGCAGCTGCTCCTCTAAGAGTAAGGGTTAAAGCTATATACTTATCAGCCTCATCCCAGCCATTTGTTGTGGAAGCTGCCTCGAATTGCTTCTTGTATATTGACCAAGAAGTTTGTCCATCAAAGGTAGGAGGTTGCATCTCTTTTTTTTTTCAAAGTTTCCCCAGAACTTTCCCGAATCTTTATATTTCGAATACGGTCTAACTCTTTTGAAAACGTCTCCATTTTGTTGTCAAATTGATTATCCAGCAATGAAACACATTCATCAAGTGCAGATACATTATTCTCGATGTTAACAAGCTTGCCTTCTAGCAGGTTTTTCTGCTCTTCGTGAAGGTCTTTTTGTTCGCTATGCTGTTTCTCAAGGCGTTCGAGAATATTCTTTTGTTCGTTTTTCTGTTCATCGAAACGTTCGAGAACATTCTTCTGTTCTTTCTTTTGTTTATTTCGTTGCTCTTCGAGACGTTCGAGAACATTCTTTTGTTGTTGAAACAGAAGACTAACATGCTTGAAACATCTACAATTTGACTGACGTCTACTTCCTCAGCGTCAGCTTCAAAGACGAAAATATCCGGGTCTTCATTTTGTTGTTTCAAATATTCGGCCAAACGCAAAACAAGCTAATTTTTCGATCCTGCTCTACGCAACTCAAGCACTTTTATTGAAATTTAAATCACACTTGTTTAATAACTCTTTCCACTTGTTCCTTCCATAAAGTAGATATGCAAGTGAAGTTGAAAATGAAGTTAAAATGGAAAGTCATTCACTTTCCCCCTTTAAGTGAGGGCTGTTACAATTTTTGTTATATTGGAACACTAGTAATGGCGTTGGAGTATTTCGGAGAAATAATCTTCGAGACACTAAAAAAGGAAGGGTTGTGAATTACATCCGGGAGCACTACAACCAATTAACCCCTAACCTAAGTATGTAGTCTAAGAGAAAGACAAATACAAAGTGTAAACGGTAATTAAAATTCGGGTCTCTTCTCCTTTAAAGATGTAGATACATTCAATAGAACAACAACTCAGATTTATGCCTGAAAAGGGTAACACTATCCTTTAGCGCGTAACAAGATACCCCCATCTAATAGCTAAGCATGGCGACTATCAGGCCTTCAATTTTATAAGCGAGGTTGGACAACCTTCTGGACAGGCTGATGGGTCTGTAGACATTGGTCGTTTAGAAGGAGGAGGTCATAGGGTGGAACTTTTGAAGACAATTTAGTACTTATGAATCGAAATAGGTTTCTTTTAGAGTGAGGTCCTGGTTAAGATAACTAATCGATTGGGAATCTCGATTTTGTGGGTTTTTGTTTCTTATAGGCCAAGGGATTCATAAGACTTTTTTTTTTTTAACAAGTAAACTGGCATTAGGAAACGATATACATAGTACAAAAAAAAGTTAGAGCACCAGTTTGGGTTCTGATTTCCTTTTCTTGCCGAAAGTGGACATTGAAAGTTTCACCTATATACAAAAGTATTCGAAATAACATACATGACTATTAATAACGTTACATACTATACATATACAAACTAAACATAAACCCGCGCTCAAGGGATTAGATTACCCTTTAAATGTTTCAACACAGCGCGGGCGTGAAGTTAAGAAGAGAAAGAAGGATAGGAAAGATGTGTGGCACGAAGTTCCGAAGGTTGTTGTCTCAGATATTTTATCTCCAGGGATGGCGGCTGAACTAATGCGGAGAATGCCGTGTCTTATTTCTATGTCGCTTATAATTCACATTATTTTATTCGTGTTCATCCTTGTTGGGCATACTAGTTTTAACTCAATTACATGTTGTTAGTGTTATGCCTGAACAACATGTAACGAGTAAACCAGCAACCCATTGATGACAATTTTTAGAAGGTTTTTAATGGAATTAAAATGACATAGACGACGGCAGGGATCGAACCTGTGATCATGAGGTTCACAGGCGAGCACACATCCATCGCGCCACGGCCACCCTTAAGTCGTTTTTAAGACAACAAAAGTAACTTTGCCTAAAAGGCGTTATAATAATTAAAATGTCGACAATGCAAATAAATCAGCGTGGTGATCCCGCAAAACCTTTTCCTCCTCGAAAACCAATCAGGAGACGAGATGCTCAAAGAGTAAGAGCCCATCAAGAAGCAGCTGTGTATAACCAGCCTTCTCCTATACGAGAGAAAATTGATGGTGAGCGTCAATTAGAACCGCTTAGGCGTTTTCCGCCTATTGCATGGAGAGCAAAGAATTCTGGCAGGCCATCCCCAGATATTAGACCCTCCACAGTCGAAACCCCCCCAATGATGATGTTCTTTACATTGAAAGTGTACGTAGTAGTAAACCAGTCCAGAAAACCGTCGCGCAAAACCTTGATTTTACGGGTTTTATCCCACTCGTTCGGCAGGTGTATGACCGAATGTTAGTTGAGGACCAACGGTTGAGCCGTTCGCTCCCGTTCTGCATTTTCCAGCACGCTATGACAGAATTTTTAACAGCGCATTTATTAAGTCTGGGAAAATACATTTTGAAGGTGCCAGCCCTCCAAAATATGATGGATCAGCTCGCAGCAATTAATAGCCAGGAATTAAATAATACCTAGTCCAATATTGGATTATATATTAGGTATCGGATCATGTCTCACTCCTACTGGAGACAAAGTCTATTTCAATTTACCAGGTCAGGCTATCCTTGTTTGAAACAATTCGTCCTGCAGCTTTTTATGATGCGTTGAAACATTGTTTGAAAACACCATTATTTAAAAAAATACAAAATACGAGTTGATCAAATATATTTGGATCAATACAACATGCAGTACAATCAGGAAATTGAATTTGTTGTTGTTGAAAATTAAACTGAAAATATACACGTTAAACAGGGAAACACGCCATTGGGGCTCAGATTGATTAAGTTTTACTTTTAAGTAAGTAAAACTTGTTAAATTTTAAACGCGTTGTATAGTTTTCGCCTTTTTGATTAAAGAAAATGGAATCACAAATTCTTTCAGTAGAAGATGGGGCTATTATCAGCCTAGATGATATGTCGATGGTGATTGAGGAGTTCATTATATTGGAACCTGAAGCTGTTGAAATAGCTTTCAATATAGATAATCAACCAACACAGGAATACAAAGTGAGATAGGGGTAGATCAGGATGATATGTTAAGTGATTCAAAGGTTGAAATTAAAAAAAAAAAAAAACACGAAAACGGTTGCTTAAAGAAAAAACCTGGAAGAGAAATGTAAGACAGAGGGAACACCAAGCAAGGCAGGCTTATATTAGTTTTCGTGGAAAATCAGTGCCCAGAAAAGAAATTAAGTCTACAAAGAACTGTTTTTTGCACTACAAAAAACTTTTCGAATCTTTTTATTCCTTAGATAGAGATGGAAAATCAAATTTCATATTAAAGTGTACAACAAAGAATGAAAAAAGTCGGCTAACCAAAAAATCGAAATCGTCTCGTCTGAGCTACACATTTGGATATTTTGTCGAGCTATCAGGAAATAAAGTCCAGGTATGTAAATCGTTTTGGCTAGGGACATTTTTAATATCGCAAAGATCGATGTACAATGCCCACAGAAAACAAAAATAACGTATCTGGCATAGCCAAGAAGAGTGAAAAAGGTTTAAAATCGTTTAGGCGAATTCCTGAAGAGGAACTGTCAGAAATAAAGGCACACATAACATCCTTTCCGACAATCGAGTCGCACTACTGTCGCGCCAAAACAGGTAAACTTTACTTGGATCCAAGTCTCAACATAACTAGGATGTACAACTTATACAAAGATACTGTTGAAGATCCCGTTAAGGAAATTTACTGTAGATACGTGTTTAATACGAATTTTAACTTAGATTTTCATCGACCGAAATCGGATAAATGTGGAAAGTGTGAGGCCTATCGTGCTTCAGAGAAAGAAAACGCAAAGCTTAATAAAAAGAACATGAAATCCATCTCGATTTAAAAAAAAATGTTGCGAGAGCAAAAGGCTCTTGATAAGGAATCAGGGATTCCCCTTCTTACGTTTGATCTACAGAACGTTATATCCTGTCCCAGAGCGGAAATCGGCCCGATGTTTTACAATTCAAAGCTCAACATTTATAATCTGACTGCCCACTTATCGACAACAAAGAAGATCTACTGTGCTATATGGACAGAATACACTGGTGGAAGGAGTGGGAATGATATAGCTGCTGCTTTAATGAAGATTTTTGAGAGAGTGTTTGAAGAAAACGACATTACTAATCTTATAACATGGGCCGATTCTTGTATACCTCAAAATAAGAACTCCATAATTTCACTTGCAATACAACATTTTATTAAAACGCATCCGGAGGTTGAAAGTATTACTTTAAAATACTCCCTACCTAGACACTCAGCACTACAGGAGGTCGACAATGCACATAGTCAAATTGAAAAACATCTTTCAATTAATGAATATTTTTCTCCTATGGGGCTCATTAGATTGCTGAAGACCGTAGACATCAAAAAGCCACTTGTAATCATACAAATGCAATCTTCGGATTTCAAAGATTTTGGAAAATATTCGAAAATTTGTTTCGACTACAAAAACATACAATTCTCTTAACTAAGAATATTGTAATTTACTCAAACTGAATTCGAAATTGAATTTTCATTGGATTATGATGCTAAAAATATGACAAGTGTGGTAATAAGGAGAATGGCAACAAGACCACGAAAAAGTAAGATCTCCGATCAAGAAACTCCGGTTCTGCAGGAGGACATCGAAACCGTTCCCTTAAAGTTCGGAATCTCAAAAGAAAAAGAATAATGAAAAAAGTCGGCGAACCAAAAAATGTAAAAGATACGAACGCACCTAGGAACTTCAATTGTTTGACTGCTTTAGTCTGAGCACAATAACAGTGCACTACGCACCCTCAGAATGAAAGTGACCTAACTCAAAATTCCATTTTTTCTGATTTCGCAATTAACTCACCTTAAAAAGGGATATCTAAAACCCTGTGGTGAAAAAGACACCGAATCATGAGTAGGAAAGGGACAGCCTGTACATCGGTCACTTTAGTTGATCACGCTATTCACCTATGCATCTTATGTGAAAGAGACCAAGTCAGTATTGCGTCAGAGGTGTTCGCGAGTTGACGTATTTTAAACCGGCGGATATTGAATTGTTTCTCTTTATTGCAAATAGTGTGAAGGTAAGTACATTTAATTTTTTGTGCTAAGCTGACTCGTTTTTTACATAAGTCTGTTTCTTACAAAATATTTATAAGATTTTATTGACCGTTTTCGGATTGAGTCTTTTTATTACAAAAGTTAAATAAAAGAGGAAAAGCACTTACAAGAATAGGTCTATTTATGACACACATATTTGAAAACTTCTTGTAGTTTTATATATTCAGTCTCTAGTAGAAAAAATAATAAAAGAAAGTAAGACATTTCTTGAAATATGCCTCTATTAAATAAAAGCTGCGTGCAACAATTTTAGATTTATTTTTTATTATTTATTAAACAAAACCAAACTGAGGAATTTGCCTTCGAAGCATTACCCCATCATCATAGAATCTATTGACATTATCATTGGCTATCAATCTCATCATCAATGGACGATATATACGAGTGGAGCTTCTGTTAGCATCACTCTTGGTTTGTCAGGCAATGAAGCTGGTTTTAAATTATCTTTAATAATTTTGTATTATATAATTTTGAATAAAGTTTTTTAAAATACCAAATCTGGAGTGAAAATATTAATTTGACGCACATAATTTTTTTTTTTTTTTTTTCATTTTCGAACTTTTTTCTCGATTTTGGACTTTTAAGGACATTTTTATTGAAAATCTGTTTTTAACTATAACTTTTTCATTTTTATTTCAATGGTACAAAGTGTATAAACATGAATTGTAGAGAATTTAATAGTTAAAATCAATTAAATTATTATTAGTTTAATCCACATAATGTGTTGTGCTTTTGTTATAAGTTTTGTGTGTCCTAAACGTGGTCTTTTGTGGTAGGTAGAAGTACATGTTTCAAGTGTAAGAGTACATTTTTGATAAATGATATTCTTTGAATATTTCAGAATGTCTAGCGAAATGACGAAAAAAAAACAAATTTTTGAGATTTGGGTTTCGAAGATCAAAATAAAGCGGTTTGAGGCCGTTTTGTCCTTTGTTTTGACTCATTTTAGTCAAATAACTTTTTCCGAAGAGGCACAGAAGACACTAACAGCTGCTTTGAGACTAATCTGTTTAAAGTTTAGTGAATTGTGGACAAAAACTGGTAGACACCGTGACCGTTTCGAAAAAACTCATTCTTCGTGGCTTAATGAAACCCTTAATCTTCCACAAGCATTTTTATATGAAATTCCATCTTCGTCTTCAAATACTAAAAAAGTAGGGAGACCAAAAAGAATTTTGAAGAGTGCTGTGAAAAAATTTAAAAAGTAAAAAGTCTGTTGGATTCCTATAGCTTTGAAGAAATTGGGATGGCCTACGCAAAAAAACTTAAGAATAATTGGAAACAGAGATACTGCTGCTGAAGTCAAAAAATTAGCAGTTAGTTCCCCAAAAAGAAGTTTGTTTTCACCAGAAAAAGAAAGTAGGGAAAAGTTTAAAGCCAGGAAAAAGGTAATACAAGATAGGTTTAAAAATGAAACTGGCTTACTAATTGATATGTCAACCCAACAATCTGGCAACACGAACGATGGCAATACGGCAAGAAGATTCTTCCGAGACGAATTTAAAACGGCTGAAATAACCGGAATTGATGTGGGTCTTATAAAAGGGTTCCGCATTATTTTAGAAGCTCTAGCTTCTGGATTTTCAATTAATTTGGATGAGTTTGAATCATGTGCGTACAAGACCAAGACTTTATATTTAGAAAAGTATGGATGGTACTATATGCCAGTAAGCGTACATAACTCATTACAGTTGTGTTTTGGGTGTTTGTGATTTTCAACATGGTAAGTGATTTTTGTGTTGTGTTTACCAATATTCGTTGGCTAAGAAGGAATTTCTTTGATGTGTACGCCCATTCTTTTGAGTACAGACCAGCTGTTTTGACACTAGGTGAAACACAGGTTGGTTCAAATACTGATCTTTCAGAATTTCGCCTTCCTGGCTATAACCTAATGCCTTTACTCTTTTGCCATCACGGCCTTTTAGTCTACGTTGGACATGATGTTGCTTGCCAGAGTGTTCCTCAATACGGACATTGTTCTAATACGAACTTTAATTTCATTTGGTTCAAATTCACTGTCCGCAAGCACATCATCCATTATTGTTTTATTTATAGGAGTCCGAATCTGGACAGCAATTCAACTCTTAATGAGTTTGATGCGCTGTCTGATTCCATTTCCCGAATTGTTTCCCTGTACCCTCACACTGAAGTCGTTATTGCGGGCGACTTCAATGTACACAATTCAAATTGGCTCCGCCATTCAGGACAGACAACACCCGAAGGAAGATATGTTGAGATCTTTGCTGAGATGCACCACCTTCTGCTGGTAGATGTTATTAATTTTAAGCCTTTACCAAAATGGACTGAACGACAAATAAAATTATTGTTAATTGGCGCCCAACGCGGGGTTAGGTTTGTTAAAACTCAAAAAAAAAAAGAAGTTTAAAATTATTAAGTTGTGAAAATATAAGTTATAACATCTGGTCACCCTTTTGTTAATTCCTATTTGTACTCAATTATTTCAATCAAAGAAACAACAAAGAACTCTTATCTAGTCAATGATTAAAATCAGCAACAAAACGCAATGTTTGGTACAGTTGCAAGCTGACCATTGCATTTCAATGTTTTATATTTTTATAGTGAACAAAAAAATTAACTTACTTGAAGTTCAAAACGTGTATAGTATTATTGTATACTGTGTCAAAACAAATTGGTAAAGAAAGAAAGACGATAAACATATTTAGCTGAAAAAGCAAAACAAATTGAACAAGTGCTTAAATTGGCAAGTGAAGATATTGCCAATCTACAAAAATTGTTAAAACAAAAATATAACCTTAAAGTGACAAAAAAAAAAATAATAATAAAAAACTTGATGAAAAATAATATATATGTATCGAACTCAAGCTCATGTATCGAGCTAAAAGCTGAATGAGCTTCGGTTCGATGTTCGAGACTTGTTTTGGGAATTTCCCTTCTCTAAAAAAAGGGAAATTCACCTTTGAGTAGTTAGTTGAAATATAGCTGGTGAAGCGATAAGTTCAATGTAGTTGTAATAGATAGTGGTTTTTCTGGCATTAAGCCTTTTCCACTCTAAGATTGTTTGTTTTATTTATTATGTGAATATCGGCTATGTTTCCACTCCTGAGTTTGAAACAGTTGGTCAATCGAGCCGAAAAGCGGCCGGATAAATTAATAGAGAAAGTGCGGTTTTCTTAGAATATTATCTCTATGTATATAAATTCCGCGAAGTGATAATAGTGAAAGAGTGAAAGATTGCATCATAATCTAATTATATGCAAAAGAAAATAATAAGCGAAGCGTTGATGTGCTACATATCAAATATGTGCACACAAAATTTTCAAGCACACTTAAAAAAGTGCTGCGCAAATGTGAAAGACGCCACGCAAAAGTCACGTAGGCATGAGCAAATTTCAAGTGGAAAAAGTAAATTTGGCTATGGGTATACGGTCACGTACGCCAAGAGATAGACATAAGAATTACACATAAGAATCCCCCTACGAGAATCGTAAGTCGAATTATATATTTTTTCCTTAACGAAAGAGCGGCGACGCAGCGCAGCGAAAAAACTAAAATAAAAAATAATCAACCACCATATTACACATAAGAATTCCCCTACGAGAATGGTAAGTCGATATATATATATTTTCCTTAATGAAAGAGCGGCGACGCAGCGCAGCGAAAAAACAAAATAAAATAATCAACCACCACAATACATACGCAGAGATAGACATGTTCCGACAGGCAAATTTTCTATACACAACCCGATAAACGAGAAAGAGCACAATGTACATAAGACTAACGGGCATGTGCAGCACTGCAGCTGCCTACTATGGCGAGACTAAGCGAGAGACACACAAGATAATAATCTGTATGCGCAGCGACTGAGCGACGGTTGATGAAAATTCTCCACTTCTTTTCATTCTGTGTGTGACATCCAAACCGTAAACAACAAAATAAATATTGTCGTGGTTAAACCTAGCTGAATCTAGAGAAAAAGTATTATTTAAAAATAAAATATTATTTTCAGTTTTAAATTTGTGAAAGATAATTCAGAGAGACAGAGATTATTAAGCATAATCGAGAGAGGTAATAAGCATAATTGAGAAATTATGAAATTAATGTTATAATAAATACAGTCCACTCGCCGACCAGTTGTGCTATCAGTGTTGTTGTTATGTGAAGCGAAGAGAATTCGATTGTGATAGAAGAAGGAGTCTATGTACTGCCTCGAAAAAAATAACAAGAGATAGAATAGAATTCTCATAGATGTTGTGAAATGTTGTGAAAAATATAAATATTAAATGTTGTGAAGCGTTGTGAAAGATTGATATAGAATTCGAATATTTGTGAAAGGTTTTTGTGCGAGAGATAGGAGGAAGATGAAAAACAAACAAACAGAATTAGTTTATTTTCCTTCTTTACCGGAGACAGGATAGAGAAAATATTTTGCTGATCGGTAGTATTGTTTTTTCTTGAAGGTGTGTTTGTGTACATCAGAGCAGCTAATAATGCATGGATGGCATCTTGTTGATTGTGTGACAGAGACAGTTAAGAGCTTGGGAATTTTGTGATTTTTTTAAACGTAGTATAAATTTTTATTATTTCTCGAGAATTGGCATGGGCGGACGCTCTGGTTATAGAGAGCGAGTCCGTGCCGATGGTTCGAGTGTTATGTTCCGACCTGGCCGGCCTGCTCCAAATAAAATTTCATTTAGAAATTGTCATAGTTAACTAAATTAACCCCTTTAGCACATACTGCGAGGAAACGGATTAACTAGTTTTACTATGTTTGATATAATCATTTTATTCATTATTACATTTATTATACCATATTTCATATATAAACCTGATCTCCCATTTGGAGTTCAGGGTCAAAATGCATCAGACTTCATAGAAACTTTTTTAGTATCAGCACAGACTTGGGTGAAGACCTATCCTCTGTGGCATTTTGCACAGGCATATAAGGCAACCGTAAATAAGATGCGAGCAGAAGAATTTAACTCATGGAAAATGTATGGTGTCATAGGTACCGCTAGACAACAAAATAAAGCTAGCCGTGGTTATGATAAGTTGCAAGATATTTTATTGTCAACTAAATTGCATTTTTCGGGAGATGTGCTCTCATTATGTTGCGGAAGAGGAGGCTGGGAACAGGTAATGTCTGCTTTGCCGCAGATAACTAGTATCAAAGCTTTTACTCTTGGACCTGGAGCCGGACATAGAGGACATGAGTCTTTTACTGATAAGCCATTTGAAGGAAGACACAAGGTTTTCATACAATATGCTGATGCTACAACTTTACCTTACATACCATCCAATATGGTGTTATTTGATGGAGGAGAATCTCATCCACAACCTGACATGGAGGCCCTAAGAGCCTTGAAGTTACTTAAAGGTTGTGTTGATCACCAAATAACTCATGCGGATCAGCATTTCATTTTAAAAATATTAAATCCTTGTCATCCTGAAGTTTTAGCGTACTTAGGTTAGTTAGGTTAGGTTGTTGGGCTGACAATTGATGCTGCTATTGTCACACTTAGATCAATGTAGATCCATTGTGTTACCCGTGAGTGTAATCACTCTTTCCTGATAAAACCTATGTATTCTATTAATCAGTCAAGCCATTTTGAGGCATTGACGAAGTTCAATATGTGTATTCCTGAAATATTAGAAATATCTTCTAGATTATCAAAGAAGTAGCTACCAAGCCATTTCCTTCTCAGGTGGCATAGTGACGGGCAATGACAGAGAAAGTGTGATGTCTTCATGTACCTCTTCATCACCACATCCTCTGCATAGGTCATCTGCACTTAGTTTCATTTTAAATTTATGGTATTTCAATAAATTATGTCCGGTGATTATGCTCGTAAGAGAGCGAAGGGACTTCTTACTAAGTTGTATAATTTTGTCAGTTCTCTGCTTGTTAAAGCAGGGCCATATTTTCCTAGTAGTATCACAGGTGTCAAGTAGATTCCACCTTTCATTGGATTTCCTTAGGATTATGTCTGAAATTTTCTGTTTAATGTTACAGAGTGGGATGCTTACCATCTCTGCTTGACTAGCGTCGAGCGCTGATCCCTGTCTTGCCAACTCATCGGCATTTTCATTACCTGGTATGCCGCTGTGTCCCGGTACCCAGCAGAGTCTAATATTGTGCTGCGTGCCAAGAACCTTAAGCTCTTCGCGGCAGCAGGAGACAAGCTTCGATTTTATCACAGTGGCAGAAATCGCTTTTATTGCCGCTTGGCTGTCAATGTAAAAGGTGATATCAGCCCGTGGTATCGCCATCATTGATACCTGTCTAGCAGCTGTTGTCACTGCCAGGACCTCCGCTTGGAAGACACTGCTATGATCTGGGAGCCTAGGTTAGGTTAGGTTATATGGGCCGACGATTGATCTTGCTCTCGTCCACTTAGATCATATTTGATCCATTGTGCTGCCCGAAGTATTACAAGTTCTGTAATATATAAAAGAACCTATGAGTCAACAGGGAGTTCTAGCCATTTGGTGGTCTCAATAAATTTCAGGATTAGTTTCAGAGGGTAGTTAGAGAGATCCTCTAGATCATCAAAGAAGTAATATCCTAAAGTCCTATTCCTTATGTGACTGAGTGCTGGGCAGTGGCAGAGGAAGTGAGTGGTATCCTCGACCTCTTCGGCGCTGCCGCAGCCTCTACATATGTCATCCGTGCTAAGTCCTAATTTAGTCTTGTGATAACCTAACAGGTTGTGACCCGTTATGACACTAATGAGAGATTTTATGGATGGTTTCTTAAATAGTAGGATTGAGTTAGATTTTTTCTCGTCCCACTGAGGCCACAGCCTCCTGGTGATACCGCATGTGCCAAGGAGGCTCCATCTTGCATTGCAATTACGCTTGGTTATGCTGCCAACGTATTGCTTGATAGCACATGGGGGGATGTTGATTGTGCGGTCTATTAGAGAGAATTCAAGTGTCGAACCCCTTCTAGCGAGTTCGTCAGCTTTTTCGTTGCCTGGGATACCACTGTGTCCCGGGACCCAGCAGAGTCTAACATTATGCTGCGAGCCAAGAACCTTGAGCTCTTCGCGACAGCAAGAAACAAGCTTCGACTTGGTTAGATTGGCAGAGAGTGCTTTTATCGCTGCTTGACTGTCAATGAAAAAGGTGATATCAGATCGTGATAGCGCCATCAATGACACCTGTGTTGCAGCATTCTTTACTGCCAAGATCTCGGCTTGGAAAACACTACTGTGATCGGGGAGTTTGAAGTAGGAAGCAAGATTGAGGCTTTCTGAGAAGAAACCTGCTCCAACCCCAGTATCCATTTTCGATCCATCTGTCCTAGCGTACTTGCAAGAACTGCAGAGAAGGACTGGAAAGGGCAGTCTGTATAGAAGTGCCCATAGTAGAAATAGCAGCCTTGAAATGTACTTTGTATCTAACAGGGCTAGTGATTTAACACGAGATGTGCGTACACAGCTGCATCATGTATTCATGCGTGCAGCTACAAAACGAATAGAGAAAGCACGTACATACTTGTCTGACCAATTTGTATAACACGAAATAGAAGAAAAACGTAATCCAATTTTATTGCCACTAAATTATGATAAAAGCATTAAAAAACTAGGAATGCCATTAAATGAACCTGGAAGAACATTCTCTCAATGGGAAAGCATGGGTGTGTACCCATGCGGTTTCACAGGATCAAAAACGAATAACATACCTAGAATAGCGCATGAACTGACTTACAAGTTATGTGACAATTTACCTGGCATGCAGGATTGGATGAGTACGGATACAACTCCGGAGGGATTTACTAAGACATTTTTAGCAAAGGTTGATACAGGTCCTGAAGAAAATACAAAGTATGACGATAAACTTGCAGCTATCTTTCGTGGATTTACAGCTCATTATAAAAGTCTCGGAATATCACTGCGGGAATTGACTTGGGGAGAAGTGGAGGAATCTCTGAATAAGCAGGGTGCCGCTCATTTCTTAGACACTGGAATATAGAATTTCTCGCTTTACCAAATTGGATAGAGATAGTAGAAGGAGTTCGAAAGGAAATAGAAAATGGGACTCCGGATATGGCAATTGCCGCCACTATTGGTAAACGGGAGAAAAAAGAGAGTCCGAGGGGTCCAAAGGGATCACGAATGATAGCCTATTACCCCATTGCAATGCGAGTGTTGGAGACCAAAATTTTTGGCCAACTAGATATGTTAACCAAACCAGAAAACAATAGATTTTTGGTTGGAGGTGTCGGATTGCATGATCTGGGAGAACTGCTAAAACGACGGTACCAGGACGTGGCCGAGTCCACTGACATAGCCGGGTTTGATACACGTATTGGGGTACGTAGACTATCGGATGAGGCGGCATTTGTAACAAGCATGGGATTGGGACCTATTGCTAGATTAATTTACAGAATCTATGCTTACCCTCTCATACTTGTTCCAATGCCAGCCGCAGGATTGCATAGGACGGAATTACTGTTGGGCCGTGGTCAGCGATTGTCTGGATCTAGGGTGACATACCCTATGAATAGCCTAACTAGACTGGCAATTGAGCTCTTGCGATGGGTGGAGGTATTTCATATTCCTTTAAGTGACATTCCTGCATTCATAGCAAATGTGTTGGTAGGAAAAGAACATCAAGACATCTCAGGAATGGGAAGTGGTGATGATTTCGTGTCACTCTTCGCAAGACGTCACAAGGCACAGTTTGCCCAAACAAAGACTATTTTCCATGATGTCGGATTTCCGAGGAAAGATATTCCAGTTAATATAGATACACCTATTACATATAATATATCCGAGGTTGAATTCTGCTCACACCATTATGAGCCTATAACTTTTTTCCAAGCATCTACTGGGCATGTAGCAACCCGCTACATGCCCACTAGGGCTGTCTCGGAAATTATAGGAAAGGCTCGAACATGGTTGGGTGGAACTCTGGAAGGTGGAAGTGCTGAGGCATGGATATCAACTCAAGGGGTTAACCTCTTGACGCACTATCCTCATCTCAGAACCACTAGAGCTCTGGGGCTGGCATATAAGTCAGCGGTCGCACCTAATTTGTTGCTAACTGCGACAGGTTTCGAAATGCATAGAAGACCATGGATGCAGCCGGGAGATATACTTGAGGTGTTTAATCGACTGCATTTTGGAGAAAGCACACGATTTCCAATTCCAGGATTCTACGTTGAGCAATTTTACAATGTTACATTCTATTACATTACGAATAATAACAGTATATAACACAGGAGGAAGCCTGGACGCATTGAACTTATGGAGACAATCACCTATTCAACCATTATAAAAGATTCTCTTGGTTAACGAAGATGAGTCAGAGGGGGAGTCTTCGCCGGGCGGTTCATATAATTGCATGTGAAAGTAATTATGTCTCTATCGTTTGATATCAAACCAATTAGAGGATTAAGGACTCTTCTTGCACGCATATTTTCTTTACCTTTTCAGTTGTTTGAAATTTTGAATAACGAAAATTTGATTTCTTTATTTGAACAGAGATAGAATCGAGCAGAGACCAGAGATAGAATCGAGAAAGAACAGAGATAGAATCGAGCCAAGACCAGAGATAGAATCGAGCAGAGACCAGAGATAGAATCGAGAGAGAACAGAGACAGAATCGAGCAGAGACCAGAGATAGAATCGAGCGAGAACAGAGATAGAATCGAGCAAGAACAGAGATAGAACCGAGATAGAACTGGGACAGGACAGAGAGAGAAGATGCAAACATCGAGCGCTGATGATTTGGAGTATCGTTTCCAGGCAGCGATAAACTCCATCCACAGGATGATTGCCTTTTGTAAGTCAAGCAAGGCAAAGGACTATCCTGTGGAGGGATTGAGCGTGAGGATGGAAGACTTCACGAGTCATGGGGCGAAGTCAAGGAGGTAGAGCGATTGTTGTCCGGACGTGAGGGCACTATCGCGATGGCTTCAGTCGAGCGACGGTAGCAGAGACAGAGGAGCTTTTCTTCACAGCGTCTACCATGCTAAATAAGCTCCAGCGAGAGAAGGATCCCAATGAGAAGCGAGAAGGGCAAATTGCCGTGCAGGTATCGTTGCCATTCGCTTAACACGACGTCAAAAATACGTGGGGCAAGTTTGATGGCAGCATCACCAAATGGCAAGGCTTCAGAGATAGGTTTGTAGCGGCGATACACAATAATGACAAGATCGCACCAGCGTATAAGTTCGCTTACTTGAGGAAATCCCTCTCAGGAAAGGCTGCCGCGCTTTAGGCGAATGGCAGCTAACGGAAACCAATTACTGTGAGGCCTGGCAGCGGATGAACGAGATTTACACGCGAAAGTATGCTACATGTCGAGAGCTCCTGCGGCAGTTTTTCAGGCTGCCCACTCTTCAAGGTCCAGCCAAGGCTAGCGAGCTGGAGAGGATGTCCAACGCCACTTACGAGGCCATGCGGCAGCTAAGGCTCAAGGCGTGCCGACTGAAGGTTGGGACATGATGATTGTCGTTTTAATTGGAATATCACTTCTATTGTTGCATTCTTTAACCTTTTCGGGACGCAGGGTATATACCTACATACGTACGAGCATATATATAGAGTTCAAATCACATCACACAAGTTTTACTGAAAACAAATATTACATTCATTTCTTCAATCTTGGGAACTATCTGAACTAGAAGATTATTTTATTGGTAAGTGTTACTTGTTTCGAGAAAGTTAATGAAACATCAAAAATCACGGAGCCAATGATGTAAAATATCATTCTGAAAAGACCAATTTTTAAAAAATCTTTGGGTTTAGTTTGTCACTGGCTTTCAGAATCTTAGAATCGTAAAAAAGACAATTTAATTATTCTCGATTCATTTACTTTCTTGCTAGATCTCATGATCACTTTTTAAATTACTTTCAAATTTGTGGGAAATAGGATCATCCCCTGAAAATTGTCTTTTTCCAATGTTTGTTGCATTTAGTTTGGAAACTAAACAATTTAATTTTGCGCTTTTTGATAATAGCATGAGATTACCATCGTTGTTATTTTGAGATAATAAAGTACTTTAAATTCCATCTGGATGGGTAGATAGTCCTAAAATTATGAACATTTTTCTCTCACAACTAGGAATACTAGACGAATGGCAAAAGAGGAAGAATTTATAATAAAGGTATCAATTTCAGAACTGGAATTAATAGAGCACTTGGAAGTAGTCCAAACCCTCTTACATATTAACGATTTGAAAAAATATCTAAAGGAAGAAAAGACCCATTTAAATAAATCTTTTCACGAAATCATATAACATAATTATATTTTAGTTCCAGAAAATAATGCAGATGAATGCATCAAATCACTTCAATTTAATAATTTAACGGCTGAACAATTTGATAACTATTGGATGGCATGTGTGCAGCATAGATTGAACACAATTCAAAATGCAAATTCAACTTCAGAAATTTCGGAGCAATGGGAAAATTATAAAGGTCCCCTCCTATGGAATCATAATAAGCTGGTTTAAGTTTTAACCAATAAAAATAGAAATATTTTTTAATACTACCATTTCAATCATATAATGATCCTAATCTATTACCTATTGATGTTTGTTGGTTTTAACTTGAATCACAACACATACATATATACATAACATTCTTTAATATTAATTTATATTTTAAAATTGTCTTGATTTTTACTTAACATATTTGGTTCGTTAAAACTAAGACTATTTTGTGTTTTCTGATTTTGTGGGATCCCTATGTAAAAATTTCATTAGAGCAGGACTAAGAAAAAATTTCATGTTTTTAGGAATTTCATGGTTATTTAAGATATTTGACCCCTACTCAAAATGCTGTGGTTAAGGAGAAAACGGGTGAAATAAGTACCATTAAGTACAAAATAAAAGATTCCCAGGAAGCATTTCTCTTTATAGCTAAATCGACACAGGAGGTAGAAGACCATCTTCTACACTTACAACAGAGGTCAGGAGCAATACAGCCGTTCGTAATTGGTGGCAGAGTGTAGTGTATCCACATGTGCACCGCCACTGCCATTTAAAATAAACAAAAGAGTAACAAAATAAAATATGTGAAATGCATTCGAGTGGGTTAGTCATAACATGCTTTTACCATTCCACTCGATTGCATTAATTGTCACTCAATAGTAATAAGATCCTAGTTGTACATTGTAGCCAATAGAAAAATAGAAGAATATTTGATTAGGAATATTAGTTGTAGAAGTAAGATAGAAGATAAGTATAACAGTTAAGAGAATAGTATTTAAGGAACGAATTAATGAAAAATAAAACAGAGTTTAGAATACATTAACTTAAGCAACATTGCTTTTATTTATTTTTACTCTCACTTTCCTTACGGCGAGCCATCGCCTTAACAATATAGCGTGGTACGCTCAAATACCAACATAATAGAGGACTACGATAAACACCACAAGAGCATCAAGGTACTAAAAGATTATTTCATTTATTTTGACAGGGTAAAATTCCAATTTAAAAACCTTATTAGAGCAGACGATGTTGAATTGATAAAACCTCATGAACAATATTTAAAAAAACATTCAAAATATAATGAATTCGTTTCATAAAACAACTGAATTTATTCCGTTTAAAGAAATACTTGCCACTCTTAAAATGGACGAAGGAACGTCCGTCAGTAGAAATAATCGGAGGATTTTATTAAACGTAGTACTATGAAGGGAGCGGTTACTTCATACAATAAGGATATTTTAAACATTGACATATATAAAGGGTAACCAATAAGTGAAGCCAACTGACCTTCCGTTGCGCCATCATTTCAGTAAAAGGGATCTCGAGAGACTTGCTGAAGATAAACTTTTCCATCAAATCACTTAAATTTGATTAATTAACGGCTGAACAATTTGATAACTATTGGATGGCATGTGTGCAGCATAGATTGAACACAATTCAAAATGCAAATTCAACTTCAGAAATTTCGGAGCAATGAGAAAATTATAAAGGTCCCCTCGGTCACAGATTTGTAAATATATAATATAATTTTCCTTGAAATCATAATAAGCTGGTTTAAATGTTAACCAATAAATACGAGTATATAGAAATATTTTTTAATAGTACTCTTTCAATCATATAATGATCCTAATCACCAACCAGAGGATACTTCTAGATTCATCATCATCGTGTGTAGTCAACTTTCGTTTTGTCTTTCTTTAATTTTTTCTGAATAAAGTTTATTACCGTTTTTTTAAAAACTCTTTTATTCAATCACAAACTTATTTCTGGCGCCAACGTTACTGTCAATGAGGCTCGTTGTCTCGCCATGATAACGGACTATTTATTGTCTGAAATTGAAGCCAGAGACTTCGACAACATTTGGTACCAACAAAACGGTGTTACCTGCCACACAGCCCCTGAAACAATAGACAGACATATTGAGGGACCGTTTCGATGAACAATTAATTTCACGCTACGGACCATTAAATTGGCCAACAAGATCATGCGAGCATTGGAGCGAAGAATAACCGAATTATTCGCGAGATACCAACGAATATGCTCCGATTCTTTATAAAATAAAAAAAAATATATTTTTAATGTATTTTAAGAAAAGCAGCTCCAGATACATATAAATAATGTGTATATGTAATGTATTCGGGACAAATTAAGGAAAGTGGCAAACGTTTTTTTAAATAGTATTGGCATGTTAGCTCAAGAAGCGAGTTATCATGTTTTATCTCTGCTCTGATCGAAAAGTAGTAGAGGAACCATATACCTACATAAATACTAGTCGAATTGACCAAAGGGTTATGATGCTCAAGACAAATTTTCATTTGAAATCTCTTGACAACAATTCAAAAGACATTGTAATGAACCATTACAAATAAACCCCGCCTCCCCCGAACTACGCACCTGTCGATACAGAACAGACCTGACCGCATGCTAACATGAGAACTTACTCTTCTCTACCTTCACCCCCTCCCTACCTACGCACCTGTTTCCGAAGTATATACTAAAAATACTTACCCAACCAGCCGCATGCTCCCGTACCATGCGTACACCACGAAGTGTGAACAACAACTGAATAAGAAATCCCATTATCAGTTGATAACATTTTCCCCACACCACTCAAAGGAACCAACCAGAGCAAACCAGTGTGGTGAATTTGCACGCATGAAAGATCAAAAACTAGCAAGGCCTGCACTGAGGACAGCAGCACGACAAGGACCTCGGTGGTGAATATAAAACTACAATATATGTTGCAGAAGTTTCCCCGCATATCAATAGGAGATATAGGATGACGTCGCACGCGTCATTGATTTCTAAAGGAAAATAAACTTTAAAACTATAAAGCTCACATTGAGTTGCACGAGAAAGCAATACAAATAAAAGTCATGCGAGCCACTGAAAATCAGTCATCATCAGGTACCCAAAGAGGACAGGACTCCGCCAGCTCCAGAACAAGAAGGTAATTTATTTATTGGCTACCCCCCACCAGAGGTAAGGAGCCCTTGGAAAAGTAAAGAATATAAAGCCGGTGTAAGCCGTTGACAGCCGGGTAAAACCGTTGATAGCCGGGTAAAACCGTTGATAGCCGGCGTAAGCCGTTGATAGCCGGGTAAAACCGTTGATAGCCGGCGTAAGCCGTTGATAGCCGGGTAAAACCGTTGATAGCCGGGTAAAACCGTTCATAGCCGGGTAAAACCGTTGATAGCCGGCGTAAGCCGTTGATAGCCGGGTAAAACCGTTGATAGCCGGCGTAAGCCGTTGATAGCCGGGTAAACCCGTTGATAGCCGGCGTAAGCCGTTGATAGCCGGGTAAAACCGTTGATAGCCGGCGTAAGCCGTTGATAGCCGGGTAAAACCGTTGATAGCCGGCGAAAGCCGTTGATAGCCAGGTAAAACCGTTGATAGCCGGCGAAAGCCGTGAAAGCTGTTGATACCGTAAGCCGCTGAAAGATAGCGTGGACCGTCAAGATCGAGGCCAGCCGGAACTCCTGAAGAAGCCAGTTGCAGAACTACTATACGAGGACCGTAACCAGTACCCGCTACATATAGAAAACCAGCTACGGAGCTCAAGCCATCGTTCAAATCAAGATTGAATACCAGAATTAAAGAAAAATTAATATTGTAACTCTCTGTATGTAATAAATGTTAACTATTTTAATGAATTGGATTTGTAAATAAAGAAAAACCCTTTAAACTAAAGCTTCTGTACTTACTTTAGTTAGTACCCTGGACACCGGCGAGCGAAACCTGAGCCTTTGACAACAAAGTACATCACAACATTTTCATGGTAGACATGGTTCTAAAATATAGCAAGAGTACCCGCCGCAATGGAAAATGTATGGCTTTGCTGCAAGTCTTACAAAAGTACCTAGATATAATGAAAATGTAAATGATGATGAAGAAATAGCTAAAAGTGGACATTCAAGGAACGCAATAGGCTTGAAATTATTCGTTACAGATCAATATAAGCTTCTTCATGATGAAACTAACTACTACAGAGAGAACAAATCCTTCTTTTTGTTTCATGGAGAGATGAAAAAAAGGAGATAGAAAGCATTGACGTCAAACAAATTTACCAACAGAAAATCCAATTAATTGAGCAAACAAGAGCGAAATACTCAATAATAAAGGATGAGGAACTTGATGATATTCTTGAAGAAATAAACTCTGAAGCTGAAGTTGAAATAGACGGAATTATTTTTACCCAAAACCAACAAATAGCTGTAGGATACGGACATGACATGACATATGCAATCCATATACAAAAGCTGATCCTGATACCAAGTTTAAAATCACCTGAGGTGGTGGACCTCTACAAAAAGACCAAATGTGAAGTTGATTTAATAGACTAACTTTGGCACAGTTACAGGGCATCGAGACGAAAATTAAGATGGTAATTGGCTATATTTTATGGTATCCCAAATACTGTGGGTGGAAAGACTGTGTAAGGTAAAAGACAGCACAACATAATGCAGCCTAGAATTAATCCATGAATTTGAATTAGACGAAATCCATTTAAACATGGAACAAGGCAATGCATTAAAGCATATGTAATTAAAAGTCTTCCAGAGTTTAATAAGTTGGCGCGAAGCAGTCCATAATTCCATGACCTTTACACACCTGGAATTTTTAAATACTTTGCAGGTTTAACTATCTTTCTAAATAAGATAACAAAGCATGCCAACGACGACTTTCTCACTAATCATGAGGTTGTAATACATTTCGACGTTTTTATATCTCAACTCGTCTTGACATTGCGTACACGGACGAACGTCCTAATCATGTAATAGAGAAATAATTAAGTGTTTGTATCGAACGCCAAGGTATTAAAATATGTTAGTATTAATATAATTGTAAATGTATGAGAAAAAAGACAGATGTCCCTTGAGGCATCGAAGTAAATAACAAGAAAGAACACAGTCAGTCAGGCAATAACCGCAGTAAAGTCGAGTCGCGTAAAACACGCTCCTGTATAGAAGTACAGGTGGTTTAGTAGTTAGTCAGTTCAAGTGATAAAATATATTAAATAAAATATAATAATAGTCGGGTTTTTTACCTAGTTTTCCCGTTTCTAAAAATATGTGTTACCACAAGCAGATGGGTAGAATTATTTCCACTTAAGGAAGCCACTGCTGAGAGCTGCGCAACCATCCTTCTTAACGAAATTTTTCTTCGCTTTGGTATAGCACGACGAATAATAAGTGATAATGGACCTCAATTTATTATTAACAATTATGCAACATCTTACTTCCTGTCTTGGCATTGAACAAAGATTGACTCCTGCATACCATCCGCAGCCAAATGTAGTAGAACGCAAAAATCGTGATTTAAAAACACAGTTGGCCATACTAGTGGGTACAGAACATTCCACATGGAGTACCAGACCACCTTCAATCCGTTTTTCAATGAACACCGCCGTATGCCAAACAACAGGACAAACTGCAGCCTGTCTTACATTCGGAAGGGAATTAAGGACCCCAGTACATGTCACGCATGATTTTAGCACAATATTGGACAATGAAAATTTTATATCAGAAATCACTGCTCATTTAAAACAGCTGGCTAACATTTTGGAAGACTCTCGTCAAAATGAGAAGGAAATTAAAGAGCGACAACTAACATATGCAAATGCAAAACGAAAACTATCACCTGCCTATACTTTAGGAGATGCGGTATTAGTAACAACACACGTTCTTAGCAGCGCTAGTAAGGGTATCACATCTAAATTTGTACCAAAAAGAGACGGACCTTCCATTATTGTTCAGAAGATTGGAGACACAACATTTCAAGTAGCACATCTAGATCAACTAGACGTACCTTTGGGAACATACCATGTTTCGTCGTTAACGCCTTACAACTCCAATGCCGATGTTATTAACACGAAACCCCATTATCCAATCAGAAGAAGAGGACGTCCAAAGCAAAATACAGACTAAACAACTCCTCAATCATCTGGCATCTCGCCGAGGCGTACTCGAAGCCGGAGGGGGAGGTTGTAACCAACATTATTAATTTTGTTCATTAAATTTCAAATTTTATTTTCATCCTAAAATCATACTTCATTTTTTCTATTCATTTTTATTGCATATTTTTTGATTTAACTTTAACTACTACTTTCATTCAATACTAAATTCAGTACTACGTACTTTATACTAACTTGTTATTCGTTGTTCATTTAATTTTTTACAACTCACATTCTGTTACTACAAAATTGGTTATGAGTAATAGTATGAAATTTATGTAAATTATCAAAAAAAAAAAACAGTCAGCAAGTAATAAAGAATATTAATTATATATATTTTAAAAAATCTTGTAACGACCAGTTAACACCCGCATTTGACGATTAATCATCAAAGCAAGCCATTTCAGATATTATCTGAATTTCCTAAAAGTAGACATAAACAAAAACATCCCTTATGGATGATTTATATTAAACAAACCAAATCATGGATTCTGCCTACAAAGCACGATCCCACGATTCAATATATTAAACAAAGTAAGGAATTGCCTACGAAGCATTATCCCATCATCTCAGAATGGATTAGCAATATCATTGGCTATCGATCACATCATCGGTGGACAATATATACGAGTTGAGCTTCGATTGACATCATTCTCAGTTTGTCAGGCAACCAAGCCAGATTGTTCTTTTATTATAGTTTTTAGTATTTTATGTAATATCGAATAAAGTTTTTTAAAAACTCAAACTTTGAGTCAAAATATTAATTGGCGCCCGAGCAGGGACCTGAAATTTATTTACAACCTAGTGCTTTAAATACGGTTAAATTAATTTAAAAAGGGTAAAATTAAACCCAACCGGTAAAATTAAAGTCGTTTAAATAAAAAAAGTGCATTCAAAGTGGTGAAAAACGGAATATAAATAAAGAAGTAACTGCTAGCACCAGGAACCAGACCAAAATATTAATTCATATGGAAAGTTTAAAAAAAAATAAAAAGATTTTTTTACAACTGACCATCCAGTAGACCTACCCAACGTAAAACACTGAGAGGCAAAAGGAAAGAAATTTCCAAAGATCGAGAGAAGTACGGTTATAAAATCCGGAAAATCCATAAAAGTAAATAGAAGAAAATAGAAGAAAATAAAAGAAAATAGGAAAGTGGAAAAAAGAAAAAGTTGAGTGAAAATAAAATTAAATGAACGAATTTTACGTGGAAAGAATGGAATATTATGTGGTCAAGTGAGGACCCGAGTAAAATAAAAAATATTAAAAATAAAGTGAACGAACAGGTTAAAGATAGCGATCGAAGGAAATATCTCTTAGGAAAAGCAAATAAAATAAAGAAAGTGCTAAGGGAATGTCTAGAGGACAAAATTAACAATAATAATTAGTGAAAAAAAAAAATATATAATAATAATAAAAAGACAGAAGCAGAAATAAAGTGAAAAAAAATATATAATAATAATAAAAAGACAGAAGCAGAAATAAAGTGAAAAAAAAATATATAATAATAATAAAAAGACAGTAGCAGAAATAAAGTGAAAAAAAATATATAATAATAATAAAAAGACAGTAGCAGAAATAAAGTGAAAAAAAGACAGTAGCAGAAATAAAGCGAAATAAGGACCAAGGAAAGCAGTAACGAACAAGCTGGTAGCAGATATTATTTCAGTAAGAGTTTTTTTTTAAATTCATAACAATTAAGAATTACACATTATAAATATATATAAAAAAAAACACACAACAAAATAAAAATGGCAATGACAGTAGAACAAGTGCACTCATTAATTGCACAGACCGTAGCAGAGAGTACATTGACATTGACTAGGAGAATAGAAGAACTGACAGACACTATAGGGAGGATAGCTCCATCAGATAACATAGAAGCATATACAGATGTTACAATCGACCCATTAAATACTACTAGGGAAAGCTTAGAATTGGTTAAAAGTTTACAACAATTCGACGGAGAAAACTACATTAGTTGGCGAACGTCAATTATACACTGTATGAAAGCATACGAACATTGCAAGGGTAGTTCTAGTTATTTTACAGCGGTAAATATACTAAGAAACAAGATTGTAGGTAAAGCAAATGACGTTCTGACATCACATGGCACACCGTTGCATGTTGACGCGATCTTAGGTAGATTAGATTTAACATATGAAGATAAAAGGCCAGTCCATATGTTACAGACTGAATTATCGAACGCAAGACAGGGTAAACAAACTCTACAACAATTCTACGATCAAATCAGTAAACTACTAACTTTAATAACAAATAAGACAATTATGAGTTACGGACCTAGAACGGCGGAGACAAATGTTCTCATAGCAGTAGCAAGAGAAAATGCTTTAAGAGTTTTTATAATGGGATTAAACCAACCCATCAGTAATATCGTGTTTTCACTAAATCCAGGTGACCTTCCTAATGCTTTAGCAAGAGCTCAAGAAATAGAAGTAAACCAGTCCCAAAGATTTAGGGATACTAACAGTAATCTACATAGAATAGATTATAATAGGGCTTTACCTCAAGCTCAGGTACAACGACCAATTGTTCCGTTCACGCCAAAATATCAGCAAAACTACGCACCACGACTAAACAATTACAATACGCCACCTCAACAACGAATGGACTTAAGGAGTGGAAACCACAACCCTAAGCCACAATTTAACAGTAGTAATTATAATAAAAATTATCCTTATAATAACAATAATCAATATAGGGACCAACGTTTTAACAATGAAATAAGAAACAACAACAATCCGTTTAAAAGAGACAGGCCAAACAGTGAGCAACAACCCCTAAACAAAAGTCCAAGGTTAAATAATCTCAGTGAAGGAGATAATTTTTTAGAGTAAGGAACGACTTGCCCTTTATTAAACGAACGGATCCAAGGACAGGTCGTACTTTCAACATTTTGATTGATACTGGAGCGACTCATAGTTATGTCAAACCGGGATTATTTCAGAACAAACACTTAAAAATAAACAGTAGAGTTAGGAGCGTACACGGTACGAGCATAATAACAAAATATCAAGACATAAATTTATTAGGAATAAAAGATTCATTTTATGAATTAAATGAACTTAGAGACTACGATCTAATAATAGGAATGAGGACACTTAAAAAGATAAAAGGAAAAATAAACATACTAGATAGTACATTAGAATACGAAAAAGGCATAGTACCTTTACTATTCAATGACGAACTAATAAACAGTTTAACCATCTGCATGAGTACAGAGGAAACTTATATAGAAAGACTAAAGGAAATATTAAGGAAGTTTCAGGGAATTTTCACAGATAAACCAAGTTATCTGCCATATAATACAAATGTTGTAGCAACAATAGAAACAACTAAGGATGAACCGATATGGTCAAAATCATACCCTTATCCTCAAGCAGTTAGTGACTTCGTAAATAATGAAGTGAGCGATTTGTTAGAAAATAATATCATAACACCCAGTAGATCAGCATATAATGCACCAGTTTGGGTCGTAGATAAGAAAGGTCTTAATGAAGATGGATCAAAAAGGCATAGATTAGTCATAGACTACAAAAAGCTCAACGCTTTTACGAAAACAGATAAGTATCCAATGGCTGATACTTCTGTTATCCTATTCAACCTAGGAAAATCTAAATTCTTTACGACATTAGATTTACAAAGTGGTTTCCACCAAATAATGATGAAAGAAAAAGATACAGAAAAAACAGCTTTTAGTGTTAACAATGGAAAATACGAATTCCTTCGTATGCCATTCGGTTTAAAGAATGCACCCTCTTTATTCCAAAGAGCAATGGATGACATTCTCAGAACATACATAGGTAAGTTCTGTCACGTTTATATTGATGACGTGATTATATTCTCTGAATCAGAAGAAAAACACTTAGAGCATATTGAGATTATAATAAAAGCATTAAGTGAGGCCAACATGAAAATAAGCAGTGAAAAAAGCAAATATTTCATGCAAGAGGTTGAATTTTTAGGATACGTAATATCCTATAATAATATCAAAACAGATCCAAAAAAGGTAAAGACGATTAAAGAGTATCCAGAGCCAAAAACGTTGAGACAGCTACGATCATTTTTAGGACTAAGCGGTTATTATCGTAAATTCATAAGAAATTACGCTATGATCAGCAAACCCTTAACTAAATATTTAAGAGAACAAGATAATAATGCAAAGAGCAAATTAGTAGCGATAGAGTTAGACAAAGAGGGAAAGAAAGCGTTCCAAATATTAAAAGATAAGCTAGAGGAAAATATTGTGTTAAACCAACCAGATTTCAATATAGGATTTGAATTAACTACTGATGCTAGTAACTCAGCCATAGGTGCAGTACTTAGCCAGAATAACAAACCTATAACATTCATCAGCAGAACATTGAGTAAAACCGAAGAAAACTACGCAACTAACGAGAAGGAGTTATTAGCAATTGTCTGGAGTTTGAAAAATTTAAGGAACTACCTTTATGGAACAAGTGGAATTCATATATATACGGACCACCAACCATTGACATTTGCTATGTCAGACAGAAACCCCAATGCAAAAATGAAGCGATGGAAAGCATTCATAGAAGAATACGCCCCTGTGATTACATATAAGCCTGGTAAAGAAAATACAGTTGCAGATGCTCTCAGTAGACAGGAACTTAATATGATGAGTTCAGACGTCGGAACGGTACACAGTACTGAAAGTAGTCCAATCGAAGAAATAAAAAGATTAGGGGGTAATATAAATAGATTTAAGAATCAACTTATATTTCAGACAGGAAATAAAAATAACATAATTAGTAAGGAGATACATAAAGGATACTGGCGACATACAGTTATTTATAAAGACGATTGTATATTCAACAAATTAAAAGAGGTTATTAAGAATGGCTTAAATGCAATACACTCAACGGAGGAAGTATTGTTTAAGATAAAGGAAAAATTATTAAACGAATACCCAACAACCAACTTTGCTTATATACCAAATTTAGTAGAAGATGTTACGGACAGAAATATTCAAACATCAATAATAACAGAAGAACATGATAGAGCACATCGTGACTCAAGAGAAAATTTTAAACAAATTTCAAGTAAATGGTATTGGCCAGAGTGTTATAAACAATTGATATCTTATACGAAAAATTGTACAGTACGTAAGGAAAATAAGTACGATAGGCACCCAATTAAGTATATGATTGGAGAGGCTCCAATTCCGAAGAAAGGGGGGGAGCGCATACACGCTGATATTTATTATATAGATAACGATCAATTTTTAACTATGATAGACTCGTTTTCAAAATATCTTATAGTAAGGCATGTTGAAAGTAAAATCGATGCAAAAGAAAAATTGATAGAAGCGATACCAATATTCGGCAAAGTAGAAGTAGTAGTGACTGACAACGAAAAAGCATTTTGTACACCATCAACAGAATTAGTACTACAGCGACTAGGTATTAAACATGAAAAGGTAGCACCTCACCATAGTAAATCTAATGGAATGATCGAAAGAGTCCATAGTACAATTACGGAACTTATACGTATAACAAAGACAGAGATTCAAGCTGAAACTAAGGAGATAATGCCATTTGTAGTAAAGAAGTACAATGAATCCATCCATACAGTAACAAACTTACAACCCATAGATGTTTTTCATAATTTCGAAAAATATATATCCTTAACGAATGTATTGAAAGAGAAACAGGACAAGACTCTTTCATATTTTAATAAAAACAGAACAGAAGTTAAATTTAAGCCAGGACAAAAAGTTCACGAAAAATCAACACGTAGACAGGGAAAAGTAAAACCTTTGTATAAGAAAAGAATTGTAAAAGAAGATAGGGGAAGGGTCATAGTAGACACTAAAGACAGAATAATACATCAAGACAATTTAAAAAAATAAAGTACTTAAAGAAAAAAATATCTAATTCCAGATGACTAAAAGTGTCACACTAGTATTTTTGGCATTACTAGCCACAACATTTGCTCAAATGCAAATAACGAATTATAGCACGGAGGAATATATCCTTATAGAGGACGGACCTGCCGCACTATATGACAATAGAGGAGAAATTTATCACGTTATAAATTTAACATATTATAAAGATATATTAGAAGAAATAAAAGGGAAAGGTATACGATTGACAAAGGAATCCTTAACCAACATAGAAACGGCAAATAAATTGCTTAACCAATTAATTATCAGAGATAGATTTAGACGAGGAATCAATGAAATTGGAACATTATGGAAATGGATATCAGGAAGTCCAGACCATGACGATAAAATAAGAATAGAAACAAAATTACAAGAACTTATAGAATCTAACAACAAACAATACCAAACAAACTCACAAATATTTAACGCAATACAAAAACTAACTAGTGAAGACAACAGTATTGACAAAGAGGACGCACTCATTTTAAGGTTCATAATTGAAGATTTAAGGGAAATTATTAATACTATTAATTTAAGTAAAAATGACATTTTGAATACAGTAATTTTAAATATGGAAGACTTAGATAAAATTATACGAACAGAAACAATGCCAATTTCAATAACAGATGTTTTAGATGCATCAGATTTTAAAATCATCCAACAAAAAGAAATAATAATGATTTATATAGAATATCCTTTAGTAAAAGAAATAAACAATAAGTTTATTGTAGAAAGTATTAATGTAGGTGATGGGAAACTACAATTACCAAATCAAGTCGTATTATGCGATCAAAAATATAAAATGGCAAATTGTAAGAAAGAATTAAATAATATATATTGTAGAGTTAATAATGAAACAAATTGTCTAACGGATTTATTGAACAATAATAAAGCAAACTGCCACAAAATAAAAGAGAATAATCCGGACGTAAAAATAATTAAAGATGGAATAATTTTTGTAAGTGGAGAAACCACAATAAATAAGAAAGTATATAAAGGTACATATCTAGTTCATTTTCAAAACAATGTAACTATAAATTTTAAACAATATGAAAATAAAAGAACAAAAATTGTAAGACATATTAAACAAAATGTACCACTAGAAATTAATATTTTAAAATATTTAGAATCAAATAATGAACAATTAAAGTTCACTAATATAGATCTTGTTAAGCCATATATTCAAGATGTAAAAGAACACCCGATATTATGGGGAATTACTTTCAATATTGTATTAATTCTTAGTATTGTAATAATTATCAAATTACTGAAAATTTGTAAACTAAGTAAACAAAGAAGAAATCACATAGCATTTGAAATGGCAACAATTAAATGTTTACAAGATACCAAGAACGCTATAGAAGAGAGATCGGGGCGATCACTATCGAAGTAAGGGGGGAGTTAACACCCGCATTTGACGATTAATCATCAAAGCAAGCCATTTCAGATATTATCTGAATTTCCTAAAAGTAGACATAAACAAAAACATCCCTTATGGATGATTTATATTAAACAAACCAAATCATGGATTCTGCCTACAAAGCACGATCCCACGATTCAATATATTAAACAAAGTAAGGAATTGCCTACGAAGCATTATCCCATCATCTCAGAATGGATTAGCAATATCATTGGCTATCGATCACATCATCGGTGGACAATATATACGAGTTGAGCTTCGATTGACATCATTCTCAGTTTGTCAGGCAACCAAGCCAGATTGTTCTTTTATTATAGTTTTTAATATTTTATGTAATATCGAATAAAGTTTTTTTAAAAACTCAAACTTTGAGTCAAAATATTAATTCGACCACACACATCCATCTTATTAATTATTAACTTTTCATTACATTTTTAAATGATTCACTTATTTCTTTTATTATTAACAAATTGTTCATTTATTATTTTCACTACTCAATTACTTAATTATGGCAACACCTAAAAATATACTTCGAAATTCGAACAAACTATAATGAAAGCTCTTTGCTCCTGCGCAAAAGCTCCTCGGCAAACAGTATAAAAGGCGAGCCTTGACAGGAGTGAAATCACTTCTAGTTTGGTGCTCTTAGTGCGAAGTTGGTACCCAGCGTCCGCTTTAACATCATATTGGAAGAGAAGCATTTGTGTATGCCTTGCACTACTGCGACGGTTCACAAGCGTCCTATAGTGTTTGGCAGTGCACGGATGTTTCTTCTTTTCTCTTTCTTTTATCATTAGCACATATTTTGCTGAAGGGCACTACGGGGTATGGAGTGTGCGAAGTTCCACGAGCGTCCACACGAAATACTCTTCCATAGATGCCAGATGCAAAACAATGTTGCCACACCTTCTTTTTTATTAAAATAACTTTTAACTTAATTTGCCATGGTTGTCACTTTTAAGTACATACCACCATTTACTAGACTATTTGTTTCTTTTAAATGACAAATAAAATCCATTTTGTTCTTTTTTAAATTCACAAACAAAACAAGGTGTTTCTTCTCATTGTTTCATCTTCAACTTTAAAATATTTGTTTAGCTGCCCATTCAACGGATACTGCGGTCTTCGGACAGCATACCTGTGGTGGAGAGTCAAACAAAGCGGCGTTGGCTAATCCTTTTCTATAATTTTCAGCTTAGTGTTTTCAACAAGTTCTCCACACCCAAAACGAAGCTCTCACAAATATTTAATAAATAAATAATTTATTTATTGGCGCCCATCCAAAACCAACATCTAGTCGCGTTACAATCTTGTGTTTTTTTTTTGTTATTGTGGGAAAATTGATAACTATTCTTAGTTAGTCAGGAGTTCCTCCAGGCAACTATCCAATAGTCTATTCTGCTTTCATTGGTAATACAATCGGTACATGCTCGTTAGGAGTTCCTCCAGACGGCATTATCGCATTATACAGCTACAACATTTATATATCACCATCTCACAGTGTTTTATTTATTTTGAGCATCGTATAAGTTACAGTCCGCTAATATACAGTGTTCTAGGACAAGGTTAATAAAGTGACAAATAGTGAAGCGGTAGCCCCAGATAATAAAATAAAATTTAAATCGCAAAATATTCTCTGAATTTGATAAAGGCTAAAGGATAAAGGATTCTCGTTAACCCATTTCAAAATACCAATGATTATTCAGGTTTGCAACAACAGATATGGTGTTCGCGACATATTAAACGATAGAAAAATTCAAGTGAAAAGTGATACTGCACAGAAAAACAATGATGATTCAATTATAAATTCCTCGCTCAATTCTACAGTGGAATCAAATGACTTTGAAGGACTTCAACCTGTTACTTTGTCTTTGAATAGACACAGTTTTGATGCTATGATGATTGAAAAAATAAACAAGGTTTAGGGATGTTCATTTTACATCGATACATCGAAAACATCGATGTTTATCATTCGATGCATCGAATAAATCCAATGTATCGAATGCTTTCGATGTTTAACGATACATCGATGTATTTCGTTCCGATGTATCGAATGAAAGTACCTCATCATTTGGATTCACTCTTTGGCTCTTTTGACTTTATTGAATTGAGCACGAACACATAGGTTACAAAACAAGACGAACGCGACGTTGGATTCGCACATCTGACGTACCTCGCACATACAGTAAAGCGAGGCAGGCACACTTCCAAAATAGTGCCCAGATGCAAGACACAGGTCAGACTAGACTAAAAGAGTCTACAATGCTGTTACTTTTATGTCTATTAGCCTTTGTGGTTGAGATTATGTGGCACCAAGAAAAAAAGAAAATTTCACACTGTGAAGAAGCGTGTTTTGATATTGGTTAGTGGAAGTCAAGAAGAAATTCGCATACTAATTTTTTCTGGTCATTGTCATACAAGTTAACACTAGAAAAATTGGAGAACAAAAGATGACACAATAAACATCGAGTGAATAAATACCACATTCCATCACGTAGCGGAAGATGAAAATTAATACTACCTGTGGTAACATCGCACAACATCAGCGACGGATGCACTTAGGATAGGTTTTGTGGTGGATATTCATTTCACCATCAATAAATAAAGAACAATATTAAAAAAACAAAGTATCGCTTAATAAAATCACATCAAGTAAAAGTCGCGAGAATAATTGTTTTCACGAACGCGACCCAGTAAACTTGGCACGCGCCCTTACATTTTCGTTTCTCTGAACGTTCCTAAATTGCGCAGAAAACGACATCTATAAATGTCAAAATATAAATTGCATTCGAGTCAGTCAAATATTATATTCTCAAATGTGCTGGAGCAAATTGCTCCCTACCTAAATAAATGTTGTAATAAAAACTTTAAATTAGTAATAAAACTTTAATTATTTGTGTTAAAAACTCTACGAGTTGTGCTTTTCATTTTTTACAAGAATAGCCACTACGGGCTATAGTTTTATTAGAAGTAGAAAACATAATTGTAATGAGTTATTAAGTGAATTCTGAATAAAGAGGTTGATACCTCAAAAAAAAATATTTTTTTAAAAGAATAAAAATTAAAGTAGTTTAATTTACCGTCCATCTCGCTGTTGCTTGCCTCATCACCGTTCGTCGTTGGATTTAGAGCGTAACTATTTGTATACGTACATATATACGTGTATTAAGTATTTAGTATCTAGAAGTAGTTCTTGTAATATATTTTTTTGGAAATTTTAGAGCAATTGAATTAAATTAGTAGACGACCTAACCAATATGAATTTTTGAACTCATTTCAAGTAAATTAATTTTTTTTATATAACTAGTTTAAAACAGAGCAACAAGGAAAGGAATGCGGCGGACCTCACCTCCAGTAAGAGAAGATATAAACTGTACGCACGGTATCCCATAAATTGAATGAATGGGTAAGTCGACTGTTTGTAGATTATAAAAAAAAATTATATATCATTGAAATTGAGTCATAAAGGATTGGTCGATTGAAGAAATATTTAGGAAATTAATTAACCTAGTTCATAATTTCTCGCAGGTTTCATACTTTAATTCAAATATTATTTTACTGGAAACATATTTAAATTCTTTAATGCGATTATTTTACGGACAAGAAGAAATAAAATTATTTGTTCATCCCTGAAGATTCATGTTTTGGTTTTCGATTGGCATGTCGTGCGAAGATTGGTTTTCTTTTCATGAAAACGAATTAATTCAAGAAAATGGATATTTCCCAGGTAAGCTAGTTTAAAAAAAAATCTATCAGTGTGTGGAGTGAAACTGTGCGTTCGTCAGTAGTGCTTCGCGATAAAGTGCCTCGAAAGTGTTAAATAATACAGTTCGTTGTTTTTTTGACTTCCCCCCACCAGAGGTAAGGGGTCTCTAATTAGCGAATTGTCGATTTAACAGTGTTTTATTTTTTTTAATTGTTCTCAACTCTCAAGTTGTTTTTTTTTTGTTTTAATATTTTTGAACGTGTTTTTTTTATTTTTCTTATCGTATTTGTATTTTTTTTTTATTTCAGATTGTGAAATCAAACAAAAGAGGGGATAAGCTGATAAACAAAGGTTATGTTTTCCATTGCGAAAAAAAAAACGACCAAAAAACATTTTGGGTTTGTGCGGAAAGGAAGAACTTGCGCTGCAAAGCCAGACTACAAACCGTCTGGTAGATGCAAGAGTGATTATTAAGGCAACACTAAATGATCATAGCCATGCGCCAATGACATACCAAAAGGAGGTTGCGAAGGCAAATTTCTACTTAAAGGAAAAAGCCAAAGAGGCAATGCCACCAGCAACGATCATAAGGGACGCTATTGTCAGGGTGGAGCCTGTGTGCCGTCCCAGCCTGCCATTAAAAGCCGCCCAAAAGTTCTGAGTGTTAACGATATATCAACGACTGACTCTAAAGTTGCGGACGTTGATACACTCTGTGGCCTAGTTGACACTGGCTCATCCCAACATACACCTGCTGTTGGATATAAAATGCCTACCGCTCTTGAATCTATCGTTATCGGCAACGACGATAGTAACGGTAAAGCCACGGTGTTTCATGTTATCACACCACCTAGTGATAACTCAATAATATATATTAATATTTTCTGGAAATTTGACGGTCCATCCAAAGTTTCCATTTTCTCCGACCAGATGTTAACCATTGTCAGGCAAATTAAGACAAGCACTTTAGCACTAGCCCGCGATTCTAATGAGGAAAAAAAGATGAAGATTCATCGGGTGCGAGCTAGCCTTGTTAAGGAGCCCGAAAGTATGGAGGAAATATGCATTCCCGAATATATCCGCTACGTCGACGGCGAATTATTCGTCCTTTCGCAAGCGGAATATTCGGGTGGAATAAATATATTGCTGGGCACCAGGACATCTGTCCAACTCCTTTCAGAGGCCAAATGCTGGTTCGTGGACGGCACATTTGCAGTTGTTCCGACCATCATGGGACAACTCTTCTCCGTCCATGGCTACCTTGAAGGCATAGTAGTCCCTTTAGTGTATTGGCTGATGGCAAGAAAATCGATGGAGGCCTACAACGAGTTCTGGTTGCAGCTATTACAGTTTGCCTGCACAAACAACATCAACCTGTGCCCAGAAGTGCTTGTATCAGACTTCGAACCGGCCATAGCATCCTCAGCAAAGGAATTCTTCAAGGATGTAGAGCCAAAGGGATGCCTCTTCCATTTCGGCCAGATTATTTGGAGGAGAGTTCAAGGCCTTGGTTTTGCGACCAAATATGGCCAGGAGGAAGGCTTCGCCAAGGAAGTCAGAATGCTCAAAGCACTGGCTTTTATGCCGCCTGGGGAAGTGGTCAGCTATTTCGATGCTCTGTACTCTTCGCTGCAACACGCGGAGACCAAAATGCTGGCCACTAAAAAAACATGAAGTAAAAGGCATGGGAGACTCGGGCCTTGTAGTTGCAAAGTGGAAAGATAAACGCGACGTTCTCCACTACACATGGCTTGGAGGAAGTAGGGACAGGAAAAAGAAATAGAGATGGTCAGGAAATAAAAAAAGTTACGTATGATCATAGACTACAATGATGCTAAGCAAGAAATCGATATTTCAGACCAAATGGCATGCTACTTAACGCCACTACGGAAAACAATTCGATGGTACCATAAAACAGCTTTTGAATTTTTGTTATCAACGTCCATAGTGAACGCCTGGGTTCTTTACAAAAAAACACAACAAAAAATGCACAATTTTGGAATTTAGAGAGGATGCTTGCAAGGCATTATGTGAACTTACTTCTGAACATCATGCACATACATCTGTAGGATATTTGACAAGACGAGAACAATACATAATAACGACAACATTTAACAAAGTAACGACGACGACACATATGTACACAACAAAGACGACGATACATAACGAAGACGACGACGACAACCTATACCAACACATACGACGACGAAAGAACAAGAACCAGGCGAAACAATTTTGGATTGAGTTGTTACTGAGCAGTTACTGGCTGAACACAATGGAGACGGAGCTGTAACTGGAACTGCAACTGGAACTGCAACTGGAATAGCTGTCTGATGAGGAGAAGACGGTCGGCAAATATTCCAAGCAGATGAAATTTCTGCGAGACCACCTTAACAACCATCAACATCTCATCAGCCTTCAATCCCGAAACCGCAATCTTATGGTCCGGTTGCGAAAAAAAAAAATAGAGCCAGATGTTGTTGAAAAATCGTTCTTAAGTACGATTGTTTCCGTGCAGGAGTTTTTGGCTAAGCCTCGGCCAACGCCATCGGTAATAGTTAATACTCCTCCACCAGCGTCGTCATTCAATTTGGAGGATGAGTTGTTTCGCCGGTCGCTTGTTGAAAAACTTGCAAGGTTTCCGGTGCAACTCCGAAATCACGCAAAACTCGAAATGCTTCGATATCTAAATGCCGTCGAAATTGAGTGGCTAAACAACCAAGAGCAATAAGGTAATGAATATTTATTTGATTATTTGTTTAGTTTTTGCTGTACAGCCTCATTGTGGGCGCATGAAAAAAAAGTACGTACTTACGACACTTTTTGACAGCTCTTCCAGTTGCAGCTGCAGCTCCAGTTGCAGCATTCTATTGTATCCAGCCAGTTAGTTGTGAAGAAATAAGCATAGCGAGCGGTCGACATCGTCCAGGCCAGTGGAGACTTTACGTCAAAGCGTCAAAGGTCTATGGAGGGCACAATTCCAGTACTCAAACGCCTCAAAGTGCACATCAGCGCTCCATCGCATCATTGTGGAGGGAAAGTCTTTGAATTATGTTTTGAAAGAAAAGGTCGTAGTCGCGATCATCGACGGGAACGACATTGATGGCACGACCTCTGTGGAAAATTGGCAGGTGGTCAAAGGGAAGCTCAAACTGAGCTTCATGGATATAATGATGGAAAACCCAGGACCACCACCACAATCATAAACGATGGTGGCTGGCATCAAGGTCATGTCAAGCTCATGGCTTGTGACGATCAGAGATCGCGTGAGCTTTTATCGTTGGCCGTTAGCCGGTTATTGGAAGTCTGGCCTGGTGCTAAGCTCGAAGTTGTTGCTAAGGAGAAAATCCCGTGCAGACTGCTTAGATGTTATACTCCAGATGATGATCCGGCTATCGAATCCATCCCTCCCTACTCACAGTTTGTTTATTTTTCTTTTTTCATAACTTTTTTCAGGTTTTGATTATTTACTTCTTCTTCTTCTTCCTTTTCTTCGGCGCTGTTATGATCTCGATGTCGAGGGGATCATAACTCTCCCACGTATCTGCTTCACACTAGTGATCCGCCTGTGGGGTTCGCCGGGTTGACCTCAGAAATCGGCGGCAAGCCTCCCGGTTTTGTATTGTTCCATTTCTGAGGCCAACTGAATGCTGGTGTTTTTGCATTTGTTTGTACCAGGAGTGTTTAGGCCTACCTTTCTTTTTATTCCGAATTGGAACGTTGTATGATATTGCCTTTTTGACGGGGTTCTCAGGATCTCTCCTTTGAACATGGCAATACCAACTGAGTCGGTCGTGTTCAATTTTTTGGGAAATGGTATTCTTAACATGAAGGCTTCCTCGGATCTTCGTACTTCTAATTCGATCAAGCTTTGTAACTCCTGCTGTCATACGAAGCATCTTCATCTCAGCTGCCGTAAGCTTACTCTCATACTTTTTGTACATTGTCCAACATTGTGAACCGTATGTGAGTGCTGGACGCACAACTGAAGTGTAGAGCTTTCCTTTCAGCTTAGGGGGCATTTTTCGGTCACAGAAGATAGCAGAATTTTCCCGCCACTTCATCCACCCTACGCTTACGCGATGATTGATATCGTCATCACAAGTAGCTTCGTTATTTATCATAGACCCCAGATATTTAAACTTTTCACACTTGGGAAGCACTACTCCATTCAAATAAATGTCTTGAGTAGGCCTGTGTGGATCAGAAAATGGGCAGCATAGGTATTCTGTTTTTTTCGCGCTTATGCGGTACCCACTTCCTTCTAGAACATCCACCCATACGTCAAGTGCTCGTTGTAGGGATATCGGGTCTTCACTTATGATGGCTCCATCGTCAGCAAAGAATAACTGATGTACTTTTGGATCCGTCACTTTGCCTTCAAGCAGGTAATCAAGAACTGTAATAAAGAGCAGGGGACTCAAGACACTTCCCTGGTGTACACCTACTGTGATTTCGAATTCTTCGGTGACTCCAGCTGCGCATCTTACTTTAGTAACTGCTCCATCATACATGTCCATAATTATCCGCACATAGGTTTCTGGAACTCCTCGTTGCCTGAGGGCCACCCATATTAGATCTCGTGATTGCCGATCGAATGCTTTTTCAAAATCAACCAATACGACATGCAAATCCTCCAAAGAATCCCGATGTTTTTCCATAATTATTCTTATACTCTGGATTGCTATAAACCCTAGAATGTTTTATGGAAGGCGAAGATCCGATGATGAAGATGATGATTTTGAAGCTTCAGATTCGGACGAATATGTTCCATCAGATGCTAGTTCTAGCGACTTTAACTCAAATATAATGCTGGATGGCTTTGATTCAGCGTCTGAAGATGAACCTTACCTTCCTTCCTACAGCAGCATCTTCAAATGTATGGGTTAGTGTTACAAAAAGTTCACTAAAAAAAATTAATTTTTGAGCCGCCAGCAACTCCCGAAACATCTCACACAAATATTTCAACATTAAAGCCTATGGATTTTTTTTTTTACTTATGGTAACCGAAGATGTATATGAACTTATTGTGACCCAGACCAATCTCTACGCAAATAAATTTTTAGAAAACAATGTCACCCGGAATTCACGGGCAAAAACTTGGAAGAACACTTGTGTCACTGAAATAAAAAAGTTTTTAGGTCTGGTCCTGCATATATGGTAATTGTGAAATACCGAAACACATCGAAGGCGAACTCTTCGCTCTATCTGAAGTTAAGTATTCGGGAGGGAAAAATATATTAATGGGCAAATCTTCCATCGAGCTCCTCTCACAAGCTTAATGCTGGCTGGTAGACGGAACTTTTGCTGTGGTGCCATCAATAATGGGACAACTTTTTCCATTCATGGATACCTTGAATGGATTATTGTCCCATTGGCTTACTGCCTCTTGAGTTCCAAATCAGCGGAAGCTTACAAAGAGGTCTGGCTACAGCTACTTGGAGCGGCAGTCAATTTCAAAATTCATCTGAAGCCAAAGGTGATTATTTCTGATTTTTAAATAGCTATAATAACATCATCATCAGCATTCTTCCAGCAAGCTCTGAAAGTCATGGCTGCCTGTTCCATTTCGGGCAAATAATTTGGCGAAAAGTCCAGAGTCTTGGATTTTCCATCAAATATGGACAGGATGTGAGCTTCGCATTGGAAGTGCGTATGTTGAAAGCTCTGGCTTTTGTACCACCGGAGGAAGTTTCTGTGTATTTTCAGTGCTTGTATTCTGCCATGCAAGATACCGAGTCCAAGACACTGGCTACATGGTTTAAAAAAAAACTATATCGGTACCGAAATGAGCACTCCACGGTACAAGCCAGAGTTTTGGACAACCGCAGCAGCGCCAAATGTTCTCTGAATGTGATAAAGGCCAATGGGTTCTCGTTAACCCATTTCAAGATACCAATGATAATTATTCACGTTGCAACAACAGATATGGTGTGCGCGACATATTAAACGACAGGAAAATTCAAGTAAAAAGTGATACTGCACAGAAAAACAATGATGATTCAGTGATAAATTCTTCGCTCAATTCGACAGTGGAATCAAATGACATTGAGGGACTTCAACCTGTTGCTTTGTCTTTGAATAGACACAGTTTTGATGATATGCTGATTGAAAAAATATACAAGGGTCGTCTTGCAAGGGATTTTGGTAGTCAGTGTGGTTTTTGGTGGTGACACGGGTGGTTCTCCTTCGACAAAATATATATATTATCTTTGTAAAGTCCCCGCAAAAGTAAAAGTAGAGAAAAAGTTTAAAACAGGACATTGATAAGATTTTTCGCGGTATGCTAGAAGAGAGAGGAATAAAGTGACGTGAAACCAAGTTCAAGTCACTCATAGTTCTCAAGGATTTTAAGGATCCCGCTTGTGTCTATGCACAAAAGAAAAACAAGTATATATGCATATAAAATAGAATCCTGAAACATTTCCAAGTGATTGAAACTCTAGTGAAAGCTCAATTTAAAAGCGCCCACCACATGCCCACGTAAAGAAGAACAGCATTAAACCTTGCATATATGCTGAAACAAACTCGGAAATCATAAGCCGACGTATGTGTGCCCCGACATTGAAATCATTATCATCACTCTGATCCTCATCATCCAGCTAATTATCATTTTTACATCATCTTTGACTCACTCGCAGCACCATCATCATCTTCTCATCCTTAGTTATTACAGAAACAAAACAAATAGTGATAAGTGATGAATCTCTCTCAAATGCCATTAAATGGAAAATGCAGCCCGAAACACGCGGTCCAAAAAGAAAGACGGGGGAGCGAACTGATCGCAAAATCGTTCAGCTTGTGAAGCAGTGTACCTCAATAAGCTCTTTTAAAATAAAGGAAAAACTTCAATTATCTGTTAGCCCTGTTACGATAAGAAGACGTTTGCTGGAAGCTAAACTGCCAGCCAGAAGTTCTCGGAAGGTCCGTCCCACTTTTGACGAAAAAGCATCTGCGAAACCGATTGGAGTTTGCAAAAGCGCACCAACATTGGCCAAACAAAAAGTGGAGGAACATCTTATGGATCTAAAGGACGTCGGGAGTATGTAAGAAGGCCGCAAATTTCAGCAAATAACCCCAAATTTACTTTGAAGACCGTGAAACATGGAGAAGCGAAATTAATGACTTGGGCATGTTTCTCATACTACGGTGTTGGGTCCATATATCCTATCAGGGGTATTATGAATGGGCAGGAATATGTCAGAATCCTAGACCAGGTAATACTGCCCTATGCTGAAGAGGAAATGACATTGTTTTGGGTATATCAACAAGACAATGACCCAAAGCATACCTCAAAGTTATCCAAAAACTGGTTCAACCAAAAAAGTGTCTCTTTTGGAGTGGCCCCACAATCTACCGACCTGAACCCTATCGAGAACTTGTGGGGGGATGTAAAAAATGCTGTCCCTGAGGCAAATCCCAGGAATGTTAAGTTACTGTGGGAAGTTGTGAGAGATGATTGGGAAGCTATCCCCGTAAAGAGGAGTCAGAAGCTAGTTGACTGTATGCCAAGGAGATGCCTTTCGGTTATCAAAAATAAAGGCTTTTCAACCAAGTACTGATTGTAAGCTTTAATCTGTTTCTGGATTTATTTCGGGATCTTTTAAAAATTTTAATTTTTACTTTTAGAAAAAATGCAATGCTAAGCACTGCTATTTATGTGAACAAGCTGAAAATATGAAACTACAACTTTTACCGTTAAAACTGAATTATGGAAATTGTTAACTAGTTTCTAATATTCTATTTATGAAATACTTTAAATAGTTATATGTTGTTCAATGAAATTTATTTTAACTTCAAAAATATACCCTAATTTGTGTATTTTTTTATAGCACTGCTATTATTATGAACACTACTGTATATATAAATATTATATATTTCAGTTCCAGAAAATAATGCATAAATCTTTTGAGGAAATCACACACAGATCACTTAAATTTGATAATTTAACGGCTGAACAATTTGATAACTATTGGATAGGATGTGTGCAGCATAGATTGAACACAATTCAAAATGCAAATTCAACTTCAGAAATTTTGGAGCAATGAGAAAATTATAAAGGTTCCCTCGGTGCACAGATAACTGATGCGATAATTTGGCCCCTGGTTTAAATTTTAACCAATAAATATATAGAAACATCACAAAACATACAGTGCCTTGCATAAGTATAACCGCGCCTGTAAAAATAGGTTTTGTAGAAAATTAAAATTTATTTAATTTTTTAAAATTGTCTTGATTTTTACTTGACATATTAGGTTCGTTAAAACTAATACTACGTTTCCACCAAAGGTAAATCCGGTATTTGAGTGGATTTACCATAAATCTCCTTTAAATCTCGTAGATTTACCATACAAATATAAATCATGTCAAATGAAGATTTAATATAAATTTCCTTGAAATCTTCTCGCAATCAGAAGATTTGCAAAACAAACAAACCTTATTTTGTAGAACGCACCTATGAATGTAAACCCACTTTCTTCATTGACAATCAACACAAAATAGAAATATCTGTCAAAGTTGTTGAATTTTGTTATTGGTTATTTTTTTATTTACTTAAAGGACAGACACTTTCTAGGACGAAATGTAAGTATTTATACAAAAACGAACTAATAAATTATTTAATTAACAAAACAACTTACAGAAAATGGCAGAAACAAAGAAATCACGGAAAAGCTGGGGCCCAGAAGACAAAACCTCTTACTAGAAGTGTGGGCTAATAAGTTGCCCGAACTAAAAGGGCAACGCAAAAACAGCCACATTTATAAAGATATGGCAGCCATAATGGGCAATATTTATACCCCATAGGCGATAAAAACAAAACTCCACAATTTAAAAAATCGCTACAGGTAAGTTCCTATATTCTTTTTTATACGTATGTGTATGTACATTAGGCTGGCTCGATTGATAAAATAATTTTATGAAACATTTTTTTTTGTTTGATCGAGTTCGGGCGGTATACAAAACTTGTAATAAGAGTCCTTCAATAGGAATCCAAAATATTTTTAAAAAATTCCAATTTTAAATAGTGCCCCAGGACTTAATAGATTTTCGAAATATGATACATAAATCTAAAAAAGATTATATTAAATCGTTTAGAAAATGGCTTATGTTTCATAAGTTAAATCTAAAACCTTGTTTAAAAATCAGCAGTCTTATCCAAAGGCGTCCACATAAAAGGGGCAAGGGGGTCAGTTGTCCCCTCCCCTGGCTCAGGAAAATACCTCATTTCCAACATACTTTGCTTTTTACAATGTCTTTCTGAAAATTTCGACCGGTTTTTGTTTTTTTTTTCTGTTAGAATCTATTTCGGACAGAGCAGGAGCTGCAATTGTTTCAGCTACTCTTCAAGATGTTGGAATGATTTCAAAGGATAATTTTACCAATGTTGTGGATAGGCACTAAATCAGACGTGCTCGTGAGAAAGAGAGGGCATCGTTATCATCTTTGTCACTATCAATGTAATTTCAAGAGCTCCAGTTTGGGATATATTCTGACGGAAGAAAAGACAAAACACTCAGTATGATAGATAACAGACGAAAATCAATTGTTGAAGAACATATAAGTTTAGTGAAAGAGTCTGGATCCGAATACTTAGGACATCTCTCCCTTCCAAATGAAAAAGCTGAAACCTTGAGTAAGAAATTAAAGGAGTTCTTTGATGAAAAGGGGATTGATAAATCAAAAGTTGTGGTTATTGGAAGTGATGGCACAGTTATAAACACAGGATCGAAGGGAGGTGCTATCCGTCACAAGGAACACCATGGCAATGGTTCATATGCCAGTTACATGCAAATGAACTTTTTCTTCGACACATGTTTGAGCATCTTGATGGAACTACAACCGGACCACGAAGCTTCACAGCCTTTGGGAAACAAATTGAAAGATAGTGAAAATTTGTCGTTAGTGCCATTTCAAGCTCAATGTAACCTTCCAGAAATGATCTCAGCACTGATCAACGATGCTTGTTTAAAATTTGTCAAGCTATTAGTTCAGGAATTTGTAGTGACGGTTTAAGAAAAAGAAATCCGAGAAAAGTCGTTCATACAAGGTGGCTTACAACTGGAAATCGAATATTGAGGTTATATGTTCCTATACTGTGACTCCATCCAAAAATATGCTTTCGTTGGTCAATTTTATAATGCAAGTCTATGCGCCAATGTGGTTCCAAATAAAAACTTACTGTACAAAACTATAATGTTGACCCGATACCTGCATCAAAAATTTAAAATCAATAGTTGATCCTGTTATTCAGAGAAATGGCTTCTTCGGCCATCAGGAAAATATTATGATAGCAATGATTGCAGATGAGAAACAATTCGAGTTTTAGCTTTAAGAAGAGTTAAGAAAGCACGAGAGCAGCTTGGAACATCCTCAAATTCGGTGCGGTCTTTCGTTTTGCCGAAGTTCAACTTTAATGCTGAGGACTACATTGACAAAATCGACTGGAATGTTGGTATTTTATGTGATCCACCAATATTAAGAAACATTAGTTTGGATGTCATAAGTGATTGGCACTGAGTATTCTAGGTTGTTTTTGGTTTCATGAGAAGATTCTATGACATTGGGGCAGTAGAAGATCGCAGATCTTTTTGGACAGTTCCAAACAAAGACTAACGACAACAACATCAACAACTGACAAACACAAACAAACTACTGACAAACGCGACAACAAAATGAAAAAGCCGATCGCTGAGATTACTGCGGAAAGTCATGTACCATCCACTGACCCGCCAGCCATTGCAAGTACGTCCAAGCGATCGAGAATAGAATCGAATTCACCATCGAACACATCACCGACAAACATATTAAAGAAATCCAAAATCTCCAAGGCCAAATCTCCAGTAGTAGGTCAACAAGTTGCCATAGTAGACTATGGTAATCCTACACGGAAACTAACGGAGGATCAATGGCAACTAATGGAACTTCGGATCCTTGATGAGGTAAATGAGGCTATCGTAAAGAGCCGGCCACCGCCACTCTTCGGTACTCTCAGTACCTTCAAGGGATTCAAAATGCTGACATGTGAAGATGAACACACTCTCACATGGCTGCAAGATTTCACAAAAAAAGCTGAAGCTCCGTGGCCTAACGCTGACCTTCGCCTCATGGGAAGGAAGGAAATCAGTGATTTTTCAAGACCCAGAGCCAAGCTTACTATGAAAGGACCGCTCATCACGAAGGATCGTATTGAAAGATACCTCAGATCACTCAATACTGACCAACTTAGTCAGAATTGGGAAGTAGCTGAGATGGGTGAGAAAACAAAACATGGCACAGAAGTGGTTATGATCTTAAATCATAAATCAATACCGCTTCTAAGGAACATTGATTTTAAGGTGCGGGTCGGTATAAACCGATGCAAGCTGCGGCTGTTATCAAACAAGAAAAAGGTAAACAAGAAGGTGGGGGTTTTAAAAACAATATGAAGTTAATTCAAATAAATCTCCACCACAGTAAAGCCGCCAGTGCCAACTTGGTCTACCTCATGGAGAGTAGACAGATAGACATTGCCCTGATTCAAGAACCCTGGATATCAGGTGGCAGAATAAAGGGCCTACACTCCAGAGAACTGACGCTGTACAAGACTACAAATGTAGGCATTAACAATAGATTTAGAACATGTATTGTAGCTAGAAAACAGATTAAACTCTTTCTTCTATCCACATATAGTTGTTTAGACCAAACGACGGTCAAACTTGAACGCGCTGGGCTCCCACCACTAATCATAATATATAATCATATGCCGGGTGACGGAGTAGAGGGACCACCAGCTGAGATGACGAAGCAGATCATACAACGTGCCGCACTGGAAAATGGGATGTTGCTATGGGCTGTGATGCCAACGCCCACCATTCTCAGTGGGGAAGTACCGACACCAACGACACCACGATAGAGGTGAGTTACTTTTTGAATTTATGATAGAAAATATAGAAAACCTAACTCTCAGCCACTCACACCTTAAGAGCAAGACCTGCTCACCATACTTCAGACCACAACTTTCTCTATTCCAGAACCCCTGGCAGCCAACTCCGTACGCTTGGAAATGTTGAAACGACGACAGGACAACATCTTATTCCTGATTTTCCTTCACTTCCTATTGAAGTCATTTGAAGCATCGGCGGATATTTCGGAAAATTCACCGATCCGACACCACCAGCACCCCCCCCCCCCCCCCCCACTGGTCGAACCCCTGCTGAAGAAGCTGCATATGCAGATCATCGAGCAAGACTAGTGGCCATGGATGAGCTCCACCTGTTATATGAGGAACTACCATGCTTAGGAGTTTTAGCACACGCTGTTACTCAAACCATAAGCAACGCACCACCTGGCCCTTATACCTCAACCCTTGAATATAATAGGCAGCAACCAAATCGGAACCTACTAGGTTTTCGACCTCTAGGGAATAGACGACCAGAGAGCAAAAACTTTGATCTGTCGCATGGAATCACTGAAAATTCTTTTCCATGTTACCCTAGCAACACATCCATCAACATAGAGTTCATCTTAGCTCTATCTAATCTACTGGCGAGGACTAAAACCTTCAAGATGAATGACATCATCTTCACAACTTTAGCAGAAGTTGGTAGTCAGATCCAAGTGATTACAACAACGCCCGAACCCATTGCAGGTCAACTGTGTATTTCTGGTGAAATACGCCCCGATTCCGTCTCTAAGGAGAAGGAATCGACCTTCGGTGCAACTGTATTTTTCTTGTCAAATATGTACAAAATCAGCTATGACGATACCACCCACAACTCGTGGAGTCTTTTCGACTCAACCCCCGCGCGTTGGGTAGTCAACCGAAAGGCAAGAAGGGACAACCTCCCTTCGCAATATAGACAGAGAGTATTCTCAACTGTCTCGCAGTATGGTTTATCCTACAGGATGAACATACTAAAGTCATTAGTGCTAACCGAGAGGTAAAACTCAGTAGTATGATTTTTCTTTTCTAAACACGTCGTTGGCGCAAGGCTCCCCGTAACATAAGCCTAGAACCTCCTAATATAATTCTGTGTTAGAATAGGCGTAAAAATATAAAAAGAAAAACCTGAAACAAAGAAAAAAAAAATAACCCAAAACAAAATCGTTCATATACTTACTTTCTGGTGTTCCGAGCAATCAAACACAGTCAAGCCTAAAAATATTCCCTCGTCGTCAAATTCATCAATCAACTGTCAGATTATGTAAAGGAAGATTGAGAAAAAAAAGCAACAACATCGCACAGAGAAGAAGATAGCTTCGAGAAAAAAACATTATATTGTGATTTTTTTTTATCCGTATTCTTCCCTCTCCTATTTTGGAAAAAAAACCTTGCCAACTATCCATCCCAATTAATATAAATAAAGTAAAAATAAGAGCAAAGTTACCACAATAACAACGAAGAAAAGTGATACTATTTTTTTTTTAAGTTATGCACATCATTACTAGGTGTTAATGCCATACAATTTATAAATTATAAGTATTAAATACATTTGAATTTTTGCTTGAATTCCTATTCTAAAATAAATAAAAAATTTAAAATAGTAGTAAATAAAAGTTAAAAGTTAACACCTTAGAATAAACGCTGAATAAGCTCTCAATTTATATTTAACGAAAAATACGTATGTTCTTGAATTATAATTAAAAATCATAACTATTACTAGTCGTTGAGATCTCGAAGAAAGTAGTTGCAGCAAGTGATTAAGAATAATAAAATAAAATACATATGTACATATATACGAAATTAAAAACAGTCTTTTTACTGTATTTTTATTCAATTTAAATCTTGTGAAAACTATCATAAGAAACACTAGGTATCTTTATGTTTTTTGTAAGTGAAGATAATTTCCATTGAGTGTTGTATATTTTTTTTATAAGCTTATAAGAGTAAATTCCCTTCAGAATTTCAGGTTCAGGTTCTGAAAAAAGAATCCTTTAATGATAATTATATGTTAAATGATATGTTATGAGACCTCCAAACTTAGAAAGTTCGTTACACCAGGAAGCATTCCTCTTTATAGCTTAATCGACACAGGAGGTAGAAGACCATTTTCTACACTTACAACAAAGGCCAGGAGCAATACAGCCGTTCGTAATTGGTGTCGGGCAGAGCATTAAGGTACTAAAAGTTTCTTTCGTTTATTTTGACAGTGTAAAATTCCAATTCAAAAACCTTATTAAAGCTGTTGAAATTTGTTTTAAAACTTTTCACCTTTTTAATTTTCACTATCCAATTGCATGTTCTTCTATTTTGACTTTTATCCAGTTATTCTTTTATAAAATTAAACCAAAAGGATCAAATCCTAAAATTCAAATTCTCTTAGATTTCCTACAGAAAAAAAAAATTGTGATATAACTTAATTTTATAAACAGCTTATTATGAACTACTAATTTTCACTTTTAGAAATGTTAAAATATAATCATCAATATTAAAAAAAAGAAGCGCAAAGAAACACCACCGCGACATGATAAATTGCAAACCATCATAAAGTTCTTTCTAGCGGTCCAAAACATATGCGGCGTGATGGAAGCCACTGGACTTCATGGACATTTAGAGAACCCACCTTTACTACGAGAGTTGACAAACAAATTGCCACCGGCTATTCTACTTGAATGGGGCAGTCACAGACAAAATTTAAGTGCTGTAAACCTATCAACATTTAGTTCATGGTTAGAAGGAGTTGCACACTCCGCCTTGATAGTAAACCCGCTTCACAACAAAGTTTCAAAAAAGTGCTTACTTTGCACATCTAATAGCAAGAGTGTTGACCAGTGTAAAACTTTTTTGGAGATGAACTTAAATGATGGGTGGGACGTTGTCAAACGCTACACAGTCTGCCGCACATGCCTTCGTCAACATGGAAAGAACAGTTGCTACATTCAAAAGACTTGTGGAATTGATGGATGCTGTTAGCGCCATCTATGAGTGAAGCAAAATTGTAGCTCACTACAATTTTGCTTCACTCATCGAACATACCCTTTTCATATTTCTCATAAACAAGAAAATGTCTGCCCTTCCGGCCTCATGATTATCCATTCATTCTTAAATTGTCACTTGGCCCGTATGGCCGCATATTAGTTCTCGGTGTAGAAAAAAAAAGTAAAATCTAATTTTTTGTAAAGTCCTCATTCGAGAGTCTTTCAAAGTAATATTTTTTTTTTTTAATTAAATTCTTGCTCGTAACACATAAAGTTTGTTTTTATGTGAACAATAAAAATTAAAATAAAATTGCACCTAAATTACAATAGAACAGAAAAGACTGCATTATAATTTTGTCTTGGAGTACAGCCGTATAAAGGAAATATTCAGCAACGATCCTCGTCATCTTTGCCGTTGTGGTGGGTTCCTCTTTGCGTCCAACTTTGCTTTGACATTGTGGTGGCCGAATGACCACAGTGGGTTCTGGTTGCGTCCAACATTTTGCGCTGACGCTGCGGTGGCCATAAGACCAGCATTTGGTTTCCTTTTTTGTGCGTTCAACATGTGGCCGTCATATTTGCGGTCCATTCACAAGAACATAATTTTGGCCTACAATTGGCCGATTCAGATGCACTTTTAAGCACCATCAGCCATCACTATCACCAATTCGGACAATTCAACAAAGTTAAAGGTCTGATTTGGAAGCTCGAGGGACTTTACGGTGTGTATGTTTGATATGTTATACTTTTTGCTAAGATTTGATGATGAAATTTGCATGTGTATTTTTCTAGATGACTGCTCCGTCTTGAGTATTTGAAGCCCATTTAAGACATCGTCCAAGAAGGCAAAGGTTTTCTTCTTTTTTTTTTTTTTTTAAAAAGTCTTGTTTAAAATTTTTTCTCTAAATTGTTAAAATTTTTTATGTCGTTTAACAATGTATTAAAAGCAATAAAACAAAACATTTTACATTCCCCCGAAGAAGTCGTGAAACACCGACTGTTGAACCTAAAAACAAAGTAGTGCAAACCCACCGCCAGTGTTTGCTGCAAGGGTACTTCCCTTCGATTTTTGTTTGTTTGTATGTTGGCACTACGGTTTTTTACTTTCGGTCGTCTTCGCCTTGTGTCATTCTATTCTATTAAAGTTGGCTCATTCTATTAAAGTTCTCGGTACTCGGTGGCATCAATTTTCCCTTTTTTGATAATTTAAAACTTAAAGTAGCTTGACTTAAATCTAAACTTAAAGTAACTTACTGGCTAAAATTAAAGCTTATAATTTAAAACTAAAAAATTATCAATTAACCACTTAAGTAATTGTGCACTTACTACTAAATAAAACTTATAAACTAAAATCATTTGTGTCGACCATTATTTTTTTTTGGATTGGCAAATCACCAAGCGCTAAAGTGTCGGAGTGTCGGCGCTATACACCGACGAAACGTTGGGAGAAGATGAAGTTATTTTTGTTTTATTTGCATCTATAAAATTTTGACCAAAAAAGCCTGTTTTTAAAAATAAAATTGATATAACAAAGAATTAGTCACATACAAAGAAAAATACAAAACGAAAGTGTACTACAAGAGCGTTAACCTAAGGTCTTTCTCTGAAGTACTGCATAGCCGGACGGAGCTCACCTCACCGAGAAATAATATAATTAACCCGCAAAAATTAAAGCCGATTTCCTTTCCCTTAAGCCACGGCCCCCATCCCGATACGTAGCGTGGAAGCGCGATCACGGAGCAACAAAGGAAGATCTGGTTACCGAGTTGCATCACAAAAAAAAAAAAAAAAAAAAAAAAAACCAGTGCCAGTCCTACACCGGTAACTACGAACCGCGTGGAACCTTCGAGCTCCGAACGGGATGACAGGTTGCTTAAGTGTCTCTGTTCCACCTTAAACCTTTTTTTTATCAGTGGAACCTATTTTTTATATGTTGTAACCAACATTATTAATTTTGTTCGTTGAATTTCAAATTTAAATTTTCATCCTAAAATCATACTTCATTTTTTCTATTCATTTTGATTTATTATATCATTGCATACCTTATAATTTAACTTTAACTACTACTTTCGTTCAGTACTAATTTCAGTACTATGTACTTAATACTTAGCTAGTTTTTATATTCATATTCATTTTTCATTTAATTTCTTACAATTCACATTCTGTTTCTACAAAATTAGTTATGAATAATAGTATGAAATTTATGAAAAACATAGAAAAATAGTTACCAAATGTTTAAGATAATAAAATATTTTCTATATAAAACTTGAAAACATAATTTTTCTTATTTGAAAATAATTATTCTGTTAATTTATTGTTAGTCAGCTCAGGAGTTCCTCCAGGCGACTAAATAAATACACAACAGTTTATATTGTTTATTGATTTTTGTCGGTAAATGCTAGCTAGGAGTATCCTTCAGGCAGCATTACCGCTCTACGGCTAGTGTTATATATCACCTTCTCACAATGTGGAGTAAAAAAAAGAAAAAAGTAAAACAAAAAAATTTTAAAAAGTAAAGAAAACGAAAGAATCAAAGTTAGTCAAAATTAGTAAAAAAAAAAAAGAAAAAAACCACAGGTTTATAATACAACGGAAAATCAGGAAGAAGGAAAAAGAAGAACCTAGGAAGTTAAAGAAAAATCAAAAAGACTGAATACACAAAAAAAGCTAAGATAAGAAAGGGTAAAAGAAATAACAAAAAGGGAAAAAATCAGAAAAGACATTGAAAAATAAAGTGAAAACATCTGTCAAATAGTGATTCCTTCCTTCACTAGTAACCTAGTTTTGGTTTCCGATACCAATTTTAGGTATATTTTAAATAAGAAGTAAAACAAACAATGTGAAGGAAAAAATTTAAAAAAAAAAAATAAAAATAAAAAAAAAAAAAAAAAAAAAATTGGAAACGCGCTAAATTTTCGGAACGGTCTTACAAAACCCGTATTGGCATAAATAAAAGGAAATTCCCAAGTAATAACAAATTTTTTTGAAATCCTGCATGGTGGGAGAAATAATAAAAACAAATTTAAACGCTTATCATCAACAAGTCATCAGAATCATACGCCGCAGACTTCAAAGGAGATGTGCACACCTTCGGCAGAGTTTGAGGTGAGTTTATGCTATTTAATAACTACTTGTATTGATTTTCTTATATAAATTGTATTTTTGGTTGCTTTCTCTGTGAAAAAGAAAGAAAGAAAAAAAACAAAACAAGAAAAATAAAAGAATTTAAGGTAATCTAAATCTTAAATGCCACGTAGCAAAGTAAAAGTTTCTTACATCTATTTTGTTTCTTGGTAAATCTAAATTCGTACCCTTAAGTTTAACGCAATTAATTCAATAGAGTTAGAGGATCCTCGCTACGCTATGTAATTGAAAAGAGATTAATAAAACTAAAATTTAAGTATATGGGAATGTTATTCGTATCCATATTAGAGCCATAGTGGTCCGAGTGGGTGAAAGGATCGGGATCGCTTTTCATTGTTTTTTTAAGGCTAAGGAATTCGGTAGTAAGAAATTAAATCTTTCCTTAAGAAATCTATAACGAAATTTGTTTAAATAGATTAAGTATGTATATATTAATATGGTCCGTATAATTAAGAATAAGAACGAAGCATAAAGAAAGGAAATGAAAATAAAAATAGTTATGTAAATACATTGGGTATTATTTGTTGACATTTTTATAAAGAAATATGATAACTTGTTCGGAAGCTAAAGACTAAAGATGTGTTGCTGAATTTAAGTATCCCAGGGGATAAAAGTGTAGGGGAGAATTGAGTATGGATGGAATCATTTTGTAATAAGATATTAGGGAACTCATTTTATTAAGTTTGAAGGAGTTTCCTAAACAAAAAGGGGTTACTATTTTGTAACGAGTGAAGGTGGTAACCGAGGAATATTACAGAACACACTCTGTTATATAAGAGGGGAGGGTACGAATCACTCAGAGAACACTAACATCTATGCTCTTCAGCATAACAACTTGTAACGACGATCAACCAATCTACACTATTTTTTTAATGAAAACTATTTTATTTTGTTCAATACTATTTTTCTTTTTTTTTTTAAATAATCTAAAACGTAGCAAAGTGGCAACATTGTAAAAAAAGCTTTAAACACACACTTCCAAATAATAACATGTACATACATACAAAAAAGCTCTTCTAAAAAATGGATAAATACCGAGCTCCAGTTAGAACAAATTCATTCTGGTTTTGTGCTCCGAAATGCGAAGTTGGTAAGAAGCGTCCACTAAAGGCATTCTTTCAGAATCAATCATACATGTATGTCGGTTGTACGTACGGTTCCACGAACGTCCATCGGCAGTCGGCATGCTCGTGTGTTGTTGTTTTATAACTATCTTATGTGTGTGTGTCTATGCTAGTTGAAGGCATCGGTCTGACAGATTGTGCGACGTTCCACGTCTATATAAATGTTTTATGGTTTGCTAGGCTGATAATTCAACGTGTGCTGCAGTTCTCGGACAACATACGCGTGGTTGAGAGTTTAGCAAAGCGGCATTTGTTAACTAATCAAATTCTATTATAGTGAGGATCCACACTGATAACTAGCAAACCACTACCGAATTAAACTCACGCTACAAACTCATAAATCTCCGGTTACGTAAGATTTGGGCCCCGCAAAATAAATTTTGCGATAAAAAAAAATATTAATTTACCGGTTAAGAACATCTCAAACCATTTTGGTTTGAAATAAATTGTACTTAATGTAACATAGTCTAGTTTTCAAAAGTCAAGATTTAACCCCACCGACGAGCTAAGTACGTGCGATCACTAGAAAGCCACAGACGTATTTGAAAACATACAACCTTCTCAGTGTTGCTTAAAAGGATTAAGGGGTCTGTAAACGTTAGCCCTTATAGGTAGAAGTCTTTATCGACCTTCGTCGAGTGCAGGTGCATTTTCTTATCACCTTTTCACTGTCCTCAAGTAAACAAGTAACAAAAAATATAAATAAAAAAAAAAAAAAAAAAAAAAAAAAAAAAAAAAAAAAATACACCAGCATTTTTTTTTTCTCTTCCTGTGTAATAACAAGTATAAAAAAAAATAAAAACAACAAACAAAAAACCAAAACAAAAAACCATAACAAAAACTCTCGTAGTTAACAAAATAATTTTAACTATGTCACATAAGTGCGGTAACCCCATTTGTGCAAATACCGAATCCAGTGTCGAATGGATAAATTGTGTCGGTATTTGCGGCAAATTTTTCCACCCCTCATGTGTCGGCCTAGATAAAAGACCACTTGCCTATCTTAAAGATTTTAAGAAAAATCTCTTGTTCTACTGCGACGAATGCAGAGACATTTCCATCTCTCACGTTATGCTCGCGATAAAATGCTTAAATGACCAAACTGCCATTAGTCATACCGAATGTATAAACAATATTAATAATCTATCCAAAAAATTTGATATTGTCTTAAAAAGTGCTGACGAGCTCCACCAACAGTGTCAATTAAATACCTCGGAGTGCCACTCAGAGTTTCTAGAGGTTGACAAGCGCTTAATTTCAATCAACAAGTCTTCGGAATCTCATTGGTTCTACTTAACAATAGTTTATCACAAACTTAAATTCCCTTAAATCTGACTGTATCGAACTGCCTGAGATTTACAACCTCAGCAGTCGATGATTCCAGAAATAAATAGAAAGTTTATATAAATATTGTGAATAACTTAACGAAGGTAAGGCATCGTTCTGTGAACGAAAGCTATTGGAAATAAAGAAAACCTCACTGAGTTAGTCTTTTCACAAGCCGCAGGCAGGATGGTTCGCAGAATATTGAATAAAGATGGATAGTGGTTTTTTATATATTTTTTCCACTCTAAAAAGCGTTGTGTTTTCATTTTTTATTCGGAAGGTTTCTTTTTCTAAAATGGTAAGTTTGGCTACGGAACATTTGGTCCATGTAGAGCCGGATAAATACCAGTGCGGGAAGGTATAACGTTAAAATCAAAAAAAAAAAAAAAAAAAGAGGAAAGCAGAGGGTAGTTGTGCCAATTTTGCAGGGAATATACTGGAAGGAAGTTTTGTACAAAGCTACAAAACAGAGTAAGGAATTTTATTGGTCATTGAATTTAAATATATTTGTATACCAAGTTGGAAGGCAATTTGTTTTTTACACAAGAAAGTACAGTCCACTAGCAGTTTTTTGCATAGCGTTATACACATTCACATAAATATATTTGAATAATGAAAACGCTGTTGTTTTTTTTTTCTCTCCTTCCTTCTGTCTATTTCTAAACAGACATTGCAAAAACAATGCAAGCCTGGAAGGTTTTCAGTTTGTTGAAACAACAAACACAAGCTCAAAAGAGCCACTGGCCTACGTGCCGTGGCTAAAGAGGAAGGAAGATGGCAACAGTCAGGGCGACTACCATCACAAACACATAAGTAATGATGTGCGAGCAGGAGAACATGAACTCTGAACTGGAATTTTCGTTCAGTCTTCAGTTAATGTTTGTTTGTTCGTGCGCAAAATCATATTTCAAATCGTACCTATATAATTTAAGAAACTAAAAGAAAAATAACTATTTAAAAAAAAAAAAAACAACAACAAAACCAAATATTTCAAATACTTACCCACCGTACAATCAAGAAAAAGAGGGTACATATTGTTCTTCATGTTAATAATTAATTTGGTGTTTTGTGCCGTTTTGTTTGTGTGCGCATGTGCGGAGGGATGGAAGGAGACGTGTACATGAGCGCACATAAATGAGCGTATTATTTAGCGTGTGTATTGTGACGAAAAAGCAGGCCGCACGTCTCTGCGCCTAAGTGGTAAATTCAAAAAAAAAAAAAAAAAAAAAAAAAAAAAAAAAAAAAAAAAGGTATACGTTTGCAGGCAGCCGGAGGAACTCAAAGTACAATAGTACGAGTTGCCATAAAAAATAGCAGGAATTTAAATTTGAGAAGGGGTTCAATAAATTCAAATTTTATTTGAACCAATTATAGCCGGTGAGATGGGTGGTACATGTAAATGTAAACTAAAATTAGAATCTTTAAACACACACAACAACCAAAATAAGAAAAGGCGAAAATAAATACAGACGAATCTGTATGAACATTTTTTTGGTTTACTTAGGTAGGGGTAATCGTCGCCACAATTGATATTTTATTTTATTGCAGGGCAATCACAGAAATCCGTATACTGGGAAACATATTTTTTTATTTATTTTATTGCAGGGCAGTCACAGAAATGCGTATAATGGGAAATATAATTTTTATGTAAATTATTTATTTCTTTTAGTACCTACTGCGGAGTACTTCTGTGATCGCCAATTTTTTCTATTAGGGGTAACAAAATAAAATCAAAAATAAGTAATGACAAGTAACAACAACAGCACAAATAGCAGCACGACACCTAGGTTATCTCAGTCGATTTGCATAATGGGAAATATATTTTTATTTTTTATTTAAGTACCTACTGCAATCGGATTAAGACAATATCGTGTATGTACATATTAAAAAACTTTTCATTCATTTTTACTTGCGACTTATAGGTACTATAAGGCAAGTTATGTATTCGTAAAAAAAATCGAACTCGAGATTTTGATCAAAGTTGACATTACGATGATAGCGAAGACGAAAAAAGTGGGTCTGGCAATTCTGTCTGTCTGTCTGTCTGTCTGTTCGATTACAGCTAAACGGCTCGGCCGATTTCTTCAAACTTGGTAGATATGGGTTTTGAATTTTTACCCCCGGATGTTTTTTGATTTGATTTTTTATGACCAAGAATAACGGTACCTGCCATACGATTTTTTTCCGAAATTTTATAAATATTTTTTTTCTCAAAAACTGTCACTGCGATTTTCTTAAAAAAAATTCTAAAAATTTAATTCAGTTAAACCTAGTTAATGGTCGAAAAAAATTCAAAAAAATGAGTAGTTTTGGTAGCCCCCTTGGGACCATTTTTTTTGTTTTTGATTTTCTCAAAAACGGTTGCACCGATTTTGATCATTTTTTTTATGCTAAAGCTTCCCAGCAGTTTGAATATTATTGTGTATTCAAATTTTCCAAAACAAATTTTTTGGATTTTTAAAAAAACTTTCAAAATTTTGTTTTGAAAACTCAATATTTTGAAAACCCCATGCTCGATTTTTTCAAACCTTGAGAAATAAAAGTTTGGAAAAATAATCTACAATAAATGAGCAAAATAAGTTCATTTTACCTAAAAATAACGGTACCCTCCATACAAATGTTAAAAAATGGTTTTCGAAAATCGTATTTTTCTCGAAAACGGTTCCGAGAATTTTGCTTAAATTTTTTTTCTTTCTATTATTTTCTAATATCTGTAATTTAATAAAAAAAAATTTGAAAACAAGATATTACTGACTGTACCTACCATAGAACGATTTTTTAAAATTTTGAATTTCTTATTATCAGCACAACGGATTTTGATGAAATTTGGTAGAGAGAAGCTTCTAAAAAGTTTAAAAAACATTGCATTTCAAAACTTTAAGAAAAATATTTTTTTGAATTTTGAAAAAAAAAAAATCAATTTTTTGTTTTTTGAACATTCAATATCTCGAAAACAGCTCAATACTTTTATTTGTAAATTTAATTTTTATTCATACAATAATAAAAACTTCAAATTGGCGTACCAACATTTTTTCTTAAAAATGTTTTAAGATTTTCTTAAATAAAACCTTATTTTTTAAGAAACCACTACAAGGACTTATAATTTTTGTTCTTGCATAAATCTATATTTGCTTGAATCACATGGCATCCTATTCTTACCTTTAACTACTAAAGAAGTTTTTTTTAGTCATTTAAAAAATGAATTTTATGCTTATGAACAGTTTCTCTAATAACATTCATTTTTGAAATTCTTAGTCTTTTACATAGGAGCAAGTTCGTGCGACCCAGTCGTGCATTTTATTTTATATAGAAAGACACGGATTGAAATGGAAGGTGCAAACCATGAATATTTGTTTGAGAAAGGCAAGCATACAGTGAGCAGGATGCTGTCGTACACTGAGATGGACGGATTTCAGAAGTTATCGCATGAAGAACTCGATGTAAGACTCGAGGCACTGAAGGAAGCATGGCAGCAAATGCAGATAAGCGAAGGGATACTCGCTCAAAAGAATGACCTTTTGGTGAACTTGGAAATAGAAAGGAAGAGCGTAGAATCTGAGGCAGAATTCTTCCAAGCATGCACTACCTTGAAGCGCAGGATTGGCCAGCTAGTTGCAGCCAAAGCAGGAGCAGGAGATGGGCCCCCTATCGCTGTGCATGTGAATATGCCGTTTGCCCAGCACGACGTGAAGAATACGTGGGGTGAATTTGACGGCAGCTATACAAAATGGCAGGGTTTCCGTGATCGTTTTGTTTCCGCTGTGCACGACAACGATAAGATTGCGCCGGCATATAAATTTTCATACTTAAAGGCATCACTGACTGGCAGGGCTAAGAATGCGCTCGGAGAATGGTAGCTCTCTGACCAAAACTATTATGAGGCATGGAAGCGGATGGAAGAAGTGTACAACAAAAAGTATGCTACATGCAAGGAACTTTTGAGGCAGTTCTTTCGACTGCCCATGCTCGAAGGAACCCCGAAGGCAGCGGAGCTTCAAAGAATGGCGAACACCTGCCATGAAACCATGAGGCAACTGGCCGCGCAGGGCGTCCCAACAGATAATTGGGACATGATTATTGTTCATGTTCTTCATGAGAAGCTGGACCAGGAGACAGCTTGCAAATGGGAAGAATCGCGCACAACTGAGTTGCCGACTGCGAAGGAATTCTGTCTGTTCCTAGACAAGCGGGCTAAAGCGCTCGGAAGTTCAATGGACAACAGAAGGAAGGAGATATTTCAGCAGGCGCCAAAGGTAGACCCAAGCAGGCGGGGCAACATGGGCACCCCAAGCAGGAAGCAGAAACAAGCAGATGTCAAAAAAAGACCGTGCTATTTGTGCAGGTCAATGGAACATCCATTGTGGTGTTGCCCAGACTTCAATGCCCTAAATCTAAGGGCCAGGCAGAACTTCGTCCGTGAAATGCAGCTATGCCCAAACTGCCTGAAGACGGGGCATGCTATGCGTGATTGCTTTCAGGGGCCTTGTGGAAAATGTCCAGGCAGGCCATCGCATAACAGCGTGTTGTGCCCAATGAAGGTGTTTGGGAAGGTTGAGGCCACAGTCTTAAATATACAAGACAGCAGGAAGCGGAAGAATGCACCACAGGCAGACATGAAGGAGAAGGCCGATTGACTAGCGCCATGGTCTGCAAAACGGCCGCGCTCGGATGGTGAAAACCAAGAAGCAGGTTTGATCGACGATCCCTCAGAATCAGACGAAGTCAATTCTTGGAATGATTTTAAGAGAAATAAATTTAATAAAGGTAACATTAAAGCTTATTCGAATTCCTTTAATTGTAGTTTAGAGGGAAGGTTTTCTTTAATGCCAACGGCTCAGGTGAGGATCGAACTAGATGGCAAAAAATATGGTCCCATACGTGCTCTAATAGACACAGGTGCGCAACCTAATCTAATAAGCTATCAGTTGCAAAGCAGTTATCGCTGAGTAAAACAGCAGTTACGCGCAGGTTGGTTGGGGTGGAAGGTGAACCCTTTCACATTAAATATAAAACTACGCTCAAGGTAAGCCCATGGTTTAACTCGCAGGATGCAATAGAGCAGGAATTTTATATATTACCACAGGAGAGTAAATGACAACCAATTGTGCCTACACACGATTTGGAAAGGCCAAAGATAGATATTTTAGGGCGGCCGCTGGCCGATCCTGAGTTTTGGAACGCTGGTCCCGTGGACCTATTGCTAGGTTGCAGGTTTGCAGCGGCATCTTTTCTGTCTATTTTAGACAGACAAGCAAGTGGAACATTGTGTATTGAAACATTGTTCGGAAGGGTTATTTTAGGAGAATTTGAAGGAAAAGCAATAAGCAAAACAGAGCAGCGATTGAATATTATATCAATAGATATCAACCAATTGCATGAATCTCTCAAACGATTATGGCAGTTAGATGACATTGAATTGTTATCAATCAGATCAAAGGAACAAGAACAGGTAGAACAGAATTTCATCAGTACGTATTCACGTGATGATTCTGGTAGGTTTATTGTCACAATTCCTCTAAAGGAATCGGCAGGGGAGATTGGTAGCTCAGAGGAAATTACAAAATGACCTAGGAATAAAACAAAAATATGTTGACTTCATGAGGGAATATGAAAGGATAGGTCACATGACACCAGTGACTGGTGTGACTCGCAGCAGGATGGTATATCACATACCACATCACTGTGTTACAAGGAAGTTTAGGGTCGTATTCGACGCTAGCTGCAGGACGATGAAGGGTATTTCGCTTAACGGATCTGCCAACAATACCTACTTTTGCCTGAAGAACACTCCCTACTTTGCATACAAATCCTGGATCTACTCATATTTTGGACAAAAGTTCTCTATCTTTCCGAATGTTTGTCATCAAGTCTCACCTAAATGCTTCAAAATCCAGTTTCCTTCGTTCCTAGAGCTAGCTGACCAAAGCGAATCCATACGCAATGGATACAGGATGGGAATCAGCCAGCCTTAGCATACACATGCACGCTCGCAGATAAATAACACGTTACACTGTCTTTTTTTACAGAGTCCAACTGTCTTTCATACGAAGCGGCTGTGTTTTTTTTGTCTGCTCTTCTTAAAATTTCTATAAAGATGAATTCAAAGTGTTATAAATGTCTTAAAGTCATATCCGATTTGTTTTTCCTTTGTTTTATGTGGCAAAGACTCCCATTTGGACTGCTGCAATATTAGCAAAATAGACATGAAACTTATAAAATCTAATAAGAATTTATTTTTTAAATGTGATAAGTGCTTGCATATTCCACTGCAAATATGTATCAACAAATTGAGAGATCTCTTGCACCAGTTCGTGAAATATGGGAGTGCTTCATTAAAAATTGCAAGTCTCTTTATACACCATTCGAATACTGTACAATTGACGAACAATTGATGGACTATAGAGGTAATTGTCCATTCAGAATTTATATGGCGTCAAAACCAGACAAATATGGGCTGAAATTTGTAATGATGAACGACGCTCGCACATGGTGCATGATAGACACAATTCCCTATGTTGGTAAGGTTCAAGTTGAAAATAATGAACCAGTGCCTTCTTTTTATGTACGAAAATTGTCTGAAAGTATTCATGGCACTGGAAGGAATATAACAGTGGATAACTTGTTCTCTTCTGTGCCATTATTCCGATGACGATGTTAGGTAATCTTCGTAAAAACAAACGCGAGATTCCACCACAGTTTTTGACCTCGAAAAAAGAAGGTTGTTCCAAATTTGCATTTGATGATAATAAAACTTTGGTTTCATTTGCTCCAAAACAGAATAAGGTAGTCTTGATCCTATCATCAACAAATCACTATTCTGATGATGTGGATCTAGAGTCAGGTAAGGCGCAAATGATCCTAGATTATAACAGTACCAAAGGCGGAACCGATACATTTGATAAATTGTGTCATACCTATACAACGTCCAGAGCTACGCGTCGCTGGCCTATGAGGGTTTTCTTTGGAATGTTGGATCATCTTGGCATAAATGCAATGGTACTTCACGCGACAGAAAAACCAAAAGAGTGTGTGTGACGTGTCGAAAGCCAATATGCGAAGAGCATTGCTCGCTAGATGTGGTAAAGTCGGGTGATATGGAGTTATGTTACCATCCGGTTTCATAACCCCTCCAACACATATTACTCCAATAATAAGGAGATAAATAAATATTGTTGAACCTAAAAAAGTCATGTAAGCCCACAGCCAATGTTTGATGATCCGGGTACTTCCCTTCGATTTTTCCTTTTGTACGTTGGCACTATGGTTTTTGACTTTTCGTCCGTCTTCGCCTTGCATTGTAAATTCATTCTATTCAAGTTCTTTAAATCAAACACCTGTTTGGCTGGATAAAATATAAATCATTTAACGTAGCCTAACTTAAAACTTAAAATCTAAAACTAAAACTTACAAACTAAACTAAAGAGTGTAAACCTTATAAATTACAAACAAATAAAACAAGTGAACAATTAACACAAAATAAAAATAAATTGTGTCGCCCATTGTTTTCAATTTCTTTTCCTTTAGACTACAAGTTGGAAATCGCCAAAGTGTCGGCGCTGATCAAATATTGTACTATTTCGCGATTCATCAGAATATGTTTGCTTGGAATTTAATCCTACACAAATGTAGAATCCCAAAACTACAACACTGGACAAAACGGACGAAATGCATGAAACGACAACACTGGTACGAGACAAAACAGACAGGACGAAAGAAAACACGAACAAAGTCAGTCTAAAAGAACCAACCCTAAGAGTAAGTTGAGTGTGTGCGCACCGTTTTTTTAAAACAAAAAGAGCAAAATAGAATTCAGTCTGACGTAAGCTTTCAGTCGATGCAGTCGGATCTGCAGTAGCCATTGACACATAAATTTTAGAAACGGACAAAGAAAAAGTGAGTACATTTGAAGGGTTTTTTTTTGTGTGTAAGTGATGCGTGTGGTTGAAAAAGTATTTTACGCCAGGTGTTCATTTTAACACAAACAAAAAAAAAAAAAAAAAAAAAAAAAAAAAAAAAAAAAAAAAAAAAAAAAAAAAAAAAAAAAAAAAAAAAAAAAAAAAAAAAAAAAAAAAAAAAAAACCGTAACTGTTGTGTTTTCGTGTTTGCTTATTGCAATAATATTTATAAAAATGTATAAAGAGCTTTTGTCTGGCTCAGCTTCAGCTGTTTATGATAAGCCACAAAACTTAACTTTTTTCTCGACGACGACAGGCGTTCCACGAGGATGCATTCTGAGCCCCATTATCTTTGCACTCTTCATTGATGACATCATTGGAAGCTTACCAGGGGGTGCGAGATTTGCAGGGTTAACTTTGAAGGCTCTTTTGTACGCCGATGATTTAGTCATTTTAACTGATGAACCGAAAACATTCCAGCTAATGATCAATAAACTGGCCGAGTACTGCAGACAATGGGACCTACAGATTAACACTGCGAAATCTAAGGTCATGGTATTTGCCAAAAATCTCCGGAAAAGAGTTGAGAATGAATTTTGGTTTCTTAACAACGAGAGACTTGAAGTCGTTCAAAAATACCCGAAACTGCAAAAAACATTGACTGTGAGGATCACTTCAAGACACACACCAGACGTTTATCAGATGGAGGCTTCAAGGTTTCACTGCCATTCAAGGAAGGCTTTTACCCAGCACTAGGAGCAAGTCAGCAAGGAGTGCTACGACGAGTTCTTAAGCTCGAAAGAAGATTCGACATTAATCCTGAATCGCACAAGGAATACTCAGCCAGTAGAAAATGGTGTACTTATTATCCTCATGCAATGAAGGTCCCGTTATAAATTCTACAACTGGCAAACCTGAGATGATTATGTTCTACAACCAAAATAAAGGCGGTGTCGACACGTTTGATCAGATGTGCTCTTCCATGTCTTGTTCTAGAAAGTCAAACAGATGGCCAATGACAATGTTAAATGGCGTTTTAAACATAGCCTTTGTTTGTGAAATCTGAAACGGGTTAGTCAGCTCATTCTATCATTCAACGAAAATATATTAAATTAAAAAAAAAAAAAAAAGAAATAAAAAAGTTCAGCATTCCGGTAGGCGGGATCTTATAATAGAACAAATTTATACGGAACTCTCTGATCATTCTAAAAATCGTAGCTTTGAGGACGGTGCGTTTTTGACGGTCATAGTCGGCGAATCGAGACTGGGCTGGCTCAGCGTTTCTTTTGATTTGGGGAATATCTGGACTTAGTAGCGAAATATCGCTGCTGAATTCCTTGGGAGAATTAGTCACCATTAAACGACATCGGTTGACTGGGATCTTGGGGTCTATTCTTCAAGAAAGTATGGAGCCGCTCGCCTGCATTGTGTGGTTGAGAGCAGTGTTAATATCACTACTTTACCTAAGCCACCGAATTAACGAAACGCAGTTCATGAGTACCTGTGATGAAAAAGGTATTAAGACTCAATATTCGACGAAAAAAAAATCAAAAACCTCATCTAAAAATGTAGTTATCTGTATGTCATGTCGTGTCGTGCCAGAAGAAAAAGAAGAAGATGATGAGCTTAAGAAGAAACAGAAGCTGGTAGTCCGAGTTATGTTTATATAAATAAAAGGAAAAGTGTTCTGAATACATAATCTCCTGCCCGTAAAAGGATTATAACATCAATTTTGTCTAACTATTATTTAAGTGGCGTTGAAGTTTTTGTTGTGAAACAATACGATTTTTTTTCTTGTATAAGGTTTTTTTCTTCATTCATTCATTTTTCATTTTGCTATCCAATTTGTTTGTATGTGAAAGTGAAATAGACCATTAAATTTTGTTTTAAGAACTAGTACTCCTCTAAAGAGCTCTATCGAGGCAGGGAAAGTTGAAAGTTATCTATTATATAAGTTAACAAATAAATCAGCAAATTCCAAACAACATCATTCCCACAGGAAATGCTGACATAGGTTACCACACTTTGAACATCGTTCGGACTCGTACACCCAACACCAAACCAACAAGGCAACCAACCACAACACCTTCCAACCAAACCAAACACCTTACCGTGCACATTCCTTCACGTTCCTACACTTTCCCACAGCATTAGCATTAAGTTCAATAAATAAAGAGGTTCGCCTCCATAAAAATATTTTTTTTTATAATTTAAATAAGAGTAATTTATTAATTGGAGCCCGAGCAGGGACTACTGGAAAAAAGTGAAAAGTACTAACGGTGGTTCATTAATAACCCTAACGTAGTGTTTGTTTTGAAAACTCAACCCCACAGTCTTCGGTAAAAATCCTTAAGTATCTAGTGTTAACTTTTACTTAAAAAAAAAAAGATATACTAAGTCCTCAAGTAGTACAAGTACAATATCGGCCAGTAATCCACGCGTGTGTAAAATACGCGAGCAATATAAACAGTTTAAGGAGTGTAAAATACCTGAACAATATAAACAGTTTAAGGTGTGTAAAATACCCGAACAATATAAACAGTTCAAGTGCATCCAGGAAGTTGGAGAAAAGAGGCCAAGAAGGAAGAATCAAACTAGCCGCTCCATCATCATTATCTTCAGCATACAGCCTAAAACGATGAAGTTCCTGATTTTTATATTATTCACAACAGCCATCTACGCTGAGGTCCAGATCTTGAATTATACTAAATCACAGGTAGTTGTGATAAAAACAGGAACCACGAAAATTCAGACAGTAACTGTCTGGTCATCAACCGATGACCGAGAAAATAAACCCTTCATCAGGGTCATCGCTGACACATCATTTGTGTCTACCAAATACTTGGTGCCCTCCGCACCCACCACCAGCCGAGCATCATCATTTCATAAATTCCATTCGATGGCCATCGAATTGCGACACATTTTGATGCCACCTTCGGGTATATCTATAGCGATAGATATCACCATGCAAGCCAGCGACGATGGATACTTTTCTATCGGCTACACATCACCCAACGAAATCGTCACCCACGGGCCAGTGACGATAAGAGATACTTTTCTGTGCACAAGGTACACAGGCACACATACTCCGTATAGTCATATGAGGGATCGTATACAGTGGATAGCATAGCATGGCACCATGGGTTGCTAACAGTCTGGACTATGGATACCAGATACTTATTGTCGCCAACCGATCGTTGCTGCCCTATATTTTGCATGGATAAATATAGCAGTGCACTGGAGGTTCGAGTATAGTTCTTGGAAGAACAAATAAACAACTCAACGTTGATGGCTTACCCTCAGTGACTATCCCACGGATCATGGCAATAGCTGCTGGTGTCGGCACATTCTTTCTGGTGTGCCGTTGGATATCGAAGGCGTGGGCATGGTACCAGCTACTGGACTCTCTTCACCTATGGGAGCTGTGGTGACGCTGCATTTTTGGACACTGGCTGGTGGCTTCGAGGCCATGACTTGGACTTGGTCTTGGCAGTCATTCTAGAATCGTTCTTAGCATCGTTATCATTTTGGACATTGAGACTCGTGGAGTTCATACGACTTGGTCGCGCTTTGGTAGTTAATAAAGAAACCCATTTGTAAATAATTGAATAAACCAAATTGTACTTAGTAAATTAACTTGGTGTTGGCAGAGTGCCTTTTTAAACTTGGAACCTTTCTTTTAGTACCCCGACCCCTGTGTTCGGAAGTTTAATTCCCCGACAGTAACCCTTAAAATAGTACACGACATCGATCTGCAAATATGCTAAAACAGAAAAGCTCGCTAGACTTCATAGGCAGTGCTTGGAAATGGATTGCGGGCAATCCTGACCATTAAGATTTCAATATAATTAAGAGAAAAATTAATAAAGTTTTAAAAAACAACAACGATCAAGTTTTTTTAAATAAGGTATCAATAGACAAAATTAATGAACTTAACAATGTAACCAACAAAATTTTAGTACAACTTAAAAACAGTAATAAGTTTAAGGAAAATATTATATCTACTTAATTACCAATACAAGATAAGGCTTATAAAAGAAGAATTATTAAACATAGAGTATGTGGCAACACTTCCAGAAGAACAAAAGAAAAATGAAAAAAATGTATATACGAATAAGGAGAGATTATATATAGATGGATAGACTGCCGGTTAGGTAGGGGAAATGTTAAATAAAAATGCTCAGTTGTTGTGTTAATCCGAAACGAAAAGGACGTGTTTTATTTTCAGTGCTAGACGGACTCAATAAAATTCAAAGAAAGACTATTTAAACTTATATAGACAAACGAGAGCTTGCAATCTCAGAAGTGGGATAGTGACCTAAGCCCATCGCGAAAATATAATTTAAAAACGAAAGTCCATCGCGAAAACATAATTAAAAAAAAAAAAAAAACGAAAGTCCATCGCGAAAAAAAAAATAATATAAACCCTTAGACATTCCTATGAGGTAAGAAAATAAAAAGAAAGAAGAAACAAAAACTGAACGTGAACTGACTTGCAGTGCATACCCACAAAAGAAAAAAAAAACATAATAAAACGAATTCCCTAGTGCTAAAGGAACCGACGCTACAAAAATTTAAATAACGATAGTCTCTAACCGAAATATAACACACCAACAATCATGCCTAACAACGAGACGCACGTCGACAGATACAAGAAATATACAGCCGTCCAGCTGCGATCGTGGTTGGAGAAGCTAAACCAAAAAACTACAGGCACCAAAGCTGAATTAATTTTACGATTGTTGTCGGTGTCTGAGACACAACGTGGCGAATTTCCACCACTACAAGCTAAAGGGTTGCAACCAGATGACGACGTTAACAATTCAGATGACTCGGAAATATATACAGACAGTGTGAGCGAGGTAGCGTTGATGATGGCAAAAAGGGGTAAGGAAAACGATAGCACGCAGATAGATGAGAGGCAACAGACAGATGAGCGAACTAAGGAGAGGACAAAAGGAATTAACAATGAGCGACAAGTTTATGCTGAAGAGACTGCTGACGATGATTACTATTTCCACGAGAAAATAATAATGGCGAACAAACTTGGTATAACTGAAGAGGAGGAGATAGTTGAGAATCTCGTTGATGGTATACCGAACACTCAACTACGGGCACAAGCACGAATGCAATGTTTTGTCACCAGGCAACAATTGGCAGAGTCATTCAGACAGATAGAGTTACACAAAGCCAGGGTGGCCCCGATCAATCTTGGTCCATCAACATCACGAGGATTTGCAAGTACTATGAAGCAAGAACCTAAGGCGACCAGATGTTACAACTGTAACTCTATAGGACACTATGCATCGGAGTGTCGTAAGCCGAAGCGTCTACCAGGAGCTTGCCATGTGTGTGGTCAACTGGGGCACTTGGCAGCCGTATGCCCGGACCGAAAGGCACTACTCCTAGCGAGTTACTGTTCGGTGTTATACAAAAGGGAATAGTTATAGATTTTTTAAAAGAAACGTTAGAGGAAAATCTGAAGAATGATGAAATACCAAAAGAACGGGACTTCAAGCAGTTGAGAGAAAAAGCGGGACAAGAGATAGTTAAAGCACAGGAATATAATAAAAGAATGAAAGATCGAACGAGAGTGGATAGAAAGTATGAGGAAGGAAATTATGTAATGATTAAAAATTACATTAGTACACCTGGTGCATGTAAAAAGATAGCTCCGAAATTTAAGAGACCCTATAGGATAGCGAAAGTTTTGTCCAATGATAGATATTTATTGAAGGACGTAGAAGGTTTTCAACTTAGTCAAATACCGTACGAAGGGATATGGGAAGTGGCAAATATTAAACCTTGGATAGATTCAGTAACTGGTGTAATCGGGACGATTAAGTGTCAGGAAGGCCGAGTTGTGGCAACACTTCCAGAAGAACAAAAGAAAAATGAAAAAAATGTATATACGAATAAGAAGAGATTATATATAGATGGATAGACTGCCGGTTAGGTAGGGGAAATGTTAAATAAAAATGCTCAGGTGTTGTGTTAATCCGAAACGAAAAGGACGTGTTTTATTTTCAGTGCTAGACGGACTCAATAAAATTCAAAGAAAGACTATTTAAACTTATATAGACAAACGAGAGCTTACAAGTATGCAATTCATTGGGCAAGAAATGGCATTGTAAATTCATATATTCTTTCAATGTCCGAAATTAATGTAATAAAAAATATATTAGAGTTACGTCTGACACTCAACCTATATCCAACATCCCGTTACCCCTTACACACATACACACCCCTTTGCCTAACGGCATAATTTCCAAAGCCATAACGGTTTCCCACCATTTTTGCTTATCTAGCAAAACATATATTAAACAGATACATTTGACGCAAATGAAATATGAATACTTTAAAAACGAGTGCATTGCATTCCTGTGGGAATTATTTCAAGCTGATATATCCCGATACCTGGTGGAAGAGTTCGGTAATAGATTTTAAGTTAGTCTTAATCCTACACTCCATACTAGAGCTGTGCCTGCCAATGGTTCATTTTGAAAGACCGAATCAATCAATGATTGATTGGTTCAAGGATTCGATCTTTTCAATCAATCGTTCATTCAATCAATATCATTTCTTATCCAGCCGTTTCGTTCTGAACGGAATAAAGACCGATACGAAATATTTTGAATCGTTCATTCAACTAAAATATTTTGTTTCCAATCGTTTCGTTCACACCGAGACCGAAACAATGTGAAAAAGAACGAAAGTTTTGTTTTATCTACTTATTTACGCCATCTTCCATATTATCTGAGTGAAATACGGTTTAATTTGATTGATTTGAAATTTTTAATTTATTGATAGACTACTTAAGAAGCCACTAAAATTTATTCTTTTGGTAGGTTTAAATTTGAGCTTAAACTCTAATATATGTACATTTATATGATTTTTTTTTTTTTTAAGTAGGACAAAATATGTCGAATGATTTGAATAGGAAAAGAAGTGCAATTTGGATGCATTTTTCTTTGTTAAATGAAAACAAAGCCAAATGCAGCTTTTGCCAAAGCGTAATTAGTTTTAACGGTGGTGCAACTGGAAATTTGGGAAGGCATTTGAGGACAAAACATGTTGGGGTCAATGTTGACAGAGGAAGGTATCTTGCTGAACCAAGTTTTTCCTCCATACAGCGATCCGACACCGACACAAACCTCCAATTTCCAATTTCAGGTAGAATTCAGCAAATAAAACTACAAAAACAATATCACTTCTTATTTCACTTTCAATAATCTTCCAGCCCCCACTACTTCAACAACAATTTCCATCTCTACTATTTCTACAAATTCTGCTGCTACTAGCAACCAAATGTCAACAACAGCTAGACAGACAAGCATTTCATCTTTTGTTAGAAGACCGATTTCCCTTACATTTTCGAAACAGCTTGACGAACAGCTTACAAAAACAATTGTCAAACACTTCCATCCATTTTCCATGGTCAAGGAAAAAGAATTTAAGGAATTTGTCACAATGCTTTGTCTCAATTACCAAATGCCTTCGAGAAAAAATGTGTCAAATTCCTTAATTCCTCGAATGTTTACTGAAACAAAGCTAAAAGTTCAGGAAATGTTAGCGTCGGTGGAAGCTGTGTGTGTCACAACAGACGGGTGGACCTCAATAACACAGCAAAGCTACATAGGTATGACGGTCCATTTCCTCAAAGAGGACAGTGACACGTTAATGTTAATGTTAAAGTCAAGCCTCTTAGGATGCATACCGTATGACGAGAGCCATACTATTTGGGAATTTGGGAAACCTTATTTTAACAGAACTGCAAAGTTGGGGTCTTGCAGACAAAGTTGCCTATGTTGTGACGGACAATGCCTCCAACATTGTTGGTGCAGTGAAAACAAATAAATGGCCTCATTTCCCATGCTTTGCTCATACCTTAAACCTGGTTCTTGGAGAAGGGATCTCATTACTTGATACCCAGCTGGGTAAAATAAAAGCAATAGTTGCTTTCTTCAAAAAAATCTTAAGAGCTACCGTCAAACTGGTGAGCATGCAAAAGGAACTTCATCTCCCAGAACTTAAATTGAAGCAGTCTTACATTACACGGTGGAACTCTACGTATGAAATGCTTTCAAGAAAAATTCAAGTTAAATCCGCCGTGCTAGCAGTGCTTGCTATTGAAAATCCAGAGTTGAACTCTTTAAGCACAAATGAGTGGAAAACTTTGGAAAAGGCGATGGAAGTTTTCAAAAATTTTCAAGCCATCACGGAGGAAATTTCAGAGGAAAAAAACGTCACACTTTTCCAAAACAATGCTGATGATAAAAGCAATAAAAAATCATCTTAGCAAAAGGTCAATGGCAAACCACAGTTTTGAATTTGATGAAAAGATTGACCAAATGTTGTCCACGCTTTCAAACGCCATTCATTCCAGATTTAAATATTTAGACAATTTCGTGGAAGAACGAGTCGCACAAGCCACATTTCTTGATCCAAGATTTAAAAAGTTTGAATTCTCTAACACAAGAAGTTATGAGAAATGCTTAGGAGACTTAAAATCGAAAACTTTGGCGCCTGGCTCTACTAACAACTTAAACTTTTTAGAAGAACACAGTATATCACTCCAGGAATCATTAACAGCACGTGAAAAAAATTCACTTATTTGGGAAGATTTTGATTCATGTGTTGACACCATAATAAGTAATCCAAACCAACGTATAGCTAGTATAATTGAAATCGACAAGTATGAAAATGAGCCGCTGATAAGAAGAAACGAAGACCCTCTTAAATGGTGGAGTGACCGCAAGCACATTTACCCTCGCTTGTATAGACTTGCCCTGCGCAGGCTGTGTATAGTTTGCTACTAGTGTACCCTGCGAAAGGGTGTTTTCAAAAGCAGGGCTTACCGTTGAAAACAGGCACAGCAGCTTAAAACCTGCAAAAGCAGCCCAAACTATATTCTTAAATTACAATCTGTAATTTTTTATTTAACCACTTTTCTAAAATTCAAAAAAAGGAACAATCTACGAGTTACGCGATTTTATCGCCAAAACACATCTATCAGTGTATAAAAGTAAGTCCACGGAGTGGCATAGCAAACTAACTACTTATTACGAAGGTATTCGTCAATCTTGTTGTGTCACAAGAGATAAGTAAAGATCTGGAGCTAGAATGTCCAGATACAATAGAAATAACAATATGCGAGGAAATAATGGTAATGCCAACCAAGATGGCTTTAATAGTTGGAGGCAGCAACAACTACCTCCACAGTTTCAACAACAGCAACAGTACCAACAGCCAGCCGCTAATTTTGAACGTCCGATGCAGCGAAGACCGTTCAACCAAGCGCGCAGAGGCGGAATATCTAGGCCTAGAGAAAACATCAGGTCTCCAGTTGTTGCCGTTGACTCACTACCTACTGGTCAGCACCTCTCAAAGACCAGCTCGGATCTTAAAAATGATCCTCTATATCTTGAGGCCTTTTTCCCGACTCCTTCGGAAGAGCTACGACCTGTAGCTGAAGAGTTGAACCACTTCACCGGGTTTAGTGGTTTCTCTACTCTAGTGAAAGAGAGCTACGAAAATTTTTGTGCTCACAACCTCAATTTTAAAAGGTCCATAAGTTTATCGACCTATAACTACTATCTTACAGTTCTTGCTTGGGCAAGAGTTTTGTACATCAAGCGAATGAATAGGTATCGCTTGACAACCGACGATTTTAATTTTTTGATTTTATAATTTTTTGTTACTTACCGTCTAAATAAAACTTTTGACACAGCTCTACACTCTACCTGGAAGGTGCAGCCTTGCTATGGACAGCGGCTTTCCTTGTAGATTTTAATTGAATTTTAAATTGATAAAAATAAGGAAACAAATATTATAAAATCAAAGAAATAAATAAATTTAAATAAATAAATGAAAATAAATAAATGAAAATAAATAAATGAAAAAAAAAATAAATAATAATGTTAAACCGTAAAAGAAACGCGAGTTTATCTACTTAAAGTTCGTATAAGAACAAAATAAGTAAGAAGCGCGAGTTTAACTATTACAACTCTACTTAAGAACAACATTTAATAAAAACGCGAGAATAAAGTGCAACTAGCAAATAGAGAAGTGAGAAATAAAAATATATGGACATAGAAGAATACTCAACTCTACTAAAAAAGATATCATTGAACGAAATGGAAACAAAAACCTACCCATCAGCGGAAGTTGCAGCAGCAGCAGCGGCAAGGACGTCAAGATTAACAGGCTTAACTACACCACCGGTAACACCCTTAGCAATAAATTTAGATCCTTTAAAATATTTAAATAACTTAAACAAGTATGATGGGAATAGGGAAAATCTATATAATTTTTTAGATTTCTGGCTGTAATATTGCTAACAATGTTGGTGATTTTAATGCTGCTAATGATGTTACTAAAAATGCGGATGAAGATCTTGTTATAATTACTCCTTCAATCCATGTTGTTCCTGGTGATGATATTGATACTGCCGAAGCTGCGGAGGGTGTCGTAGCGTCTGTGGGTGAAAATGTTGTTGCTGTTGATGCTGCTGCTGTTGATGTTGCTGCTGCTGATAGTGCTAAAGTTGTTGACGTTGCTGCTGGAGAACAAGGTACTATTGAGAAGCGTCTTAAGAGCACTCGCGTGATTTCCGGTTTATAGCCCTTAGTATTATTTTGTTCTTTTTTTTTAAATAATTTTCTATATTTATTTTCATAAAATTTTATTACACCCTTAAGGTTTATATAATTTCACAAAAGCTATCTCAGTAGTCTCCTATTTAAAAATAATGCAAGTAACATAACATGTATACCTAAATAGTCTCATCGTTTGTATGTGAAATTTGATATAAAAGGAGACGCTGAAACGAACTATATTCATTCTTTCTACTGCTGCGGATGGAGATAGTCGCAACAGGTAAATACTCTAAGGCAATTTTCTCGGAGATTATTTTTTGTGACGTCTTATAAGCATATTTCTCTGTTTCATTAACACTTGTGGCCATATTCCAAGGGTGTGGTGGAACAGTGGATACGCTTCCAAAGCATTTATTCGATGTATTAAAAACCCAAAGTTTAACTTATTAAATAAAAAGAAATAAAATACGAACAGTTTTTTTATTATTTCAAAAGAAACCCTAATACTACATTACAGGTTCTAATATCCAGAATAGTGAACTATTATATTAGTTCACACAAATTTAAAATGGTTTCACCTGTCAAAGTTCAGTCCATCCACTTCGACCTATTCTATTATTAGTTATCTTTCATCAAATTTAAATGTGAACTCTTCAAATTTTAAATGCTACAAGCTTCTAAAAAATGGATCTGATGCAAACATTAGATTTGTTTGCTTAAAAATCGGAATTCCTGCTGAATTTGCAAAATCTGTTTTTGGCCTTACGGAATAAAGATTCGTAAATTTGACAACATTCCAAAAAACAGTATCGCCGATGGAGAAATAAAGAACACAAAAGATTCTCCATCCAATTCTGATTGTCTGAATAAAGTGCAAGTAAAATTGTGTTTCTTGCAAGACTTATTTTTGTTTGGAACATGCAATAATGGTTTGTCCCGACTGCCACGAAAAAACCTCTGGTGGTGAACGTTAATTATTTATTGTTCCTTTACATTTTAGCTTTAAGTTTATGAAGTTTTTGTTTTTTGTTTAAAAAAAAAAAAAAATTCAAGTTTTTGTATACCCTATATGAAAAAGTGCATTTTTTAAGAGGCTTAATAAAAAGACTGCCATTTATTTATTAAATGCAAGAACTAAAAAAAACTTGTATTATTTCGTTAACAATATATCACTACTGATGTTGAACAAATTTTACAAAAATATTCGAAGTAGAAGAGAAACTACGGGCTCATGAGTTTCGGTCCCAGAGACCGTACGCGGGTATACGTGTTATTTTTTTTGACGCGGGTATAGGAAGGTTAACTACACATCCAATAACACCCTTAGCAATAAATTTAGATCCTTTAAAATATTTAAATAACTTAAACAAGTATGATGGGAATGGGAATTTGTCGATTTTGAGTTAAGTATACAGAACGAACCGCAAAAAAAAATACTAATTGTCTATCAAACCGTCATAAGTATAACTATTAAACTGACATCAAGAGGGCGTAAGTGTGGTTTTGCATTTATGGTAACATCCCTGATCTTTTTTCCAGTAAAATGGCTTTTTTTTTAGTTTTATCTCAGTCTTCACTGTGAGTGGTTGTGTTTGTTCCTGGAGAAAAGTCATAACAAAAAAATGTCAGACTGCACCGAAACAAACCTTTAAGTTTTGTTTTTTTTTTATTTTTGACATTTTTTATTTGTAACACTTTGCTTTAAAAAAATATAAATTCGTGATAAATTAGCATCTGGAAAAGTGACACTTTTTGTTTGTGTCATTTTGCTGCCAAATTTCAGTCAATTATTTTTGTGGTTAAAAGTTTCAATTTGCGTTAAGTCATTTTACCTTGGAATTAAACTAGTTGATGAAACGCAAATATCTTTTTATTACTTTGAAAAGTGTCACTTTACCAATATCCTAGGAATTATTTTTTTTACCTCATAGACTATCATCTTATCGTCAACAATTTGTGTGTTTGTTTAGATTGCCTACTCGATCAGAATTACTTGTTAAGCTGGCACGCAGTAAGAATAACAACAGTTCACAAGAATGGACGATTTCTAGTCATGAAAACCCATCATATCAAAATGTCCCGCAAAATTTTTGCAATGCAACGAGTATAACCGTCGAAAAAACTGTAAGTAATAAATTTTATAGCTTTCACGTATAATATTATTACATTATACTGTAAGTTATTTGAGTTCTTTTGAGGATCCGGCTCTTACGTAAAAAAAAACTATTTGGAAATACATATTTAAAAAAAAAATCCCCTATTTTTTTTCGTGTTACTTTTTTTAAATTATTTTCAAATAATTTTTCTACCTAAGAGCTTTATCTAAAAATAACACATTCTGCTATTACATAGTTAGATCTGTGGTTTGCTGTTCTTTGATAATGTATTCTTATCGTCTGATAATTACTTTCAGAACCAAGGTCAATCTTCAAATCAACTTGGATCACCTAAACTTGAAATTGCTTCCGTTTTACCATCTCTTGGCTGCGACTTATCTACAAAATTAGTCTGTACAGATATGGAGCACAATACAGCTTCTGGAAGTGTTCAGATGAATTCGCATACCCCAACTTTCGATGAAAAAACTTCTGTTCCGGGATTGTAGCAGCACCATCGCCAGTGGCTCTCGTTTAATAACCAATAATTCTCAAAGTGACTTATCCTCAGACTCAACTTCAGATTCCGAACTTGGAGACTTTTCAGCAGATGATGACTGCAAAGACCCAAATTGAAATAGAATCCACCGAAAAAGAAAAGCCCAGCTTCCGAAAAAGGAAAAATCGTAAAAATGAATGGACAAGAACTAAAGCAAAGATTGCAAGGAACTTTGAAAAATCATATGTTTCTAGTTCCAAAACTCAGAGAATAATTGAAGAAAGAAGGATGGGTCCTGTTTGTAAGTGCCGTCTTGGGTGTTCATCGAAAATAAATGAAGAGAACAGATTAAAATTATTCAGCAAATACTGGGACTATGGATGTACAGAAAAACAACGAAACTTTATTGCAGCTTCAATGATTGCAATAAAACCTAAATACAGGTATACTCGAGTACGATTTGAAGAAGGTTCTACTTCCAATACCAGAAAGCCTCGACAAATCAACAATGCATTTTATTTCAACGTTGAAAACTCAAGAATTAGAATCTGCAAAAATTTCTTCAAATCAACTCTGGGAATTAACGACAGGCCTATTAGAACCGTACTAGATAAAAAAGACCAATATGTCACTAATATGGTCGAATCTGATTTAAGGGGTAAGCAAACCCCTTCGAATAAAACTAATGACAGTATCCTTAAAGGAATTAAGGATCATATTGACGAAATACCACGCATTCCAAGCCATTATTGCAGAGCAAACTCAAATAAAGAGAACGTTGATGGAGGTATGAGTGTTGCGGAGATACACCGAAACTACGTTGAACAGTGCAATGCTAAAAAAGTAAAATTAAAATCAGTGAGTGAGATCCTGCCAAAAATAATCAGCCAAGGTATTTCGCAAGACGAAAGAAGGAGCAACACATCGATTATCCCGATCCGTCACGATCACGAAAGGATCGCACTTACTATATTTCGAAACATTCGGCTTATCAAAACATTCAATGTTTCGAATTGACTTTGGCGACTTGTTATTAAACAATTTACCAAATCGTTGTAACCTTCGATTGAGAGATATTCCCGATTGAGTGTGTCTTCAAATTCTTTAAAATCTTTTGGTTTAGCGGTTTGTACCAAATCAAGTGCATCTTCCCTTAATTTAGTTTGGAGAATTTGCAGGAAGACTTTTTCATCTTCGTTCGGGATATGGTCTATCACAGGCCTAATACATGTAAGGAATGTTTGGAATTTTTGAGCTATTCTTGCGTCTGTACCTCCAGAGAATTCTGGGATACCATGGGAGAGGTTTAACAGTTTTTCGAATCCAAGAGAGGTTTGAGGTTTTCTGTTCGGTCGGTTTGAGTTCAAATTTATTGATCAGATTTTTCTTGGGTGTATTTGCTTTTGGGGCATTTCACGTGAAGCGGACAACGAAAAAAGTGATGGGTGTTGAAATTCATTCATCTTTGTGTTATTTATACTTCATTTGGATCTAAAAATACATTTTGAAGGATTTTGAATTTTGAGGTCTGGTACTCCAGTTATGGGCTTGTAAACTTTCGACAAGCAATGAGTAATGGTTTTTAAGAAAAATGTTGATAAATTAAAAGAAGCAATATAAAAATAATTTTAATAGTTGAATATATGGTAAAACAGATGTTCTTTTTTATTTATGAAATCTAAACCGGAAATGAAATTTTTTCTTATATATAAAACCGGAAGTTAACATTTCAAATAAAATTTTGGTAAACTTGGCCCATTTTTATATTTTTTTTTTATGTCTCAAATAAAAGCCCATATATTAGAGAAAATACATGCCAAGTTTCAGAGTGGGATATCCATACGTTTAGAAGATACATAATTTTTAGTGCGTGGACCTCGTGCAAAAAACAGATTTATTATATCTATAGAAAACCGGATGTTGGCGATTCAATTTTAATTTTAAGTAGCTTAGACCATTTTGATATTTGTTTTCTTTTCTCTTATTGTTCTTTATATAATAAAGATTCTAAATACCAAGTTTGAAGATGGGATCTCCATTCATTTAGAAGTTACATATTTTTTAGTGCTAAGGTGGCAACTTCGTGTCATGCGATAAGCCCCTCTTAGTCTAGCTTTCTTGCCTTCTCATAGTATGAAGAGACGCCATCTGTTAGCAGTGTAACTTAAATGCTAGAAAAAGAAAGATATAATATGCGGCCACGTTACAATAATTTGTGTTGTATGTTTTTTTGATTTAAGTTCTTGCTTTAAATGAATACAACGTTTAGTTAGTTCGCACTTGAATTTAAGTTTAATAATAAATAACACAGACCCACAAAAAAAAAACTTCTCTGACTCTGGCATGTGAACATGTGTCTCATAGGTTTTTCGGGTCGCTGATTTCAAATCCGGGGTCCGTTTGACTCAATCAGGTCAGGTTTAAGGGCATTTGAAGGTCAAATCGCTAAATATTCGTTTACAAATCTGAAAACCTATATATATATGTTTTTGGCATCGCTGAATTCGAATTTGGGCTTTTTTTGACCCCAACATGTAAAGGTCAAGGTCAAACGAAGGTCAAACCTCTGCAATCTAACGATATGATATTTTTGACCCCAGATTCTGAAAGAACGTAAAATTTTACGTGCAAATATGTGTTGACTTTTTTTTACCGACCTATGTCATGTAGCGGTCATCCAAAATAAGACTCGTTTCTTAGATTTTGGCCTATGTATTGGCTGTGAATTGGCTACTTCTGAAGTTATATGGATACCTTCAAATGACCTAGAGTCTTCAAAATGGTATTAAACGCACCTTATATTCGGATTCAGTGACTCCAAAAACATAAGAATCAACTGGTTCGAGAGCCCAAATCCCGATTTACTGTTGATACACCAGCCGAGAGATCCAAAAGGAGTATTTGACCTTGAAATATCTTCCAGAGGTCATTCCAACCAACAGATCTAGATGAATTTAGATGTAAAATTTTACGTTCTTTCAGAATCGGGGTCAAAAATATCATATCGTTAGATTGCAGAGGTTTGACCTTCGTTTGACCTTGACCTTTACATGTTGGGGTCAAAAAAAGCCCAAATTCGAATTCAGCGATGCCAAAAACATATATATATAGGTTTTCAGATTTGTAAACGAATATTTAGCGATTTGACCTTCAAATGCCCTTAAACCTGACCTGATTGAGTCAAACGGACCCCGGATTTGAAATCAGCGACCCGAAAAACCTATGAGACACATGTTCACATCCCAGAGTCAGAGAAGTTTTTTTTTGTGGGTCTGTGTTATTTATTATTAAACTTAAATTCAAGTGCGAACTAACTAAACGTTGTATTCATTTAAAGCAAGAACTTAAATCAAAAAAACATACAACACAAATTATTGTAACGTGGCCGCATATTATATCTTTCTTTTTCTAGCATTTAAGTTACACTGCTAACAGATGGCGTCTCTTCATACTATGAGAAGGCAAGAAAGCTAGACTAAGAGGAGCTTATCGCATGACACGAAGTTGCCACCTTAGCACTAAAAAATATGTAACTTCTAAATGAATGGAGATCCCATCTTCAAACTTGGTATTTAGAATCTTTATTATATAAAGAACAATAAGAGAAAAGAAAACAAGTATCAAAATGGTCTAAGCTACTTAAAATTAAAATTGAATCGCCAACATCCGGTTTTCTATAGATATAATAAATCTGTTTTTTGCACGAGGTCCACGCACTAAAAATTATGTATCTTCTAAACGTATGGGTATCCCACTCTGAAACTTGGCATGTAATTTCTCTAATATATGGGCTTTATTTTGAGACATAAAAAAAAAATATAAAAATGGGCCAAGTTTGCCAAAATTTTATTTGAAATGTTAACTTCCGGTTTTATATATAAGAAAAAATTTCATTTCCGGTTTAGATTTCATAAATAAAAAGAACATCTGTTTTACCATATATTCAACTATTAAAATTATTTTTATATTGCTTCTTTTAATTTATCAACATTTTTCTTAAAAACCATTACTCATTGCTTGTCGAAAGTTTACAAGCCCATAACTGGAGTACCAGACCTCAAAATTCAAAATCCTTCAAAATGTATTTTTAGATCCAAATGAAGTATAAATAACACAAAGATGAATGAATTTCAACACCCATCACTTTTTTCGTTGTCCGCTTCACGTGAAATGCCCCTTTTGTTATTTCTGCCGATAGTGACATTAATGGGTGGTTATTCTTGGAAGGGGTGCTTATCCTTTCTCTTAACTTTTTAACGTCCCCTTTTAGAAATTGTATCTGACTGACATAGACCAAATTTTGCTCTTTGAATTTGTTAGCTGCGCTAGCCAAATCAGATTCCTTAGCTTTGTATGAGCTAAGATCTATCTTGATGGCCTTCCTCTTTTTTGGATTCAAGAGTAGTCAGCTGTTTTTCTAATTTGGTTATGGTTGCTTCAGCTTGCTGGTTGGTTTGTTCAGCCTCTAGTTGATTCTTTCTTAGCTTGGCTTGAACTGTTTTTTGACTTTTAATCTCGTTCTTGAGATTTACCAGTCTATTTTATCGTTCCTCTTGTTGCCTTTTTACAGCATCAATATAAATAGTGAGGAAAGCGTCAGTAGTAGTTTCAAGTCTATTGTACTGACCCCACTGTATACTGAGTTGATCAAATTAGTAAGTGATAGACTTCCTTATCCACTAGTGATTTCAATTCACTTAGTAAGGCTAGGACCGCACTTGCGATTTCAATCGCACGATTTTTTAGTCGCAAAAATAGAACACATGAATTTAAATGAGAATGAACGCACTTGCTACCAACAAATCATGACGATTTAAAAGTCGCAATTTGTTTCATTTTTCTTGCGATGCGATTGTCGTAAACTTGAATGAAACACATGTACTCAAACGGATATGCCCACACTTGCGATTTAAATTACTACGACTTAAAAATCGTAGTCGCAAAGAGAAATTGGCATGCACGCACTTGCGATTTTTAATCCACGATTTTTTAGTCGCAAAAAGTAAGACACATGGCTTTAAATGTGAATGCACGCACATGCGACTTAAAAATCGTAGCGATTATAAAAATGAAACAAGTTCTATTTTGTCAAGCGATTTTTCTGTCGCTTACTTATTTGTAGCAAATGCGTGCACTCACATAAGAAGTAGTGTGTTTCATTTTTTGCGATTAAATAATCGCGCGCAAAAAATCGCAAGTGCGTGCATGACAATAATTTGTATCGACTACGACTTTTTAATCGCTTCGACAAAAAATCGCAAGTGTGGTCCTAGCCTAAGGTAGTATTGAAATTTTGTATCTGCTGAATTTGATCTTTTTTTTCTCTTTCTAATTGCTGGATTTCATCTAGGATTGGGATCCATAAACCGAGAGAAAAAAAATGTCACAAGAAATAGATGAAAACTAAAAGAATTCAAGTTGCCAAAAAGACAAAAACAAAATTCATCGACAAGAATAGAGGAAAAAGAAATGATGTAAATAAAAAAGATTTTTTTTTGTTTTGAATATATTTTGCTTAAGTATTCAATAAATTTTCCAACGAGAAGAACGGAAGAACGACAAAGTCTAAGAAGATTTTTTTTTTGAAGAGAAACAATTCCATCCTCGTTATGGTTCGGATGATGTTCCTGAAGTTGAGTAGACTTCAGGTTTTTAAGACTTTTAGACGCACCATCTTACCGGCTGCGACAAAATGTTATACTTCATTATATAACAGAGGGATGCAGAAGTCTTTGTTTTACAAATATTATTTTATCTAAATGTAGTGAATGATTATGGAAGTCAAAGGCCACAAATATAGTTGAGCAAAACTTTCTTTAGCTGTTTTTATGTTTTTACTAAATAAGTACTGTCAACCATAATAATCATATTTTATGTATGTGGGATAGGGAAAGACCCAGGCATACGAACAACAAGACAAACTAAGACATACGCAGAACGAGACATACAAAGACACACAAAGGACAAACGAACCAAGACAAAACGAAATACGCGTCCCTCTCATATCGATTCACATTTCCTTGAACAAAATAGTCAGTCGTATTCGAACGTGAAAGAGTTGAGATCAACCAGAGAAGAATTGTTCCTCTCCTACATAAATTCATGTTGATTCGTTATAAATAATTGAAGTTTGTTTTAATAAAGTATAAGTAAATGTGAACCCGGTACTTTCATTTCCCTACAAATGGGGGCTCGTCCGGGAATAGTGCCGCGGGTGTTTGCCGTAGTTGTGCACAAGTTCTATCTCGCGAATGACAGAAAATGCTTTAAATGTGGGGAAACAGCGCATATCGGAAGAGATAGAAAACGGGTGTTTGCCGTAGTTGTGCACAAGTTCTATCTCGCGAATGACCGAAAATGCTTTAAATGTGGGGAAACAGCGCATATCGGAAGAGATTGCCCTAAAAGAAAAATAATCAGATGCTACAGCTGCGGGCAGCCAGGTCATATTTCAAAGGATAAAGGACTTAAGGACAGTGGGTTTCGAAGAGAGTAGCCTATGTTCATACTGCGACAATAGTAGGTTCGGAGGAAATCCCTGAACTCAGATATCTTTAGCAGTCAGTTGTAATAGAATCTTCAGAGACACGGCGATATCCCGTATTCTGCGGTTATCGGAAATGAGGTTTTGAAGGATGTGGATGTACACATCACAGAAGAGGGTGCGAGTTTCACCAGAAAGGGCGAAAGGAATTCGGGTGGCGAAGAATCGATGCCTGTTGTGGACGTTCGGTCCGAAAACAAGGCAGCGGGAACAGCGGTTGCGAGGATTGACAGGGCAGGAAGCAGAAGCAGAAGCTGGAGGCTGGAGGCGTAAGGAGCAACGAGGGCCGGGAGTACTGGACCAATAAGGGTGGAAATGGCCAGGGGTGGGTAGTACAGGGTCAGAAGGGTTGTGGGCGCGCCGTCACCAGTGGAGATGCGGTTGGTTTTGTCAGATGAGACTCCCGTGTGTCTGAGGCCAAGAAGGTTGTCTTATTGCGATCAACAAATCGTAGAAAATCAGGTTGCAGACTGGATTCGAAATGGAATTGTACAACCTAGTTCATCGGAGTATGCTGCTCCAATTGTATTAGTCCAAAAGCGAGACGGAACCAAACGACTCTGCTGTTACTACCGCAAGTTGAACGAAAAAATAATTCGCGACAATTTCCCGATGCCGTTAATAGATGACGTCATAGACAGGTTACAAGGAGCTAAAGTGTTTACAACTCTTGATCTGAGTAATGGCTTCCTGCATGTTCCGGTGGAGAAGAATTCCAGACAATACACCTCATTCGTGACCCATCATGGTCAGTTCGAGTTTTTGTATGTTCCTTTTGGGATGTCGAATTCTCCTGCCGTATTTTGTCGATATATTTCAGCGGTATTAAGGCCTTTCATTCAAGACGGAACAGTAGTTGTCTATATGGATGATATCATCATTCCCTCGTCAGATGAAGAGGAAGGGCTTGAAAAGTTAGCCAGAGTATTAGAGGTCACGTTCGTGAATGGTATGCAGATTCGGTGGAAGAAGTGTGAGTTCCTGAAGAGAAGAATCGATTTTTTGGGATATATTGTGGAGAACAATACTTTGCGGCTATCTTCAGAGAAAACAAGGGCGATTCGGGAATTCCTCACACCAGTCGACCAGAAATCGCTCCAACGCTTCCAACGTTTGACATCTTATTTCAGGAGATTCGTCGAAGGATTTGCAGTGATAGCTAAACCGCTATCTGCCATTTTGAAAAAGAACCATGAATTCAAAATGGATGTTGAACAATTAGTCTCGTTTGAACAGTTGAAAGAAGCATTGATTAACCCGACAGTATTACAGCTGTTCAAGGCGATAACTGATATCCATACTGATGCCTGTATGTATGGGTATGGCGCTGTGTTGTTGCAAAGAAACGCAGAAGATCGAGAGTTTCATCCAATACAATTCATGAGTCGAAAGACATCACCAACTGAAGAGAAACTACATTCTTACGAGCTCGAAGTGCTGGCCATAATTGAGGCGTTGAAGAAGTGGCGAATTTACGTATTGGGAATAAGGATAAAAATCGTGACAGATTGCAATGCGTTTGCAATGACGGTAAAGAAAGTCGATGTCCCACTTAGAGTTGCACGTTGGGCAATGTTTTTGCAGGACTTCGATTACGTGATTGAGCACAGATCAGCGACAAAGATGCCTTGAGCCGAGTATGGTGCATGCTGTGGGCTCCCGGTCTATAAATTTTGAGGACAACACCCTCTCATACGCAGATAACAAAGAAAGACTATACATACTTCGAAAACGAGTCAGATAAAATAGGTAAATAATATTTCTGAAAATATTTCACATCTTTTAGAGAAACTAGAAAGCGATATGCTGTGTGGAATAAAAAGTATCTGCCGCAAAATTTACCATTTCGTACGTATTTAGATTCAGATACTATCTGCGACAAACCGATTTACATGAAACAGTATCCTTTACCACATGGTACAGATCAATGGCTTAATCAAGAAATAAAGAAGAAGATATTAAGGCATAATCAGACCTTTCAAGAGTCGAACTAACCTTCAATATTTCAACGAGCAGTGGAAGACATTCTTAGACTATGTAGTAATGGAAAACATTATTACAACAAATCCCGAAAAGGTAAAAACAATAAACGAATACCCTATATCAACCACCCTACAACAAATAAGGAGTTTCTTAAGCATTGCCGGTTATAATAGGAAGTTTGTAAGAAACTATGATAGTATAGCGAAACCACTGACCAAATTTCTACAGAACGATTCAGGTCAAGTATCTACACATATAGCGAAGTAAACGGAGATAAAATTAGACAAAGAAGCAATCAAGGCTTTTAACATATTCAAAACCCACCTAAAGTCAGAAGCTGAACTAAATCAACCAGATTATAACAGCCCGATTCTGCCGTTGTGAGGACTCACAAGTCACAAGCTCTTGTGAGGTTGATTTCTTGTGAGGTTGTTGTGATCGATAACATTTTTGGTATTCTGAGACAATCCTCATAAGAAACCTCACAACAAATTCACCACAGTAAACTGAATCTCAACACATCAACAGCTGATTATAAAATAAAAATAAAAACAATTATCAAATTCACGAAGAATTCAAGAAACAAATAAAATAATGGAAGGTTATTTTGTATTTTTAAAGAAAAAAAGACGATTTATAAATAAATATTGATTAAATATTTTAGTAGGAGATTGTCAGGGTTCCAAGCAAACAACACATGAGCAATTTGAGCACTTCCTTGGATTCATAAGAAAACACCCAGAGCTCATGGCCAACAAGAATGACCCAACAAATCCACAGCGTATAAAAGAACTGTGGGCAGAACTGGCTGTAGAGCTCAATTCTTTTTACGGTCCGACGAGAACTGGCGCAAGGTGGAAAGAGGTAATAAAATGCATCATTCTTAATTTTTGTATTTTAAAATTTCTTACCTAACTTTTCTGAAACCCCTAAAATCCTTTTATATGAATAATGCATTTTGTTTGTATCCTAGTCCTTAACAAATTGGAAGCACCAGCTAAGGTCAAAAGCTAGGAGAGTCAAGGTGCAAGAGCAAACAACTGGTGGCGGTCCAGCACCAAGTTGAATAAATTGGAGGAGAGGGTTCTTGAAGCACTTGGATCAATTGCAGTTGATGGACTCCCTGATTTGCAAACATTAGGCTTAGACAACTGTGGCAACGATAATTTTTCAGCACATCCATCGCAGGTTCATACATAAATATTTTCATGTTTTATTTAAATCTAAAATAATTATTTTGAATAATTACATACATTCAGGAAGATGAAACAAAGTCAGAGTACTTGGAATCTGAGTCGTTGATTGACAATATCAAGTCAGCCCAGGAAGCTTCGAACCAAAAGCAAATAGTTCCACCAAGCCCACCAGTTGAAAACTTTCCAAAATGTGCAGTACCTCTTTCCGAAAAAAACACGAAAGGCAACAAGAACAGCCAAACAGTTTTAGACCAAATGCTTAATTTATTTAAAGAGAAGGAAAAGAGGGAAATCATTCAGCACAGGGAAAATTTGGCAGTCCAAAAGGCTCTAGCAGACTATAAAATCACTTGGAACAGTTATCCAGAGTCTAGCTGATTCTATAGCTCAGCATAATAATAAGAGCACGGTGGATGGAAGCGACAGTGATGCTGATTTGTAGCTTTATAGTTCTCACGTTCAGTTGAGGTCTTAAGTTGACTTATTTTATAATCAGCCCTATCACGAATTTCATCGTAATCGGAAATTTTTACGAATCACGAAAAAAGCTATCACCAAATCCGTTCGTAATAACAATTTGTATGAGATTTTCCACTACGATGGATTTTGTGATAGGTTTTTTCGGGATTCGTAACAAGTTTCCGATTACGATGGAATTCGTGATAGGGCTGAATGTTGGCTGTGAAATATCAATAAGTTTGCAATAAATATTTATTTATTTAATAATTTTTCATTTTAATTTATACTAACTTACTAAGCCGTGTTCTGAGAATATTAAAATATCTTTATAATGTTCCTCAATAATATTAAAGGTGGTATTCACCGAAGGCTCACAAATGGCTCTTAAGTTTAAGAGCCTCATAAATTGGAAATTATTTGTGCTATTCACCAACCTCTGATACGTGGATTGAAAGGTGGCTCTCCCTAGATCACGAATATGCAATTTTTAATCCTCTAAGATGCCTAGTTTAGCCAGAAATCACATAAGAAGATGTCAACTTTGAGGGGTCTACGAAGCTCCGTTTAGCCGCAAATCGCATTTAAAGATAAAAATTTGTTTTTCGTTACATGCGATACGTGGATTGAAAGGTGGCACTCACTAGATAACGAATATGCAGTTTTTAACTCGCTACGATGCCTAGTTTAGCCAGAAATCACATAAGAAGACGTCAACTTTGAGGGGTCTACGAAGCTCCGTTTAGCCGCAAATCGCATTTAAAGATAAAAATTCCTTTTTCGTTACATGCTATACGTGGATTGAAAGGTGGCACTCCCTAGGTCACGAATATTCAGTTTTTAACTCGCTGAGATGCCTAGTGTAGCCAGAAAACACGTTTAAAAGTACATTGGGTGGCGAATTTTCGTCAAGAAATATTTTTGAAAAAAAATGTATGAAAAATCAAAATTTCTTAAAAAAGATTGTTGAAAAAAAAAATTTATTGGAAAAAAGTTTTTGAAAAAATATTTTTGATAAAATGTCCAAAAATATTTTTGGTAAAAATTCAAAAATATTTTGGTCAAATGTCCAAAAATAATTGGCCAAACCATTGAAATTCATCTTATCTCTTTAAAGATGGAGGAGGTTTCATTTTCGGATGCAATTTCTGCAATAAGATGCACCAGAACTAATTCTATTTCCATTTTGTTGGATAATGTGTAATGTGAATAAAATATCTAGACGGCCATAATATCGTGCAAGACAATAAAAAGGAAAGAAGAATCTGCATAAATTGTTTATGTACCGATTTCCGCGATCCAACATTCCACTTTTGTCCTCTTGAAAGGGACTGCAGCTTTTGTTTCATTCATCGTTTCTGAGTGATATATATGAAACGTCAAATTAATTTGTGAGTTGTGATCTACTCTGAAGGACATCACAATATCGATAGTTCTTGTGAGGCTCACAAGTTGTGGGTGTGATGTTAGAATACCAAAACCTCACAAAATCATATTTACCTCACCTTGTGAGGTTGTTGTGACTTGTGAGGTATCAGTGAGGTTGGCCAGAATCGGGCTGTAAGTTAACAACAGCAGCATTGGAAAATCTACAATATCAAATATCCCGCAACTTCCCACGATTTATTCCATCACATCAGCAACATTCCTGGTTCATGGATTCCCACACAGCATGTTATTGATACACCCCTATCTTAATATATATAAATCTCGTGTCACAATCCCCCTTTTTAAGTAAAGGAATCCAGGAGTTAGCGAATTTTTCGCAATCCACACACATCTACAGTGTATAACAGTAAGTCCACGGAGTGGCATAACAAACAAGTCCAATTATTACGAAGGTATTCGTCAATTTTCCTGTGTCGGAAAAGATAATTGAAGATCTGGAGCGACAATGTCCAGATTCAACAATGGTAATAGTTCCCAAAGGAACAATAGAAATTTCAATCAAGATAACTGGAGACAACAACCTCCAATGGCACAACAACAACAACAATATAATCAACCACAGGTCGAGAATTTTGAACGTCCGGTTCAAAGGCGACCATTTAACCAAGCGAGGAGAGGCGGAATCTCTAGACCAAGAGAGAATGTGCGTACACCCGTCGTCGCTGTTGATTCTTTGCCATCTGGTCAGCATCTATCTAAGACCAGCTCAGATCTGAAAAATGATCCGCTCTATCTTGAGGCGTTTTTCCCGACCCCGTCGGAAGAGCTACGGCCAGTAGCTGAGGAGTTTAACCATTTTACGGGTTTTAATGGTTTTTCCACGTTAGTTAAAGAGAGCTATGAGAACTTTTGTGCTCATAACTTAAACTTTAAGAGGTCGATAAGCCTTTCGGCTTATAACTACTATTTGACAGTTCTCGCATGGGCGCGAGTTCTTTATCTTAAGAGGATGAATAGATACCGGTTGACTACCGAGGAAATTGAATTTGTTGATATGATTTATCAACAAGGTAATTATGTGTTACCCAAGAGTTTTGGACTCTATCTTTCAGGTTTCGGTAATTTCATGATACCGTCCGGTCCTGAGTCCAAGTTTAACACCAAGCCCTATACTTATGACGAGATGGGCTATTTTGAAAATATTGCAACGCAGTTTTACTTAACTGCCGACTATCCTAATATTAGTATAGCCGCTCAAAGGATTATGCAAGACATAATCTATACTGAAGGTCCACCAGACGCACCAAACGACTGGAATCCCAACGAAGTTGAGGAGACATGGACTAATCGTTGCATCGGGTATGAAGTATCCGAGCGTATGCAACATATGCAACTTATGGTTGTTCAACGTGCTAAGATAGCAGCAACGGAATTTCCGAGTGATGTTAGTAACTTCCTCGTGAATGTTAGGCTGATGGGATCAGTACAAAAGTACTTGCTTGAGATCCCAAGTTTGGAGTCGAGCCCGATTCCAACGAATTTGACAGGTTCACAAGGTCAATTCGTCATTGAAGCACCAACTGATATTGCTTCACATATCAATAACTCTGTTGATATCGGGTCGATTAACTTCGTTTCTGAGGCACCCTTAGTGTGTCCAGGCTCGTTGTCTTATCTAGGAGGAACATTCCTCTACCGTGTAAAGAAGGATCTTTCCTCTGCACGAAGTAAATTCTTCTTCCCATTTGAAGTGGATGATCCAACTCCGCAGCAGATTGCTGTTTTGGATTTGTTAAACACTGGTTGGTCCCCTATATTTGATGGGATTACACATTTTACAAATGTGACTTTTAAACCAGTTTTACGTGTTAAGAAGGTGTGCTCGATTGATGTCAAGTTAGCAGCAACTTGATAGCACATTATTTTAAGTATTTTTCGAGCTGTGGTTAAGGACAGTATACCACTACGTAGTGAAGTGCTCAGAACTTCACACTGTCGTTTTATTTTAGTTTTAGTTTGTTGAGAGATAACATCTTTCATATCCTTCTTTCTCTTCCGTAACTTCACGCCCGCGCTGTGTTCAAACATTTAAAGGGTAATCATATTCCCTTGAGCGTGAGTTGATTATAAAAAAAAAAAAAAAAAAAAAAAAAACAATGTTTGTCCTCAATGGACTCCTAAACCACTTAACCGATTATAATAAAATTCGCACACCATGTGCAGTTCGATCCAACTTGAGAGATAGGATAGTTTAAATCTAAAATTATAGTCGCAATTTTAATTTATTGCTAATTATTTGTCTGTTATTATTTGACAGTCACAATTATCTGTTAACTCCAAATGATTCTAACAGATGTCGATACCTTTCGACTGGGTTGAGTAAGTAATCAATAGATGGCGCTGCTATGGTAAATCTACGAACGTGTCATATAAGCTACATTTTAACAGCATAATTACCACGTGTTGTTGACGCTATAAAATTAATTAAATTTATTTTGTAGTGAAAGAAATACCGTATAATTCAATTATTTCCACTTTTTAAATTTTTGGTGTTAGCATAGCCGGCCACGTGTTAGACTGAAGTGTAAATTGCATTCATATTATAATGAAGATAATACAGTGAAATTAATCCTGTTTTTTACTTATTTGTGCTTCATTGATCAAAACTTTATAATTTAAATTGAATATATGTACTTATGTAAGTATTATCACATAATTATAAAATTTAATTAAAATGTCAATGCAAAAATGATACACAATTTCCTACACTTTTTCAATAGTTGCACAAATATTTTTTTTTATTGTTTTTATTTAACCTCTATTAAAAAATATTTAGCACTTATTATTTCAATGTGCTTTTTATAAAAGTTAATTAATATATCAATGAGAAAATGGCACAAAGCTCCCCACACTTTTTCAATAATTGTACAAAAAATTTTATATTATTTTTATTTAACCTCCATTGAAAATTATTTTGCACTTATTATTTCAATGTGCTATGATAACATGTTTTTCAGTTCCTCTTTCTAATATTTAAACGATTAAATTATTATTTTCAGTCAAATGCCACCGAAAAAATCTAACCTCAACAACGCGAGCAGCAAAGGGTCACGACGCAAACGTGTTGAAAGAGCTCAGCAATTACCAGAACAAATCGAAACAAGAAATGCAGCTCAAAGAATCAAGACTGCAGAAAGTCGTGCACAAGAATCTCAAGAACAGCGTGACGAACGTCTGCAACAGAATATTACGAGAACAAGAGCGGCACGAGAACGAAACATAGCTACAGTACGAGTACTAGATCGACAAAGGCAACGGATCAGCCGCTCATTAACACGTGCATCATTCGTTCGGCTTGCCTTTGAATATGCACCAGATATTAACTACTCAGCGCATTCAAAAATTGCTATCGGTGGAATGGATAAAGTATGTCAATATTGTCAGGCATTGAAATTTCGGAATGAAGCAGCCGTCACCTCTACCCGCTCCGCCTGTAATCATTAAATTTGCATCTTAAAAAAAAAAATAGATATAATGTGCCAATTAATAGTTGCATACCCTACAAATGTTCAGGGGTATATATTTTTTATTTTCTTGCTAGCTTACTATCTTTGTCTCCTTGTTTGTGGCTTTGGCCTCAATCTCCCCTCGCCCAACACCACCATGTATTTTGTTGCTCTTGCAAAGAATTTACTGCAAGTTATTTTGTGTGTCTTTCATTGTCCCCTTTTCGTATTCGACTATATGGTATGGGGTGAGTGAAGATTGAAATAGACGCGCGATTCTAATTTGTGATTGGTTACAATGGTGAGTAACCAACTGTAATCTATGTCAGGTGGTGATGGCGTGATCTTGGTTAAGTTGCGCATGGAAGATGGGAATTGAATTTATTTGAAAAATAAAGTCAGTCGTTGACAGGCATTCAAAAAGGGCACAAGTCCCTTAGACTCGGGTCGCGACTCAACAACGTGTTGTGATTTTTGGTAGTATATTTTTTTTTTTGCTTTGCAATTGAACTGCAAACAATTTATTTCGTTAAATGTTAAGTTCAGCAAATTTAAATTAATTGCTAAGAAAATGAAATGTAAAGTTTAATGTAAGAAATAAAAAAAAAAAAAAAGAAAAATCATACTCCTACGTGTTTAAAAAGCAAAAAATCCACTAGTGAAAATACTTACCCTGCTAAATAAAAAAATAAAAAAAAAAAAAAAGAAATAACTATCTACCTGCCAGTGAAATAATATATAAAAAAAAATAAAATTACTTACCCTGCTATATTAACTAATGAAAAGAAATAACTAATTACCTGCCAGTGAAACAATAAATTAAAAAAAATAAAAAATTACTTACCCTGCTATATATTAACTAATGAAAAGAAATAACTATCTACCTGCCAGTGAAATAATATATTTAAAAAAAAAAATTTTAAATTACTTACCCTGCTATATTAACTAATGAAAAGAAAGAAAAAAAGAAATAACTAATTACCTGCCAGTGAAACAATAAATAAAAAAAAAAAAAATTACTTACCCTGCTATATATTAACTAATGAAAAGAAATAACTATCTACCTGCCAGTGAAATAATATATTTATAAAAAAAAAAAAAAATGAAAATTACTGACCCTGCTATATATTAAAAAAAAAAAATAAAAGAAAAAAGACAAATAAATGCCAAATAAATACCTGCCAGTGAAACTAAGGAAATTTTGAAAATTTAAAGAAACGGAAACATATTGGAATTGCTAAACGAAAAGGAGTAATTATGAAACCAAGAAAAAGTAAACATGTAAGCTAGTATAAGTAGCAATAAGCATTTATATATAAAAACTAAAAATAGTAATAAAACAAAAAGATTGATAGTAATTTAAATTAGAGGCCTCTACTATGATCATATTTCTTTTCTTTTAATGTTTGTATTAAGTTAGATAATAGATAAATGGTTTAAAAAAAAAAAAGGAAGAAATTTTTGATTTTTTTTAATAAATAAAGCTTCAAAGTATGAATTCAATGAAAACTAAAAATATATTTTTTTTATTTATATAATATTTATAAAATGAAGAAGTAAAAAAAAAAAACGGTGACATGGAAAACTGAGATAGAGGCTATAAAAAAAAAAAGGTAAATATAAGTGGGCCACAGTTTTTTTTTTGTCGGCAAAGGTTGGGAAGGGTGAAGAAAGGGGTGAGTTCCATCAAGATCATCCAAGGGTGACCTTCGTGGGTTGATGAAGGGTTGCAATAAAAAATTATTAAGTCCAATTTTAAGTCTCAAATAAATCCGATGCATTCAATATTAATTGTGTAAATTGGTTATCACACAGTATCAAAACCATATGAAAGTAATTAAAACCCACCCCGTATCCGACAAGAGCTATACGCCTACACGCAGAAATGCATCGATAATTACTTTTAATTTGATACGCGATCTACATTTTTTTTGATCGTTCCTTTTTTTTATTGCGTTTTTATCAGATAACTATTACACGCCTGAGCCTTTATTATCCCTTCTTGCTGGCAATTCAGATGATTCCAAATTATTTTTGCGTAAGATACGCAAATTTAATTCTTGCTTCCAAATGACGTCATTTGGGGCAACTAAAATTTGCGATCGTGCATCCGATGGACGTAATTTTGAAACTACATTCAAAATTCAAGGCCAGGTGTACCATAAAATCGGATCACTGATGCCAATGCCCGAAATTTCTTCAAATTTGTTTTATGGGCGATTGTGAAGAGCGCGTGACGACTCGGTGCCTGTATAATTTTATTGAACAAGCAGAGGAAAGAGCAATTGTGATATTATTGGAAAATTTTTCAATTGATCAAAAGAGTTTCGCCACGACTGCAAAATGACAATTATCAAATCGTCATAAAAGCCGACAAAGTACCATTAGGTGAACATGCTGGTAGATTCAACGCTCCAACTGTTGATAAGGTTGCTGTTATCATGGTTGGTGATCCAGTTGACAAAAGATCTATAAAAATTACACGGCGAGACAACACTGTCAGTACGATTTCGGATCTACACCGTTCATATGACGCACTACAATATCCATTGATATTTTGGCAAGGACAAGATGAATATCACCTTAATATCAAACAGTATGATCCAAATACCGGTAAATTTGACAATTATCTATTTACTTTCTTACTGTATGTATAGATTTTAATTTCGTATTGCATTTTATTTTTTATTTTTTTAAGTGATTACAGAAATAATAAAGTTAGCTCAATGAACTACTACGCACACCGAATAATGGTTAGACAACATCAAGACAATTATATCCTTCGATATCGTCAGCTGTTCCATCAATACATTGTTGATATGTATGCTAAGGTCGAAAGCGAACGCTTGCGATTCCTTCGATTCAACCAGGCAAAACTACGATCGGAAGAATATATTCACTTACGAGATACGAGATGCTGTTGCTGGAAACATCGATGGAAATTTAAATCCCAATGACATCGGTAATGCTTTCATTTTACCTTCAAGCTACATCGGCAGTCCACGGAACATGCAGGAATACATACAAGATGCGATGACTTACGTACGTCATTACGGCCGACCGGAATTATTTATTACATTCACATGTAATCCGAATTGGGAACAGATACAAACTTTACTATTGCCAGGACAACAAGCCATTCATCGTCATGATTTAACTGCACGTGTGTTTAAACAAAAATTGAAATTCATAATTGATTTTATTGTTACATATTCAATTTTTGGTATCACACGTTGTTGGCTGTATACGATAGAGTGGCAAAAGCGAGGTTTGCCTCATGCCCACATTTTGGTTTGGCTTAAAGATAGAATCCGTCCTGAAGAAATCGATCAAATAATTTCAGCCGAAATTCCAGACCCATTAATTGATCAAGAATTATTTGATATTGTCACCAAACACATGATCCATGGGCCATGCGGTGCTTTCAACATGACGTCACCGTGCATGGAAAATGGAAAATGTAAAAAAAACTTCCCAAAGCCGCATACGAATGACACGATCACGGATATTGATGGTTATCCAATGTATCGCCGCAGAAGTACTGAGAATGGTGGCCATACATTTACAATGCGACTGCCTAACTTTCCAAATCAAGTTGAGTTTGATAATCAGTGGGTGGTACCATACTCACCACTACTTTCAAAAACTTACAAAGCTCATATCAATGTTGAGCTTTGCAGTTCTGTTAAATCAATTAAGTATATTTGTAAATATGTAAACAAAGGCAGTGATTTGGCCATATTTGAAGTACAAAACATAAATAAAAATGACGAAATAGCACGATACCAAATGGGCAGATACATTAGCAGCAATGAAGCTATTTGGCATATTCTCAGCTTTCCCATCAGGGTTCAAACCTCACTTCGATCGAAGCAAATCTACTCCAGTTTTGAGGGAGAAAACAAATCTACTTCGCCACTCCGCTTTTTTCAGATCTGCTCCTTTTTTCCACACTAAAAAATTGTTTAGCCAAACCAAATGAAATTAAATGACAGCACTGTGTATTCTCCAAACAACTCTGTCTCTGAACGGAATCATATTTTTTTTTCTTTTCTTTGTTTTGTTATCGTTTCTCTTTCTCGTTCATTTCATTTCCATCTCGTCGATATGATGGTATGGTATGTAATGTATATTTTGATGTGTGCTGTGTGTGAAAATGAACAACTGTAAAAAATTTTTGTTTTCTTGTTTTGAATTTTGGTTGCTGCTTGCTGCAAAGTGCATTCATATCTGGTTTGTTCTCCGTTTTGATAAAGTTATCTTGATTTTTTGCCGACATTTAATGTTTTTACGAATGCTCAAGCAAATAAAAAAATGGATAAATACCTTATTAAAAAGCAAGTATCTACATTAATTATATATTAGGTACATATATGCTTACGATTCTATGTTTCTAGGAAAAATAATCCAAATCCAAATGTAAATGATGCAAATATACAAATTGCAACTGTTGTTGTGGACAAAACTCCTAGAGAACCAAGCCCCGAGTAAGTTACTAGTCTGATGTCTAAAGAATCGAATTAAGTTTTTAATCAATGCCATATTTTGTTGTACATATGTCATAGAAAAACACAAATGGTTTGTGAAGATAATTCAAATTCATCTTTAAATATGATTGTCGATCTGGATGACGTTTCAGGCAACGAATCCGACAACGAAAAAAATCTTTCAAAATACAGCCAAAAATACAAAAGCGAATGGGAGTCCAGCAGAAAGTGGTTGAAAAGGGAAGTAGTAAAACAAAACGCTTACTGTAAGTTATGTAAAAAAAGTCTTGCAAACAACGTTACCAATTTGGAACGCCATGCAAGGTCCCAAGCTCATATAAGAATGGAGGCTGAATATAAAAACCAAACTTATATGCCAAAGATCGCTGAAAAGTTGGCAAATGATAAAGCAAGAATGGACACACATTTAAAGAAAGAAATCACTATGGTTATGTTCTGTGTTTCAAATTATTTGCCATTCACAATTATGGACTCGCTGCCAGAATTATTTAACGTTCTTTCGGATCCAACGTTAACCAAAGTTAAGTGTTGCTCAACGAAATCTAAAGAACTAGTTAGGCTTATATCAATGTATAGCAAAAAATATTTAGCAACAAAACTGAAGAATAAGCACTTTTCCCTCATAATTGATGAAAGCACTGACATTAGCTGCAAAAAAACTTTAGTTCTAGTTGCCCGGTACCTTGAACTCAATAAAATTAATGACGCTTTTTTTGGTTTAATTGAGCTAGAGGAATCATCGGCTATTGTAATAGCAAATGCTATTAAAGAATATTTAGTAGAATTAAATATTCCATGTGAAAATTTAATAGGACTAGGGACGGATAATGCGGCGGTTATGAATGGCTCACTCAATGGAGTGAAAACTCATCTCAAATCCTTGAACCCAAATATGTTTTATTTGGGATGTACTTGCCATTCACTGAATTTATGTGCCAAGGCTGCCGCAAAACAGATTCCTGTTGAAGTCGAACTATTAATAAAGACAATCTTCAATTTTTTTTCCCATAGCTCTAAAAGACTATCAGAATTTAAAACTTTTCAGGAATACTTCGAAACACCTGAACATCAAATTCTGAATACATGTTCCACTCGATGGCTTGCAGTGCAGGCAGCTGTAGATAGGGTGTTGGAGCAATGGACAGCTTTGAAACATTATTTCTTACTTTTAACTTTCGAAGAAAAAAAAGAGAATAATGTCGAGACAGTAGGAGAAAGGTTAAATGAAGTTAACAAATTATATTTATTGTTCTTATCATATATTTTAAACTTAATTAATGAAATGAATAGAATTTTCCAGTCAGAGAAGACTATAATTCACCTTCTTCTACCAGTCATCAAACAATTTTTTTTTAAACTGCTAAGCAATTTTATAAAAATTGAATTTTTAAGAACTGAAGTAGATTTCGAAAATCAAGATTTCCAGTTTTCTACTGACACAATATTTTGTGGTATTGAATTTGAAAAAAATGAAAAAAATGTTTCAAAAGAAAGTGTTTTCGAAATAAAACAAAATATTTTAAAATATTATATAATTCTTTGTAAACAAATAAAATCAAGATTTTCATTTGAAGATGTTAAATTAAACTTGGTTCAATATTTAAACCCAAAAAAAATTCAAACGGGGGACATGCGATCAATTTTGAAATTGATCGAGGCATTTCCTTATAATAAAACCTCTATTGAGGTATTAAATGATGAATGGAGATCATTCATTATACACAATATAAGCAACATAGATCAGCAAGATTTAGTTAGCTTTTGGTACTCATTAAAAACAACCACTAATAAAATGGAAGAACTTATGTTCCAAAACTTATCTGACTATATGTTAACTCTAGCCGTTTTACCACACAGCAGCGCCGCAGCTGAAAGAAAGTTTTCCGAAATGAATTTATTGAAAACTAAATTAAGAAATCGTTTGCATGTCAATACAGTTGAAAATTTAATGTTTTCACGATCATTAATAGCAGATCGAAAACAAATTTTTGAACCACCACTTGAATTGATTAAATTTATAAGAGAATTCAAATTTGTCCAAAGCAAATATATTCTAAAATAAAATCAGTAAAAACCAAAAATATTTATAGTATGTATTAAGAATAGTTTTTAGTTTCTGAAGTCTAAAACCGTTTGTGATTCATTTTTTGTTTAAAAAAATTAATATTTTTGTTAAAAATATGGTTTTTGAAAACTATATTTTTTTTCAACTCTAATTTCTTATTTAATTTAGTGTATAAGATATTAAGTTTAAGGTATTCAAGTCTGAATGAATTTATGTGATGTTTTTGTTAAAAATAATTTATTTCCGTTAAATAAATTTTTGTTAAAAATACAGTTTTTGAAAACTTGAATTTTTCTTTCATTTTAAAATCTACTTCGGAAATTTTTGATTTACTTCACTTTTGCTGCAAATCTGCTCCGAAATTTTGTTACTGAGGTTCGAACCCTGTTTCCCATCCACGAAAGAGATCCTGCTGTCCAACATCTGGCAATACATCTTGAAAACGGTCAACGTGTATACTTCACTGAAGAAAATGTTCTCCAAAGAGCGTTCGAAGCTCCGAAAACGACTCTAACTGAATTTTTTACATTGTGTCAAAAACCTGATGTTTTTGGCCAATTCGCGAAGACATTGGTGTATGGTGATGTTCCACGTTATTTCACATGGAACAAATCCAGTAAAAAATGGGAGCCACGGAAACAAGGAAAACCACATCCTTCCATTACAGGCATATTCAAAGCTAAGACATTGGGGAGACTTTACACGGTACATCCAAAGCAACGTGAGTGCTTCTATTTACGTTTGTTATTGGTGAATGTTCCCGGACCAACGTCTTTTGAACTTTTACGAACAGTTAATGGTCGAGAATTCAATACATACCAGGATGCATGTCGTGAACTGCAATTGCTAGAAGACGATAACCATTGGGACTTAACGCTTGCTGATGCTGCGTTGACATCAACACCGAATAACATTCGTTAGTTGTTTGCAATTATTTTGACGGCATGTTATCCCTCGCAAGCACAAACTTTGTGGGAAAAATTTAAAATTGTATGACAGAAGACATCTTGCACCGAATTAGACAAACAAATCAATGCCAAAACATAGATTATACACCAGAGATGTACAATGAAGCATTGGTCTTGATCGAGGATTTATGTGTTCTTATTTCAAATTTACCACTTAATCATTATTGTATGCAATCACCTAATCGTCCAGCCACCGACTTAGTCAATACCGATTTACAACGAGAAAATCAATATGACCATGGAAGTTTAGCAACAATTATCATGAACAGTGAACCATTACTGACAGCAGAACAAAAAATTATTTATGATCGGATTATGCTGGCTGTTGCTGCTGAACAAGGCGGTTTTTTTTTCTTAGATGCACCGGTAAGACATTTTTAATATCGTTGATTCTTGCCAAAATACGGTCGCAACAAAAAATCGCATTAGCAGTAGCATCGTCAGGCATTGCGGCTACTTTACTGGATGGTGGGCGAACAGCACATTCAACATTCAAGCTGCCATTGGACGTTCATAATAAACCAGATGCAATGTGTAACATCAAAAAGAATAGTGGAATAGCTGCAGTGTTGCGGAAGAGTTCTATAATAATTTGGGATGAGTGCACAATGGCACACAAATATTCACCTGAAGCATTAAACAGAACTATGCAAGATTTAAACAGCAATAATAAACTTTTCGGTGGTGCTATCTTACTTTTGTCTGGTGACTTCCGGCAAACCTTACCGGTTATACCTCGCTCTAATTTCGCGGATGAGATTAATGCATGTTTGAAACAATCATTCTTATGGCGAAGTGTTGAAACACTTCGATTGACCATAAATATGCGAGTACAATTGCAAAATGATCCATCAGCACAAATATTTTCCGAACAACTACTAGATATTGGGAACGGTAAAATAGAACTGCAACCAAATACGCAATGCATTAAACTACCAGACAATTTTTGCACTGTTGTTCAGGATAAAAATGAATTGATTCAGAGTATTTTCCCGGATATACAGAATAATTATTTGAATCATGAATGGCTTAGTCAACGGGCGATTTTGGCAGCCAAAAACGTTGATGTTGACGAAATTAACTTCCAGATACAACAGTTGTTACCAGGCGATCTGATGTCTTTTAAATCAATCGATACTGTTGTTGATGAAAATGAAAGTGTAAATTTTCCGATTGAATTTTTAAATTCATTAGATATCCCTGGAATGCCACCACATAATCTTCGATTAAAGATTGGTTCCCCTATTATTCTCCTCCGTAATTTGAATCCAACTCAATTATGTAACGGTACGTGTTTGGTCATCAAAAAGATCGCCGGAAACATTCTTGAAGCAACCATTTTGGCTGGGAAGTTTAAAGGAAAAGTGGTCCTGCTGCCACGTATTCCGATGATACCATCAGATTCTACCATACCCTTCAAAAGGCTACAGTTTCCAATTCGTTTAGCTTTCGCCATGTCTATAAATAAATCTCAAGGTCAAACAATGTCCATTTGTGGTTTAGATTTGGAAAATCCATGTTTTTTTCATGGGCAACTATGTATATGTTGCGTGTTCACGTGTTGGAAAACCGTCGAATCTATTTGTGTTAGCTAAAGACAGGTTAACCAAAAACATTGTGCACCGATTGGTGTTAAATTAAATTGAAATTGAAAGTATTTATAATTCAAAAAAATAGATATTAATGTTTAAAAGTTTAAGACTGTCTGCCTTGCCTACCTCATTCATGAGTTTAAGCGTCACATGTTATTTACTGTATTATACTGTAATATACTTATATTTGTTATAAAATTAAATGGAAATAATAAATCTGATAAATTTTTATTTTGTACCTACTGATTTATGCTTAATATCAAGTGTAAAAACATTTTAATTAATTGTGTTCAACGTACTTCCCCTTCAAATCTCAATCCAGTGAATTTTTATACCAACATCAACATTTTCGTCTTTGTTCGTAAATAATTTCATTGTACTAAAGGGTTATAGTAGTAGAAAGTCAAATAAGGAGATCACCATATTTTTTTACAAATACCATCTGTGTGAAAAAGCATAGTGGACTCCGTGACTGATGTTCTCTTATTGTTCCTCTTAGATTGTTTACTATAATGTAATATAACAAAAACTTTAGCCACAGCAACGCGTGGCCGGGTCAGCTAGTATAATTATATAAAATAAACGAAATGCGATTATGATATTGGTATAGTCATATCCGAAGATACTCCAATATCAGTTCAGTTCTTCAGTTTCAGTTCTTCGCAATTCCACAGCCAATCGATAGAAGTCAGGTTCATAGTCACATTCTTTAAGTTTTAAAACTAGGAAGCCAATCAGTTAGTAAAGCAACATTTGTAAGAGATCCAACAAAAAGAAGAAAGAAAAATTAATATGGCGGAGTTAAGCTTAAATAGCTTAATTAAATTCGTGCGGGATTTCTCGGGACAACCGGAAGAAGTTTTTAGGTTCCTTGAGGCTTGCTCTGATGCAACCTCACTTTGTTCTGATGTACAGAAACCAGTCCTATTCAAATTTATAAAATCAAAAATTAGGGGTAATGCAACAATTGCATTAATGAACAACGATTTTACCACTTGGGAACAGTTGAAAGAAAAATTGATTTCCATTTACTCTGATCAAAAAAGCCTTAATCAATTGATGCAAGAATTGCATCAACTGAAACAGTATCCAAATGAAACGGTTATTTATTTTGGCCAAAGGACTGAAACGGCTATTAGGAAATGACTTCTTCAGGGCTAATTTCCAATAAATTATGAGGAAGAAAAATTGATAAATCATTTTGTTGAAACATATTTGTTGGAAAAAAAAATTGGGAAAATTATCCCGTTTGGAGCCATGGATTTTGGGAAAAATGGATTGAGAAAAATGATTTGGGAAACTTGACCCCTACCGAACTTTTGCATTGATCGTCTAATCCTAATTAATGACCGTACTAGACATCAACTATGTTCCGTGTAAACTACGTGCAGAAACGAACTTCCGAACGCACCCAAACACTTTTGTAATACGGTTGTTTTTTGCATTTGTTTTTGGTATTTAGAAGTCGAGGATGCCGCCGAGAAGGTAAAACTAAATTAAATAAACATTTTGTAAGTAAATATATGTTATATCAGAGCCCACTTGTGCGCCCCCACAAATACTTGACTTTCAATTTCATAAACTTGATGATGCGATCGAAACCATTAATGTATACAAAGAAGAATAAAATTGCATATCAGCACTTTTTGCCCTAAGCAGCTTGTGTGAGAAATATTTCATAACAAAGAATAAATTGAATCATCGCATCATCCGCAGTCAAACAAAGATTTGCTGCGTTAGCATTTAGATACTATAAAAAGAGATCATTTGATCGTACACATTACATTAATATTTCATCAGTCAACTTGTCTCTTCGTATAAGCCAAAGATTTCCCCCCACCAGCGGTAAGGGATCTGAAGCTTCAGACATATTATTGAAATAAAATTGTCTTTAAAATAAAATAACTCGGTTTGTTTTATTTCCTATTCTCCGGTGGAGAATAGGTAAAATATATTTTTTTGTTATCACGACAACATTAAAATAAAAATCATATTTATTAAATTTTTTTTATATTTGCAGATATAAAGCACCAAAAAGATGGACGAGGGAGAAAACAAAAGGATTCCTCAATTTTTATATGTCGAGGAAAAATTAATTCGAAATTCCTTGTAAGAGGAGACAGGCGTATGTAAACATTGTAGAGGACATGGTTTCCGCTGGATTTGTGAGTACTTTTATTCTGTTATGATAATTTTCAATTAACAAATTCATTAATTCAGAACCCAAATATAACCGTGAGTCACTTAGAAGTGAAAATGCAGACTCTTTTGAGATCCTACAGGGAATCAAGGGACAATGCCAGCAGAACAGGAGCTTCTCCATGTTTTGCGCCATATCTCCAAGAAATGGAGGACATTTTTGGCGATAAGCCTATACACTCCAACAGTGAAACGATTAGTTTTGGGGCCGAGTATTTGTGCGAGGTATCTATGGTATGTTTAAAAAATTGAATTTTTTTTATATTTTTCACAATTTTTTTTTTCAACAGGGTCCTTCGATGACGGGTGTCACGGACAAAGAGGTTAATCTTGTAATAATAACAGCTCCTGCAACACCAACTGTTGCGTTGCTCGATAAATTTGTTCAACCTTCTAAATCTTCCTTTAAGCAACCTAAAGACATTTTCCACCACCATTTGTGTAGATGAATGTAAGAAATTGAATACTTTTTGTTGGTCTGTTAGTCGACCAAAGTCTTTAAAAGGCGGTTCAATCCAATTTGTAGCAGCATACGCGGAATCACCTAAAATGAATGTGTTTGACGAAAATAGCAAGTTATAATTACTTTGCGCTTTCCTGTACAATGGAGATCTCCTAAGCACTCTGCTATCGTGAAGGGAACCCGGTTCACCGCAAGAGATGTCTATAAATTTTTTATCGGCATCGACAATACATTGCAAAACTAGGGTGTAGTTTTGTTTGCGGTTGAAATAGCACTCTTTATTTCGTTTGGGAGCTGTAATAGTAATGTGGGTGCAATCTATTGAACCTCCATTCCTGCGGTGTAATTTACCTAGTTCAATTGATCTCATCTTCTTTTAGGTCCAAACTTTATACATGTATTGAAAGTAGATAAAATTGTTTTTTTTTTTGGCTGGGGCGTTTTGCACTCTGAAATTTACAAAACACCCCAAAAGTAAGTGCAATACGCCCCAATGATATATTGAAATAAAACACTTATCAGAGCTTTTTAATTTGCTTATTGCTTATAGAAAAGCCACGTAAGGACAACACTACGCGCATCATGGTCTGAAAAAGACATGGAAGAAGCGATGGGGAAGGTGATGAATAAAACGTTGGGAGTTAATGAAGCTGGCAGGGAGTTCAACATACTCGTACTATCAAGAACTCTGAAAAGGCATATTTTAAAAGGCATGTCGAATAAATCGCTTGAACGGTCAACAACTCTTTCGTTGGAACAAGAAAAAAAAATTGGTTTCCCACATAAAGGAGTTGGAGAAAGTTGGTTTCGTTCCTGACCGTAAAGACGTTAAGGAAATTGCGTTTCGGTTCGCCGATCGTCTGGGAGTCGCACACCGTTTTTCTAACATCACTAAAGCGGTTGGTAATGTGTGGGTCAATGGATTTATCGACCAGGAAATCTGAAGGCCTATCGCTAGCTAGAGCTTATGGTATGAATCGAGCCGATGTTAAAGAGTTTTTCGACATACTAAAATCTATATACGAAGAGCATGACCTTCTTAAAAACCCTGGGAACATTAACAATATAGATGAGACTGGAATCCAAGTCAATAACAAACCAGGGAAGGTTTTGGCATCAAAAGGAGCTAAGGACGTGTACAGGCTTATAAGTTCCGAAAAAAGAGAAAATGTTACGGTCATAGCCTGTTGCAATGTGGAAGGTAACTTTCTGCCCCCCGTTCTAATTTTTAAGGGTACTTATACCAAGCCTCAGTTTTTCGTTGGTCTCCCACCTGGTTCAGACATGTACATGAACAAGAAGTCGTCATACGTTAACACTGATTTGTTTTTGAAATGGTTCCAGGAAATATTTCTACGCAAAAAAGCTCCAGGCACAGGCTTGCTTATTCTTGATGCCCACAGCTCGCATTCCAATAACATTCAGTTGCTATAGATGGCTGAACAGAACAATGTCATACTACTGTGCCTTCTTAGCCACACGTCTCACGCTCTACAGCCGCTCGACAGATGTTTTTTCAAACCTTTGAAAACATACTTTTTTCAGGAGGCAAAAAATTGGATGATAAACAATAAAGATAAGAAACTAACAAGGTACGATGTATCAAAATTAATCGGAAAAACTTGGGGAAAATCGGTGAGTGTATCAAATGGTATCTCTGCATTAAAATCAACAGCGATTTTTCCTTACGACCGACCCAAGTGCTCTACCGGATCACTTTTTTTCGTTGTCTGATGCATTGCATCAACAGAACTTAATTGAAACTAATCCAGACATTTTGGAATTTGATCAAAACACCCCTGAGCCACAACCGGGACCATCTGGCCTTCAGATATCACCAACAAAAGTATTAGGTGAAGTTCAGCCGCAAGCAGGTCCATCAGGAATAACTCCTTCAAAAATATTGACAGAAATTCGGCCAGTCCCAAAAATATCGCTTATGAATTTCAAAAGGAAACAAAAAACGGTTGTTCTCACCTCATCAGAAAACATGAACAAACGAAGATTTATGGCTGAAAATAAGAAAAATAAAGAGGATGCAAAGAACCGGAAGTTAGAGCTGAAGAAAAATGCTGCAACAAAGAAAAAACCAGAAAAGAACAGAAAACTTTATTCTGATAGTAGTGAAGACGAAGACGGCGACGATATAAACACCAGCGAAGATGAAATGTCAGATGAAGGGGATAGTAATAAGTTCATTGAGTGTACCGAAAATTATTTCAAAACGCTTTCATCTGAAGACTGGATTCAGTGCATACCTTGCCAGGGTTGGTTGCATGAGTTTTGTACTAGGTACATACCAAATTGTAACAGCTGCGGCCGCAAAGCAAAGCGACAGGCCATGTTACAGAATGAATAACTAAATATTCAGAGACTTACTAATACGTACTTGTTCCTACTTTTTCCTTAGGGGCATTTTGTCACTGATGTGGGGCTTTTTACCCAATAACCGAGTTACAAGACGCCCCACTTAAACTTTTTTTTTAAAAATATATTTACAATGTATGTGTAACCGTCAAAAATAAAGAAAGAATAAAAAGAAATAGAGTAAGAGAGTAAGAGACAAATGAATGAGCTGCCGGTAGGTAGGAGATAGAAGGTAGAAGTCAGTAGTTAAGAAGATTTTGTCGTGGTCGGACGTATAAATAAAGATCTAAGTGTTTATCTAGAAATGAGTGTGTGTTTTTTATTATAATCGAACCTGACGCCTAAACAAATGAAAGTGTGTTTAGTTTATTAGAATCGAACCTGACACTTAAAATTGAATCAAATTCAAACCCCTTAAATATATTAAGTTTTTTTTGTTTAAATTGAATTGCCAAACCAATAAAAAAAGACTTTTTATTTTTTATTTAATAAAATCACTATTGTTTTTGTTTAAATTTTTGTTTTATTGAAGATTCTAAAAAAGTGGGGCGTAATGCATAGTTTCACCCTGCTCTCAGTTTATGGATTATTTCTTTAAAGTGCAAAATATTACCGATATACACCTATAGATGTAGTCGGGTGTTTTAAGGACTTATTCATAAAAAATAGGAATATTTTATTGTTTTGTATGACTAACGCTAGAATAGTAGGAAATAAGTCATAAACTTTACGGTTACTTCATGCAATACTCTTGCAATATCATATCAAGAGTTCATTTCTTGTTTGATATTAGGTTGTATAGGGTCGCAATCATCTTAAATGATTTAAAAAAAAAAAAAAACAATTTTCCAAATGAGAAAAAAAAGATTATTCTCTGAAAATTTGTTCAAAAGTTCGGTTGTTGCTAAGATAATAAATCTGAAGAAGAATATAGCTAATTTTTCGTTGTTTGGAATATTCGAGTGCTTAGAGATTTGTTGGCGGAAATAAAGAACTTAAACTAAGATAATTGAGACTCGTGTTGATAGGTGCAGTTGCAGGGCAATCTGCTAGAATTAAGGCTATAGAGCATGGAATGAGTACATTATTATTGGGTATGAACAAAATATTAATAATGCACGATCAAAATCCCATTCATACTGAAAAATCAGATGTTCGTGACAGAAAGAAAGAAGAGAAAAGTGTTAGAAATAAAAGCTTGCAGAGATCAAGATCGGAACAATCACTTGTCACATCTGGTGTATCAGAAGAACTCTTACCTGAATCACCAGCTCCATTACAACCAATTTATCCATTGCAACAGTATGCATCTTTACTTTATTTTACCTTACATGTATGTTACTATATTACATCTCTATGCTCGGGAACTCAGGAGTCAAGTAAATCATTATTTTTAAAACAACTTTAATTTCATAAATCACATATGCTTATAATATACATATACTTTTATAGGTCATGAAGTTAAATCTAATAAACAATGAATAATTGTGAGAGAGGCGGATATTTAAAAATGTTCTATTGCATTCATTAATACTATCTTATCTAATACAGTTTTCAATATTCATTTGCTTACCAAAATGATTAAAAAAAAAAAAAAAAAAAAAAAATTGTATAGGGTCGCAATCAGGGTTCGGACTTTACTTCGATCGAAGTAGATCTACTTCGATTTTGAGAAAAAAAATTTAATCTACTTCCCTACTTCTCTTTTTTATGATCTACTTCTCTTTGAAATTCTAAGCCAACATATTTAAAGACAGCGCTGATCACTTTGTATTACATAAAAAAACAAGTTTAGCAATCATTTAAACGTAAGCACTGGAAAATTTAATGTTTTTGAGATCACTTACAGAAAAACGTAAAGATATTTATGAGCCACCTATTGAATTGATAAAATTCGTACAAGTTCGTTGATGGAAAATTTACTTTAAAATAGTTACATTTAATTAAATTTTTTTTAAAAGTCTGAAATCAGAATTTACTTATATGGGTCGTTTTAAAAAAATTACATTTTTAGCGTTATAGCTTCTATTTTTTTTTTGCATTTCAATTTAAAGACTTGAAATTCGGCATGGAACTGTGTTTATATGACAGCATTATAAGAACAAATTTGCAGATCGATTGATGGTAACGAATAGCCATGGTAATTAATAATGTGTAATCTCCGTGGCCTTTTTGGGATGTGATTTTCATGCTTAATCAGTTTTATTAATATTTTTAATGATGAAAATGATTTTTTATTTAATTTTGGGCCTTGTCGTTTGAAAGGCCTTCTCTCAAACTTCAATTTTATGATATGCCAAAAAAAAAAAAAAAAATTGTTTTGTTGTCCGAATACTTAGTTGAACGAGTGTGACAAGATTTGGAAAAAAAAAAAACCTAATTAAACTTTTTCGCTTTTTCACACAACTAAACAATTTTTAATAGTTTTTTACGATGCATTATCTTATAGTACGTCAAAAAACCTTCAATTTCATGTTTTATTATAATTTAGTTATTGCAGTTAATTCCTTTAAAATTTACATACAAAATAATTTTTTCATCCGAGTAAAAATTCAGTGTAATCTCCGTGGCCTTGTTATCTTTCTACCGTATAAATATTTTTTAGTCTAACCACCGCTAAAAGAAAGGTATTTACTCATACTTGAACCTAATATAATTTGGATGACATTGAATTACATTGACTATGTATATTAAAATTAAGAAATAGTCGATTTTGTAATCTCCGTGGCCATTTTCGTATTTGTTTTTTAATAAATGTTCTTTTAGTTTATAATGGCTCATATCATTATTTATTTTTTTATATTCTAGATAAATATACTGAATTTCATCATTCCTTACAATATTGGTACCGTAAAAGTTCCAAGAAAGTTATGTGCCGTTATTTAAAATTATTTTTTTTTGTCTTTCATGCTTTTAAACAAAATCATTTCGTAAACAAACAACTTTTTTATTAATTATCTTATTAAATTTAGTTGCGTTTCACAAATATTGTTACTATTTATTTTGTGGATTATTGTTATTTTATGCAAGAAAAGAACATTTTTAATACATTCGAAATTTAAAATTTAAATTTTTATCAAAAAATACTCTTAAAATGGAAAATATTTGAAATTATTTTTGCGCAACTCGGAGAACTCCTTTTCTACTTGTTTACTATAGATTTAGGAACTAAAACCCAAGAAAAACTGAAAAAAAATTTTTTTTCAAACGATCAAAAAAAAATGTCAATTTTTAAAAAATGGCACATATATGTTATGTTTATATAATTTAATTTCCTAAAACTACTTCGAAAATTTTAGATCTACTTCAGTTTTTTTCCGTATCTACTTCGAAAATTTAAAACCTAAGTCCGAACCCTGGTCGCAATCATCTTAAATGATTTAAAAAAAAAAAAAAAAAAAAAAACAATTTTCCAAATATTTTATTTGTCCAAAAAATACTCAATCAAACCAGCTACTTGATCGAATTTGTTATTTTCATTTATCCAGAGTGATTTTCAGCTGAGTGTTTTTGGACAAATAAAATATTTGGAAAATTGTTTTTTTTTTTTTTTTTTTAAATCATTTAAGATGATTGCGACCCTATACAAAGCATTTCATTCTGTAAAACGCCAGCGTTCAAGGAATGAAATGAAAAAGAAGCCAACTTGCAATGAATGATTTCACTTCAGCCGCCATATTAGGCCAGTAAAATCTATCACGAAGACGATACAAGGTCTTAGTAATACCACCATGCGAAGCTTTAGGAGGTTGATGAGCCAGAAGAATTTCGATTGTTGCCAAATCATCGCATATGAATATTATCCACAGTCACCTGAAAACTTCGCTCGAACAAGCACATAAAGGGTACGAAAATGCATACAACACCCGTAGTAAGGATGTGAAGTTCAAGGTAGGTGATGTGGTGTTTAAGAGAAACTTTGTGCAGAGTGATGCGCTTAAGCATTTCAGTGCTAAACTTTGCCCAAAGTTTGTCAAGGCCAAAGTAAAAGCCATTCGTGGAAATAGTCTTTATGAATTAGTAGACATGAGTGATAATATCCTGGGTACTTTTCATGCTAAGGATATACGGTCTAAGTAGTTTTCCTCTGCATAGCTTTCTACTGAAATAGCTTTTATACTTAAATTTATAATATGGCTTCTTTTTCATTTCATTCCTTGAACGCTGGCGTTTTACACGGTTCTAAAACGTGATTATACAAAGTTTCCATAAAGTTTTCATTTCCAAGTTTATTTTAAAAATTGAAAATTTTCAAAGTATTGTGCATTGTGGACGACGAGTTATGTTATGACTTAATAAGTCCAAAGAGCTAGATACAAATGATGATAATGAGTAAATTACCATAAATAACAAAGACAGAAATGACATTCTGTCATTTCAAATATACCATAACTTTTTATTAAACTATAAATAAAGGATCATAATGACATCCTGTCATTTCAAATTTCTCATCCGATAAACAATTTCTTAAGACCACTTATCATGAAGTCTAATTTATGGATCTTCATTGATAAACAAAGATAAATTAAAATCTCGATGAAGAGTTGTTTACTTTAAACTTCCTCTTCAACCAATAATAAACAATGCATAGAAAACATCCCCCATAGAACTGGTGGGAACATGAACGGTCAGCTTATTCTCATCATATGTACATATATTCATATATTATTCATGTACACATGAGTCTATGTATCTTTAGATATCTTTAAGATTGAAGAAATAAAATAAAGTTCAGTTGGTGTTTAGACCTCCTCGAGAGTAAAAGATTCTTTCTTTTTATTTAATAAAACTTCCTCAAGAATAAAAGATTCTTTCTTTTTTAAAAACTTCTTGCAAAGATAAAAATGTGAACTTTTTAAAGAAAAAACTATTGCAAAAAACAAAACTGACGTTCTACTTAATTTCTGAAATTTGTAAGTATTTACTCTTTAGGTAGCGAATATTATTTTTCATAAATTCATTATGTTATACATAAATAATATTTAATTTTTCTAGATGAAAATGGATTTTAGTGTCTTGTTTGGAAATCGCCTAGGGATTGTCAGCAGATGGACAAATCAAGCCATCCGACTTAATCAATTTTCGCCAGAATAAAAACATTCAAGGGACGAAGAGATGACTGCAATGCTGGAAAAAATAGATGAAGCAGATGTCAATAGTGGTGATTTCATTTTTCTTAGTTTATATATTAATTTCAAAATTATATTAAACTTTAACATTCAACTTATCATTTTTAACTGACAAACTTTCTTTGGTTTTATTGATTATACTTTAAGAAAAACATGTTTAATATTTTTGATACAATTTATTATTTTACTTTATATTTTTACTTTTGTTTTAGATAATGCTGCAGTGAAATTAATGTGGTGTCTGAGTAGAATCTTTTTCGCCCGAAATAATTTTTCACGAAATGTGTTTCGTCCTAGACGATGTATTCTTAAATTAATGTCTTTCTTTATATTATGTAAATAATTTTAAATTCGTTTTTGTGTTTAGAAAAATAGTAATTACTTTAAGGCAAACGAATTTGATGTATATAAAATAAAAAATAATACTTGATGTGTTTCTCTGAAAACAAAAAACAATACCTTCAAACTAAAAACGGTTAAATTATCTTATACGTTTTTCGGAAGTATTAGATATTCAAAAATATATTCAATAAATAATTGTTCTTAAAAAAAAATTAAAAAAAAATTCTTTTCTTTTCTTTAAGTTTTCAGGTATATTATTTTCTTGAAAATAATTTGTCATCGGGGCTTTTGTGTTTCAGGTGGACGTGCACGTATAATTATTTTTAATGACTTTTTTCCTTAAACCTGCAGTGCACATGTGGGGCCTAACAGGCCCAATTGAAAATTAAAATAATAATAAAATTGGAACCGTCTTTGGAAATAAAATAATCTTTCATCTACCTTCCTACAACGTCGATATGTATCCTCGAACACAAAAATAACTGTAATAAGTTCAGTAGATTTTCACTAAATAGAGCTTCGGGCCTAATACGCCCAAGGTATACATTCACGTTACTGTTTTTTTTTATTCTCAGATACAAAACGGCATATCTTTATTCTGTTTTCGGATTATTTTCGTGGGTTTTCTTTAGTATTTTATGGATATTAGTGAGAGAAGGTTGTTTTCTTTTTGAGTTCGTTTCGTTTATCTCGTGAAATTTAGTTTGTAAAGCTGTGAAATTTTATTCATCAGGTAAATTATTGTGTATTTTTATGTTACTTGCAGGGAAAATAAGTTTTTTTTGTAAATCTAAAGGAGAATGGGTGATTTCGAAAGGGATCTCATGAATCTGCTAGAAGATGGAGTTTTTGATGAAGATCTTGATGATGATTTTTATGATGATAATGATGACTCTGTTGCTGACCCGGACTTTGTGGATGTAAGTGAGCACGATTCTGATTCAGAGCAAGAAATTGTCGAAGATGAGGATGAAATGCAAGGGGATGGAGCGGTTTCCGAAGAATCGACTCAATTTTTTGTTGGAAAAGATGGCACAAGATGGAGAAAAAATAGCAGTGCACCAAACGTTCGCACAAGAAGACATAATATTGTCATTCATTTACCTGGGGTAAAACAATATGCGCGAGGAGTTCAATCACCAATGGAAAGTTGGCTAAAACTAATCGATGAAAACATGTTGAACTCAATTGTTACAGACACAAACATATTCATACGAAATCTGACGCAAAATGAAGAACCAAATTACAGGCGAAAGGAAACCAGCTTGGTGGAACTAAAGGCTCTTATTGGTTTGCTGTATATCGCAGGAGTCAAACACGGTAGTAAGATGAATGTTTGTGAGTTCTGGGCAACTGACGGAAATGGATTGCCTATTTTCCCCTCTACAATGGGACAATGCGGGACGCAGATATTTGAAGGGGCGGACAAACACCTTTGGACTCGGTCTGTATGGGAACTGCATATCAGCAGTGGTAGGTTAAGTAATGAAATGTAATTTATGATAAAATACAATCAGAATTAATTCAGACTTCTTAGAGTGCGGACGCACTGAATAAACTAATTATAACGTAAAAGTCTTTTATTTCCTCCCTAATCCAGGGTGTTAAGTGACCCGTGCCCATTGGATGGTTTGCAGCCAGGGAGTATACCGGCTGTATTATAACGGAACCTCTTTGAAACCAGGTCGAATCAAAGAGTAACCTAGACCTTACCATATTATGCGGAGCTCTGATATGGCGGACCCCATTATTTCTCTAGCTACTCGTGGGAATCAAAATGCCAAAAAAGTTAAAACAAAAGAATAACAAAAATTTTAAAAAATTCAACACTTTGCGGGATGTTACCGCAAGTGCACTAGCGGATCGAATGGAGAAAGACCTCCGTGGTGAAAATCCGAAACCGGAAAGAAGTAAGTACCTGAAGAGGTTACCTCAGGGGAACACTCAAAACCGGGCAGCAGGAGGAGCGTCGACCTCTGGTCAAGGGACAATACCTTCCAGACAGGAAAAAGACGCAACTCAGAGTTTAGCGGCAACCTCTTGTCAAGGGAGAATACCTCCTAGTCAAGAGGTAAACGCTACAAACGAAACAACATCCACTAGCACAGGGAGTTTATCTCCTAAACAAGTGAATGATCTGATTGTGGTCAGACAAAAAGATGACGGGCAGTTACCACCATCTAAACTATCCAGTCCACCCAAAATACCAAAGAGCCGAAATGCCCGGAAAAGTCAAGTACTTCCGAAATTGGGTAGTCCAGGAAGCCTGGACCCAAATAGGAAAGGACTTAGTGGAGCAGGCACCAAATGGTACTTCCGGTTCCTTGCAGAGGGGATGTCCCCGCAGGAAGCTAGGAAGAAGGTGGACCTGAGAAAAAACGAAAAGACTGTGAATACGAGCCTAGGACAGGGTAAGAGGAAAAGCCACCAACTAACTCCTCCCCTAAGCAAAGAAGCTAAGAAACCTAGGACGACGGTAACTTCATCCACGGGACAAAGCACCGTTAAGGCTATACCCGTTCAACAAAGGCTCTCATACGCAAGTGCAGCCTTGAGCGTCAGAATTGCTGTTCTGCCTAGGGGATATCCACAAGTCGCCTTGACTGCCGAGGATCTATCGGCACTCGAGGAGGCAATCATTGAGGAGGTCTCCTTGGGCTGGAAGCACAAGCTGAAGTTCAATGGACTGCACTTCAGAACAGGTCTGCTCTTGGTTGATTGCGCTGGACCCGAAACAGCGCAGTGGCTAAGAGAGAGTGCACCTAAATTGAGCACTTGGAGGGGCACCGAGTTGTATGCATGTATGGGGGAAGACATCCCCAAAATGCACAATATAACGCTGTTCCTTCCAAAGAGTATAGGCCAAGAAGACAAGAAGTCATTGGCTCTTTTAAAAGCCCAAAATGAGGGACTTAATGTGCAGACCTGGAGAATAGTGAAAAGCTCGGCTGAAGGTAAAGATCAACTACTAGTAATAAGTATTGACGCCGACTCCGTCGAGACTATAGTGAAAGCAAATCACCAGCTTCACTACAAATTCGGAAAAATAAACGTATTTGGTCTCCGGAAAGCAACCTCCAGCTCTGCATCTGCAACAGAAAAAGAGTCTCCCATCAGGCTAGAAAGTAAGTCCCTGGAAGCGGAAGAGGTAGGAATTACCCTACCAGATATAATCGTACCACCTCCCACCCTAATACCTCCAACCCCACCAATTCCCCCAATCCCTCCGAGCACATCATCTGAGACAACTTTCTCAGAAACGGAAGAGAAGCACCCCGATTCACGGGAGAGGTTAACACCGGGTCCATTGGACATGGAGATAGAGGGCATAGACCTCTCTCCAAGTCCAATGGACCAAACAGAACCGCTTCCAACGATAGAAGAGGAAGACCACCTGCTAGCAGATGATGGGGCATTAGCCCCCATCTGCCAATAAAAAATAAGATGCCGGCACACGGGATCAGAACCAGGCTAGCCCAAGCAAACATTCACCATGCGAAGGCGGCATCAGCTGTCCTGGCGAGGAAGTTCGCTGCGGACAACTTAGGGCTAGCACTGATCCAGGAACCCTGGACTTATAAGGGTCAGGTAAGAGGGTTGACAAGTAGCGACTCTAAACTTATATGGGACACGAGAGAAGACTCGCCCAGAACTTGTATTAAAATAAGAAATAACATAAATTATATATGTCTTTCAGAATTTTTGACAAGGGATCTGGTCCCGATACAGGCCCAAATCAACATCGAGGGTCGTATCCAGACGATGGTTGTGGCAGCAGCCTACTTTGCTGGTGATGAAGCCAACATTCCACCGTGCGAAGTACAGAGACTGGTGGACTACTGCAACCGGAAAAAGCTACCAATACTAATAGGATGTGACGCAAACGCTCACCATACAGTATGGGGCAGCACCAACATAAACCAAAGGGGTGAGTACCTTTTAGACTTTATGATGGTAAAAAATCTAGAAATATTTAACGTAGGGAACACCCCCACTTTTATTACTAGAACAAGAAAAGAAGTCCTAGACTTAACTTTCGGAACTCCGAACGTAGCTTATATGGTTAAGGATTGGAGAGTATCCAATGAACCATCAATGTCTGATCACAGAATAATAGTGTTTACCTTAGAAGGTCTGCTTACAGAGAATACCCCTGGCAGAAATCCTAAGAAAACAAACTGGAACCTATACCAAAATGTTCTAAAATCAAACCTGGAACAACTAGGTCCAGCAAGTACGACTAAAAGTAACCTTGAATTAGAAGTTGTAGTTAACGAGTTTAGTGGAGCAATAAATGAGGCATATGAACTCAGTTGCCCTCTTAAACCAAAAACTAGACAGAAGGATGCCCCTTGGTGGAATAAACATCTTTCTAAACTAAGATCCAAGGTTAGGAAGCTCTTCAATGAAGCAAAAAGAACAAGGGAATGGTGTAATTACTCCGCGTTATTGACAATATATAACAAAGAGATAAGAAAAGCCAAAAGAAATAGTTTCACAAACTTTTGTGAGAATATCTCAACAACCCCTGCAGCGGCAAGACTGCATAAAGCTCTTGCAAAAGAGAAGACACTAACATCACTGGCACTTCGGTATAGTGATGGAACGTTCACCGAAAATGAAGAGCAAAGGTGTAACCTGCTGCTCAACACACACTTCCCAGGCAGTCTACCATTAGATGGTAACTTGGTTGAGAAATCACCTCTCATACCAAACAGAGAGGACTGGAAAATAGCCACGACCATTTGCACAGGTAAAAGGATTGATTGGGCAATTAATACCTTTCAACCCTACAAATCACCAGGTGCAGATGGTATCTTCCCAGCTCTTTTGCAGAAGGGAAAAGAATTCCTTATGCCCTATCTCATTAATATTCTACGGAGTAGTATTGCTCTTGGGTATATACCAAGTCTATGGAGAACAGCTAAGGTAATCTTCATTCCCAAAATAGGGAAAAAGGACACAACCCATCCAAAGTCTTTCAGGCCAATAAGCTTAACATCCTTTATACTGAAAACTCTGGAAAAGGTAATTGACAACTTCATAAGATCAGAAGTGTTAATAAGTAGGCCTCTCAATCAGCGACAACACGCATATAGGGCGGGCAGATCAACCGAGACCGCCCTGTTTGAACTAACAAATAAGATCCAAAGAGCTTTAGATGTAAAGGAAACAGCATTAGCTGCTTTCTTAGACATAGAAGGGGCCTTCGATAACACGTCCCACGAGGCTGTAGGCAAAGCTCTTGTTAGGAAATGCGTACCCAACACCATAACCAGATGGATAATAGAAATGTTGGGCACTAGAAATGCAGAGGCACAAGCAGGACAAAATGTAAAGAAAGTGATCACAACGAGAGGATGTCCTCAGGGCGGTGTACTATCACCCTTGTTGTGGAGTCTTGTAGTAGATGAATTGTTAGAAAATCTTACTTCCAAAGGTATATACTGCATTGGATTTGCCGATGATATCGCTATCATTGCAGTAGGTAAGTTTGAAGAAACTCTTTGCGATATTATCCAAAGAGGACTAACAATTACAAGTAAATGGAGTAGGTCTGTAGGGCTTTCAATAAACCCATCCAAGACAACAATCATACCATTTACCAGGAAAAGACTTCTACCACATATGAAACCTATCCGTTTGAATGGTGAAGTAATTGAAATGCAGAGGGAGGTAAAATACCTAGGAATTATACTAGATAGTAAACTCCTCTGGAACAAACACATAAATTATATAGTCGGAAAAGCCACAAAAGCCCTAATGATTTGCAAAAGAATTGCAGGCAAGTCATGGGGTTGCAAACCAAGCATCCTTAGGTGGATGTACACTATGATGGTAAGACCCATCATTACCTATGGTGCGGTTGCATGGCACAAGAAAACCGAATTAACAACAACTAGGAAAACCCTAGAAAAAATCCAAAGGCTCGCATGTATCTGTATTACGGGAGCAATGAGAACCTGCCCTACCGCAGCTATTGAGGTTATCCTCCATCTATCCCCTCTACACGAGGTCATTAGAAGTGCTGGAGTGGGAGGAATCATGAGGTTCTCAAAGGAAGGAACTGGGACAGGTAAAATAATTGGTCTCAGAGAAAGGGACCTAATTGACAGGTCCACAATTACTAACCTTATTGACATCCCAAGAGATGGAATGATCAAAAAACATAATTTCGAGAAAAACTTTCTTACACAGCTTAGTAACAAACAAAACTGGGTAGGAGAGGATATAAACTATACACTCGAAGCAAATACCATCAAGTGGTACACTGATGGATCGAGAACAAGCGAAGGGACTGGTGCAGGAATTTTTGGGCCAAAAACCAAACTTTCCATACCGATGGGACGGTCCACCAGCATCTTCCAAGCGGAGGTAAACGCGATAGGGAAATGCGTGGATCGCAATCTCGAAAGGAATTATCGTAACAAGAACATTGCCATTATGTCAGATAGTCAAGCAGCACTAAAGGCACTGAGCTCATACACCATCAACTCTAAGCTGGTGGGGGAGTGCATAAGTAGGCTAAACGAACTAGGCAAACAGAACAGGGTCACACTTTATTGGGTACCTGGTCACGTTGGTGTTCTTGGAAACGAAAAGGCAGATTCCCTAGCAAAATTAGGAGCTTCAACTCCCCTAACAGGGCCTGAACCCTATTGCGGAATAGGTGAAAATGTCATCAAAACCAAAATTAAACAAGAAGAGGAGGCAAACAGAACCAAGAACTGGAATGAACTCCCTAGGCTAAGACAGGCGAAACTACTGCTGGGTAACTACAACCGGCAACGTTTCGAAAACTGTATCAACCTTAGTAGGAATAACCTAAGAATAATAACAGGTATTCTAACAGGACACTGTAAACTTAGAAGACACCTTAATCTACTTGGTGTGGTAAGCAGTGCCACTTGCAGATTCTGCAACATGCATGAGGAAACTCCGGAACACATACTGGGAAAGTGTTGTCCAATCATGCACCAAAGGAAAACCCATCTGGGACGGTACCAGGTGGAAGAGAGCAACCTACCCTCTCTAAAAGTGCCCCAAATACTAAAATTCCTTAAGGCAATAGGTTTGGAGGAGGAACTGTAGGATGAGCCAGCTCATCATTATAAGAGGGGGCACAATAGATCTACAGGTCGCAGTGCAATTAATCCCCAATACAATTCATTCATTCATTCAAGTCTTTTATTTGGAACCAGATCAGTGGTAGGTCTGAAGTAATAATTTTTTTTAATTTACACGGAACGAAAATCCGTTACTTACAGAAAGAGATTTAAACGAAATTATAGACATAGGGGGCTATCGTGAACAAAATTTCCCTCGGAATTTTCCCCATCTTCGAAAATTGAAAAGGTCAATACTTCTGCATTGGTCATTGTAAGCTGGCGACTGTCTTTTTTTAAATGAGAGCCAAAGTCACTATGAAATTCCAAGGGAAACTTTCGACATTATTCGAGATGACAGTTTTGAAAGTTGGGAACAGTTCCCAGGGAAATTTTATTCACGATAGGCCCCATAATATTATTTGCAAAACAAAACATATTGCACCCAAGACTTACATATTTCCCCCATCACAATTTTTAGAATTAATACATACTAATATTGAAAATAAAAATCTTAATTTTCCTTTTGAACCAATTTTAATAAATATACATTTATATTATAAGATCGTAGATCTAGCAGTTGTTCTACATGAAAATAAAATATTATTTGTTACAATACCTTTAATTTTAAATGAAAAGGCTCAGTTGTATAATCTGGTTCCTTTACCGGAATTAAAAGGATATCATTTTTATTTAATAAAACCAAGAATGAAATTATTAATTGTAACCAATAATAAAGAAAAATACTCATTAACGAATAATATGAATTGTAAAATAGTTGATGATTTTAAAGGTTGTGTGTACCACGACCTCACACAAAACAAACAAAACAACGAAAAGGTTCACTTTGGCGTATACGTACCATTTTTGTTTGTTATTTTTATAATTTAGTGAAAATTCTATATTTTCTTCTAAAGTTTATATGAAAGATAAGTTGACATCGAAAAGTGTTAAAAAGTATTGACGAACGCGGCCATTAAATTATTCCATTTTGTGTTATTCCATTTTGTGTTATCGAAATATAGTTTCGATTTCACACCGTACCAGGAGACCATACCTGATTAAACGTCAAAAAGAAGACTTCCTTTTCCACCCAAACCAGCGCATTGAAAAGATCTTTCTCTGTAGCAAAGAAAAAGGAAAAAAAAATGATCACGACGACCGACATCACACAATACAATAAGTATTGTCATAAATATATTTTGATTGATTAATTTCAATCGATATCTGGAGTTTCGGAAACTCCAATTAAATCGGAATTTGGATCTTCAAAGACGGAGCTTCACAAAGGTGCTTCGTGCACACGAATTGGTGTTAGCCAAGGCCAAAACTCCATCCCGGAGCTGGCAAATCACCCGCGCGAGCTACATCTACGTCATGTAAGCGTTCTACTATAGTCAGCCAAGAAACGAGCGTCGTCCACGCACTAAAATTCGCAAAATAGCGGCTGGTTGGTACTTTGAGAGTGTTATCAAGATCAAGTGTGTCGTCGTCGACACGTGGGCAGGGCAGTCAAGTCAGCGAGACGAACTCCTTGAGATCGCAGGTTCCTCCAGGTATAAGACCATTGAAAACACGAGCAGGATTTTGTTGTGACCACTGATTTTTGAACCGACCACATTATTTTGAGTCGACCACATTATTTTGAGTCGACCACAGTAACACCTTGTGACACGAATTACACCGCATGATTTCTTTGCTTTAAATGAACATGTATATAGAGCGCTCTCATGCCGAAATCACTCACTAGTAACATAAATGTCGCCGACAACGACATCTAGAAGCGGATACGCCAAATTAAATTAACAAGCCAAGCTACAAACGAACGAGACTAACAGGCCCCGAAGGATTGAAGAGTTTTCTTTGATTTGATTTTCGAACCAACGGCCAACCAGACGAAGTTTTTTAGCTGGCATTAAATTTGTGAAAAACAATTTATAAATTACTTATTAATAAAGTTTCCTTTAAACTATAGTTTATTAGTTCAGTTTTTCTTTTATTTGCCTGCTGAATAAAAACGTTTACATTTGGTCAATTGTGACAATAACATAAGTACACATTCCAACTCATTCTTTACCTGTCATACATACATACGTTAAAAATAATTCATTCTTAAAAATTTAGCGATTTAAAGTATAAGAGTTTGGAAAGGAACTCGTTGCTACACTTCTCACCCGCCTACAAGTCGTGCGCACTGGTTCGATGGAGGAGATATTCGATAAGTCGTACATTGTAAGCCTATAAGAGTTATTTTTTTTTATCCTATGCATGTACGAACAATTGAATTTAGTTGAGATCAGTACGAGAAAGTAGAGCAACAGATGTTTATTAAACATTTAAGAGACAATGTTGATAACAGAGTCAACAGACAAATAATTTACTGTTAAACAATTCAACCCAATGAGTGATCTCGATTTAAGAGTAAACCTATTTTCCTTTTTTTTTTTTTGATAACCCACCTCAACAATTGAAGGAGAGCTTTTCAAAGGGGCAATGCCCATTTGATATTGAATGTAATTTTTTTTTATGATCTAATTACGGAGCATTTCCTTTTTTTTTATACTCGTATCTTATCATTAATTATAATAAGTTTGTACTTTTAGTTTTAAGATTTTGAATTTTAAACCAAGATCTACGATCAGCAGTATGCTAAGTATGCAAGTATAGTAGTATATTAAGTTTGATTAATATTTTAATAAATAATGAAGTATGAAATTATTGTTGCGTTATTGGCACACACAATGCCAAGTGTTTAGAACTTTTATAAGTGTGCTTAGGGAAGAGGGATGTTGGAGGGTATATTTGACGGTGGAGAAATGAGTCCGGATTAATTTCATCTGGACTTTGATTTAGGGGTTATCGCAATTATTTTTGAGTGGCGCGGTAACCATGGAGTTTTTGCCTCGTGCAATTAACAGTGGGCGGGTTACACTCCGGAACTAATTACACCTTAAGTTCCATAAAACAAGGGTATTAGAGAAGACAGATGATTTCAGAGGCTTTTCAATTTGTCTCCCTTTTTAATATTAATTATGTAGGCACGATTAAAGGTAAACGGCAGTCCAGTGGCAGGTGCCAGAATCCACCCCTCCGACGAGCAAGCCCAATGGCCATCGCTATGGTGCCTAGCCGCACTCCGCTGACTGGACAAGCTAAGTCACTTTTCGTGGGTAACATTGTAGTCCTGTGCTTCATTAAAACTGACTAAAAGGCATAACAACGCATCAAGTGGTTTAGGGAAAGCAGTTCCATTACAAGGTCCAAGGATATGTACAAGAAGTTTTTGTATCTGAAGAATGTGAAATAAATTTGTTTATGAAAAAACCTTATACAACAGATTGCAATGTAAAACAAATACAACTTTCTGAAAATGTCCATAAGTTACTCGTATCTACTGAAAATAAGTGGATTTATTCTACTATGAATAAAGCAAAGCTATTTTGTATAATGTAATAATATGGAGAGTTCATAAACTATTTGCCAAGGAACAGGGTTCATTACTATAAATGTTTGTATTAATTTTAGACTCGAAGACGAGAAGTGTGCCTTTATTTTTTATATTAAGAACATAGACGGTATAACACGCAGGCAATGAGCAAAACCATGGGAAATGCAAACTTGCATTTTATCATTTCATGCAATGAAAATATTTTATGTTAAAGTTTAGTTCTAAGTTATCTTCAAAAAAAAGTAAATAAAAATAATTTTTTTTTAATAAAAATCTAATCGTTTAAATATAATTTAAACAAAGAAATTCGTCCTCACTACAGACGCTTCTGACGACGCGATTCGTGCCGTACTCTCACAAGATAAAAAACCAATCACTTTTATCTCAAAAACTCTTAGCAGTGGTCACACTGGTCTTGTTATTAATTGACGCGTATTGTCTTGCTCTCCGCAATTTTGTATTTTATTTCAAGTTTTTCTTACTTGGTTTATTTAGAATTGTCTTGTATTAATTAATCTTATTTCTTTTTACACCCAATATTAATAAAATCGTGAATAAGGCCAATTCAATGTTAGGGTTTATTAAGCGCTGGTCTAAAGAATTTGTTGATCCCAATGTCACCCGGGCTTTATACAACTCCTTGGTGCGTCCCCATCTTGAGTATGCATCGCAGGTTTGGACTCCTCTTTATGATATTCATATTGAGAGATTAGAATCTGTGCAAAGAAACTTTACTCGTTTTGCCTTGAAAGGACTTCAATGGAGTGATCCTTTGTATGTCCTCTTTTATGACCAACGATTATCTATTCTTCAGATGCAAACTTTGGAACAAAGAAGAACAAACAATGATTTGGTATTTTTCCACCAATTAATAACAGGCGTCACAGATGCACCAGATCTTTTATGTTCGATTTATTTTAATTATCGGGGAGGAGGCTATAATCTTCGAGGCATCGATATGATTAATGTCCCAACACATAGGACCAACTATGGCATTCATGAGCCCTTGACACGTATGGGTAGACTTGTAAATTGGAATTCAAATATTTTTGATTTTAATATAAATAAAAGTAAATTAAAAAACCTACTCAAAACCAGTGCTCCACGATCCTAAATGTTCTTTGTTTCACGTTATGTTATTGTTTTGTTCTTACGTAATATTATTTGTTTATTTTTCATGTTTTCTTGTGTCAGTGTTAATTGTAATAGAGCTTGCCTAATAACAACTAACACTGCACTAAATGATGAGCCGGTGGTATAACACAGTTCTCTGTGTTGGCAAACCATTGGTCGAAAGACGGAGCTTGCTATACGCTTTCTTCGACCAATTCTGATAGTGTAAAAAGAACAGAAAGAGGCTACGCAGCTAACTGTAGGTACTGTACGCAATAGTGTATGCATTCAAAACTCTATATGGACTTACCTTTACGGTGTAACAGATTACTGTAGAATTACCTCCTTATTCTAAAATTCTTAATTATGACTGTCTCAATTGACAAATCAAAGGAAGAAATCACATTGACGAATCTCTATTCACATGTAGACATCATCGATAAGCTACATGCTCCCACTATCTCGACGGACGCGGTAGAGTGGAATGATAAATACTTTTTGGATGATTACTTCTCCATTACTAGATTCGCCACGCGACCAACACCCTCGGATGGGATTGCTTACGGCAAATCTTTTTTAAATTAGTACATGTTCAATACATTGCCAAATAAGATCGAAGGCACAATTTTCATCATTTAGTGTATGGAACAGCGGAAAAATGGTATTGGCAATTTCTTGAAGCAAACCAAGGTGCCGAGTACCTGAACTTCTTTGACCTAAAGTCGGAGTTATTGAGACAGTTCAGAAATAGTAAGAGAGACCATGAAATTCTGCGAAATAATGGAGATTCTTCAGCAACCAAATGAAACTTTTGACAAATTTTATGAAGATGTAAGGGATCTGCCGTTACAGATGAGAAATCGACCAGCAGAATGTTGAATCAAACTGGTCAGGATATGTCTAACACAATAAACGATCTTGAAAATCAGAACAAGCTTCCGAAAAAAAAAAAAAAAAAAAAAAAAAAAAAAAAAAAAAAAAAAAAAAAAAAAAAAAATTTTTATGCCGCAAAACAACACTCCACATCCATCAATATATGGCACTTTTCCTTTATAGAAAATACTGCCTTGAAGAAAAATATAAGGACGACTTGGGATCCCAAATACTGGAATTTTTAATAGATGTAAAAAAATTTATTATAAATTGTTGAGTTATGGCTTTTGAAAAAGGTATAATTTATAACTGTAAGTGTTGCCGTTCTTTTTAAATATTTTTTTTAGATTTTAAGTCAATTTTTTATAAAATTGCCCCTCCCGTCTAAACGAGGGGAGATAGACCCCCCTCCCATAATAAAAAATCCTTGTATTAAGTCCCTCTACCAAAAACCGTTATTATATCTTGGCGCCAAAGTTATCGTACTCTCCCCATTCTCCGGAGCAGAATCTTAAGGGGGGAGGAGTTACGTCACAGACGTCACCTCAAACCACTAACCCGTTATGTTCCACACGCCCCTTCGCCTAACGGCACTCACAATAACTCATATAACTGTTTCCCACGCCATTTTTGCTAACGTTGTTTTAAGACCTTTGAAAGAGATATAGGAAAGAATAAGAGCTGTACAAAAAACCTGAGAGAAGCAATAATAAATCTTAGAAATAAAGAAAAATTAACATACAAGGAAATTTCAAGTAAGCTTAATTGCTCCAAAACGATGGTTTTCAATGTCATAAAATATGAAAAGCACAAAACCACAGAGCTCGTGGCAAGACGGAGAAGGCTCCGTAAAACCACTGAAGCCCAGGATAGGTTAATTGTTCGAGCTACAGAAAAAAATCTAGTTTTGAATTCTATTACAGAACGATTGTCTGAGAGCCAGCTTTTTGGAAGATCGGCCAGAAAAAAGCTATTTCTTTCATTAAAAAACCAAAAGGCTAGGTTAGCTTTTGCTAGAGAAAACAATATGTTCGGCGACCAAAAACCCAAGCATTCAACCCTAAGTACACAACTGTCACCCTTAAACATGGAGGAGGTTGTATGTCATATAAGGGCACCGTTCCGTTACATCGCATAGAAGGTATAATGAATGCCCAAAGCTACATAAACGTCCTTGAAGACGTTATGCTGTCCTATACAGATGGAGAGTTGCTTGTGACATGGAAATTTATGCAGGACAATGACCCTAAGCATACTGCGAGAGCAACTAAAGCATGGTTTTCGAATAATTCTGTTGATGTCATCGATTGGCCTTCATGTAGCCCGGACCTAAGCCCAATCGAAAACCTCTGGAACGAATTGAAAAGAGAAGTGAATAAGCATAAAATAACAAAAAACATAAATGAATTGTTTGAGATCGCTAAAGCAGTGAGAAGGCAAAGGACATGACGGTTATGGACAAGAAAAGTGTACTTTTATTCGATGAAATGAGTATAAAAAAGGAGTTGGAGTATAGTATAAAAAAGTATGGATATACCGATTTCGGAGAATACGGAAGGAGGAATACAATAGCGTCTAAGGTAATGGTTTTTACACTTTAGAGGTTTGAATACGATTTGGAAGCAGACAATTGCTTACTACGTGGGAAGTTCTAATGGAGAAATTCTTTCCAAGATAATGGTCTCTATTATTACAGGAGTAATAAAATGTGGATTAACCGTGCTTGCAACAAGCTGTGACCAAGGTGCCAGCAACATCTTAGCGTACAAAAAAAACTTGGACCACCGTTATTCTTGGAAAGCAAACCCTATGTGCAGATAGAGAACCAAAGGATTTTCTTATTGCATGATTATCCACATCTTTTCAAGAGCGTAAGAAATATACTTCTGAAACATCAAATTCATATGGGTGAAGATGTTGTTGACTGGCGAGTTCTGGAGAAGGTTTTTGAGGAAGACTGTTAGAGATTGAGATATGTATGAGCCACCCTAACACCAACGGAGCAGGAAATTTTTATCAACTACCTAGCGGTAGTTACCAGTGCAGATGTGAAAAGGACCTAACAGCACATTAACTAAGCAAACAGAACAACGGCGCCAGCAAAATCATTTTTCGACCAGCAGATGTTCTTGCGCACGAGCACAACAACAACCTCATGAACCCTTTTCTGACGATCGAGTCGACAACGAAACCCATCGACATGCAAGTGCGCAGGCCACACCCCTTTTCATAGTGTCGCGATGAGCGGTACTTGCGACCGAGAGCAATGCAACGAAGAAGAATACCCACGGGCTAGCTAGAGCAGCAGCCACACGAAGACGAAGGAGCAACAACAACAACATTTGTGGACCGAGCAGAAGTCATCATGAAGGAAGTATAAAAGGGCCATGAGAACTTGAGCATAACCCACTCACAGTCTATTCGTGCACTCTTGTATCGTTTTTATGTTTGTCTATTGTGAGAGCAGAGCGCAGTCTTTTACATACAGTCCACTGAGGAAGAGCAAAATAAATTCTTTCTTTTTTATTATTTTTCTGAGCTATCAAACAAAGACTAAAAGGGGCACACATCGCACCAAACAATTTTGAAAAGTTATCAGTAAAGTTGGCCACTCAAGTTCTTAGCGATACCGTATATACTGGAATCTTGTTTGCATTAAATACAAACTGCTTCCAAACGGATAGGGAAAGAAAAATCGCTAAAGGAACAGCAAACTTCATAAAAAAATGAACGATTTATTCGATATTTTGAATACAGATCAGCGCTATTCTAGAAATCCGAAAAAGCAAGTGATATCCGAAACAACAGTCACTTTGAACGAATTAATAAATGCAAGGAACTGGATATCAACTATAGTTCGATTTCAATCCCAACTTGTTTTAAGGGATTAAAACAAACGCTTTTGGGAATCGTGCAAATGTGGGAATACCTCAAAAGCGAAGAGCAGAGTTATTTCCCCTCACATTTGAATTCCAAATGTAGCTGAGAATTTGTTTTCTATGGTACGTACTTTGGACTTGGAGATTTATTCGAGATCTCAAACAAATCATCTTTCTGCATTTAAGTTCTTCAGAACATTCAGGATACCAAGATGCTGGAGCAAAATCACTACTGAAGATAGTTGACATCGAAGGAGGTGTGGAAAATCAGTCAGCAGATGATGAGAAAGACTTCCAATTTGAAGAGCCAATTGAAGACCATATCTTGGAGAAGAAGAGAAGAAAACTTGAATGACAATGATGAACAAATGCACCTGGACACTGATTTAAAAGAAAGCGATTTATTTTCTGATAAACTGCAGAAAGCAGCAACTACATAGTTATGCTGGGTTTGCAGCAAGCACACTTAAAAAGAAGCTGAATTGTGAGGCTTGCTCTCAGTTCTTTTATCAACGAGGATGACATAAGCAAAGAAAGGCAACAAACTATGTTGATTGAACTGAGAGCCTACGAGTCATTCACCGCAAAGTCATCAGTGTTTGGAAATTTAACAGTTCCTTTGATACTTCTCGAAAGAACTGTTAGAACATTACAAACAATTTTTGAAGCTGATTTCCGGCAAAGACAACATGAAGAAAAATAAGTGCAGTCATGGCTGGCTGATATAATGAAAGATATTATTATAAGAACGAACTGCACTATGGAGCACAAGGAAATAATAACAAAATTTTTGCTTAGAGGATTAATTATCTTAACAAGTAGGAAAATCAACAAGGAAGTCAAACCAAAAAGAAACAGCTAAATTAATGAAATACATACATATACTAAATATATAATTTTATATAAAATACTATGTCTTGATATTATTATTTTCATTATTTATTAATTTTTTTATAGTTATAATACAGTATTATTATTATGTAGCATGGTTTCTTAGTTTTTTATTATTTTGCGTTTTAATGCAAGTGCAATACATTTACTTGCTTAACGTAATACCAGATAGAGGACTAGGCCATCTGGAGAAACCTCACAAGAAAATGCATGAAAAAACAGTAGTTTGAAGTAGAAATGTAGCAAGGAATAGGCCTCCTGGGGAAACCTCAAAAAACGCATCTAGTATCTTACCCCACTGGGTGATGTGGAAAAGAATACACCCATTCCATATTTATAAAACTGTCCCACAGATTAAAAAAAAAATTCCAAGAAATTGTTATTTTTGGTACCCCCCTTGGAACAATTTTTTTTTTTTGGTTTTTGATTTTCTCAAAAACAGTACGACGGATTTTTCTGCTAAAGGCCCCCAATAGACCCCAACAAAATGTAAGGACCTAATTATAGCTTTAATTCCCTGGCGGTGTTAGGCAGTAATTAAAAACAAGGGTTTCCCAACAAAATACTGAGCTAAGACTACAAATTTGGACGAAAAATCAATTGTTCTTAATTAGTTCGCCAGCTAATTTTGTTTCTTCAAAACCTTTTGAATTTAATTTAATATTTTTTGTTATTTTTTTGCATAAATTATTTATATTTTTATTAATATGCTAAGATATGTATATATGTAAGGACTGGCAGTTCATTGAAGTTCGCGAAGCAGTGCGCGAGTTACATATTTGTATGGTGACCTTAAGCACCATTAGGTTAATCACCCCTCCTCAAAGCATTTTCCCATAAAGTAAGAAGATACTTTTTGGCAAAATGCTAAATTAGCACATAAGAATTAATTGTGAGACAATAATGTTATTAGTTGTTCAATCAGCATATTATAATAAAGCAAAGTAACCATATCCGATTGAACAACATAGTCATGTACATATTTTAGAATAAGTTAGTCTTAACCGAAACCTCGAATAATAAAGACCTTTTAAAAAGAAAAACAAATATAATTTTTCTTAACTCGCGCGAGTTACGTACCCCGCAACATTCAGCAACACTCAACATAAATTCATAATCTTATATTACATTAAATATATATATTGAATAACTTGTGAGAAAATAATGTTTTTCGTTTTAAATCTATTTCAATTAATATAAAACCTTTTTCATTGTATCATATTACATTTCATTTCAAGTAATCATAAACTTTATGTTATTTTTAATTTCAAACATTCCCACGAATAAAGTGGTGAATAAGCATAACAAAATAATAAAAAGCCAATTCAAATGTATAATGTTGTTCAGTTTATCAATAATGGTCCAAAGTGTAAAATTAAAATTTTGTTTTTTTTTTCATAATCGCCGCTGCTCCCATCATAACTCGCGCGTATTCTTATAAAAAAATAAGTAATAAAGCTGTTTTTTTTTTGTGGACAAAATTTTATAAACAAAAGAAACAAACGGCAAGTTGGAACGAAGCCGATAATGAAAATGCAATACAATCTGTAAGAAGAGGGTTATTGTCACAACGCGAAGCCTCGGCGCGCTTTAATGTTCCTAGAAGGACTCTCAGGAACCACATAAAGAGCGGTTCAACAAAAAAAAAATTGGGTCGCCCACCCACATTCATTGCCGAACAGGAAAGGATTTGTGTAACAGAGCTGTGAGATTGGCTCAAGTTTGTAAGCCACTTACACAAAAGATAATAAGGCATCAAGTCGCAGTATTTTGTGAGGCCAACAACATCGCCAACAGTTTCAGCAGGCCGGGAAATCTGGCAGGAAGAAAGTGGACGAACTTGTTTATGAAGCGAAACCCAGAGTTGTCCATTAGAAAGCCCCAATTCATGAACCCCGCTAGGGCCCAAAAATTAAATAAGCAAATCGTGGCTGACTACTTCACAAAACTAGAGGTCCTGCTAGATAGATTAAACATAAGGCACAGACCCGAATGCATCTACAACATGGATGAAAAAGGCTGTAGAATAAATTTGCATCACCAAAAAAACGTCTTGGCTCTTAAAGGGTCAAAAAGAGTCCACCAAATATCAAACGAACATGCGGAAAGTGTCACCGTTGTAGGCTGCGTTAACGCCATAGGAACTGCAATTCCACCCATGGTCATCTTCAAAGGTATAAGGCAAAAACCAGAGTTTTTGGATAATCTCCCACTCGGGTGCGTTGTTGTAAAGTACGTATCTTACAACCTTCCCTTGTCATTTCCCCTTATCTATTCCATCCAACTCAACCCATTGCCACTTCAAATTCCCACAGACATCATTTCCTTTTGATTGACCAATATTCCATATTCCCATATGCATTGTCCAACTCTGAACCATTTCCTTTAATTGTTTAGTTGCCCAACTCCAAACACACTTAAAATTCCCAGGTCATCATTTTCTTTCTTAATTACTACAAATCCCAAATCCAATGACCAATACACTCTTTTTCCAATCCATATTTTATGAATATCGGATTTCATCCCTTTTTCCTAACACACAGTCTTATATAGTAAAATGATTTATTTTGTATGTGTGATTAACAAGTAGTGTTCTGATAATTTTTGTTTAAATTTATTTTAATATTAAGGGAACTTAAAGCATTGTTTTGTCGAAGCAACCACTGGGCTGAGCGGGCACCTTTTTGTGTACACACGGTGCATGTATAATTCGTGCTACTCCATACGGAACTTTCCAAACCGACTATTCGAACACCAATAAGAAAGACACCGGGTGCCCAAATTGTACAGTCTTCATGCATCCACACCTCGTAGATATTTTTTTCACAATTAACTTTTTTTTTTCGTATACTTTATTTTCTTTAAATTTGGTTCGCGAACCGGCTGCGAGTTACATTGACCTCTCCATACAACAACAACATTAGCTGACTATCTGATATTTTATTTCTTCTAAATTATTATTATTTATTCAATTACATTGACTTCTCCATAAAACATTAGCTGACTATGTCATATTTTATTTTTCTAAATTACTTTATTCTTTATTATATCAAATTACTTATTTCTCATGCATACTGCATTTCCGCTCACTATTTCTCACTCAGTAAAATTCCATTAATTATTTTCCCAGCGAATAAAATGTAAACATAAGCAAATAAAATAGATAAATGAGAATGTAAATCAGTTTTAAGTGTCTTTTGATAAATAAACATCAATGGGCGAAGTTCTGCCTAAGTAAAAAAGTGTTTTTTTTATATAAACCGGGAAAGCCATATCATAACTGGCGCAGTCGGTAGTTCGAGACGTACACAAATAATAAACGACGGTTCATCGTTTTAAAAACAGTCAAAGGATAATTGACAAGAAAAAGAAAACCTATCTGAAAGTGTTTTGTGTGTTAATAAACGACGGTTCATCGTTTTAAAAACAGTCAAAGGATAATTGACAAGAAAAAAAAACTATCAGAAAGTGTTTTGTGTGCTGTGTTTTTACACTTAAGTTCTGCCCGAACCTAACAACAACAACGAGAAAGCTGATTCCCGGTAGAAGACCAAAATCATGAAGATAAGATTAATTCTAAGGCATATTAGCGTGTAAGTCAAAAGTAAAAATATTTATCCTTAAGAACTCTCAATCCTTTCCTCTATCCAATCCATGTCCAGTAAAAAAAATAGACCAAGGAGAACCCCATATTCACGAGTAAATTTAGATTTAGAAAGCATAAGTGAAAGTTCAGAGGAAGAAAAAGAATCGAAGAGTGACGTTGATAAAAGTGATATTTTGGCAAAGCAACTAAATAAATTAACGCATTATAATACATTAAGTAACCTTGATAATCTCTTTAATAATCTCACGTTAACTGACTTTGACAATAATTTTTTAAGTAAAAAAGTACAACAAGAAAATAAACAAAAAATGGCAAACAGTGGTGACGACCGAATAAATGACGGTAATGACATTTTTAAAGCACTCAGGGTCCCTGATGCTATTAAGGATTTACCGAAATTTGATGGTAACCCCAGACTCCTTTTTGAGTTCATTCAGAACGTAGAAGAAATTTTATCTTTAATTCCGGAAGTGGACGGCACAGCCCAGGGAAGAATACTTCTTCGTGCCATCCGAAATAAAATAATCGGACCTGCCAACGAAATTCTAAACATGTATGGCACTCCACTTGCATGGACATCAATTAGAAGCAACTTAGTTTTACACTATAGCGATAAAAGAAATGAGACCTCTCTCATTCGTGACCTCCATAGCCTTAAACAACAAAACAACACTGTTGAACAATTTTATAGTAAAATAATCGAAATTTTTGCTACTATAAGCAACCACATTAAAGTTCACGATACAGACTTAAATGTAATTAAAGCCAAAAATGAACTCTATGAAGAAATGTGCCTTAACACCTTTCTAGTAGGTTTAAGAGAACCCCTTGGTTCAACTGTCCGTGCAATGAAACCCACCTCATTGCCAAGTGCATTTGCATTCTGTATCCAGGAGCAGAATATATTTTACTCGAAAACAAACTTGTCACTTTTTGATAACAAGATGTACAAGAAAAGTTTTGAAATTCAAAATCGACAACCCCAAAATTTTAATTACCCATATAATTCATTTTCATTTAATCAACAGAAACCACAACTACAACATTTTAATTCCCCATATAATACGTTTTCATCCAATCAACAAAAACCACAACCCCAATATTTTAATCCCTCACACAGTACATTTCCGCTAAGTCCACAAAGAACACAACCCCAACAATACTATCAACAACGGGTCCCACAGCAACATATGAATCCTCAACTTCAACCCCCAAAACCTCAACAGAATTATCAACCACAGTTTCAACAACAATCACCTTCCCAACGTTATTCTCAAAAACCTCAGCAGTTTTCACAAAACCAACAAAGAAAATTCGATCCAATGGAACTTGGTTCCACTAGAGTTACTCGTTTGACTCAACCATCTCCATACAATTTTACTAAACCAAATGAACTTCAAAATTTTAGAAAACAAGAACTACATAATGTAATTGTACCACAAGAAACAGACAACTTCTCAAATAACGTAGAATACCCTACTGATGTTATTGATAATTACCAACAGTTAGATTCCTACTATGATTATAATGATCACCCTGATCAACAAGATCTAGAACTTTTAAACGCAATGCATGAATTAGATGACGAAAATTTTTCCATACCTGCCCCGACAGACCAATTGGGTACGTAGACATTAACAAACATGGTATTGTTCTTCCTTATATCAACATTTCCTCACCTTTTGGCCGTCCATTAAAATTTTTAATTGACACAGGAGCCACCACTTCTTTCATCAACCCCGAATTTGTACATCCTGATTATTTAGTTTCAATAGAACCGACATCTATTAAAACAATTCTAAGTACACATAAAATAAACAAAGAAGTTTATCTTCCCAACTTCTTAGAGTTTAATCAACCTGGAGAAACCAGATTCTTAGTTTTTCGCTTTCATGGATACTTTGATGGTTTACTAGGACTCGACGCCCTTACGGCACTAGGAGCAAACATTGATTTAGTTAACAAACTCATTATTACAAAAAATTCGAAATTACCCTTAGAACTAAAACCCAATTTTATATCCCAAAAATATATTCTTTCGGCAAATTCTAAAACAATCGTAAATTTACCAGTTGACATAGAAGAAGGAGACATTCTTATTAAAATAACATACATTTCACCTCAGTTATATATTCCAGAAGGTATATATAAAACAATTAAATGGTACACCAATTGCATGGTAATTAATGCATCCAACGCTGAAAAAACACTCTTTCTAGAACAACCTCTCAAAGTCACAAAATTCAATAAACAAGAATTTTACGAGCTTAACAATTTTGAAATCAATAGTGAAATTCCTCAAACAAACCCTATAACTTCTGATGACGTAACAAATCTTATTCGAACTTCACACCTTAACCTTGAAGAAAAGAAAGTTATTTACAAATTATGCCGAGAATACGATGATATTTTTTTTAAAGACGGACAAAAATTAACATTCACTAACAAAATTAAACATGGCATCAATACCAGCGATGACATCCCCATCTATTCTAAATCTTATAGGTATCCTCATATTCATAAACAAGAAGTCCAAGCACAAATTGAGCAAATGTTAGAACAAGGTGTAATAAGACCCAGTTATTCACCTTGGAGCTCACCAATCTGGATTGTCCCAAAGAAAATGGATGCCAGTGGAAAAGTCAAATGGCGACTTGTGATTGACTACAGGAAACTGAATGAGAAAACAGTTAGTGACAAATATCCCTTACCTAACATTAATGATGTGCTAGACAAATTAGGCCGAAGTATATATTTCACGACACTCGATCTGGCTAGCGGTTTTCACCAGATTGAGATGAAACAAAAAGACATCGAAAAAACAGCGTTCATCGTAGAAAGTGGGCACTATGAGTATTTAAGAATGCCCTTCGGGTTGAAGAATGCTCCATCGACCTTTCAAAGAGTCATGGACAATCTGCTCAGGGATCTACAAGGAAAAATCTGTCTCGTTTATTTGGATGATATCATCATCTTTTCTACCTCACTCCAAGAGCATACAGAAAATTTAAAGAAAGTTTTTGATAGGTTACGAGAAGCAAACTTCAAAATTCAGATCGATAAATCTGAATTCCTCCGTAAAGAAGTAGCTTTCTTAGGTCATATAGTTACAAGTGAAGGTGTAAAACCAAACCCCGATAAAATTTTCGCAATTCAAAATTTTCCAATACCTAAAACCCAAAAAGAAATTAAATCTTTCTTAGGCCTTCTTGGATATTACCGTAAATTCATCAAAGATTTCGCGAAACTTACAAAGCCACTTACAGAATGCCTGAAGAAAGGTAGGAATATTGACTTAAATGAAAAATATGTTAAAGCATTCGAAATGAGTAAAGAATTACTAGTTAATGATCCAATACTACAATATCCTGATTTTACTAAGCCATTCATATTAACCACCGACGCGAGTAATTTTGCACTAGGCGCGATTTTATCCCAAGGCGCTTTAGGTAACGATAAGCCTATTTGTTATGCCAGTCGGACCTTAACAGATTCAGAAACCAATTATTCTACCATCGAAAAAGAATTATTGGCGATCGTTTGGGCAACAAAATATTTCCGCCCATACCTATTTGGTCAGAAATTCAAAATTGTAACCGACCATAAGCCCTTGCAATGGCTCATGAGTTTAAAAGACCCAAATTCCAAACTAATCAGATGGCGTTTAAAGCTCGAGGAATTCGATTATCAAATAATCTACAAAAAAGGAAAACTAAATTTAAATGCAGATGCGTTAAGTCGAATTCAAATACAGCCCCCAAATAGTAAAATCGAATTAAATATTAATGAAACAACTGCTGCTACCATTCATTCTGCAGCTGAAAATTTAGATGATCGCATTTTTATTTCAGAACGACCCCTAAATGAATTCAATATACAGCTTATTTTAAAGAAAAATGACAGAGACAAACCACCAAAACTTGAAATGCTATTCAAAAACAAACAAAGAAGAACTGTGTACAAACAAGACTTTACTGAAAATAACATTACAGACATTTTTAAACAACATTTACCCCCAAACAAATGCTGTGCAATATACACAGACAATGAAACATTCAGAATTGTACAAGAAGTATATTCAAAATACTTCTCTAACAGCAAGACCTTCAAACTTATCCGTTGCACCGACATACTAACAGATATAACAGACAATGACGAACAAGACAAAACTATTACTGACTACCATAATAATAATAATCACAGAGGAATCAATGAAACACTCCTACATCTAAAAAGACAATATTTTTTTCCGTATATGAAGACAAAAATTACAACAATAATAAATAATTGCGAAACCTGTCAACTTATGAAATATGACCGAAACCCTCCAAAAATAAAACATGAAATCCCGCCAACTCCAAAGAAACCACTCGATATAATCCACATAGATGTCTATAGTATAAATAATAGGAAAATTCTAACAATAATCGACAAATTTTCAAAATTTGCAGCGGCATACACACTCGCCGTGCAGAATAGCTTAAATATAATAAAATCTATTAAGCATTTTATTAGCCTTCACGGCATACCCAATCACTTAGTATCCGATCAAGGATCAGAATTCACAGCCATAATTTTTAAAGATTTCTGTGCACAATATAGCATTAATTTGCATATTACGTCTTTTCAACAGTCCAGTAGCAATAGCCCTGTCGAACGATTACATTCAACACTTACTGAAATTTATAGAATAATCTACAACAAAAGAAAGGAAAGAGACCATAGCTCTATTTTAAGCGAAACTATAATTACTTACAACAATTCCATTCACACATCTACAAATTATACCCCATATGAATTATTTTACGGTAAGACTTATAAGTTTAACAAAGAAGTAAATTTTAATAATGAACATGAGTATCTTCAAAAACTCAATGAATTTCAAGAAAAATTATTTCCCACTATAAAAGAAAAATTAGAAAAAGTAGTATCTAAGAACATTGAAAAAATTAACACGAATCGAAAAGAAGCCGTAGATTTTAAGGAAAATTCAATCATTTATAGAAAAGAATTTAGACGAAACAAATTGACACCTAGATTTAGCAAACATAGAATTAAAACAAATAATAAAGTTACAGTTATCACTAATGACTACAAAAAACTACATAAATCAAAAATAAAACACAAACGAAAATTTCAGGCTCATGACGATGACAACACTGACGACAATAGCCAAAGGACAACAAATGGAACTGCAAGAACTTAATGGAAACATGGGAATTCTTCCTATGAAATTAGGAACAAGTAGAATCATAAGCAAATACGATAACCTAGTACACATCGTCAGGTTAAACTCATATAAACAGAACATAAACAAAATAACTACATCATTACTAGCCTTCAAAAACATAAATGACTTCAGACTCATTGACCGTTATAAACGTCAAAGTTGACGAACTGAGAGCCAAATTAGAAACGTTGATGCCAAAGTTTAGGCATAAAAGAGGACTCATTAACGGACTTGGTTCGGTAGTCAAAAGTATTACTGGAAATATGGACGCAGATGATGCCATGCATCTGAACAACCAAATAGACCAATTAACACAAGACCAACTGCTAGTAAAAGATAAAATAAATAGGATCACTCAATTAAACCAAATGACACAGAGATTTACAAACATTACCGACCACATAAACAGACAGCAAGAAATTATAGAAGGTTATTTAAGGTATTCCCAAAATCAAATCAGAACAGATGAAACCGCAATCAAGTATTCCCAATACCTGAACCAAATAAACTATAACATTGATTTATTAAATAGTCACCTTTCTAATATAGCAGAAGCCATAATTCTCGCCAAACTTAACGTCATTTCAAAACAGATACTAAATTCTGATGAACTTGATTACATATATAAAGTCTTTGAAAATAAGTCCATACAAATAAATTCTGATGAACAAATTTATGAGCTCCTAGGTCTACAAGCCTACTACAATGATACAAACATTATATTCAACATAAGAATCCCACAAATTTCCAAAGAAACTTTCTCCTTTTTTCATATCATCCCCCTCCCTATTAATAACACCAAATTTATCATTACCAAACCCTATATCATATCCAATCCTAACAAAATATTTTACTTTGACAAAAAATGCCAACAAATCGAGGGAATATTCTACTGCAAAGAAGCGGACAAACATCAACCGAAACTCAACGATAGCTGCATCACCAACCTCCTAAAAAATCTCCCTGCTAATTGTGATCTCGAGGAAAAATCAGGAAAAGCCGAAATACTTCAACCAGAACATAATTACATACTTTTGATTAACATCCCGGAAACAAACATACAAACCACCTGTGAACCACACCGTCGAAAAATCAAGGGCACACAATTGATACACTTCCAAAATTGCGAAGTCGAGATAAACGAAATCATATATGAAAGTAACGAAAGAATATACTGGGAGGATATCCACATCTTTCCATCACAATTTAACCAGTTAAACTCATCATCAATAGTTCATACACCAAATCTACAAAAACTTCAGTCTTACCAATTTAAAAACATTGAACTCATACAAGAATTACACAGAAGAACGTCATGGACCAGCACATGGATGCTCAGCTCGACAATCATATTCAGCCTATTCATCCTCATCATATTGGTCTACTTAATCGGATTTCTTAGATCACCAACAGCATCAGCAAATATTCCACTCACACAGCAGCTTCCGGAACCCACACCTATAAAAATCATCGCTCCTGCCAACGGAACAACAGGAATGCAGTTCCTTTGGCCATCGCTCCATTCTCAGGGGGGAGGAGTTACATTGACCTCTCCATACAACAACAACATTAGCTGACTATCTGATATTTTATTTCTTCTAAATTATTATTATTTATTCAATTACATTGACTTCTCCATAAAACATTAGCTGACTATGTCATATTTTATTTTTCTAAATTACTTTATTCTTTATTATATCAAATTACTTATTTCTCATGCATACTGCATTTCCGCTCACTATTTCTCACTCAGTAAAATTCCATTAATTATTTTCCCAGCGAATAAAATGTAAACATAAGCAAATAAAATAGATAAATGAGAATGTAAATCAGTTTTAAGTGTCTTTTGATAAATAAACATCAATGGGCGAAGTTCTGCCTAAGTAAAAAAGTGTTTTTTTTATATAAACCGGGAAAGCCATATCATAATCATATGTTAAGTTTATTTGAAATAAAAAATGCGACCGTCCTGGTTTCTGTAGTTTGAGAGGTAGAAACATATCCTTTATTGCTTTGAAAAGTAAAAGATGAATGAAACACAAAATAAGTACAAGACACTGCTAGAAGATGAGACATTGTATAATCACACACTTTTATCCAAGTATCGCACTACTAACATTTTCTGGGAAACCGAGATTTGGCAGAGGAGAGAACTTGCTTTCAGACATTTCACAACATGTATTCTACTAGCTAATACCGAATTTACTGATGATGTGGCTGAAATAATTAAAGAAGAAACCAATCAGTTAATATGTCAAGAACAAAACTTATCAGTGGAAGAGCCCGACAGCGAAATGAGGAGAGTCTCCAGATCCTGAATTTTTTATTGGAGAGGTAGAAGTAGTTTACGTTGATGAAGGTGAAGACTTTGGGGCATAAATCCAAGATAGGATAAATCTGTTAGCAGAACAAGCTAATTACCGTTACATTGTAATAGAGGGACATCTTTCCGAAAGACATCTACAGGGGTCGTTCGCAAATTCTTGGAATGCAGGAGTGATGCAAAAGAAGTTTGATATCATCGACACTACTGAGAAAAAATTTATAGAAGTTAAAGTGTTTGTTAACGCTTTCGCAAGGATAACTGAGTATGAAGCTTATAAAAATGAATTTACATCCTTGATTATATGCGACCCAAATACCACTGATATGCATTTGATTGATAAAAAAGACAGGCTTCCCGGTGAATCAAAAGTAAGAGCATTTCTATCAAAAAGTAAGATACTTTTGCATCAACTCGGATTAATCGATGAAACTTACACTGAAGACGTTGACCTTGAAAAATTGATTTTCTTAAACCAAAAATTAAATGATTCATTAAGCCTATATGAATCTTTCTACATGTCCCACACAGAATCTAGGCAGGAGCTCAAATTGCCAGAAGACATTGTAAAAATAGAAATGTTCACATGCGAAAAATTATTTTCATTGTTGGAAAAACCAATCATGAGGAGTGAATGTGAGCCAATACAATGGAAAGGAAAGTTAATCCCGGACACAGATACTATTGACATTTTCTTTAACATATTAGAGAGAAGCGTGATATACCCCGAAGTGGAAAGCGAAAGCACACAATTTTTGAAATGGCTATCTAAGCAATGGGATGAATCAGAATTTGTATTGTAAAGGATGACAGCTTGACGAATTTTTTGCCAAATGTCACTGAATTAGATACAAAAGAGAATATGAAGATCATAATAAAGAAAAATGCAATTAAAAAGATTGACCCAACGTTTCTTACTTTTGCTTCTCTATCAATGTTCATGCCGATAAACATATTAGGAGACATGGTTTTCTCAAGCACAGGATTTTCCTCCATGATAAACATAGCACAGGTAGGAGAGAGGCTAACTAGAGACCATCGAAGATTCGAATTCAGAAACCTAACACGGACGGTCGCATTTTTTATTTCAAATAAACATAACAGATGTTCGTTTTGACTGGACTCCTCTTTGTTCAAATTCTTTTCATGGATTAAAAGAAATACTAATTAATCCGCCCCTTCTTCAATATCCTGATTTCACCAAAAACTTTATCTTAACAACGGATTGAAATTGGTAATGACCTTCCTATATCTTATGCATCACGAACTCTTAATAAAAGCGAAAAAAACTATTCTACTACTGATAAGGAACTTTTAGCTATTGTTTGGTCAGTCAAACATTTCAGACCTTATCTGTATGGTAGAAAATTTCAACTATACACTGATCATAAACCTCTAGTTTATATTCACAACTGTAAAGATATAAATTCCAGAATGATGAGATATCGTCTACAGCTCGAAGAGTTTGAATATGAAATCATTCATAAAAAAGGTGATCAAAATACAAACGCTGACTGTCTTAGCAGAATTGCGAAAATGACTCTTCGATCTTGTACAAAATCCTCTTCTACTTCTTCTCAAAATTCGTCATCTTCATCATCTCCTATATATGGTCTGCAAGTACCAATTCTTTTTCTAAATCGTCAGTTCCTAATTCTTGTTCATCATCACCAACAAATACAAATTTGTCTTCATCGCCAATTACTAATTCTTGTTGTCCATCATCAATAAATTCAAATTCGTCTTCTAAATCTTCAACTTCTAATTCTTGTTCAAAACCAATTTCTAATTCTTGTTCAAATTCAATAAATACAAACTCGTCTCCAACATCGTCTAATTCCAATTCCAGTTCCAAATCAGTAAATACCAATTCTTGTTCAAACGCTACTAATTATTGTCCCACATCTTCAAATATTGATCCAGAAGCCTTTCCTTCATCCATAAATTCTAATTCTTCATCTTCGAGTCCTCCAACATCTTCAAAAACAAACTCTAATTCTTGTTCAACGTCTTTAGCCAAAACTACTAACTTTTCGACTTTTCCTTCAGCAAAACAAGACCTATCAGAGAACGATATAAAAACCATTCTCAAGGAATTCCACTCAAATCCTATAGGTGGACACTGTGGTGTCAACAGAACCTTCAAACGGATTCAATTATATCACAAATGGAAGAATATGTTCCGAGATATAAAAAACTACATCAAAAACTGCGAACTCTGTCAGAAAAACACGATGGAACCAATGGTCATAACTTCAACCGCTAAGAAACCATTCGAAAAAATGTCCATCGATATCGTTGGTCCATATCCTATGACCAACAATAAAAACAGATACCTCATAACATTCATTGACGACCTCACGAAATACACCGATGCTATACCAATACCCAACCAAGAGGCGAACACAATCGCCGAGGCATTCGTCAAGGAAATAATATTTCGATATGGCACACCCAAATACGTGTTGTCAGATCAAGGCCAAAACTTCCTTAGTGAAATATTCAAAAATGTATGTAAGCTTCTTAAAATTAATAAACTCCAAACTACTGCATACCGACCACAATCAAATGGTTCTTGCGAGAGAAGCCACAAAAACTTCGTTGAGTATCTTCGTTGTTTTATCAATAAATCTCAAAATGATTGGGATAGCTGGATAAAATATGCCGTTTTCGTCCATAACACGACCCCGAACACTTCAACGTCATTTACTCCGTTCGAACTCATGTATGGTAGACAGGTTGAACTTCCTTCTAGCGTAACAAAAAATCCAGAAATTTGTTACAATTACGACCTTTATGCCAATGAACTTAAATCAAGACTTCAACACTGCCATAATATAGCAAGAGACAAACTGCTCAAGAGTAAAGAATCCTCAAAACTACAATACGATAAGAAACAAAACCCTGTTGATTTTCAAATAGGAAACCTAGAAAGCAATCCCAAAAATACAAATAAAAAATTACTTCCCCTTTGGTCAGGACCATACAAAATCATATCTACGTCAGGAGTAAACTCAAACATTATAAAATAAAGAACAAAATAACAAAAGTTCATAACAACAGACTAAAAATTTATTCAGCCTAACTATTTACCTCAATCTCAATATTCCTTTCCAGAAATGGAGAAACTTTTAATTGTGACTCTCATCTACAACCTAATCTTGAGCTCCCAAACGAATATACATAATCAAATTGATGAACTTAGCTCCATCAGTAAAGATATAGAGAATATAAAAAAATCCCAGTTCATATATCCAAAAGTCAGTCACGAAAATAATAATATGATAGTCGTGTTCCTTCTTACAATGTTTTCCGCCATACTTATGGTCATTATTATACTACTCATGCGAAATATAAAAAAAACTTCCGTAAATACTCAAATATCGAATTCCATGCCATTAGAAGAAGTAAAAATCTCGAATCCAGTCCAAACCATAGAACAAATGCCAGAACCATTACCAACACCTACACCTCGTTTAGCTGCATCTAACCTTTCTCGTTCACTTCCAATTCCATCTTCTAAAGCCGAAACTCACACCATTCCAAGGTTAAATTACATTGGACACAAAAAGCATAACACGAAAACATAGGTAAGAACCCAACTGAGAATCGTGCTTCTCAGCGAACAAAAAAATATAGCACAACAAGGTGATGAAGTTTCAAATATGCTTTTCAAGTCGCTTGCCTTACAAGGGGTACATCGACGGTTGGTGGATCAGCTATAGCATCTGGAGTGCGAGGACCTTGTCGAACATACAGAGGAGACTTTTCTGCTTTATCTTCGTCATCATTTATCACAACAGGGCTTGAAGGAGTGTCCTTTTTGTTGCTATTATTACTGAAGCTACTAATGGGATCATCAAAACTAATCGTCCGACTAACACCAGTACTACTATTGGCAATCATTTCCGCAATTTTATCTATTGTCTCCACATCATCCGAGTCGCTCCTATGCATGAGGCTGTTGTTGGCCATTTCACATGGCGGATGCATGGCCTCATAGCTTTCAGTACTGGAACGCAAATCAATTGTTTCACCTATGACTACTGGTTGTTGTTTTTCTGCTGGCGGTGGTGACGGAGATTGAGGAGCATCAAGTACTTGAGGTGGTTCTTCTAGGATTCGATTATCACTGAAGCATGTATCCTCTTTCTGCTACTGCAGCTGCTGCGTTGATGCAGATTCTGGCATAAACGAAAGTGGTCCATTGCTATTGGAAATCTCAGCAATAGCTGGCAGAGGTGGTGTTGTCTTTTCATCTTGTTTGGCCACTTGTTCCCCAAGTGATATATTTCAGTCTCACTATCATGCGAGACACGAATGGTTTTGATAGGCTTTCGCTTTCGACGCGTTCGTGATCCACTAGAATCGACTGAGTCTTCATTGCAAGTTACATTGGCCGGTGAATCATTTTTTGATACACTGTTGCAGGAATTTTCTGTAGCTGCGGCGGTTGTCAAATCAGTTCCACATTTTGGTGGTAAGCAAGTGCCAATCGTTGTTGGTTCGGCAGCGCTAAGCATATGATTAAGGGGAGCATTAAAGTTAGGTAGGTGATTGAGACGATTGTTGTCAGGAGAAGCTGGTCCATTTGTTAAGCAGGCATATTGTTGCTGCAGCTCAAGTTGCAATTGTTGTTGTTGTTGGTGCTGCTGTTGATTATGTTGATGAAGCTGCTGTTGATGACTCGAAGGTGGAGATAGTTTTTTAGGTGAACTTTGCATCAATTTATTCCATAAATTTGTGTATGTAGATTCCTTAACCAGTTCTACTGGCTTTGTCAAATTTGTTTGTATATCACTTTCACAACTCCTATTAGTTATCTTTGCGTATTCATCATTTATCCTTTCGGTATCTCTGATATAAAGACCACATGCTTGTTGCTGCATATCCACATCATTTCCATTTGAGTTCATGTACTTTGGCAGAGGTGGGGGCTGTGGAGCCGAGCTCATCGATTGTGAATGATGAGCATTGGAGTTTGTCGATAAATTATGAATGAGGAAATTATTTTGTGGATGGGAAGGTAGAGGCTGCGGTTTATGGCCAAACTCCGGTGGCACCGAAGCTGATAAGCTG